>CM046393.1:29370110-30570110 GCA_025413875.1 Rhododendron molle | reverse complement strand
GCCACTCCTTTAACAGGTGGCATATCTGGTGGCTTACTGTTTTCCTACAGAGAAAAGGTAACAAACCACATGTTTCAACCAAATCTGTTGGCTTACATCTTTTCTCTGGGGAAATGCAAATAAACGACATGTTTCGACCAAATCTGTTGGCTTACAGATTTTCTCTAGGGAAATGCAAATAAACCACATGTTTCCACCAAATCTGCTGCCATTAAGCCTTTCTGTAGTTAAGTTAAAACAAATCATATGCCTAGGAATTAGACATAAGCTGATACAAAAACCCAATGAACTCCATGTCATTTGTAATAGGGTACCATACTTAACAACGGCAAAAGAATATAAATGACCATCGGCAGTAAAGTTGTGTAAGCATTTAAATAGGATAGAAGTAATAAGGGGTACAAGGGTGAGCGCGAGATATATCTCCCCTCTTTTGTACGTCACCACAACTCATGAACCAAAAGTCCAAACAACAAATGTGGTCAACTCTGTATTGGTCGTCCATACCAACTACAAAGTTCGACTAAAGATGCAATGGTATTGGGATGTACACCACCTGCGCTCTAACTTAAATTAATATACTTGCGAATGTGGTTTATCTACTTTTTTTGACTCATAGCCCATTGGGCCTATGTGGCTATATCGAATCGAATGAAGTTTTCCATGCTAACTTACACGTGCAGGATCGACAATTAGGAAATAAAAAAGTGTATATGGCAAACATACTCAAGGTGAGGAGGAAAGGGGTAGTCAACACCAAGTCTTTCAGCAATAGGTTCACTAGTGGGAAAGGATCCTAATTTTGATCCTGCATTAAGATCTCTGGTCACAGGAGCATCCTTTGTCATAGATGATGAGTGCTTCACTGATTGAGCAGCAGCTTGTTGAAGTTTATTATTCTCTGATGTTTTATTAGCTCTCTCCACTGACAAGACTTTACCCAGAAAATGCAAACTGCCCAAGCATGTTGAGACAAAATTCAGAGCCTTTCTCCACATCAGATTAATACGAATCAGGTAAGCACGTGAAAAGATCAAGGAACACATAAAACATCAGAAAATGAGCAAACTATAGCAGTGAAGAGAAGTGAAATATGCAGGGAAAAAAATAGGCATACTGTTACACTTAGACCAAAGTGAAGTTACAAAATAAAAATCGGGACACAAGGTACATGTACACCTTATTGAAATAGAGCATGATGAATGGAATTTGAACAAATAGAGCATGAGGAATGGAATTTGAACAAATAGAGCAAGATGAGTTGCAAAAGAAGAAGAATAAAACTACTTTGTCTAAGATGAAAAACAAATACCCATTTAATTGGCGATGAGCTTGAGTTGCCAAAGCTTCATTCTTGAAGTCAACAAATGCACAGTTTCTCACCCTGTTCAAGTCCAACATAATGTCAGTCAAAATAAACACAAAGCCAAAAAAGATTAGTAGATGAATTCTGAATTCTAATAAAGGAAAATGCCTAGTGAATTTGAACCCCCTCCCCATCTCCCAAAATAAGAAGGTGAAGGAGAAGTGAGTGATGAAAAGAATTCACAAAAGAACAAAAGGGAAAACCCAATTAAGTAAAGGAAAATGACTACTAGACATAACCCTCCTCCTTTCAGCAAAACGTTTAATGAGCCAACGGAGTATATTTGTTTTTCAATATCCGAGATCCCAGGGGCTGGCTCTATTGATTCTATTTACTCAAAAAACAGACAAATAAGAATTTGGAGGACAAGTGAGTGGTGCAAATGAATCAAAAAAGAACAAAACGCAAACCAAACCTTGCATCGCAAACAAGTGGAGTGGGCTACATGAATCTTTTCTTTTTTCCCATTCTGATCTTTCAAAGTCTACTGGTTCAATTAAGTTTTACTACCCTTCTATCCCGTTTTTACCACAATGTTCCATGAAGGGGCAGAGCCATGTGGGGGCCGAACAGCCCCGGCACCCTCCAAACTTTGTTATAGTTTATGATAATTACTAATCTCTGATAATTAAAATGGATTCGCTTTAGTCTTTAATTCGAGAATTTTACCTTCTTGAAAATTTCCCTTATTTTACCTTACCAAATATAATTATACGAGTGCTCTAATTATCAAATAAACCAACAAAACAATTACTTCAAATGCATGCATTGTATAGGGTAGCAAGAAATATGTAAAACTGATGAGTGCATTTTTGTTGAATTCTTTTGGGAATTTATAATGCCACTCCCAAAGGGGAGTGTGGTTATCAATTTGGGGAGTGGCATTATCAATCCCAAAGGGGAGCATGGTTATCAATTTGGGGAGTGGCATTATCAATGGCCATTCTTTTTCTCCTCTTAAGTGGCCCGTCATCAACGGCGATCCCTGCAACATCCCTGATTTCATGTCAATTTTTGGTCTTCACCTCCTCTTCAGTGTTTTCATCGAAAATATCATCATCATTTTTCTTTGCAATTGTGTCTACTGGTCTCATTGTACGCAACCAAAATAGTACTCCTACTTGTAGACGATGCTAGCAGCAGCAGAGGCATGATCTATACTAGGGGCCCGAACTACATGTATTAACCACATTGACAGCAAAATTTCCATGTCCATAACTTAAGACATGCATGTATATCAAAAGATAACCAACTTAGTTCCATAAGTACACATCACTACTTGCTAGGTACGAAAGGGAGATGAGATTGTACATATATACGTTGCCGCCGTTTAATTTTATTCGCGTCACCAAAAAATGATCCACAACTTAAAATTTTAAGGTTTCTTCCACACATTGATAAGATTTTATTTTTTTCCCATACATGGGACTAGGCAGATTTTTTCCAAAATAACCTGAAAAACTAGTATTGTACAACTAGTGGTAGTATTTGGAGTTGTGTAGGGCCGGACACCCCCGCACTTAGTCACATAATCCTTCAAAATGTCTTGTGCTCCTGCTCTCAATCCTCACACAATGCTCTCGTGGATTTTAGTAGCTTGGGATGTGTTTCATTGACGCTTTCACGTTTGCACTCCCGCCCCCACACACGGATTATGTGACTTAGCCCCCGCACCCCCTTGTGTCCGCCCCTGGTGCTACCCTGGCAATTAACCTGTGTGAACATTTCTAGTCCCATCTCTATTCCCTCCTCTAGTCTTAATAAACGCAATCTGAATGTTCCACTGATTAGTCACTTAAACGGGGCTTTTCAGCAACTAATTTCTAGACTAGTAAAATGATGAAAATGAATGAAACGATTCAAACGGTTACCTTCCAGTGGTGCAAGGCCGCACAGAAGAAGCACCATAATGGGAGAAGAGCCGAGAGAGCGTGTCGTGAGGAATAGCTTCGGGAAGGTGACGAATCAATAGCGTAGCAGCCGCCGCTTCCTCCGGCGATTCTGATGACGCCGCCGTCGCCGTTCCTTGGTTGTAGACGACGTGCGGCGTCGTTTGAGGGTTCATTGACGATTGCAGTGGTGTAAAGGTAGCCATGGGAGAGACCAGAGAAGTCGGTTTTAGCCCTTCTTGAACTCAAGAAGAGAGAGAGAGAGAGAGAGATCGTCGGTGAACAGATTCTACACCGTCGCACTCGACGGTCGACGCATGACAGTTTCTCGCGTCCTTTGCTCTGTTTGGAAGAAAAGAAAGGAAAATTGAAGAATTTTCTCGCTAAGCTAAGAGAAAGAGAGAAGAAAATAAAAATTTGCAGTGTAGTGAATTGAATAGTAAATTTTATGTCTTATTTTCTTCTTATTTTTTTTCCGTTTTATTTTTGAAACAGAGGCATATATGGTTGGAATCCATGAAAAGGAAAGGAAAATAAAAAAGAAAGAAAATGATAGGAAAATTGGAGGAAAAATTTACTATTTATTACACTTGAAATTCTTATTTTTTCACTATTTCTCTTCCAACTAAACAATGGAAGGAATTTTCCTTTCTTTTCCTTTCATTTCCATGTGTTCCAAACAGAGCTAGCTCCAATTGGTGTAATTTTAGAATTAATCAGGAATCAGTTAAGCGGATCAAAAAAACAAGGAATCAGTTAAGTGGAGTATATAAATATAATAAATATTAAAAAATGACGACATTTTAATAATAATAATAATAATATACTCCATTGATACTTTTTTTGTTTCCAGTGAATTTTTTTTTTTGTTTTTTGTCATATTTTTTTTAACTTTTATACTGCTTAGTGATTAATCCAAAAAATATATGGCAAATCTAACAAAAAAATTTAGAAAAATCAAACAAAGCACACAAAACAAAAAAGGAAAAAAAGTTCAGAATAATGAGCCCTAATAAATGTATTGTCAAGTTTGAAAAATATGAGGATTGCTAGTGGTACTGACCAATTGGCTACAGACGGCACTTCAGGACAGTCAACGGGTTCCGTACGGATAAAATCAGCTCAATCTAATATGTGCAGGTGCTCGATTCTAAAATTTGAATAAAAAATGAAAGATTTGATCGAACACCTAAACATATTGAATTAAGCTGATTTTTCACGTGTTCACTTGATGAATGGCTTGAATCATCCGTACGGAACCCGTAGTGGGCCCCACGGGGCCATCGGTACCCCATCGATAGCCATTTGATCGGTACTCTTATCATTTCACGAAAAATATATAATGAAGTGTGTAAAAATGTATTGAACAGTGTAAAAACTGAATTGAATTTTTTCCGTCTTTCTTCTAAACTTATTGACGACCAACCCTGTCTATACTATATCTGTCTATCTACCTATCTATACTATATTTTTTTTAAACGGATCTATCTATACTATATTACATTATCTACCTAATAAAATACAAAGGTGTGGGCCTTTATACAAACACAAGTTGATCCAAGGGCTGAGATTCATTTGATCCAATGGATGAGGTGTGATCTCGAACTCTCTTAAAAAAACGCTCACACTCTTACAAAATACAAATATATTACAAAAATGTTATTGATTTTTTTTACCCACTGCTCGCCTTCTGACATTGGCATAAAAAAACAAAAATATATTACAAAAATGCCCATGCCTACGACAAGGGGTGCGTAGTACCGTAGGCACAGGCAAGCACTAGTATTTATATATTATAATAAGAATGTAGTTACCTAAAATAAAATGAAACTCTCTCTCCTATGTAGATTTTTTTCATTTTTTTACTCAATATTCCACATTATTCAAAAATGTAAAATATGGAGTACTTATTTTACTTGAAAAGAAAATTAACTTCAATCAATAACATAACAGAAATTTATTGAAACCTATCACTTTGTTCATTTCTTTTTGTTTTTTTCTGTTGTCAAATTTTTTTAATTATTTTGCGTGAGAAAATTCCCTGAACCATACATGACAGCGATCCACTGATGTACACGACAATAATAAAAAAAGTTATCACAGATTTTTTTTTTTTTGTTTCCGTGTATCGAACAGACATGAGGCTAGTATTTTCTATCAACAAATGTTTTATAATAGGAATTTTGTTAATTGCGACCAATGGAAAACAGCATCCATATTATAAGAAGCAGCCATCCCTAGCAAGTAGGGCTGTAAATGAACTGAGTCGTTCGTGAACTGTTCGAGGCTCGACTCGGTAAAGACTCGTTCGAATTCGATTCGTCGACTTAACGAACCAAACCTGAACCTCAATTTTAGGCTCGTTTCATAAATGAACCGAACATGAATATAGTAGTATTCGGCTCGATTAGGCTCGCGAACCTAAAGTATATGTATATCATGGGGATTTTATATAATTACATAGTGAAAATTTTAAAACTTGTACAAGTCTAAACGTTTACAATTACTAAAAACTTACTTATGTATACGTTTTTATCATTTTATATGTATATAAACGTATTTATGTACATACTAAAATTTTTACTTGCAGCTTTAGAACTGCATGAGAGCATAAATATATGATATTATTGGGTCGTTAAGGCTCGTGAACAAGCTCGAGTTCGACCCAAACCTAAACAAGCTCGGTTCGAGTTCGGCTCGTCATACTTTTTATTGAGTTCGGCTCGAGTTCGAGTTCGCTAAAAAACTTAATGAACGAATCTGAACATTCTAATATTCAGTTCGATTCGACTCGTTTACAGCCCTACTAGCAAGTAGAGACATGGGGCAAGCCTCCCAATTCTCGACCCAATGGGATGCTCCCATACATTGGCGGAGCTAGCTGGTGGGGTGTGGCACGTGCCACCACTACTTCAAGAAATTTCGGGAAAAAAAATAATTTACATAAAAAGCGTTAAAAAAACTAATGTATGTAAAAATGCACACAAGATGTACTTTGGCCGAATGACAAAGTTGTGTGCCAATGATTATACCCCAACCTCCATACCAGCGTCCGAATTTTTGTGGCACCGTGTGTTTTTTTTTTCTTTTTCCAAAGCTCTTATCAGCTAGTGCTCTCACTAAATTTTTACATAAATTTTCCCTTGTAATTTTTCTTACTAATTGTAGAGGAATGCGATTCATTTGGATATTAAAAATTTTTCCACAAATTTGGCACTATTTTTACTGCTTGTTTCTTTCCGGATTAATGGTGTGCATGTAAATAGACAAATAAAGTGAATTCACAAACATGTCGATTTACATACTTGTATGAATAATATATGGATTAATCATTTTTCTACACTTAGGGTGGAAGAGGGACGCCCCATTGCCCTTGACATTGCCGTAAATTTGTCTGAATTTCTTTTGTGGTGCTTGCTAAGGAAAAAAGCGGAATGCGATAGCTCCCCCTATTGGAGAGACTTGTTAATTTTATTTTGTGACATTATTCACCAAGAGAGAAAAGCGGGATACAGATCCTCATCTTAGAGATAATTCATGTAGCTAGCAAAAGGAGAAAATGGGATGTAACGGTTTCTATGAATTCAATTAGCGCCACCCGGTATGCAAATCCTGGCTCCGTCCCTGCTCCCATACCACTTGAGAGCATAATAGTCGGAGCCAATGAAGATGAATCCATTCGGAAAATAGACATATTCATGCGATGAGGAAAAAAAATAGAACATGGAGAGCAAAAAGTATAGGAGTACAATTTTGTGGCATGACCAGACAACTTTCTGATTAGTTGGAAATTTAACGGACAGTTTGAATTTTGGTTACCTCAAAGTGCGCTATGCTCTTTCCGCCCTTTTCTCTCCTCTCTTCCTCACCCACATTTACCTCTCTCCCTCTTTCTCTATTATATATATGCAGACTTTGCCCCCAATTTGGGTGGACGATGTAGATGTTTGGGACTCATCCCTCCCCCTGGTGACGGTGGTAATGCTCTCTCTCTCTCTCTCTCTCTCTCTCTCTCTCTCTCTCTCTCTCCGTATGTTGGGATTTTGTTTTTTGATTGATCATTTATAATGGGAGACCTTGCTTTTGCCCTTTTATAACTCTGTAATTACTTCATTTATTTTTGTATAACGCATGTGGAATGCAATGAATTTGTAGTTCCAGGTTGCATTTTCGCAACCACAAGAACTAGCATCAACAAACCCATCCCCACATTGTCATGCATATGTCTGTATTGTTGGAGTTTGTCCCACATCGGTTACTTATCTCTTCCAAATCTAGTATATGAGACTGAGCGACCTCTTCATCCATTGCCAATTGATTTTGAGTTGGATACTTTAACATATACGTCACTTCATCATTAATTCAAAGCCATTAATCAGCAAATAACAATGGATTTTGGCCCTTACAGCCCTACTCATTGGCCAGATTATACATGAGGTTGGAATCACTGGATTGTAAATCCTGGCGGGTCACATTCTACTAATCGCCCGTTCACTAGCAGACTATTGGTAAGTTCATAGGTTTGAGTAATTTCACCTAATGGTTCCTTAAAATTAGATTAGTATATAATATCGGCCAGACATGCAAACTTTGTTGCTTTGGTATATGGAATTGGATTTGTAATGACTATTGTCAAGTGTCGGATTCATCTACTACAACGTTCAGGACATGAAAACAAGATAAAATGATCTTGTTTCCTTTTTTCTTACTTACTAATCTAAATTGCATTCACTAGGCACCAAATAGCCTTTCGTGCATGCTTTTGTATATAGCCATACCATAAGTCTCAAACTTGAGTTAATATGTGTTCTCTCAAGAACGTTCAAGTATTTGTGTCGGTCTTGTATTCCAAACCCTATTTAAATGGTGATTGACGTGGGTACTTCGAGTAAATATAACACTGTCTGCACCGTTGCATGAAACACAAGGCCTCTATGGTGCATTTAAACCTCAAAATTATAAGCCTAGACCTGTTCCTAATGTTTTTTGCTCAATCGTGGTGGTTTTTTGTTGGTTTGTATTAGGTGGATTTGGTCAATATTTATGTGTTTTTTATGTGCGGTCAATCTTTTAGTATTTTACCTTTTTTATTCTTTCTTAATCCTTAAATTTTACTCATGTCTTGTAATATTTGGGCGGTACCCGTCAACGCATTGAAATAAATTTTCTTTGTCCTTGATGACATTTTTTCCTTGGCTTTTTGACAGGCTGTTTACTGGCCTCATGGAAAGTTTGAACTTGAAAACTTCCCTAAACACGAGTAAACAGACACTACTCCCTCAAATAGGTACCCTTGGAAATGCTTCCTTATCCTATGTCCAATCCCATGTTATAGGATCAGAAGCCACACCAATGGTTATGGAGGGAAAGAGTCTCCATCAGCGTTGTTCTTCCGAAAGCTTTCTCTTAGAGCAACCATCTTGGCTCGACGATCTCCTTAATGAGCCGGAGACACTAGTACACAGAGGTCATCGACGTTCATCAAGTGACTCTTCTACATACTTAGGCCCAGTAGCCAAGTTATTTGATTCTGTTAGCGGACCTTGTTGGGGGTTTCAGATTTCGATTAATGACAAGGATCCATGGCACAAAATGTCAACTTCATCTCATAAACAACATAATAACGTAAGTGAGTCATCCTTTAATTCTGTGATATGCACAACTGGCCTTTCATCTGCTCCAAAGGAATCAGAATGGTTGTCAACTAGTGCCTTCAAAGATTCTGGTTATGAAAGCCTTGGAGGCTCCACTGAAAGCACTAGTGGTCATCAAATTAAGAATTCTGTGTCCAAGGCAGAGGCAAAACGCACCAAACAGTGAGGCATTCATTTCATGTTTCCCTAATCTTATTGTTCTCATAACCATAATCTCCCTGTATGTAATTTTTGTCTTGTGTTCCTTAAACTTACATAGAAACTGATAATATTACACACACACACACCTACCCGATACATCTCTTGTCAAAGTAAAATCATGTAGGGCTTGTTCGTTTCGGTTTTTAAAACCCTGCGCACAGTTCCCAATAAATTTTCTCTATCTATCTCTCTTTACTCATTACTCTAAAAAGACCCCTAAAAACTCAAAATGAATAGGGTCGAATTTCTCTGTATTTTTCACCTCTGTAAAGTGTATTTACTTAACAAATAACACAATTATATAATCGGGCATGTAAAATGGGGAAACAAGGGACCAACCACTATGACCACGTGAACACATATAAAAGGTGAAAAGGTTAGGTAAATGTACATGACATATTGCATGAGATGCCTTACAATAGAAAAACACAAAAATGAGAGTTCAATCTAATTCCTCAAGAGGAGTATATGAAAATGAGCGATGATGACTTCAAGGAAACTAATCTAGCATTCAGACAATGACATGATGCCACATAAGATATTCTAAAAGTGGCAAAACATGGAAACAAGACCAGCATCTAAACTCAGAATTAGCTTAGCTTGCGAATCTTTTTGTAATGCAAACTTCAAATAGAAAAACCAAAATTAGAACCACCAGAAATGTTTGATTAGTGATTAGAGGATGAAATTGGGTTATCAATGTCTAATATGTGTACTGTCCATAATTCTTTTAAACTAATAAGTTTCTAGTGCTGCATTGCTAGTGTCTTGCTTTTTTGAAGCCACAGTTCTATTTAAGCTGCAAACGAATTAGCATATCTGATCTAATAAACCTATTTTAGGAATAACTTTAGACTTCAAAACAATGTTGAAATTGGTAGCTAAGTGGAATAGTTTGAGTGGAAATTTAGAAGCATTTGTTGAATTGTGATTGTCATGCAATCTGTTTGTATCTATCCTTCTATTATTGCTCAATACTATTCAATGTCTAATATCCATTCGATTCTTGGTACTGATACACTTGGCATTTACGTCCTTTTGATATTGCACCTTTTAAATTTCAATTTGGCAATAGTTTAACACTTCAAGAAAAGATATGATTCGAGTAAACAATGTCTTAGTCACAGTTATGCGTATAAACTAGTGATACATTGCGATATGCATCCTAAGTTCTATAACCAATGTGTCATTTGTATTTGTATTGCATTTTACCTCGACTAGATCTCAAGGTTAGACAAACGCACGATGTGTTTAATACATGCATGGTTTAGCTATTTTTTCATACCGAAGATAGAAGTAGTATAAACTTCAAAGTCATTTCCCTTTACTTAATAGGTATTCAAAAGCCTCAATTTTTTTCAAATTCAAGGCTATTTAGTTTCTAAAACTTATTTGCCTCCTCTATTATACAAGTTTAATTTCTAGATGCACCAACAAATACTCAAGAATTCAGCAATCTGAATTTTTTATTGGAAAGCAATGTCCCATAGAAGGTTTCAATTATTTGTGATGCACATGCTTCAATGTTGTAAGTATGATATGTTGTAAAATATAGGCCGTCAGCTCACCGATCACGAATCAGGAAACTTCAATACATAGCTGATCTGGAAAGGAATATGCAAGCTTTACAGGCAAGATGCTTCGCTGTATACACCCTCTGTCCCATAATATTGATCCCTTTTTGGCAGCTCTAACTTTTTAATGAAAAATATTTTAAGGAAAAAGTCTTATATAGAGCATTAACCAATTGTTTTTCACTTTCTAATATACAAATGTCTACTTGTGGGGGATGATATTGGAAACGTATTAGTAGAAACTTGATGCTTTGACTATTCAAAATGGACACATATTTTGAAATATCCCAAATGGATTAGAGGACCAGCAATATGGGATAGAGGGAGTATTTTCTATTAGTTCCTTATCAATGGCACAGATACTTTCTGCTATTATTCAAATGACACAAGTGTTGCTACTTTCTTGATTGTTTCTTGCTCTACAGGCTAATGTATCTGAATTCTCAGCAGCACTTGAATTTCTTGACCAGCACAATACTATAATGAGAATGGAGAATCGAGTACTAAAGCAGCGTTTGGACAAATTAGTCCAGGAGCACGTGAGAAAAACAGGTAAGCAAATTTTGCCTAATGTCATTTGCATTGGCTAGAAGCTGATGCATTCATTTATGTGCTTCATATTGTGCCAAGTTTCATTGCATCTGTTTAATTGAAGATGGCTGACCCCAAACCAAAGCAATGGTTGCCTTATTTCTCACACATGTCATATACATTGCATCAGTGACATTACTACCTTGAGTTTGCTTTGGATAAGTTTGTAACTTTGCTTATGTTCTCAAACGGCAGATTTTAGTTGTGTAATGCTCTAATTCTACTTCTCAAATGACTTTTTCTTGCTTACTATTAATGAACCGAACCCGACCTTGGTGCATTTTATATCTTCTTTACAAGTTAATCAATTAACTGATTTTTTTATGCTATGCTCACATGGCCTTTTTAGTTAATTTCTCATAACTTTTTTACTAAGGTCATAACCTAGTTCGTAGTCTTTGAACATATAACATTCCTCCAGAATCCTTGTGTGTGAGGTACTGGTATTTAGCCTACATCTCAAGTCTTTTTTCAAAGGTTTAGCATCTAAAAAGCAAAGGCACTGTATCTTATTTTACTTTATACTAGGATGCAATATCCAACACATGTTGGATAAACACCCTTCAAACACATCGGTGTACGTGTCAAACATGATACATATTGTATCTTATTCTTACTATTAATGTCATTTCTTGTAATGGTAGAGACACTTGTGCCCTTTGAGTCCACACACATCCAAAGACACATTAAGGGAAATGGCACTTGTATTTGGCCTATTCATAATAAAGTTCTAAACAAAGTTGCAGCAATTTATTACCCTTAACAATGCTTTAGTTTGTGTTAAATGATGTTTACGTTATGCACCAAAAGTATTTCCTTTGTGTTGAGTTAGTTCATATTCAATTATTTGGATAGTATTTAGTGGTTTGTGAGTCATATACGTATGCATGTCAAATGAAATGTGAAAGACAAATGTGGGTGTTCCTACCATGTCTTTCAACCTTTTCACAAATTTCGATGTCTTGTGTCTATAACCATGTTATGTTAGTTTCCTTTTCAATGATTATTAGTATCGTATTTAGTAAGATTGACAAGTCAATAAGTTGTTTTCTTGTGACCAATATGTAACATGTTGACTATAATGCAAAGCAAGAGGTTTTAAACTAAAACATCCTTGTATTCTCACAGTGGAGATGGAGATGCTACAGAGAGAAATTGCGAGGTTTCAAATGGTGTACCAGCTTCAGCAGCAACAAGCTTCAGCAGCAACAACAAAGCCAAAACAACAGTAGGGAACTTGATGGCCAATTTGCAAGCCTCTCTCTTACAAACTAGGCAGCTGGTGTCGACTGTGGTTCGGTTTTTTTTGTAGATCTTATCTAAATCTCCATGTAAGTTTTTTTTTGTAGATCTTATCTAAATCTTTGTGTATCACTGTTCTTTATTTTTTGTGGTTCACTAGCTTTAGACTTGAACAGAACTTTCTTTGTCTTAGGAAAATCTCTCCTTGCCTTGTCTGATTGGGCTATATGTTTAGTTGAATTTACTAAATTTCTGAGCCCCTAGAGAAGGCAGAAAAAAAAAATTCAAAGCAAAACTGTAAGAAGTGGTTGCTGAGAATTTGTATTGATGCTCTTTCAAAGTATCTGTAGTGGACAACATGTTTTTGCTCTGCAAGTATGGCTTGTCAAATGAGGGTAATAATCCTTTGGGTTTAGTTGATTTACAAGAGAGTGTTAAAAAGTGATGAAAAGGGACCGAAAATGGTAACTTTCATGTCTGTTTAGCAAGAGAGTGATGGAAAGAGAAAGGAAGTGCATTGGTGAAGGTTCCTATATAGCCCGGTGAGTAATAAATTTTGTTGAAAATTCATTACGGGGATGCCACCCATGTACAAAGGAAAAAGAGGAGAAAAAATAAGGCTAAACAATAAAAGGTCCTATACACTACTCTAAACTCCACAACTTCAATAGCAGACTGCAGACCTCAACGACAACGAGGTTCACATATTCTGGGTACTGTATCAAACTACAAACAAATTCTACGTTTTCTTTTCTTTCATAAATTTCAAAGTTTTTCTCTTCTTCCATCGTAGTACTGCCATTTTCTCACATTTCCACTTCCTGTATCTTTGCCGGTCCTTTAACCAGCCAGTATAATCTTTTCCTTTCTTGCATTCAATGAAGTTGGCCAAATCATCAAAATCAGATGGTTTTCCCCGGTTTTCCAGCCTGCACTTTAGAAAAATCTTCCCGTTGCAGGTTTCCTCCGTTTCTTCTTCTATTCCTACAACACACTGAGTGTTCTTCCGGGGTGATGGCCTTGTTAAAGTTTCTTCTCGCTTATTTTCATGTCCTACACCCTCACTTGACAGAGAGGGCACACTGCAAATGAATCATACAAACTGGATAAGAAAAGTTGATAATACTGAGTATAACAGTTTGGTAACCACAACATGGCTTAAGAAGTTACAAGTTGCCAATAATAGAATCAAGTGAATAACACCAGCTTTCTCATCAACACCTCACTGAGGTCTACTTGTAGCAAAAGCAAAAGGAAAGATAGGGAATAACAAATTTGTGAAAAGTGATGCAAATTGTCGGATGCTAAATCAGCAGTATGCATGCCGGACTGCTTTGAGAGTGTCAGAAAAAGTAAAAAGTTGTGTTCATCGGAAGATTAGCAGGTGTGTTTGCCACAAAAAGATAAATTTCCTGGTGCTCCAAAAGATTACATGTTCTCGAAAACAACCAGAACAACGTGACATTATCCATCTTAAGAAGAGCAGCATGAAGTATAAATGGCATGCTTGCATTATACTTCTGCAAAATTAATTGAGAACAAAACCAATATAAGACACTCTTAAACATCTTTGACTGAAATCAGGATATTTAGTAGAAAGAAACTCTAAGATAGACGTATTGCTGAATTTATTCCCATGATTGCACCTACAGTGAAGTGTGAACGCTTATAATGCTGGTGTGATCAAAATGTTCAACAAGAGCCCAGACGAGAAGAAATCTTGTGGCAACTAAGGTGCTCTTTTGAAGGGAAAATGGTAGGTAAACACTTCTATAGTTAATTCAAAGGTAGACTCGGACAATCTTGATGTTTGTTAGCCAATCTCAGAATAAGTACGTTTCTATCAGAACATAAAAAAATGCTTGTAAAACTGCTCAATGCCAACCTAGCAAGTTTCTCGGTTGGAGTATGTGCTGTCAATGACCAACACGTGTATATATTCGATCTAGAGCTATATTTGACGGATAATAACGAAGTCTTTGATATATCCTTCAAATCTTGAACTGCTGGCACAAGTGCTTAGAGATGCTTTCTATTCACAACAAGAAACGAAGCATATGTCACAGTAGGAGCACACAAAATGTGTCTCTCTCCAATCACAAAAACGCTCGTGCCCAAATCAACTTCTCGTGTATAATCTACTACAGCCCTTACAAAACTAATAGCAGTGTCTAAGAAGATGCAAGAGGATAAGGGACACAAAGATACAATGAGTCCTGTTAGATCAAAAAAGACGTGGAAAAGCTACTACAAAATGGGTCAAAATACCATATTAAGCTAGTCCTATCCCACCTCAAGAGATGAACCAATGAAATCCACACAAAAGTAAGAAGGGTGCTACAATGCACTAGGAGTAAAGTGCACGATTACGAAACCTAACTGGGAAACAGAAATACAACACAATAGTTGAATTCAGATGGTAGCTTAGATGCTATATGGGATCATCAATTCCTCAAAAGCTTGAGCCCGCTAATTTATATGAAGCCATTTGAGCCCCAATAACTTATATCAAGCCATCTACCAACTGATGGCTCTTGTCCAAAAGGACCAAAACATGGATCACAAGTAATTTTATCAAGAATACATTGTTTCATTCATAAGCAGTACGACTACAAACAAGTCGGTGAAATGGCTAATTAATGTGGACCATAAAGATCAAGAAACAGTAAAGTTAACTCATTTGGATAAAGCCGAACCCAGTTGGGATCAATTGGACCATGCACGTTTAAGATTTTAGGCTTTTAGGAGAATTGCAATTCAAGAATATGTAAGTTAGCTTCTCATTTGTTATGATTTTATTGTTCCTAATTTTTAACAGGTAAACAGTATTTTGGCAACTCCACAGTTTGCTGGACATACCTATAGAGGTCACTGAATGGTCGTGTGAGAGCCAAGTATTTTAGGTGGTATTCTAATTTCGTGCCCTATCTGGTTTTAAGTAGATTTTGGGACTGTATCTTATTATCCTTATTGGAATGCTCACAACTAGTTACAAGTCTGCAGACAATATGTAGAGCCTCAAGTTTCTTTGTGGATAAGGTGAAGCAATCAAACCCAAGGGGGTGATTCCTAAGGCTTCTATGAGTGACTTCTAGAACCCAGTTCTTGTCCTGTTTGTTCTTAATTTTCTAATTCCTACGCCTTATCCCTACTTCAACCCTCAAGCACCGCAGTAATTCAACCTCAGACCTTAGCTTGCACAGTCAGACAGAAGCCAAAAGTTACTATTCATGGTACAGTAGAAGTACGCAGAACAACGCCTTTTCCCCTTCTCCTAAGTAGTTCAGCACTAACTAATACATATTTTGTACAACTAGATGCCCACTTCCCAACTTCCTATCAGCTTTAAACAGTAACGAATCAGCTTCAGAATCCCTCAATCACCAGTGTCCTGCATCAATATTGATCACTTGTAAAGGAATAAAGTCAAGGCAATGCTGAATGTGCAAGTAAATATCCAAAACAACTAGTGCAAACAAAGCCACGAGGAGCGTATCTCTTCAATTGTAATGTCAGAGTTAGTAACACAACAAACCAATTCCGGTATCACTATGCTACTTGTAACAATGCCTTTCTTATACCAATTTTTCTTCCAAGCTAAGAAGCACAGACACTCAAAAGAAGGTGGTGCGTTCATGTTCAACACGTGTTGGACACCAACACTCCTTGGACACTCTCAGACACTTGTCCGATACTCTTTCTTGTGTCCGCTATTAGAAAATAAAATTCTTAATTTCAGACACGTGCCTCAACCTTTCTACAACGTGTACTTCTTTGGTGTGTGTGACAGAGAAGTAGAGAACTATATATGTGATTGACACTTCTTGGACACTTGCCAACATGTAATTATCAAGGATTTCATGAATTTCATATATCTCTTTACTAGACAAAGTTGGAAAATCGTAATTCCTACCATTAAGTTCAATTGGCTATTTGTAAGGATTTCTTGAGGATTCCTAACAGTGCCCATGTCCATCTTTTTTAAGGTTTCTAGAGTCCCATGTCAATCTAGGTTTTTTATAACTTATTTAAGCATATATAACTGGGGATGTATGCTTACGATGATATATATATATCCACGCACACACATAGGAATTGAACGTAACCCCAACATGTATGTGTCCGATATTCTAGAGAAATAACGTATCCATGTGTGTGTAGTGTCTTCTCTATGTCCTGTGTCTGTATCCGTCCTTAGCTTCCAAGTGATAATATAAAAACAAGACAAACAGAGACTACCAGGACCTTTTACGAATGAGACACTCCGTAACTTATGAAAGCGACGCGTCAATTCAAATTAACAAATTATACGCAGATTATTGCCAAAAAGGAAAAAAAACAAACAACCAACAGGCCATACACAACAGACAGATTGAACAGGATAACAAAGATGTTCGTAGAAAAACAAAGGTAGTTCAAAAAACAAGTTTAGTATAACTTAAGTACCGGCATCGGAGAAGCTGACAGAGTTATAAGCACAATAGATTTCCAATACAACACAGATACTTAGATGGATGGCAAATAGCATTTGAACTACCTACTTTAAAACATAAAAGTACCTTAAGTACAGAGTCTGGATTTTCAGAAATTTGGATGCAACTAAGAGGCTAGATTTTTTCTCCACCTTAGCCTGCAAAATTAACCAATTAATGAAATCACCTCACAAATAGGAAGGAAATCTTACGTAGGCACAAGATTAGGGGAAAAAGTTCACCTCTGGCACATTATCCGGATGTAATGAAAAGGATTCTGATCTGAGATCAAACCTCAATGCATATAAATTACCCTCTTCAAAAAGAATGAGATTCATCAATGAGATAATTGTTGATATGCAACCCTTCACCAAGAAATCAAGCCCAGTGCTGAAGCCTAACGATAGCAGGCCCGAAAAGTGCAAAAGCATCACCCTGGACTCTTTGTGAGCTTCTGGGTGAATTTCCATCATGCGACATAAGGACTTCTGAACTGGTAAACAGATGCCGACTTGTTGAAAACAACTTATGATTCCCACTATAGTATCATATTCCTTACATGAAGAGAAGTCTTTCAAGGTCTTCAAACAGCCCAAATTGCCATCATGCCTCAAACACCAAATACTTTGTCGCAATGAACAGCTCATTAACTTCAGTATCGAAGCAAGAAGACATATATCTTGTGGACTTTCTTTCCCACTAGCATGCAATGTTGCGTCATCAACTTCAGAAGAAAAAGCTTCCCATATTATGCAACTTAAGATTGCTATAATCTCTTCCCTGAATGATGTGTCAAGAATATGTTTGCTTTCCTTTACGTATGTGATAGACGAAGTCGCCAAGTCAGATTTCGTCCTCAGGAGCATGTGTAACTCTGATTGCCATGAACTATCCAATTTGGTAATTAGATTCTTAACTTTTTGTCTTGTGACTGGCTGAATGTAAGACTCAAAAGTTGGCTGAGAGTTTCCTTCATATTTTTTTGTTTTACGAACAGAATCCCCACTAGGGTAATCATTCCTTTGCGAATTAGACATGTGTTTGACGTACAAGATGACTGACCTCTCAAATGCTGATAAGTAACAATCCATTAATCTGAAATCTGCTCGCGTATTTACTAAGCTCAAGTCCAAAGTGACGGCATCAGAAACCAAGGAAATCAGATGGGCATGTAGAAATTTAGGTGCAGAAAGCATGAAATCATTGAGAAGTAATACTAAAGAAGCAGTGAGGCTCAGTTCAGGAGCTCTGTTATACTTTCTGATTGCCCACAATCCATTTAGGAAATTTTCAAATGCTTGATCGTCTGAAAATGCTAGACAAAAATGAGTAGATACTATTTCGGTAACACTTCCAAGGTCACCATGACTAGAGCGGCATATAAACAACTTTCTACTGGTAGAAGGAAGAGAATCAATCAGCATGAAATACTGCCTTAGTTGTCCATGGACCAATAGCTCATCTGCAAACACCTGAAGGAAAATTCCTGTATTATATTAGACATGGTGCAAAGAAATGTTAAAACAAGTACCATAATGGACCCAATTCCTAACAGCTTAAGCTTTTTGGACAGTAGGTTGGAGCTTTGGTTTCTAGAGGTCTTGATTCAAGTCTCTCCGTTTTGCATTTGCTACCCGTTTGCATTCTCCTCCTCCTCTTTGCATTCTGGTTACATATATGTATGCATGTTTGCATCTCCATAAGCAAGACAGGGTTGCACATGAGGGAGGATGTTGGATACGTTGAGAACACCCTAGGCCCATGTCCTAACAGCTTAACCTTTTGATACAGTTGTGCCTTAACAGTTCGCACCCAAAAGGTGATATTGCTGGGTAAGGTGGGCTTATAGTTCATCTTTGGGCCAGCCCACCTGATCCATTTAGCCATTGAACAAACTCTTAGTCAAGTTCAACGCTCGGTCCATGAGTGTATTATGACCCTCGACAAAGATTACCATAAGACCACTAAAACAATAGTAGGAAGGATCTACCCCGACACCATGCTAGTGAAACTGAAAAGCAGTAACGCTAAAAAAATTAAGAACGAGAGAGAAAGAAAGAGAAAGGATATGCAGATATCATAGGATACGTTGTGGTATCGTGGGATTTATGAGATACGTATAGTTTTCTGAATGAGCAACACACATCATAGGATCCATATCCCGTATGGTGGGTTTTTAATAACCATGTATACAAGGGAACACAACAAGATCTTGTGGGCATTAACAAATGCGTACTTTAAAATGCAATTGGCTAACAACTCCTATTAATCACTAGAGCTTGCTTGCCAACACTTGGATACCAATGCATGTCAGACATAACATCATATTTCATGCAATTTTTTCAACTTCGCTAAAGCGACCAGAGAATCAGAGTGAATAAGGTATGAAGAAAAGTTATAAGACATTTAAATAACCTCGAGCAATGCGCGCAAGAAAGGAAGAGAAGGGTTAACCGGCTCCATAAAATGCAAGGAAGCAACAATGTCCTCATTCGAGGAGGCAGTACAGTGATTGTACTTATATGTGTATTTAAGAGAAACTTTTTCAAACCCAATAATATTTTCCTCATTTTCTTGAGGTAAGCCCAGAGAGCATAGTTCTCCAAGGATATCAAGAAGAACTTGTCCATTTTCCAAAGCACGGTCAGGTACGAGTAAGTTCAGTATGACCATACAGCACCTTAACAGAAGATTTAGCAGTTCAGTGATGGCCCAAATAGCAGAATGCAAGCTAGCTTGTATTAGAGCCCGCTTTACAGAAATGGCACGTAAAGCAGAGAGAAACTGATTAAACGTCTTAGAAAGCTCCTTGAATAATATATCAGAAAGAGAACATATATCTTCTAATGACACCCTGATTCCCCAAAAAGTTGAATCAGCACCTGCTCCTTGACAACATAATGGATGATTTGAAGACAAATAGAGAAGCAGGTTATACAACCTTCTCAGTATTGGTGGTTTCAGACCCTGATAATGGAAAAATTAAGATTAGAATCAAATTAAAACAAGAAATTCTGAATTGCAGAGATCATAAAGAAAATAGGCACGGTTATCTACATATATGAGTTGCATCATTTCTGTTTTGTCTTAGGAAAGTTTAGAGGAACCACATAATATAAAGTGGTTCAGTATGTTTCAAATGCAGTTCAACAAACAGTGATATGTTTCCCCCGCCAAATTAATGCTTTGTTCTCTTCCCAACTCAAAAAGAATTTTTCAAAAAATTCCCCCTACTTCCAACATTTCTCTCTCTATCTCTCTCCACTTATTACCCCTACTATTTTTCAAAAAACTTTTCAAAAACCAAACCAAACACAGCATAAATCATTATGACCAGGGTCCACATGACAGATCGGTCTTAGTGTGTGTTCATGTTGGTTGTTATGAAAGAAATGATAAGACGGACATATCTCCGATGTGTGGTACTTGTTGGCACTTGGCAAAATTAATTACAAACTTGACAATTCCAGGAGAAACCTATGCTACAACACCTAAGAACATTTGACAATACTTAGCAAAAAAAGAAAAAAAAAAACATTTGACAAAAATGTTGGTTACCAAAAAAAGCATAAATAACACCCAAAAAAATGAGTACCTAATACCAACAAAATAAATACGTAACCAAAAAAAACGCGTAACTATTTTGGGTTTATTGTACACCCCTACTCGTAACTTCACCAAAAAATTGTGTTGTTGATACCAAATAAATACGGAATTAATAAGCCAAAAATTATGCGTATCATACACCAAAAATATGCATATCATCCTTCAGAACTATCCATACCATACACTACCAACATCCACCCTCACGAACTAACCAAAAATTTATGCGCGACAGAAACCAAGAAAATTCGTAACTTTTCTACTGCACACCTAGGAGTAAAGTAGCTTTCTCTCCATGAGAAAACTAAGATGACGGTGAGAAATTGCCCACTAATAATGTTTCCTTGGAAACAAAACCTTAAAACTAATAGATAGTTGTTATGGGGAAGGTGCATTTATGTCCATTCAGTACTTTTCTTCGCTATAAAAGTACAAGTAGATATTCCCCAAAATTTTCTTTTTAGGTAGCCTTCTGCTAAAAAAGTAAAGCTTTTAAAAGAACTGAACTTTTTTGGCTAGCTTTTTGGCTTGTTCATGTTTGGTGTCGTATGGAGTTTGTACCTTAGTTGCAGGACCTCCTATGTGGGTGGGCGAATCCACCTCAGAACCTTGCTCCCGCGCTCCCTTCTAGGAACCTCGCTCCCATTGAGAAACGAACCCGCTCCCAACAAGGATAGAACCTCTTAGGCATATAAATCCCAAAAGAAACAAAAATAAAAGACACCAAGCAAGAGAAAAGACAAAGCCTTTGTTTGGTTTCCATCTTTGGGTATTTTTAGTTTTGGCAGTGGGTGAAGATAGAAATAGGGTAATGATTGGAGAGAGAGGTAATGAGTAGAGAGAGATAAAGAGAGAAATGAAAGTAATTGGAGAAATAGGGTAATGATTGAAGAGAGAAACAAGGTAATGATTAGAAAACAAAAACAAAACAAAGTTAAACTCGAAAACGAAAAAAGAGTAATGATAAGATTTTATAAAAATATTAACTTAAATTTGCTCAATTACTTAATATAACCATAATATTACTTAGACACTGAGACAATCTTTGCAATTGACCTGATAAAATACATAAAAATATTTATAACTTAAATAATTTTCCTGAACGCTCCCGACAAAGCTCCCACACTTCTATGATCATCGGCTCCCCCGCCCCCGCTTCGTGCAGCTAAGGTTTGTACTCTATGTGATCCACCCTTGTGTGCATAAGGGCTATAGCGTCAGGTCCAAACCACATCACTTGGACTCAATGTACATAGAATGAACTCACACCTACGAAAAAAATTAATCCGGTAAGTGATGAGTAGTCCAATAAACTTTCCCATGATTTTTTTTTATCCTATTGGAATGTTTTACCCACGTTTTCTACAAAAGCTTGGCTTTCTTGGACTACCAAATGGCATTTTTCCAATCAGTTTGGATATAGCAAACAAACTAGCTCCTTTTGCTAGCCCAAACGGAGCCTAACAACAACAATTCAAATCAGCAAAATATGAAGTAAACCCTAGTTTTTGTTCGCCCAAATTACGTACCCAGAAACGAATCAGATCAAATGAAGCGAAATCAAAGGCAAGTTCGAGAGAGAGAGAGAGAGTACCTGGGGAGCTTGGAGGGAGTATATGAGGTTCTGGATGGGCTGAGACGGAGGGAACTGCTGGGTAGTTGGGCGTCGGTTTTGTTTAGGGTTCTTGGAACGACCCATCTGCGACCTCTAAAGAGATAGTATTAGCAAAACAGGCGCTGAAGCTAAGTTCACCGAAGCCTGGGATTGGTTTTTCTTTCAAAGGACGTCGATCAGTTCGAAGTTGAAGTTCGCATTCCGACTTCGTTTTCTGTCGTTCGGGGGACCGTTCACTTGACTGACTGTTCACTTTTGGCGCGAAACAGATAGAGGCTTCGCTGCAGTTCTGCTTCCCAACTGTAGGGTGCAGTTGCGGATAGAATTTACAAAAAACAAAAAACTGTAGGGTGCAGTTGGCTCGTTTTAGAGCCATTTTTGGGGATCCACCTTATCGCTATGAATCGGATAATAAAAATAAAAAAAACCTTATCGCTATGAATTGTTTATTTCATAAATCCCGTCAAGACGCCTTAGAGAAGTGAAAATCATATTTATTTATCGAATAACAATTAAGCTCGAAAATAATGTGTTTACGCAAATAATTTGCCTACCACTATGGATCTTGTTTGATAGATCTCATCAAGATCTTTAATACGGTACAAAAAAAATTAAAAAATTATTTTTCGTTTGCATTATTTTTTAGTTTGAAAATGTGAAATAAACTGTTTATTTTTTAAGAAGGTTTCTGAAACGGAGCCTTAGAGAAGTGAAAATCATATTTATTTATCGAATAACAATTATTGATTCAAAGATATTTCGGTAAAACAAATGGAATTCCACAGGCATTGGATGGGAATAGCAGAGCCTACTTTTTAGGAAGAAATCACTTTGGATCATGTAGTAATCGATATCCAAGTAAATATGATTTTCAGTAGGGGTTAAGCGTCTCAAGAAGATTTACCTAAAGAAACAAGGGAAGTGTAACGCCTCGAATTTTGGGTACGTTAAATAAACATTTTTATTGAATAAATTAAGGAGAGTCTAGCTCATTATTACAACATAAGTCTCACAAGAGTACTTTTATTCAACAAAAGAGGGGATAATTTATGGTTAATTACTGCTCCGCCTCTTCCTCCATCCTTGCAAGCTCCTCGGCTCCGAAGGCCTCCAAAGTGTACTGTTCCTCCTGCTCATCTATAAAATTTGACACATTATACCAGCGTCGCCCCCCAGTATAATATGTCAGGGTCACCAAAAAGGTAACACCGTGAGCTACAGAAGGTCAATAGAATAATTCAAAACCCACTAACCCTTAACTTACAACGAAGAGTCACATAAATAATTACACATGCTTATTCAACAACATAATTAACAATGACACATCCTCATTCATTACATAGCTTACGTTGGTGTCATGTTTCCGTGTGTTTCTCCTACGCGACTCATCGTAAACTGTGTCACCATTTCATTTCGAAAATCATTTCTCATTCTTTGTTACCAACGGGCTACCAAGTCCGGCCACGTTATCAAATCTTGCATTGGCTCCTCTCCGCGGATAACCAAGCCCAATTACCAATGAAACTACCACGTCCGGCTCCGTTAGCAATCTACACAATGGGCTACCAAGTCCGGCCTCATTGCGGTTTTTGCAAGTCCACACAAAGGGCTACCAAGTTCGGCCACCTTGCGGGTTTTCACAACTCACATAAGGCTACCAAGTCCGGCCATTATGTAGTTTCAAAAATCCTTTTTATCCATATCAACCACTCCCTAAGTGTCATGTTTCTACTTTTCAGTTCTCGTGTCTCGTAATCATGCATAGACTCCGCGACGGGACGAATCACTTTAAAGTAATCTAGCAAGATCATCCAACTCTATTTAATCATGCTTGTTTACAACCACAAGTAAGGTAAGCAATCATGCGATCAAGTTCACAATCCTTGAAAAGGTCAAAATACGAATACTCCGTTTTGAAACAACACTTTATTTTTAAACGAAATCGTAACAACATATGTTTATTGACGAATTAATCAAGTTGGGAAGATTCTATAAACCATGCATTCAATTATTCTCAAGATCAAAGTAAACTACGTACTTTTAGTAAGAAAGTTCTACAAGCTAATTCATACAACTAACTTTATTTCCTTTAGCGAAAATAGTTCGAAAAGCTCAACACACATCTTATCTATATTTTAGGAAGAGTAGATCGGGAAAATCTACATATACTTAAGGTTAGGAAGTATAGGAAAAATCTACCTTTCTTCTTGGCGGTAGGAAGACTACGAAAAGATCGACGGAAAGAAAGTCAGCAAACGAACGGAGTAATGTCCTATGATAAGCTTCCGATAACTTCGAAAGAGAAAGGTTTCTCTCGAAACTAGATCGTGACTTATACTACTACTACTTTAGGATCGAGGTGGTGGTCGTATGGTGGTTTAGTGGTGGAGATGGAAAGAAAGCTCAAGAACAAGCTAGAACTACTCAAGAACACTAAGAATTCTTATGCTTTCAAGGAGAGAACTTGGAGAATGAAGAGGTGTGAGTTCAAATGAAGAATGAGGTGAGTATTTATAGGCAAAGGCCTCCCTCTCTCTCCTCCTATGGCCGGCCTTCTCTCTCTCTCTCTCTCTCAATTTTTAATTCAAGCAAATCTTACTTCCTTGCAAGAATTAACCTAAAAACTAGGCATGCAAGGCTAGGATGTGTCCTTTGGATTGGATTTTGGACGATTGGCCAAGCAAGTGGATTTGTTTCAAGTATAAAATTAGGGTTTGTACAAAGAAGGACAAGATTGGATGGCATTGGTTATGCTTTCACTTGAAAGTATACACAAACTAGGACAAGGATGACCAAAGCATGTCAATCACTTACACACACATCACTCTCTCCCTCTCTC
The DNA here is from genome assembly GCA_025413875.1 of Rhododendron molle. Taxonomy (NCBI): domain Eukaryota; kingdom Viridiplantae; phylum Streptophyta; class Magnoliopsida; order Ericales; family Ericaceae; genus Rhododendron; species Rhododendron molle. Next base: position 30,545,064 of record CM046393.1, on the reverse strand, counting down.
TCTCTCTCCATCCGAATCTCTCTCTCTCTCAATCTCTCTCTCTCGGCCTCTCTCTCCTCCTCTCTCTCTCTCTCTCTCCTCTTGGTACATTGTACTATGTACATATATATATATATATATAACCATATATATATATATATAAAGACAAGATTGGTGGATGACAAAGGATGAGTAAGGATTTGTTTGTAAGAGATTTGTACCTCAAATCTCTCTCCTATCTTCTCCTTTCTACTTCTTTCATCTAGTACAAGTACTAACATATACATATATCTAGGATTTGGTAGACAAAAATCAAGCAATACATCTCATCTCTCCCTCTCTTTTCCTTCTTTCTCTCTCTCTCTCTCTCTCTCTCTCGGATCTCTCTCCTCCCTCTCTCTCGACAATCTCTCTCCTCTCTCCCTCTCTCTCTCTCTCTCTCCCACTTGTATGTACTATGAAAGACTACATATATATGTACTATGGGTCTTTAATAAAATCTAAGTTTTCAAGTAAATTAGATTTTCTAAATATAATAATCTATATACACATGTTATATACAATATTATATACATATACATACAAGTACACATATCCACAAGCGCCTATAAAGGAATGGAGTTCCTAGAAGTGGCTTACACTTTTTGGCCATCTCTGGACGATTATACCCCTTACTTCAAAAACTAGCTGATTGAATTTACTTCTTTGGAATTTTGGGCATTTCCGTCATTTCACGCTCAAAAGTGGTGGGCCATAGACACTATTTGGGTTATTTACGAATTACTTTAACAGGTTTTCGGACTTTCGATGTTTTCCGTATGCGTCCCGACTTTTATACACTATTTTGTCCTTTAGTGCGGCTGGGCTGGAGGACTTTTTAGTAAAATTGTGTACTCATTTTACTGTACTCACAAAAATTCCGCCGGAAATCCAGCTTCCTGTCTCTCAAAATCAACCACTTGCCCCTCTCTCTCTCTCTCTCGAAAGTCAGCCCCAAAAGGAAAAAAAAAACTCATTACGTTCTAGGACTGTAAGTCTGTAACGAAGAGCGGGAGAGAGGGTTGGTGGTGGGAGGGCGACGAACTCACCACCACCATCGACCAACACCACCGACGACCAAAATTGCCGGCGGCGCCTCCACCTCCACCTCCGGCGACCACCACATGAGGCGAAATCTGGTTGGCTCAGCATTGGCGAATACAACCGACGACCACCACAACCGATGCCACACCATGGTCTCTCTCTCTGTATGAGGTAGATTTTCAGTTTCCCACTATAACTTGTTCAACCCAAAAACATTAGGTTTCCGTTTTGATATGAAATTAGGGATTTTGTTTGGAATTAGGGTTCCAATAACATGTGAATTAGGGATTTTTTTTGAAATTAGGGTTCCAATAACCAAGCTTGGCTTTATTTTGTATACTGCCTGATATAGGAGATCCCTAAATTTAGGATTTCTTTGAAATTAGGATTTTTTGAAATTATAATTTTCACATTTTTATGAAAGATAGGATCCATTATCTTCCTACCTTCAAGAAGGCTCCCCATCCAGCAACCTCAGATTTTGCCAAAAGGATCTGAAAATAAGGGGAAATGGTATTAAATGCATCTCTCTCAAAAATCATAAGTGTGGTACTTATTGAAAAGTTAAACTCCCAGAATTGATCACCCTTTGTTGTTGCCTAAGAAGAAGCCTCATATTTCTGCATTGGCCATCTCCTCGCTTGGGTGGCTCACCTAATGAACCATCCCCACCGCTGCACAAAGTGTGAAACTATAATAAAACCAGTAAGAAAGAAAAAGATAGAAAGGCACATGATTATTACCTAACCCAACAATTACGACAAACATCTGGATCACATTCACGTCCAGCAGCAAAGCATGGACATTGACGGCTTTTGCATTGACTCTTCGCACAGTGGCATCCCCTGAATCGATTTTTGCAGCTTTTGGAGCACCTGCCAATTAACAGGGATTTGGAATGAAGTTTATCTTTACTCTGGAGTTCATTAATCGGAATGGACGAAACGCCCAGGTAGCATGTGAAAAATGTTCATTTCTGAAATAAAATGAAATTTATGAAATTTTCGCATGTACATCTAATTCATGTAATCTACTCAATTACGCATTACAAGTATTGTGAAACTGGCGGAGGAGTTAAATTAATCACTCCAAGGCATGCATTTGACACTTTATCATTCAGCAAGATTTATCTCACAAAGAATGGAGCATGACTACTTTTCAAGAGCTTTACGCATTTCATCTATTTTGTGCTTACCCACAATACTTCTCACTGCAATTTCCATTATGTAGACAGGGGCATTGCTTTCCGCACATTGACCTACATCCACATGGTATATATTGCTTACAAGACTGGTTTTTCCCATCTGCAATTCTTTTCCACATTGATGGATGGCCAGCAGACATCCAAGAATATTTAAGCTTCTGCGTTCTGCCCCTTTTACGAAGTATCCTCGGCCTTGCTGGTATCTCTCGCTCCTAACATAACCAAATAGCTACTACTAAATACACTTGCTCAAATGAACACCCCAGTTCACTGGGACTGAAATAAATATTTACAGACTTTAGAAGTGTACAAACAAGTTCCCCATGGTGGTTCTCCAACTGGTGGAGATACAAGAGAAATTAGTGCACCTTGAATTCAGTTGGAGCAACACAGTGCTACTTTAAAAGTTGATGTAGATAGTCCAGTCCATACTGATTTGGAAAATAAAAATAATGAGCTTTATTAAGTACTTAATGACATTTACAATATCTCTATCGTTGACCAACAAAACATAGGCAGTATAACTGAAAATGACAGAAAGATGTCTACTTGCTCTGTTCTGGGTAGCTGTAAACAATGCTTTCAAGTTCCCACCTTAGCTAGAAATTAGGGCTCCAATAACCAAGCTTGGCTTTATTTTGTATACCGCCTGATATAGAAAATCCCTAATTTAGGATTTTTTTGAAATTAGGATTTTTTGAAATTAGCGTTCCAATAACCAAATATTCCCTAAGAGCATCTCCACTCCTTACTCAAATCTTGACTCAAACTCAAAGTTAAGTAAAAATCACCCAAAACTCTTTTCCACTCCTTACCTAAACCTATACCAAATTTGAGTTTTACTCAAATTTGGTTAGACCAAAACCCTTACTCAAATTTTTGAAGGTTCGCACCTTTAAATTTACAATATTGCCATTATTGAAGTTTTACTCAAATTTGTGCATATTTGTGCTTGGGTTTGAGTTTATCAGTGAAACTTTTACTCGTATTTTTACTCAAATTTGAGTGAAAATCTAAGTAAGGGGTGGAGATGCTATTATAGAAGATCCCCAACTATTGATTTGGGTAAGAAGCAATACTGAAAATCTGAAAATACATGAGGTCGGATTGACCATTAGTCGAGTTGTGCGGCAATGAGTTACCTTTATTAATCAGGTAGAACTCAGGACAACTTTCAAACCTAGAATGTTAATTCAAATGTTTTTGCAATTTATCAATTGAGATAATGTGTTTTGGCAGAAATTCTTTCGTAGCTGTGTGTGTTATTATTTGAGCAAGGATTTGAAGAATGTGGATAGGCATTCAGTACAGCAGTAAGTTTAGCTTCTAGAACTAGATGTGCGGGTGTGTGCGCAATACAAATAGTATTTGAACCTTGCTGTGAAAGTGCTGCAACATCTAGAAGCAGTGGATCATATTTTTAGTTCCTTTGTCTGAATTTTTGATCGAGATTTGTGGACGGGGGCGGTTATGAAGAGATTTATCCAGAAATAAATGCCGCAAATATAATGCTTTTATGAAAAGTTTGGTTGGCAAGATGTTCTGAAGGGAATCGATGTGGGGACTATTTGGTTGTGGAACCAATTAGCAAGATGCTGTGTGGAACCAATTAGCAAAGTGCTGTTTGCTCCATTCCCCTAACCACAACAAGATGCATATGTGGTGGTGGTATATGGAATGAATGTCTTTTTTCCTTTTACATCCAACGGACTAAGTTTGTGTCCGGTTGATTATAAATCGCCAAAGAGTAGGCTTGTGAGTGGCGTGAGTTGAATGATTACTTTTAGATGCATGAAAGGGATGTGCAATTTTAGTTTTGTCCCTGTGTATGTCCTTTAGAGAAAGACTATTGCATGTTTTGAATGGCAACGTTAGAGGAAAAGACTTTACGAAGCCCAGTCAGTGCAAAAGCAAATGGGAGTAACTACTATAAGTTGTTGTATCATAAGGCCATGGTGTGGTACCGTGGTGTGTTTTGCTTGAATCTTGATAATTCGGCTCTGCTTCACCTCTTAGAATTTGGTGGTCTCTAGAGAAATGTCTTCATACTTCTTGATTTCAAAGGTAAAAATTCTTATAACCCATTCCTGTTTGTAGGTATAATGAATTTGGCATTGATGGAGATGCAGCGGCGAAGTCCCTGGGCCCAAAGTTGGATGTTTTCTCAGAGCATATGTCAGTACGGACTGGGCTGCAAGTGGCAGATGTAGAAGTAAAGACTTACTGTATTATTTTTTCCCACTCCTTTTTTTTGTTGAAGCGAGCAAAGTTGCGATATTTCAAAATCTATAACGTCTCGTGCTATCATTTACAGATTCAATATCGCCTATACGACAAAGAAAAGTGGATTGGATGATAAAAGAAAGTGTAGCTCTGTATCGGATTTAACTCTTGTATAGGTATGATTACATAGTCTACATTTTCCCCTGATGTGATCAGAATTTCTCTAGGGTTGAAGATCTGAGATCTTGGTTAAATAGAGCAGTCTCTTAGATACCTTTTCTTCTTTAAATGATTTTTCTTTTGCTACTGCTCTTGAGCTCTCCCTACCTTGTGCTTGGCGTGGCTTTTTCAGCTTTGTTAGGCAATAAACCTGCACAAATGCATGCTTCTAACTTAGTTCATGAATGTACTTGAAAACTGCTTCTTTTCCAGTTTGTGTTTATCCTTTCGAGCAGTTGACTGCGTGTCCTTTTTTACTTCTGTCGGTGCTCCAGGATGCATAGGCAACCAGTGCATGTCATGACTTTCTTGTTGGCTGAATTGGGGACAAGTGGATCCCTTGATGGGCAACAGAGATTGGTTGTTAAGGGTAGATTTACGCCTAAATATTTTGAGGGAATCTTGTGGAGATATGTTAGGAAAATCCATCTCTATGTTACCTGACAGTAGGAGTAACTAAGATCACTGCCTAAAGATCACAATAGTATTGAAAAGTGAACTCCTTGCTTGTAACTAAGATGACTGCGGCCTAAAGGGGCTAAAAACTGATTTGACATTGATTAGATTTAATTATTTCCAATTAAGCACATTCCTGTTGAGTTCTTTGGATCCTTCAATTTCTGTGTTGGTTATATTTTCCACGTTTTGTGCAGACGAATATGTCATTTGCAATGGTTGCAAGAGTCCAGACTCAATTCTCTCAAAGGAGAATCGACTCTTCTTTCTCAGATGTGGAAAGGTATTAGTCTTTAAATATCTGTGTGCGCGGTAGGAAGGCCGTGGTTTTATATATACAAACATCTTCTTGAACATGCTCTGATGGTTTTTGTCGTTGTGCAAAACCCTTTAACATGAATGATATGAGCTTATAGAACACATTATTGCTTTGTTGAAAGCTTCTTATCTTCCCTTTTTTCATGTTCTGAATGAGAAAGTGGTGGTGTTTTTCTTTGCTACGTATCTTCATATGTGGCCTATGATGTTTAAGTTTTTGCCTACATTATCTGATTCTATTATCAATGAAAGAGGATTCTAAAGCTATTCTGAGGCCCGTTGATATTTCATAGTTAGTCTCCTGCATTAGAATCAAGAAAGTTAAGACAAATTGCATTTCTTGGGGTGAAGTCCCTTTTTGTTGAGTTCAGTTTATGAAATTGTATAAGTGCAGCTTTAAATGACAAACTATGGTTCCGAGAAGCCTGTTATTTTCTCTGTTACTTTAATTTTCTTTGAAAGTAATGATACCTATTTACTTTTAGTTTTACTTATCTTTCTTCGAGGCCTATGATGGTTTAAAATTTTGCCTACATTATCCGATAGTGATATTTGTGATGAAGCATTTTGAACTGTGCTGAGGCTGCATATGATAACGCCAACGACCGTAAGACTTGCTCAATCAAATCAATTATAATCAAAATTCATTTTGCAATTTATAACTTCACCGAATTGCTATTGATATTTTATATCTGCCAAGGCAGCTGTAACATTAATTGCTTATTCACCGTGCTTGTTTCGAGCTTCAGGCCATTTTGTGAGGTGCGCTATACTACTGGCATTTATAGATTTGTAGAGATTGGTAAAACACTTTCTATAACATACATTTCTACACCCATTAATCTTTGACTCCTAACTTGGCCCTTTGTCATTTTCAGAAGCTACCTCAACACTTCAGGACATTATGTGATCAACATAACCGTAAAGAATTCATACTAAGTTGCTACCTCAACATTTCAAGACATTATGTGATCAACATAATCGTAAAGAATTTATACTAAAGTTCAAAATCGAGGAGATGGACTGTCCGATATGGTAACGGATTCTTCAATGTAGTCGGATGGAAGTCATTTGTTCATGCACACAAACTATCAACCTACCACACATTAGTACTCAATCCTAATGTACATGTAGATTTACATACCATGGTGTTTGATGCAAACAACGCATCTACTCTTGGTATTGATATCATTGCGTATGTCTTTTACGATTACATAATATGTAAGTACTGTGAACTTTTATCTAATGAACACCTGTACAAGAAATGATCAGCCTACATTCCGTAGCAAGTGTCACCAGATTCCAATCCTCAAAACAACAATATTACTTCGAACATTTTTAGTGAGCACGCGATTCGTGCGGAGCACGTCGCGTGACACTAGTATATATATATAAGTATGTACTTACAATCTAGGCTAGATATTGACCAAATCTAATATCTAATTAAGTATTCTACTTCATCCAAAGTACCATGTACTAACCTAATATACTAATGGGCTAATCTTAATTTAATGGATTTTAACACATGGCCAAATCTAATATTTAAATCAAACAAGTACATGATTGTCAAGACTAACTATTATCCATTGGATAATGGTTTCCCTAGCGGTCAATAACCAATGGGTAATGATGGCTAGGATTCTAGTCTATCGCCCAATGAGTAAAGAATCTCCTAATGGTTATTATCCAACGGTTAATACCAAAAAGTATAATACTTTGCATTTAAGCACTACACTAATCTAATCTCGTACTTAGGAAGATTAACCAAGGTTTACCTATTGACCAACGGGTAAAAGAAATCCTAACGCTATCGTCCGACGGATAAATATTACCCTAGCTTTTATCGTCCAATGGATAAAGACAAAAAGGGTAAAATGGTCCATCTAGAGTTAGGGTAACCTAATTAGATTTGGGATCCAAGTGATTAGGTTAGCAGTCTATTAGGAATCTAACTAATTGGTTAAAGACTAACGATACTTAATCTAGGCTTTCATTGCTCGAGTGGTATTTTGGTTTGATTTAGTAGGAAATCGCCTAATAACGGAATATTAAAGCCCGACGGTGTCAAACGCCAAGGCAAGGCGTGAGTGTGGCCCAGCATGGTAGTAAAGCGTGGCCAGGTGGTACAAACAAGGCCAAGCGGCGGGCTGCAAAGGCTGCGGCGCCAAAGTGGCCAAACAAGCGATGGTCATAGCGGTGGCTAAGCGGGCTGCTGGGCGCCAAAGCACTGGTGGCCAAACAAGGCCAAGGCACGGCTGCAGAGGCAGCGGTGGCAGCAGCACAAACAAAGGCCAAGGCGACCAGAGCTGAAAGGCTGCGGTGGCCAAAGCAGGGCGTGAGCAAAACGGCCCAGCAACGCCAAGGCAAAAGCAAGGCGCGACCCGATGCCAAGGCAAAACCCGATGGCAGCCAAGGTAGAGCAAGGCAGCCCAGCAACGCCAAGGCAAAAGCAAGGCGCGACCCGACGCCAAGGCAGAACCCGATGGCGGCGAGCAACCCGACAGCTGACCCGACGCCTAGGCGAGGCAGGCGCGACAGCGAGCCGACGCCAAGGCAAGGCAACCGCGACAGCGAGCCGACGCCAAGGCAAGGCAGGCCCGACAGCGACCCGAAGCCAGGGCGAGGCAGCCGTCAATGAGCCGACGCCAAGGCGAGGCAGTCTGACAGAGACCCGATGCTCGGCGAGGCAGCCTAACAAATGACCGATGCCTAGGCAGCCTAGCCAAGCCAAAGCAGGGCGGTCAAGCCGACGGTCAAGGCAAAGACCAAAAATTTCTACTAACCACTTCGGCATCGATGCAACACTCTAGGTTAGGGAAATGTAACTAAGCCAAACGGTAGTTAGGGTTGCTAACTAATCGGTTGCCATGTAGGATTTCCAGCCGAGAAATATAATTCTAGGATTTTACTACAATTGCCAAGAATTATACCAAGGTCTTAATAGGCATACTCGTCTTTTAGAAAATGACCTTAATGCCCAGGCGATGAATACCAATCTCATAAGTCATTAAACCTAATTACGACGGATTATTAATCGCAAAAAGGGATTTATAACAAATAAAGAATTTTCAAATATAACAACAAAATTTTTATAAGTCAATAACGACCGATTTTTGGATGTTAAAAATAAAATCCAAGTATTAAAATAAATTCAAATTTTTAGCGAAATTTTTATTGACCAAAAATCAGGGTCGTTACAGGAAGTGCTACAATACACATCCCTTATTTAGGTGTGTATCATATGCACCCTCTTTGATTATCATTAGATGCTTGAAAAATGATCTGGACCCTTTAAAATGTTACAAAACGATAAAAAAAAGAAAGAAAGAAAGAAATAAAGAAAGAACCCCACGTCCTATCCCACTCATTGGCCAAATGAAAAAAACCAAACACACTTCACGTTCAAAGGCTCATAGGGCAATTATGAGCAGAAACAAAATAAAACAAAAACCCCTCCTACGTCCACACTCTCGTCACTTTTTCAACATAAAACAAAAACCCCTCCCATGTCCACACTCTCCCCACTTTTTCTCTTCTACCACTATTTAACTCTTTTCATGCAACTCCCCTCACTTTTTCCTTGCAAATTCTCAATTTTCCTCTTCTACTATTTTAATCCTTACCATTTCTGTACTCAACAAAAACTTCTAAAAGCTGCTTGCTGTTTACACCATATTTGACCACCTGTCGATGATCGACCGAAATGTAGCAATTATGAGAATGCTTCCTGTTACTAACAAAAAACTTGTTACCAGTGCAACAGGTAAACCGTGTGAATTAACCAAAATGGAAAGAAAATCCCACGGTTCACCCTCCCTCATCCCAACCAGCGTATATTTTCTTTTCCTTCGACGACACCAGAGCCATCAGTCCGCCGTTCGCCCTCCCTCATCCCAATCCGTCGATCCTCTCTCAGGTATGAATATAGTCTCTCTCTCTCCCTCTATATATATATATATGTGTGTGTGTGTGTGTGTGTACACATATATATACGTGTGTGTGCATACGTGTATATCTGTGCATGTATTCAAAGATTTGGACATATATTTGTTTGTGAAGGAAGCCTAAACAGATTCTGGGAGGTTCTAGTTGTTGGGCTACTGAATGTATGTGTATACATGTATATCTGTGCATGTATTCAGAGATTTGAGTGTAAATTTGTTTGTGAAAGAAGCTTAAACAGATTCTAGAAGGTTCTAATTGTCGGGCTACTGAATGTGTAGAAGTTACATGTAATGCTCACAAACTGTTCGATAAAATGCCAATTAGATCGACTGAGTATTGTGAAATAATAATTGTAGAGTTCAAAATGAATAAAATACTAATAGTAGTAAATTAAAAGTGAGGATTACTTGCATACAATTGTCTTCATTCAGTGTTTGTATTAATTCCTGAAAAAAAGAAGGTTAGGTTAGTTGTAAAATTGCTGGAGTTACAATTAATTGACTTTTTTGTGTTTAACAAAATGCTTCTTTCAATTTTGATATTCATTCAAGTACCAAACGCACACGTGAAAACCAAATACATGTAATACATGATGGTGGTATTACTTTGGTCTGTTTGGTGTCTAACCTTTTATTGGTATGTTCAAGAGGAATCAATTAAGCCGGTGCTCTATAATAGAAAACCCAAAGTGCAATAGAGTTACAGAAGTCAAATTCAATTTGTTTCAATTGGTATAGATCATGGTTAGGATAAAATTATTTGAACTACAATAGATGAGAAACTCTCCCCCACCCAAATCATCCAAAAAAGTAACCATTCTAAACCATGTCACTTGTGGGTTTTTTTTTTTTGTTTAGGTTTGATGGATCAATTCTCAAGTCGTACGAGCAAAGATGTCAATGTGAAAAATGATATCAATAAATTTTCTGAAGAAGATGATGATCTAAGAGACTCAATTAAAGATGGTTCTGTTAATGGGAAACAAGGTTTAGATTCCCAAATAGGATTAGAAGGTTTGAATATGCTCACTGCAAGGGTTGTTTTCAAAATGAAGTTTGATTCTGAGGAAAATGCGCATGCTTTTTACAATGCCTATGCTATGGTAATGGGGTTTAGCATCCGAAAGGATAGAAAAAAAGTATGTAGGGAGAATGTGGTGGTGAGTAGAAAATGGGTATGCTCTAGGCAAGAAGCACGTGCAAAGAAATACTTGGAGCGTGTTGATAGATTGAGAGCACCAAGGGCAGAAACTAGTGTTGGATGTAAAGCTATCTTTCGTGTGCGCTATGATGTGAAAATGGGAGAATATATAGTCACTCACTTTGTAAGCGAACACAACCATCCTTTGGCCGCACCCCACTGTGTCCCTTTTCTTTGGTTGCATAGGTCTGTAACAAGTGCTGACAAAGCCCAAACAAAAGCTATGCGTAATTTCGACATTAGCACTGGCCAGATAATGGACCTGATGACCATTCAGTCTGGAGGTTTCGATAAGGTGGGTTTTGTTCGAAAAGATTTGCACAACACTGTTCAAGCTGACCAAAAAGTAGAACTCAAGGATGGGGATGTAGAGGGTATCTTGGGATACTTATCTGCTAAAGCTCTAAACGACCCACTGTTTTTCTACAAGTATGACATCGATCATGAAAATTATTTAGACAAATTGTTTTGGGCTGATACAAGGTCTCACCTAGACTTTGCTGCATTCAGTGATGTACTTGTTTTTGACACTACTTATAGGACCAATGCATACAAAAAGCCATTTGTAATACTTTGCGGCGTGAGTAACCATTACATGTCAATCATATTTGGATGTGCTCTGTTACCAAATAAGACTACGGATAGATCTGGTGTCTTACAGTTCTACTTGTAAAGTTGGTTTTTTGCAGTTTAGATGTCTATCCTGCCATAACCTGTTGGTTTCGTTTTTTGTTTGGTCAAGACAGAGGGAAAGAAAGCATGGCTGAAATGGAATTTTATTGTGCAGATGAGTATGTCATTTGCAATGGTTGCAAGAGCCCAGACACTATTCATTCCTTTCATTTGATCAGTTGCTCCAATCAAGGCCGATTTTATTCATTCCGTTTGGTTCGATTTTATTTTTCTGCTTGCCATAACCGGTTATAGTTCTTTTGTCATTGGAATTTGATATGTCAACAACCAGTGTGTTCGACAGTGTTCATTGAAGTTGTTAGAGCATCTCCAATGGGAGATGTCAAACATGACGTGGACATTGCAACGGTAACTTTTGACATCAATTCACCTTCCAACCCAGATGCCTTCTGTTAAGCCAAATCCTACGTGGCTGTTGACATGGATGACGGGGGGAGGAAGCATGCCAACTTTGACTACCTACACATTGCCTGCCAAATTTCAAAAAATGACTATTTGTATTTTGACATAAGGGTTGGAGAGGGATAATTTGATGTCAAATAAATGGAATTTGACATTAGGGTTGGAGAGGATGTTTTGATGTCAAATTGGAGATGCCAAAATGCCACATCAGCCTTCAAAAAAAATTGACATCCCCAATTTGAAGTCAAAGATTGGAGATGCTCTTACTTAATTTTGGTGTTTTTGCTTAAGTTGTGGATGTGATGGTAGGTTTCTTTTTGCCCAAATTTTTCAAGCCATGTTTCTTCTTTCTTTTTTTTTGAACTGTGGGCTATGTTTCTTCTTGTCATTGAAAACATGGGATAAATCTGCCAAAGAAATCCTGTTCACCAAAATGAGGAATAATTGTGCTTGGATTTTGGAATTAGGCTAATACAAATAGGAAAGAAAAGTAAAAGGTAAAGGGTGGAAAAACGAGTATGGGGTTTCTTGTAGTGCATAGCTGCATTACACTACAGGGATGTAATGTGGCCGATTCGATCGTTCATTTTGGCATTAATGGCTCAGATTTAATCCGAGTTTCTACCAATTTGAACCGTCCATTGTCGAAATGGACCTACTCTGAATAGCGGGCTGCCCTACAAGATCCCCGGATCCAGAAAAATGTATCCTCACAAATACCTTTTCTCTTTGTTTTTGTCCAAACAAATCCCTATATATCCAAAATTAAAACGCAAGGTGAGCTTTCACTTTACTAGAACAATGCTAGGACATAAAGTTGGATGATAAAAACCCATGGCATACATCAGGATTTTTGCACAAAATAAAGTTCTCAGCATCTGGCAGCTACAATATTGTATCCAAATCCTACAAGACTTTAAAAAAAAAAAACCATTGTGCCTAGTCCTCCTTTAATGTAAACTCACAAGCAAGCCACCTTCAGCTCATTTTGTAAATTGTCCCTGCCCAAAATTAAATGTTGTTAGTGTGATTACTCGTATTTGATAACGTAATCGATTACAAGTGTTATCAGTACCAATTAATTATGTAATTGAAATCGCAGAGAAATATAATCTATCATGTAATCAATTATTTGTGTTCTTCAGAACAATTGATTTTTAAATATATTGCAATGTTGTTTTTAACTTATTTCGTAATTGATTGGAGGACTTATTGAGGTCCATCAATTAGTAAATCGATTGAGTAATCGACTTCACATTGTTACCCAATCGTACTCAATTCAATTACAAAATCGATTATATTGTCTAATCGATTACATAATTGAACATAATAGAATTGATTACATATTTGATTATGATGTCTAATCGATTATAATTTCTATTTACAAAATTGCAAAATCAATTATTATATATTTGATTATAATGATTTGATTATAATGTCTAATCAATTGAAAAATCAATTATAAAGTCTAATCGATTATGGAATTGAACATTCACATAATAGATTACATATTTGATCAACTACCATTACAAAAAATTGATTAAGTAATCGATTGCACAATTGATTATAGAAAGGTTATGAAATGGACTAAAATGTTACGATTCCGTAGTAAAAATGTTTACAAACTGAAAATGTTACGAATTTTTTTATAAAGTTAAGAAATACACCAAAATGTTATGATTCTAAAAATGTTATGAATCTATTGCTAAAAAGTTACTCCATCCGGCCCATTTTCATCGTCCAATCTCGAAATACTACAAATTTAAGGAAACATCATGATTATCTTATCAAAACTTCACATTTCCAATAATACCCTTGAGTGATTTTTAAGAGTTGATGGAAACCAATTTATGGCTCCAATAAGGGACAAAAGTCTGCCCCAATTTGAATTTTGTTGATCATTCCTAAATTGGAGTCAGAACTTGGGATTGATACCCCGGTAAAAAAAGTACACCAAATTTAAAATTCAAACTTCCCCCTTTCAAATGTCAAATTTGGAAGAAGGGTAAAATGGGAAAAATAAAAAAATTTGTACCTTTGTCTTTTCAAATGGACAATCTTATTGGGACACAAAAAAGGGGAATTTTGGACAAAGAAAATGGGACGGAGGGAGTACGATTTATCGTAAAAGTTACGATATGCACTAAAAGGTTATGATTTGTAAGAAAAGTGTTATGAATCAAAAGTTATGAATTTTTGGTATAAAAGTTACGACAGACCTAAAATGTTATGAATGACTAGTTCAGCAGGTAATTTTTTATGAGATGGCGCAATATAGACCATACAATAGGTGCATATGATACCCATCTTAAAGGGGTGTGTATTGAAGATTTCTCCAAGAAACAATTCACATTTGTATTCATTTAGTCACATTGCAAAGAAAAAAATAACACGTGTCTATTTTTTCACATGTATGTTATAGATTTGGTAAAAGGTTGACAGTTCATGGATGATCAAGGCATGAGCAATAACATAATTGTAAAACTAGAGAGAGAAATACTCCATATTTCATAGCTAGCATTACCAATAAATTACCTTCATAATAAGATAATAATTCGTGATTTAATGTAAAGCTCCAGTTAGTGACTTAAACAAGTGAATATGAACTAATTTTATTGTTGTTTCTCAAAACAAACAAAAAAATAAAAAGGTTTGCTCTCATTTCGGTTAATGATGCTGACTCTTGGCTATGTCTTTGCACCAAGCCTTTGCAAATTGTTGGTGTCTAGACCAAAGAGTCCTGCCTACGAAGTCGATCCATCAAGGGTTAGTCCCTTTGTGAGATTGATCATCTAAGAGTGTGAACAAATGATCAGATTGGTTAAGAGCCAAATTTGTTAAGAAATGTAGTATGAATGTTAGACTATGTGGGGATTTTTTAAAGGCTAAATTACTATTTACCCCCTCTAGCTAGGTCGGGGGCATTTTACCCCTATAACTATATTTTTTAGCACTTAATCCCCTTTAAGTAATGGAAACCATTATCCATCCAACTTCTGTAACAGAGAGGCGTAAAATTATGAATTTGCCCTTCTCAAGAACATGCCTCTGCAAATAACCACAAATAAGTGTAAGTGACATAATCGGCACAATAACCACAAATGTAAAAGTAAACTAGGAGTTAGGACAAATAGAAACCTTAAAACCTAAGTTCCATCGATAGATGGTATCTATAAATTGAGTTTTGCCATCCTTTTATTTTCCCTTCTATGTTTCATTTAACAGAAGGGTGAAGAGAATGACTAGCAAAACACAAAGGAAAAAGTAGTTGAGCAAGGGACTTTACACCTGAAAAGTCAAGGCGAAAACTTAAAGTAGATAACTCGCTGTTTGAATTCTTCATAGGTGTTCATTCCAACCATATATAGTCAACAAACTATCATGCCTTACTTCAATGGCCAATTGTATCACAACAAATTTTTTTCATGAATCAGTGTGTTTATAAATCTATCATGCCTTACTTCACATCCTAACAGTTTTTCAGGTTTTCAATCATAGTTTCGTTTTCCTACGATTCCTATTATACTGCATGGGGTTCTTGAAGCACTAATATTATGAAATATCAAGAGAAATTGCAAAACGATAGCACCCCAAAACGCGTTGCGCAATAGTGCACATTCAATTTCCAAGAACACAGGAGCTTCCATTCATTGCTTTGCCCACGCGTGAAGGCACAACCGAACACATACATCATAAGCTATCACAGCATTCCACGGCCCTTGTGCACTGAATTTGATTAAGAAAGCATATAAGAAAGTTGTCCAAAAAAATAACTAAAATAACTAAGAACTAGAAAGTTATGAACACAAAACAATCTACAATCAGTAAGAAATACCTGGCATGAAAGATGGGGAGGCGAGTTGGGACAAAACCAGAGGGTCCAGCACGTTCTATACCAATGGCACTACTGTAATACAAACACAATACCTAAGTCCAACCTTTAGCAAATAATTTCAGTTATAAAACGAATATGTCTAGCTTATTGGTATGTTTCGAGTTTTTGGAACATACCAACCTTTTTGAAACAACCTTTAACCCATGCTTTGAGATTTTGGTCCAGATTTTGTGAATGATAATTGGGACGTTCAGAGGGTCTCCCGAGACAATCGAAAATGACTCCCATTGGTTCTTTGAACCTAAACGAGGCTATTCAATTTTCCAGCAGTTTTTGGCTAAATAATACCCCATGAATGGAGGTTAACGCTGGCATTTGGACCTGCCATTCATTTGGCAGTTTTGTGTATTGATTCTCCCCTATTCAAGGCTGAGAATTCAATTCATGTATTTATTTTCTGGCTGTTTTCAAAGGCTCTTGAGCAGTATATAAAGGGCAACCATCTCTTCATTCTGCACCAGCAAATTCACAACATTCTAGCATACTCTAATATTCCTTTCTGAGAGAGAAAGACAGGCAGTAGTCAGTTCGCCAAGGCGGTCGACGGTGGTGTTCCGATGGCTTGCGGTTTAGCCGAGCCAACCCTGGGAGGAAGTTGCCGACGCAACCTACAACACCCACGGTAGAGGCGAATCTTTCTTAAGGAGACTGTGGTATTACACAGGACTCGATTCGATGTTCAGAAATCTGTTTGTATCTCCTATTTACGTTTTGTAATCTGTTTTGTCATTCGTTTATGTAATAGTTATGTTATCAATGGAATAGTTCTCTGGAATTTCCGTTACTGCCGAATTTTTTAAACCAAGTTATCTAACTTGCTTATCGTTTAGTAAAGCCCAAAGCAAATGATTTGCTCATTGCTTAATAAAGCCAACTAAAGCTCATGCAAACGGTGAACCAAAGGCGACGTCAGTTATGTTACTCTTTTTTCACACACTTACGCATGGTGTGAAGTAATCTAAGAGTTGTAGAGAATCGAACCAGAGACATTAAGATGAAGTAAACACCTAAGCCTGGACCAAAATCACTTGGCCAACCCTTGGGATTGTATGTTATGCTACTTGTAAGAATATATATATTTTCTTAAAATAATGAATCTTGTACCACAATCTATCCAATAGATTTTCCCGTATAAAATTTTCTACATAATTTAGCCAAACATATTAATTATTAACAGCCAAAATATTTAGAAAACTATAAGTTCCACCATCAAATTACGGAAAGTAGGAACCTATCATTGTCCTTTTAATTTATTCTTTGAAGGAATGTCATATAGTTAGTGTGTGTATATACACTAGGTTATGCCCGTCGTGCAAGCACGAAGATTTCGTGCCCGTGGAAGTGCTTTATATACCACAATTTACAATTTTAATAAAATAACACAAAATTATACAACAATTTCAACACTCAGTCATATATAGCCTTTTATGAATTTATCTTGTATTTATGTCTATGTAGGCTTGTATTCATAATATGTTTATAGCTATTGTTCTTCTACACTCTCTTCTAGGGAGTATTTTCCTCTCTTCTACCAATTTTAATGAAAGTGGTAAGAACGAATTTCTCTCCCCATCTGTCTTAATCCTTCTCTCTCTCTATCAAACTACAAAAAACTAAGGTTGTGTTATGTTGTGTTGTGTTTTCTGAGATGAATTTTAGTAATATTTGGGGAGTGATTTTCGCACTCCGGTAAATTATTTGGGGACTGCGAGCAAAATTTACTCCCATTTTAAAAAAACTTTGATTTATCTTTTTTTATTTTCTATAAGTTACAACTTATAAGCTTTGCAATCCTAATCCATGTCGGAGATTTGGATTTTTAACAGTTATGAGAATTATTTTTCCCTTTCTACCAGTAACAGAGGAGTCAAAATCAAATTCATACAAAAATCCCATGTGATCATGTGATGCACTGATATTAACCATCTCTTGAATATATACTGCAACATGGATAATTAAACTCCAAAACAATACTATTAAAGTACTGTGGGCTCCCGCGCCCTTTTTCGAAGAGTCGCCACCCGGATTTTTGAGATGGATGATCCGAGAAACCGAGAACTCGTTTGTAAAAGGCTTTTGGTCTAGCGAAAACGTTGAGATTTTGGGTTCGGGAGCCACGTTACGAATGGGGGAAGGTTTTTTTCTTTAAAAAGCACCCCACTCACCCGGTAAAAACCGGTCTCTACTTAATGTTTTCAAAAGGGGAAACTTTCAAGCATCATTTAAAAGATTAAGCTCTAAAAAAAAACACATATCGGGGAAGGGACATGGGAAATATATCACATTGACATGCATGTGGTGCTGTCTGTACAGTAGTGGTAAAATGATGTGTGCAGAAGGAATAAAAGCATTCAGCAAACTGTCTGGACCTCAGTCATACTGTACACGGCACCCTGAGATGCCGCGCGCGGCACCTCAACATGCCGTGCGGGGTACCTGCTCTGCTGTCAGACTGTTGCAGACTTTCAAAACATCATTTAGTTCATTGCTATCTCTGTACGTCTTTTGGAAAACTCATCAGAGACTTCATGGAAGATAGATCATCCCAAACGTATTATTATTTCCTTAAAACATGTCTTTAAAACGATTTTTGATGTGTTTGATCATTCAGGATGATCTAGAAAACCTTTTTCGAAGGGCCAAGACATGGCTTGTAGATATGGTCTTGTTTTAAAAGAAATGAAACAGTAAACAGCAGATGCAGACAACCCTAGCGGATGACAACTCAGATCCAGACAGCCTGCCTGTGATAACACAAAGATACACAGTTGCCGTGCACTGATGGTCAGGGTGCCGTGCGTCTGGTCATCCAGCCGTGCGGTTCCCCAACCTCAGCACAATTCTGTTTTTATTTTATGAAAATGAGTTTTAAGTCAGGATCTAACCAAAAAGGGATTAGACCTACTGACAGAAAAGTCCCCTCAGGACCAGAACAGAGTCTAGTCCAAGGAAACAAGCTTTTACCTTTGGCGTTGAGCTTGATCAAGGATCGTTGATGCAAGGAGGAGGATGGATCGTCACGGATGTAGATGGAGGAGGCTAAATGAGAAAAAAGGAGTATGGGTGTGAGTGAAGGTTAGGTGTTTTGGGGGATGGGACCTTGAAGTTAATGAGTGACCAACTTCAATGATGAGAAGGGAGTGAGTGAAGGTGCTTAAAGAATGTCTTTTGGGAATGGCATTCTTTAAGACTTGGAAATGGAAGTGGTAATGGGAAAGTGGGTGTGGAAACTAGAGAGAGAAAGATTATGGAGTAAGAATACCAAGAAGCAAAGAGAGCCAAAAGGGGACTCAAAAGAAGGGCCCTTCTTCCTTGAGTGGAGGGGTCAATTTATAGGCAAAGGCCAAGGATTTTGAATTTCAAATGGTGGAGGTATTTTCTGGGCAGGCCAGAAGTGCATTTTCGGCTGAGCCAGTCATCAGCAATGGCTCAAACTAGCGTGGCCGACAGCTTTCTGAGCCAGTCAGCCTTTTGCTCAAGGTGCCGTGCGGTGAAGTTTTGCCGCGCACGGCTTCTTGAATTTCAAGGTGCCGTGCGTTCCAGTGCCACTCCGCACGATGCCTCTTTCTTCGGTCCAGGGTCTTTTGGGCTTTGTCTGGGCTTTACCTGGGCTTTTTCAGGTTTTTTGGGTTTTCCAGGTTTCTGGGTTTACATGGGCTTAGGGAAATCCTTTTTCAAGCTCACAAAGGTATTGTTTCCTTCATTTCATCATCGGGGCGGTCAAAGACTCTCCGAGGTCCGGATTGGGGTGTCTACAGTAATCCTTCTTTAACGTAACTCGAATACCATTGGTTGGTACGAGTGACGCTTAAAGAATAGGCATCCCAATCCGTTGTTCTAGAGCCTTTGAACGGAGGCAAAACGAAAAATACAAGTAAATAACGATGGTGGTCGCGCTCAGGGAGCTGCCTACGTACCCCGTTGTAGGGATCAGACCAGCGTAGTTCAATTGGGACAGTGAAATGCAAGAAAACAAGTCCCGGGGGACGAAATCGTGCAGAGAAAAACAATAGAGTGCTTACGGTGCCGTGTGTCATGCAAAATATCGTGAAAAACTCGAGACGAGACCTCGGAAGGCGAAAAACTTGAGACGAGCCCTTGGGAGGCGAAAAACTTGGGACGAGCCCTCGGGAGGCAAAAATCGAGATGAGAAGAGACTTTAGGTCGGTTAAACCGTAACTCGAGAGACGAAGAGACTTTAGGTCCGTTAGACCGTAGCTCGAGAGACGAAGAGACTTTAGGTCCGTTAGACTGTAGCTCGAGAGACGAAGAGACTTTAGGTCCGTTAGACCGTAGCTCGAGAGACGAAGAGACTTTAGGTCCGTTAGACCGTAGCTCGAGAGACGAAGAGACTTTAGATCGGAATGGTGATGGTAAATTACGTCAAGTCCCGGAGGACGAATTTTGTGTATTATGGTGGATTTTCGGGGGACGCGAAATCCCACGAGTCCCGGGGGATAAGTGTAACACCCGTTCCGAGCAAGCACGTGCATTGCATATGACATTTAACTTTATGTTGCATAGGTCATGCTATTTGATTCATGTGTGGTGTTATCATCTGCATATTATTTATTAATTGATTAGCAATACATGATTTAATTTGAGGGGTTAATTAAGTTAATGAAAAGGGATTAACTTGGTAGGTGGAATGAACGGTAAAGATGAGACATGGCTCATTTGAACCCATACACCCAACCACATGGGATAACTCTTCCCTAATTAACCTTCTACGGTGTTCTACACCGTTCCACTCCTCCACCGGTTAGTGTAAAACGTAGAGAGAGAGAGAGAGAGAGAGAGAGAGAGAGAGAGAGAGAGAGAGAGAGAGAGAGAGAGAGAGAGAGAAGAAGAAGAAGAAGAAGAAGAAGAAGAAGAAGAAGAAGAAGGGGAAGAATTGGGGAACTAATTGAAGGTAAACCCTAGATTATACCTAATTTATGTTTTGGGTGTTGATCAAACATGTATATACCTGTATATTCATGTAGTTTAAACCCTAATTAGATCATAGGAGAATGGATTTTATCCTGGCAAATTCGTTTGGCTTAAGGGCATATCAATTAGAGCTTTACATGAGTGAATCTGTCAGATTCTTAATGGATTTTTTTTCACAGACTTGGGGACCTTGCAATTTTCTGATATTTTTACTGGAGTTGGGTATACATGTCTAGTTTATTGTGTAAAATTTTCAGAATTTATCTCAAAGAGGGAAAAAAGTTAAAAATCGTGCACCGAACTGCTGTTGTGAACTCACAGTGCTGACAGCACCGACACAACTTGGAAAAACAATCATATCTCCTAGCTCGAGACTCGAAAACACATTCCGCTTGCTTTGCTGAAAACTAGACACGTAGAGCTTTCCAACGATGTAACCCGTGCATTGTGGTTATGCTTGAGCAATAACAGATTTGCTGTTGAAGTTGACCCAAAATCTGTCTCTGTTCCAGTCTTAAAATTACGTTAAGTTATGATCGCGAGGCCGTAGTAAGGTTACCCGAACTCCGTTTTTGATGAATGACCTGTCGATTCGAAGAGGAAGAAGTGTACTTTTCAACTGTTTAAGTGAAATTCTTAGAATTCACGATTATGCATTGGATATGGTCAGAACCGTACACGTTGGTCATTAATTAATCCTTATTCTTGGAAATTTTCGTATCAAATCTCAGTGAATCATTTTTTGAGCATTGAAGCACATCATTCATCATTTTTATTGCATTGGTTTCATTCATTATCATATTAGGGATGGAGATTAAAAAAAAAAAAAAGAGCATATGCTAGACTTATTGTCGCATTTTACTTGCATTTTAATATGAATTAGAGTATGAATTATTCTAAGTGTAGTGTCATTCATATTTTAGGATCGGGGGACGAGTCTCCACCTCAAGGTTGAGAAGGAGGCTTTTCGCTTTTGTCTTTTGGCTCTCTAAGGTGAGTGTGCTGTTTCATTGAAGTGGTTAGTTAAAAATAAACTTGTACTTTTCTGCGAATGTTGGAAATTTTCGATGGTTGTGGATATGGATCAAGTTGCTTGAAACATGTTTTTATTTCAAGAGCATGCCATAGTTGTATTGCTGGTTGGATTTGCTTTCTTCTTGATGTACACAAGAAGGGTATAAATTGTCTGTTTGCTGTACACAAACAGGGTATAAATTGTTGAAAGTACCCTATTCACAGGGTCACGGTACCGTCATAACTCCTGGTTGCGAGGGAAGCAACCCTATGGCTTCTTGGAATATTGTTGCTTATTTACTTGTTGTGAAAAATAGTATGTTTCTCGCAAGTGTGATTGGAAGCTTTACTTGATCCATGTTTGCTTTTATAAACTATTTTATGCTTTCCGCTTGAATGAAGCAGTAACACTCACAATCCTTTCAGGTATCCGAAATAGAGTTTTGGTCCACTGTTGGTCTGACAGGCTGTAGGAGTGGAGATGAGGGTCGACTTGGGATCTTTTGGCATAGGACATAGTGTGATAGCAATTTTTGGGAATTGTCGCATGTGTGGATACAACTCATATTGTATAGTTCTTTTGTAAGTGTTATTCTTGGAAGACATGTGTAATCTTTTTGATTGGCTTTATCTTGCGTTTATGGATTGAATGTTTTAAGGTTGTTATTTTAGCTTTCATTGAGGCAGTTTTTGCTAATCTTCTTAGGGCGGGTCGTTTCAGTTGGTATCAGAGCATAGGTTTTAAATTCTGTAGACTAGCCGTGTTTAGACTAGTGGTGGACCATAGGGTGTTTGTCTTGTGTCCGTGGGGATGGGGAGGAATAGAATGATCATGAAACATGTCATGCATTTACTTTTGTTATTTGAGATGTTATTTTGATAAATTTTTGCATATCTAGTTATGGACCGCGATGGTCATCATGATAATGCTGGAGGGGGAAATCCTAGCAATGCACAAAATCAGCTAACCATGGACAGTAGAATATTGGATGCGATAGTGCAATTAACAACTCAACAGGCAAGATATTTCGAGTCTCAAGCAGCTGCTCAAGCGAATTTCTTTGGGGCACGCACTGAGCGGGACACCATATATAGTCGGTTTAAAAAGCTTGGGCCTACAGAGTTTGATGGACCACCTAACCCGTTGGATGCCGAGGAATGGATAAAAAAGATAGAGGAAATCTTTCAGATAATGGCTGTGACAGATGAACAAAAGGTTTTGTTGGCTACCTTTATGTTTAAAGGAGATGCTCGACGTTGGTGGGAGGTTACCAAACAAAGACTGTCTGCACCAATGGCAAATCCTGAAAATAATGATGCTCCTCCTATACCTACAGTTATCACTTGAGCTATGTTCACCAAAGCTTTTCATGAAAAGTATTTCCCAAGGAGTTACCAAATGGGTCAGAGACGGGAATTTATGAAGTTGAAGCAGGGAAATATGACGGTAGCAAAGTATGAAGCTCGGTTTACAACTTTATCACGTTTCGCTTTGAATCTTGTTAGCACAGACGAGGACAAGTGCAGAATGTTTGAGGATGGGTTGAATATAGAACTTCGGCCTTATGTGGTAAATCAACGGTTAAATAATTTTGCGGACATGATCGAAGTGGCAACAAATTTAGAATGGGATTTGGGGTTATTGAATGAACAACGAGAGCAGAATAAGAAAAGAAAATTTGAATCTACATCAGGTGGAAGGAACTTGGGCCAACAATCCACAAATAGAGGGAGAGGAACTTCTACTTTTCAGAGCCAAGGTGGGAGTCAATCTCGGGGATTTCAATCTGGGCAGCGATCGAATGTGTCAAAGCAACAAAGTCAAACGGGTTCTACTTTTTCTAGTGGTCGTAGCAATGCCCTTACATGTCATAGGTGTGGATCACCTAATCATTTTGTTCGAGATTGTCCTGAACCAGAATCATTCCGTAGGTGTTTTAGATGTGGGGATCCGGGACATTTGGCTTCAAGTTGTCCCAGAACATCGAGGTCTGCTTCATCTTCGGGTAGCATTCAGATGGGTGGAGGTACTTCTCAGGGTAAAAATCAAAGCCATGGTGGTGGTTCAGTTGGTAGACCTAAAGCACAAGGGAGAATCTTTGCTATGAATAAACAAGAAGCACTTGCAACTCCAGATGTTGTCACAGGTATGCTCACGATTTTTGGTAAAGAAGCGCGTATCTTGATTGATTCTGGATCAACACATTCATTCATAGCATTGTCATTTACAAAGCATGTAGACCGACCCCCAAGTCCACTAGAATATACTATGGCCATATCCACTCCTGCAGGAGAGACTTTATTAACTAGAGTTGTATATCGGGACTGTAAATTTCGAATGGGTGATAGGGAGTTGTCAGTTGATTTGATGCCATTGAATATCATAGATTTCGATATAATCCTCGGTATGGATTGGTTATCTGCTTATCATGCCTCTATTGATTGTTTCCGAAAAGAAGTAACATTGGAGATTCCAAATAATCCACAACTGAAATTCCGTGGGGATAGAACTTGTGCTCGTATAATTTCTGTAATGAAGGCCGAGAAGTTGTTGAAAAGGGGTTGCCAAGGATTCCTTGCCCATGTTGTTAATAGCAACAAAAGTACACCGCGGGTGGAGGATATACCAATAGTTTGTGAGTTTTCTGATGTATTTCCCAAAGAATTACCGGGGTTGCCAATGGACCGAGAAGTTGAGTTCTCTATTGAGCTTCTGCCAGGTACACAACCAATTTCAATTGCTCCTTATCGTATGGCTCCAGCAGAATTAAAGGAATTGAAAATCCAATTGGAGGATCTATTGGAACGAGGATTTATTAGACCTAGTATTTCTCCGTGGGGTGCTCCAGTTTTGTTTGTTAAAAAGAAAGATGGTACGATGCGGATGTGTATTGACTACCGTCAGTTGAACAAGGTGACCATCCGAAACAAATATCCTCTACCGCGTATTGATGATTTGTTTGATCAATTGCAAGGGGCGACAGTATTTTCTAAAATTGATCTTAGATCAGGATATCATCAATTAAAAATAAAGGAGGAGGATGTTCCGAAGACAGCTTTTCGTACAAGGTATGGCCATTATGAATTTCTTGTTATGCCATTTGGTCTAACGAATGCCCCAGCTGCTTTTATGGATTCGATGAATCGAGTGTTTAAGCCATATCTTGACTCCTTTGTGATAGTATTTATTGATGATATTCTTATCTATTCTAGAAATAAAGAGGAACATGCAAGTCACCTTCGAATCGCATTACAAACTCTACGTGAAAAGAAGTTATATGGAAAGTTCAGTAAATGCGATTTTTGGCTAGAATCTGTTGTGTTTTTGGGACATGTTGTATCAGGGGATGGAATTTCTGTTGATCCTAAGAAGATAGAGGCAGTTACCAATTGGGAGAGGCCGACTAGTGTGACGGAAGTTCGCAGTTTCTTGGGTTTGGCTGGTTATTACCGCAGGTTTGTTCAAGGATTTTCTTCTATTGCTGTGCCTTTGACCCGATTAACTCGAAAAGGGGTAAAATTTGTGTGGTCTGAAGATTGTGAAAAGAGTTTTCAGGAGCTAAAGAAAAGGTTAACTACCGCACCAGTATTAGATCTTCCTTCAGGTGATGATGGGTTTGTCATTTATAGTGATGCTTCTAGACAAGGATTGGGTTGTGTTTTGATGAAGCATGGCAAAGTAATTGCATACGCCTCTAGACAACTGAAACCTCATGAACATAATTATCCCACCCATGATCTAGAATTGGCTGCTATAGTTTTTGCATTGAAGTTGTGGAGGCATTACCTGTATGGGGTAACTTGTGAAGTCTACACCGACCATCAGAGCTTGAAATATCTGTTCACACAACGGGAGCTGAACTTAAGACAACGTAGATGGATGGAGTTAGTGAAAGACTATGATTGCACAATTCAGTATCATCCAGGTAAAGCCAATGTAGTAGCTGATGCTTTGAGTAGAAAATCTGCGGGCACTTTGGCTTCTTTGCGGGGCATACAAGAGAATTTACTTGCTGATCTACATTCCTTGCGGGTAAAACTTTCCGTTAATGGAACAGTCCTACTAGCTAGCCTTACTCTTAAACCCCTTTTGGTAGATCGTATTCGAGAAATGCAACAATCCGATGAGAATTTGGAAGGGATTAAGAAAAAGATTAGAGAAGGAAAGCAGAAGGACTTTGCAATGAGAGATGGAAATGTTTTGTATTTTGGGAACCGGTTATGTGTACCTAATGATCCGTCTTTGAAAAGAGAAATTCTTGAAGAGGCTCATAGTAGCGCATATGCTATGCATCTGGCAGTACCAAAATGTATCGTGACCTTCGAGAGAATTATTGGTGGGCTGGTATGAAGCGTGAAATTGCCAAATTTGTATCCGAGTGTTTGGTATGCCAACAAGTAAAGATAGAACATCAACATCCTGCAGGTTTGCTGCAACCTCTTCCTATTCCGGAGTGGAAATGGGAACATATTACTATGGACTTTGTCCTTGGATTACCTCGAACCAAAACAGGAAATGATAGTATATGGGTGATCGTGGATAGACTTACCAAATCTGCACATTTCTTAGCCGTTAAAAGCACATATTCATTGGATAAACTTGCTAGCATATATGTGAATGAAATTGTTCGATTACATGGCGCTCCAGTTTCTATTGTTTCAGACAGAGATCCTAGATTCACTTCACGATTCTGGCCTAGACTTCAAAATGCAATGGGCACTTCTCTGAAATTCAGTACAGCGTTTCATCCTCAGACTGATGGACAGTCCGAGCGTACAATTCAAACTTTGGAGGATATGTTGCGAGCTTGTGTACTTGATTTCCGGGGTAGTTGGGATCAATATTTGTCTCTTATTGAATTTGCATATAACAATAGTTATCACTCAAGCATTGGCATGGCACCATATGAAGCATTGTACGGCCGAAAATGCAGGACTCCGGTATGTTGGGGTGAGGTGGGTGAAAGGAAGTTGGTAAGCGAAGAGGAGTTTCTAGGCCCAGAATTAGTAAAAGTTACTATTGATAAGGTAAAAGTGATTCAAAAACAGTTGAAGGTGGCGCAAAGTCGGCAAAAAAGTTATGCTGATACAAGACGAAGAGACTTGGAGTTTAATGTGGGCGATCAAGTATTTGTTCGAGTATCACCATGGAAGGGGGTGTTGAGATTCGGTAAAAAGGGCAAGTTAAGTCCAAGATATATCGGGCCTTATGAGATTGTAAAACGGGTGGGCTCGTCAGCTTATCAGCTAGATTTACCTTCAGAATTGGCTAAGATGCACAATGTTTTTCACGTATCCATGCTTCGGAAGTGCTAGGGAGATTTATCTAATGTCGTTCCTCAAACGGTGGAATTGAAAGATGATATGACCTACGTGGAACAACCAGTTCAGATTCTGGATCACAAGGAACAAGTTCTTCGTAACAAAACCATATCGTTAGTAAAGGTATTGTGGACGAGTCGTTCAACAGAATATGCAACGTGGGAAGCTGAAACTGATATGCGGAAGCAATACCCTCATTTGTTTGGACAAGGTAAGTAAATTTCGGGGACGAAATTTTATTAGGAGGAGAGAATTGTAACACCCGTTCCGAGCAAGCACGTGCATTGCATATGACATTTACCTTTATGTTGCATAGGTCATGCTATTTGATTCATGTGTGGTGTTATCATCCGCATATTATTTATTAATTGATTAGCAATACATGATTTAATTTGAGGGGTTAATTAAGTTAATGAAAAGGGATTAACTTGGTAGGTGGAATGAACGGTAAAGATGAGACATGGCTCATTTGAACCCATACACCCAACCACATGGGATAACTCTTCCCTAATTAACCTTCTACGGTGTTCTACACCGTTCCACTCCTCCACCGGTTAGTGTAAAACGTAGAGAGAGAGAGAGAGAGAGAGAGAGAGAAGAAGAAGAAGAAGAAGAAGAAGAAGAAGAAGAAGAAGGGGAAGAATTGGGGAACTAATTGAAGGTAAACCCTAGATTATACCTAATTTATGTTTTGGGTGTTGATCAAACATGTATATACCTGTATATTCATGTAGTTTAAACCCTAATTAGATCATAGGAGAATGGATTTTATCCTGGCAAATTCGTTTGGCTTAAGGGCATATCAATTAGAGCTTTACATGAGTGAATCTGTCAGATTCTTAATGGATTTTTTTCACAGACTTGGGGACCTTGCAATTTTCTGATATTTTTACTGGAGTTGGGTATACATGTCTAGTTTATTGTGTAAAATTTTCAGAATTTATCTCAAAGAGGAAAAAAAGTTAAAAATCGTGCACCGAACTGCTGTTGTGAACTCACAGTGCTGACAGCACCGACACAACTTGGAAAAAACAATCATATCTCCTAGCTCGAGACTCGAAAACACATTCCGCTTGCTTTGCTGAAAACTAGACACGTAGAGCTTTCCAACGATGTAACCCGTGCATTGTGGTTATGCTTGAGCAATAACAGATTTGCTGTTGAAGTTGACCCAAAATCTGTCTCTGTTCCAGTCTTAAAATTACGTTAAGTTATGATCGCGAGGCCGTAGTAAGGTTACCCGAACTCCGTTTTTGATGAATGACCTGTCGATTCGAAGAGGAAGAAGTGTACTTTTCAACTGTTTAAGTGAAATTCTTAGAATTCACGATTATGCATTGGATATGGTCAGAACTGTACACGTTGGTCATGAATTAAGCCTTATTCTTGAAAATTTTCGTATCAAATCTCAGTGAATCATTTTTTGAGCATTGAAGCACATCATTCATCATTTTTATTGCATTGGTTTCATTCATTATCATATTAGGGATGGAGATTAAAAAAAAAAAAAGAGCATATGCTAGACTTATTGTCGCATTTTACTTGCATTTTAATATGAATTGGAGTATGAATTATTCTAAGTGTAGTGTCATTCATATTTTAGGATCGGGGGACGAGTCTCCACCTCAAGGTTGAGAAGGAGGCTTTTCGCTTTTGTCTTTTGGCTCTCTAAGGTGAGTGTGCTGTTTCATTGAAGTGGTTAGTTAAAAATAAACTTGTACTTTTCTGCGAATGTTGGAAATTATCGATGGTTGTGGATATGGATCAAGTTGCTTGAAACATGTTTTTATTTCAAGAGCATGCCATAGTTGTATTGCTGGTTGGATTTGCTTTCTTCTTGATGTACACAAGAAGGGTATAAATTGTCTGTTTGCTGTACACAAACAGGGTATAAATTGTTGAAAGTACCCTGTTCACAGGGTCACGGTACCGTCATAACTCCTGGTTGCGAGGGAAGCAACCCTATGGCTTCTTGGAATATTGTTGCTTATTTACTTGTTGTGAAAAATAGTATGTTTCTTGCTAAGTGTGATTGGAAGCTTTACTTGATCCATGTTTGCTTTTATAAACTATTTTATGCTTTCCGCTTGAATGAAGCAATAACACTCACAATCCTTTCAGGTATCCGAAATAGAGTTTTGGTCCACTGTTGGTCTGACAGGCTGTAGGAGTGGAGATGAGGGTCGACTTGGGATCTTTTGGCATAGGACATAGTGTGATAGCAATTTTTGGGAATTGTCGCATGTGTGGATACAACTCATATTGTATAGTTCTTTTGTAAGTGTTATTCTTGGAAGACATGTGTAATCTTTTTGATTGGCTTTATCTTGCGTTTATGGATTGAATGTTTTAAGGTTGTTATTTTAGCTTTCATTGTGGCAGTTTTTGCTAATCTTCTTAGGGCGGGTCGTTTCAATAAGAATCAAATGGTGCAATAATCAATGCACAACATTCTAAGAGATTATGGCTGCAAAACGGCTGGAACATTGGATTTCCAACAAGATTTTGGTGGCTGAGTGGATCAATTTTCGAGAAAAAAGCATTGAATATCTCTGGGTCAATATGCCGTGCGGGCCGTGTAGAGGGCGCACGGCACCTCGTTTTTCTAGGCACCCCTTCGGTTTCCGAGAACAGTTGACAGGTTTAAGGGTACCCATTAATTCGGGCGTGCCCTTTCGATGGTTGGAGCATCTTTATAAGCATGGGGGGTGCCACATTCCATGCACCAACAAAATCTCAAGAGTCTCCCTATATTCTTCCACCTTTTCTCAAAAATAGGTCGCTTTCATACTCCGAGATGGACAACAGTCGTCTGGCAGCCCGTGTCGAGGCTTTGGAGGCCGAGATGGCCTACTACCGTAGAGAGATCGAAGAGTTGAACACACAGATCGCGAGGCTCATCACGACCATCCGCTCCCTCCGCCGTGCCGTGTCCAATCTTCAGAACTTCTGCTTTGATCAACTGGATGACAAGGACGACCCAAAGTCCGTTCCCGGGCGTGAGTCAGAGAAGTCCACGGAAGACTCCGAGGGTAATCCGAATGGTTCGGATAACCGCTCGGACGGAGCAAATGACGCCTCGGACGGGGGGTGCGATTGAGGAGCGGAGAGGAAGAAGAAGAAAAAAGGGCAGTAGGCCCGTTTTCTGTTTTTCTTTTTCTTTGTTTGTTTTTTTTAAAATGTAATGACAAGATCCCCGGGAGAAACCCCGGGTTTTTTATTAATGAAAAGACTCTTTCTTCTTCTACATCCTTGCACTTCCTTTCCTGAGTTTGAAATGAATTGAACGCAATGCCACAGACTGCTCTCTGGAATCAAGACTGTCGAAATAGGTTGACGTGCCGTGCGCAGCAGATTTAGGGACGCACGGTACCTCAAACCAAAAATACTGCAGGTTCATCCAAGGTACCGCGCGCGTGCTCCAAGGTGCCGTGCGGCTCGGCTGGCTGCGAACCCGGTCCAGAATTGGTTTCCAGGTGAACCGATTCAGGGGATATATGTATATGAGGTGTTCACAGTACACCTCGCGTCTTCAAATTTCCCTCTCTCTCTTGATCACTCTCTCTCACGGCTATCTTTCTCTCTTTCGACTACTCTATCTCTCGATCACTATCTCTCTCCCTCGCTGTTCTCTCTCTCTCGATCATTCTCTCTCTCTCTCTCTCTCTCTCTCTCCTATATCACGATCATGGAGCCGAGTGGTACACCCGGTGACGATACGTCACTCCGGGTCGAGGTTACACCATCCCCCATTCCTCCGGGAGACGACAC
The DNA here is from genome assembly GCA_025413875.1 of Rhododendron molle. Lineage (NCBI taxonomy): Eukaryota > Viridiplantae > Streptophyta > Magnoliopsida > Ericales > Ericaceae > Rhododendron > Rhododendron molle. The sequence goes on along the minus strand of CM046393.1, from coordinate 30,514,408 downwards.
GACATTTGGGGACGTACCGAAGACCGCGGGGGTCTCGATACAGCCGGCATTGGTCGGGGGGGCCATGGCCGAGGCTACTGTGGTAGACAGCAGTGGTGGTGGCGATGGCGGCAGTGCGGTATTGGCCGGATATGGCCAGAAGACGGAGACTCTGGGTGTAGTGGAGTCGGGGGGTGACGCCGAGACCTTGGGCCGATCAGAGGCAGCGGTTGGTGTGGAGGAAGGGACCTCGGAGGGTCCCGGCGGTGGTAGTTTAGACCAAGTGGTAGAGGAGGCAGAGGCCTCTCTTATGAGAGAGCCCCGGGCTGACTTGGGGAAGGCCCCCATTGTCGAGGACGAGCCGGTGGTGGAGCCGATGGTGGAGGACACACCGCCCATGTTTGTGGGCAGCGACGTAGGTGCAGGGTCGTCGCGCCACATAGGCATGGGCGACTACTTAGTGACGGTGTCCATGGAGGACGTACTGGAGGTGGTGCGAGGGTTCCCTGGGTTGGCGGAGGCTATACTTGCGTCCCATGAGGCGGAGTTACAGGGTGAGCTCAGGACTGGGGGTGCTAGGAAGCTGGAGGCTCCGGAGGAGCAAGTTGACGAGGAAGCCGGAGAGGTGATGGCCCCTCGCAGTACTGTGGTGGACGAGGCGACGTTAGCCTTGCAGAGACGAGGGGCTTACGACGAGGCGACCTACGTGCCCTTTCAGCACGTGGTGGTGCCTTCGCTTTTCGACCCTTACACACCGAGGAGGCCCATATACGATGAGGCTCTAGTTCTGAGGGACCCTCAACAGCACCTTTCCTTGCGGCAAGACGAAGTATACTTTAAATATTTGCATTTCAAATTCCAACGCACAGTATTTCATTTTTTTGCACCTAAGTATACCATTTGTATCACATGTCACGTCTGTTTATTAAATATTGCTGATTTGTTGCAACAGGCGATCTTGCTCTCGTGTTATGGAGGTTCGGCGGCTGTGCCGACATTTTGGGAGAGGCTGCCCGGGGCTGTACAGGGGATAGTGAGGCAGGCTGGCTTCGGAGAGTTCGTCGGGGTACTGGTGAGGGGCGTGTGCAATGACCGCCCAGTGGTGAGGGCTTTGGATGAGAGGTGGTGGGACACGATGAATACCCTCCACTTCTCCTTCGGCGAGCTGACAGTGACGCCGTTGGACTAGGTGTATGTTCTATGATGAACTGGGTGACCCTATTCCTTTTGACGCTGCCACAGGGAGGCAGGTTGCGTTCCAGCAGGCGATGCTGGGGTATGAGCTGAGGGCAGAGGCTGACGATGCTAAGTATGCTCAGCTACTGAGGTTCTGGACAGAGAGGCTTCCGATTAATAGGGTGGAGAAGGAGCAGATGGCGAGGTGCTTTCTGTTGTACTTACTTGGTGTGTCCCTGTTTCCTAACAGGCGCAACCGAGTACACCTTTCGCTTCTCCTGGCCTTGAGGGACGTCGGGGAGATCGCCCGTTTTGACTGGGGAGGTGCGGCACTGGGGACGTGCTACGCCTTCATGGGATCTCTTTCTCGCGGGGCAGGAGTGAGCCTCGGTGGCTACTAGAGGGTCTGGGAGGTATATCGAATTTCCTTTCTTATGAATAGTTAGCTTTCCATTCATATTAATTCAATGTATATCTTGTGCTAACTTTCAATATCTTGACTTGCAGCTTTGGACGTACGAGGTGATAGGGATGTACCCTCCCGAGACCACGTGCCCTGACGATATGATACTCCCTCGGGCCTTGCGCTAGTCAACGGAGTACAAGGGCGTGAAGAGGGAAAAGGCAAGCTGGATGCCTTCTGTCTTTATCTGGACGATCGAGCTGCGTCCTGATCAGGTACTAAGGCATTCTCATATCTGCTTCATGGCTTTTCTTGCCACTTCCATTCGAACGGCATCTTGATATAGCTTCATGCTTGATGACAGGTTCGTTGGCGAGTGTGGGACTGCTTCGAGATCCCCTACGTTGCGCAGGGTAGGGTGGTCGCCAGGGGGAGAGTGCTTCTCGAGTCCCCTTACGGCTGGCAGTGGTACTTGGGTGACTGAGTGTCACGCCAGTCGCTGAGACTGGACGCGTTTTGAGTCCCTGGGCCACTTCCTGCCTTGGTGCAGAGGACGGGCCAGTACACGTGAAGGGATATTGAGCAGTTCACACGGCCGGACCTCGAGTTGGAGCCGTTCTTCCAGGCTGGCGTTAGTCTCGCTGCCAACTACGCGGAGTACTGTGCTCGGTACTTGATGCCGAGTCTGGGGATACGCGCTGCTTGGGAAGCGGCGCAGGCAGTGCGAGGCGGCATTGGAGGGAGAAGAGGAAGGAGACGAGACAGAGGTGATGGAAGCAGCGGAGGAAACGGGGGTCGCGGTGACGGAGGTCGCAGTGAGGGTGCGGGCCCGAGTAGTACTAGTCTCCCTGCCCTCTCTTGGACAGTGGACGTGACGACTCCTCAGGGAGCCCCGGGCCTGGTTGTAGTGCCACACCCTTCAGCTGAGGCTCCAGAGTTTTTTTCTCAGGTATAATGTGCTTCCATTCCTTCGTAAATTCGCTCTTTTGCATGTTCTGACCATCTTCTTTATTGCAAGCTCCTCCAGGGCACGTGAAGGAGATGGCAGAGGCCATGATGGGCCTGGAGCAGCTGGTGAGGCAGTACGCCATGGGCCACCCCCCGGAGGTGTTGCCCCGCGTTGGTGGGACGATGGTACTCTCTCGAACCTTAGCTATTTACTTTACTTCTATTGATTATGATGCAAGTGCCATATGAATGTTATACCATTGCCGGCTAGAGGAGGGGCTTCACGAGGGTTATGGCAAAAATCTGTCCGTTTTCCAGTACGACAGGTCTCCTCTGCCGGCTCACGGGAGGAGCCGCCATCAAAGAGGGCGCGGCACTCGGTGGGGACCGAGGATGAGCCTATTGACGTCTCTGAGGACGAGACCGCCGAGCCTACGGACGTCGACCTGGAGGCCACTTCGGGGGGCACTGTGCCTAGAGCGACTGGCACTCAGGGGGCGAGCAGCTCTCCCGCGGACGAGGAGGTCTCTGAGGAGGACGACGAGGAGGGCGAGGACGGGGACGACGAGAGTTGAGCTCCTCTTTTTGTTTTGTTCTTTTGATGGAGCCTGCGTGCTCCTTTTGTAGGGCGCCTATTTGCCCTTGGTAGATAGGATTTTGACCATTTGAGTTATCACACTCCTTTTGTACTTCGACTCATGGATGCCTTTTGGGATTTATATGTAGAGATTTTGTTCCTCCATTGTTTATGCCATTCAATCTCCTGTTGTTTGTATGAATGAAACCGAATAACTAAAACATTGACTGGAATGTGCAACTAGCCGTTGATTCGAGAGATTGAGCTGAATGTGAGGTTTACAATGAGTGACATATTAACAATCAAAGTATGTTGACAATGGAATAGAAATCAAAGAAAGTAATTAGATAAACCTTTGTAAGATTGACCCTGCACACGAGAACTTATACAGACATCTTCGCAACCGACTTCGGACATAGCTACGGGATGATAATGACTTTTAAATCCTAGTATGAGACTCGAAAAATCAACTTTGCTTTTGGAACATACTTGACAAGTAGGAAAACGTTGACTTTAATGTGTAACATTCTCGAGTTTTGACTTTGGACACGAACCGGAACTTGGACTAAGTCACTTTTGACCATTATGCCTGCGGGACTCGGAGAAACAGCTCGGAATGACTCGAAACGAATTTTGACATCTTGACATAGCTTAAGAAACGGATTTTATAGAGTTTTCATTTCATGACGACGAATCCCGGGAGTTGTCTTCAAACGAAACATCCCTGAAGTCCCAAATACCCGTTGGAGTGTGTTTTGGTGGTTGCTGGTGCTTCGTAGTGCCTCGATTCCATTTTGATGTGTTGCTGCCAAAAACTGCAGAAATGCAGACTTAAGGTGCCGTGCGGATGCTCCAAGGTGCCGCACGGGCCATGATCCTGCACACGGTACCTCAAACACTGTGCCGTGGGGTTTTTCTGGTTTCACCTTGCCGTGCGACACGGCAAGGTGCCTTGTGTGGCAAGTTTGCTGCCAGATTCCAGTTTTGCTGTTTTCCAAGACAGATTGCTCGGGGGTTGAGGCTTGACCCATGCAATGGCATTTCTGGACCAGTGCATGTCTACTTTGAACCTTTTAGGACTTGACCAAGCTTTTCCCCATGTAGGACTCATGGAAAACATGCACTTTTGAAATTCAAGGCTCTTTGAAAGTTGAAGTTGTCCCTTCTACCTCTCCTATAAATTCAAGCTCTCACATACCACTTCTTCCTCACCTCAATCTTCTTTCCTTACTCCTTGAAATGGCTCTTTCCCTCACCGGCTCGCTCCGTCCATGGTTGGCTTCCATGGAAGGCATTGATTGGCTCAACTTTTGCGCCCACGGTCTCTATTCCATGCGGTACCTCCACAACATTCGTCTCCGTCCCGAGTTTTTGAGGGCAGCTGTGAGCTTCTGGGACCCGAAGGTTCACGTGTTCCGTTTCGGCGATCAGGAACTCTGTCCTACTGTCGAGGAGTTCCGTGCGTACCTCGGGAGTTTTGGTTCAGGGGAGGTCATCATTCCTCTTGTGCGCGAGAGTGCTTACAAAATTTTGGCCGCGGCCTTTGAACTGGGTGATGGTGCTGCTCGCTACTAGGTCAGGAATGGCCATCTCAACGTCGTGCGCCTTATCGAGCTGTTTTCTCCTTTCGGTGATCTTACGGATATGGCTTATTTGATCGCCCTCTGCATGTGCTTGCTTGCGGCCTACCTCTTGGTCCCTTCTGCCGGGCATGTCAGTTCGGCACTGGTTAGCGTTACCGTTCAGGTTGAGGCTCGAAAGGATGTGATTCCGATGGTTTTGGCCGAGACGTTGATAGGTTTGGACAAGGTTCGTTTTGGAGAGACCGAGACTTTCGGGGGCAGTCCTCTTCTCCTACAGGTTGGCTTCTCACTCAGCTCTCCTTTTTCAGGTTTCTCCCACGTTCTTATTTTACCTCAACACTCGGTTTGGCTCTCTACGGTTTCTTACTTGTTTTCTCTTTCGTCTCACAGATTTGGCTCTGCGACAAGGTGAATGTGCTGACCATTCCTCCTGGCAATTGGTCATATGAGGCTAGATTACTTTCTCAGCAATGTTTCGAGTTTGCTAATAGAGACAGGGCCGAATGGGTTGACTTCTTCAGGCGCCAGCGAGCCGAGACCATTTCTTGGAGGTGTCGATGACTGGATCTCCCGCCTATGACAGTGCACTACATGGGTCCTCAGTGGGTCGTTCTTGCTGGTTTGGGAACCTTCACCTTCTACATTCCTTACCATATCCAGCGATAGCTAGGTTTGAGGCAGGAGAGACCCCTGCAGAGGTTCTCGTGGATGTGGTTCTGCCTCTCTTTAACCATTTAGTTCTTTGCCATTACCAGCGCTTCTGGAGGACGCGCGAGGTGACTGATGCACATCCCTACCCTTTTGTGGCGATACGTGGGAGCTATCGAAAGTGGCTTAGGAGGGACATTACTGCAAGGGCGGGAGCTCAAGGAAACTGACTCAATCCTACCACCCTGACCGTTGAATAAATTGTGGACCCATTTTCATTATTTCGTACTTCTTTTCATTTTGAATCCTTTGCTCAACCTTATGTAGTATAAGTAATCGTGTTAATAAAACGAGTTTTGGAGGGTTTCCCCCTCCTTGATTCCGTTCTTCAAGTCTTCTCAACCTGAATTTTTATTTTGATGGATTGTGACCGGGTCTCGGTATGAGACTACCTACGTATCCTCCTGGTGAAGGAATCAGGTCATGACGTAGTTCAGGGACAGGGTTCGCTCTGGTTTTGACACTCTCCTTTTGCGCTCTAACTTTTGCCTAGAACCGCCCTTTCGGGTTTTCGGTCTAGCGAGCTTATTTATTGTATGCCCTAACTTTTGACTAGGATGCCCTGGCGGGTTTTCATCCTAGCAGGCTTTGCTCTAATTTTTGCTTGGGTCTGCCCGCCCTTGCAGTTTTCAGCCCAACGAGCTTTTCTCAGGGGTAATAGCATTTGAGTTGATCCAAATTAACCAGGATTGAGAATTCGTTTCCGTCCAAGTCGATAAGTTGCGTAGCTCCTCTGGATAAGATAGTTTTGATGATGTATAGCCCAGACCACTTTGGCCGGAACTTTCCTCATGGGTCGTAGACCGGGGCTCGAATTTTCTTTAAAACCATGTCACCCTCTGTCAAGTCTCTGGGTTTCACTTTCTTGTTAAATGCCCGTGCAATCCTTCGTTGATACCCTTGAATGTGGTAAAAAGCCCTTAATCGGCATTCATCAAACAACATAAGCTATTCGAATCGATTATCCAGCCATTGCGCCTCTTGGACCTCACACTCAATCATAGTCCGAAGAGATGGGACTTCTAACTCGATGAGGAGCACTGCTTCCATTCCATAAACCAAAGAGTAAGGGGTTGCTCCTGTTGGTGTTCGTATAGACGTGCGATACCCCCACAAAGCTAGGGGTAGCTGCTCATGCCAGTCCCTTGCAGATTGGATAGTCTTCTCCAGAATGGCTTTGATCGTTTTGTTAGCTGCTTCCACAGCGCCGTTGGTCTGCGGCCGATAGGTCGTTGACTTGTGCACTTGGACTTGAAACTCATCCAACACTTCTCGAGCCCACCCTTTAAAATGAACCCCATTATCAGATACAAAAGCCTGGGGGAAGCCGTACCGATAAATGACGTTTTGCTTGATGAAGTGCGCAACTTGAACTGCGGTTAAAGTGGTGTAGGAAGCAGCTTCTACCCATTTTGTAAAGTAATCGATGGCTACTAAAATAAACTTGTGACCGTTGGAAGCCGCTGGCACTGCTCTTCCGATGACGTCGATTCCCCATGTCGAGAAAGGCCATGGCGTGGTCATTTGTTGCAGTTCGTGTGGCGGAACATGCGTGAGGTTGGCATGAATTTGGCATTTTCGACACCTTCGTACATATTCTACACATTCCGTTTCCATGGTGGACCAGAAGTATCCCTGCCTGAGGATTTTCTTGGCAAGCATTATGCCATTCATGTGAGGGCCACACACACCTTCGTGGACTTCTCCCATTACCCTCTTTGCATCTTCTCCATGGATGCACAGTTTGTGCGTGCCACAATGTGATCTTCGGTACAAGTTTTCTCCACAGATAATGTACTGAGCAGCCATCCTTTGAAGAGCGATTCGGTTTCTTGCTTGCTCCCACGGGGTACTATCCTCTTTGCACATATCTCCAAATGTCATAATACCACGGGTGACCATCGTCGGGTTCGTCAACCATCATGACATGCTGGTGTACAGGAGTATCCCTTTGTTCTATCACAATCGGTCTTAACTTTATGCCAACGGGGATCTCGACCATTGATGCTAACGTTGCCAAAGCATCTGCAAATTGATTTTTGAGCCTCGGGACATGAGTGAATGGCACTTTGCTGAAGTGAGGGATATGGTCTTCAAGATCTTGATGGTACGGTTTCAGCTTTTCCTCCTTGACCTTCTAGTCGCCATTCGCTTGGGATACAACCAAATTCGAGTCTCCCACAACTTCCAGTTTTTCTATGCCAATCTTGATGGCTGCTTCCATGCCTACAATGCAAGCTTCGTATTCTGCCTGGTTATTGGTGACTTCAAAGTTAAGCTTGAAGGCCAACGGGATGTCCGATCTGTCGGGCGAGATTAGTAACACCCCGATTCTGAACCCTTTCTGGTTGGCTGCCCCATCAAAGTACAACTACCAAACATCTTCGGCCACTGCCATTATGTCCTCGTCAGGGAAATTGAATTCGGCATCTTCTCTTTCCTCGATTGGACAATCGGCTAGGAATTCTGCAACTGCTCATCCTTTTACTGACTTCCGGGTGACATATTTTAGCTCAAATTCAGCCAGCATTAGCAACCATCGCGCCATTCTACCTGTGAGGGCTGGTTTCTCGAATAGATATTTTAGAGGATCCATTCGAGATATCAACTTTACTGGGTAGACCAGCATGTAATGCCTCAACTTCCTGGAAGCCCATACGAGTGCCCAACATGTTTTTTCTAAGGGGGTATAACGTTCTTCGGGTCCAACCATCTTTTTACTGAGATAGTAAACTGACCTTTCAACCTCATCGTCTCCTTCTTGTGCCAACATACACCCCATTGAGGACGGAGTGACTGACAGGTATAGGATCAAAGGTTTTCTTGTTACAGGCGGTGTCAACACCGGCGGCTTGTGCAAGTAGGCCTTAATGGCTTCGAAAGCTTTCTGGCACCTATCATCCCAAATGAACGGCACTCCTTGCTTAAGCAAGCGGAATAGGGGTTCGCAAGTCGAAGTCAACTTTGCAATGAACCTACTGATGAACTGCACTTTGCCAAGGAAACTCCTTACATCCTTCTCAGATCGCGGCGGTTCCATTTCTAGGATAGCTTTCACTACAACAATTATGACCTTTTATGGCATTATGTAATAGCGTTTTTTTAGGAATGCTATGAAAGGGAACCAATAATAACGTTCTGTGATGAGAAGCCCAGGAAAAATAGGCGCCTAAAATACTATAGCGTTCATAAAGGATACAATAGCATTCCAATTATTATTTTTTACTTGGCGCCCTAAATAGCACCCCTGTTGTTGCTCGGATTCAACTCTGGTGAATAAACGACATCCTAAGAAGAGAGAGAGTCAGCGTAGGCGATTTCCCCATATGCCCGAACCCTAGCTGCCGCCTCATCTCGGCGGCTCTCGTCGTCCTTGTTTCACCGGCCGCACCTCTCTCCTTTTAGCTTCTTTCTGTTCCCATGCCTCCCCTCAGACCCATTCATCGCTGCCCTTTCCCGATGACCACGCTGGCCTTTCGCGAGCCCTTCCCTTGCTTACCAGTGAGCAGATCTGCTGGTCTTTCGAGCGGTCACCTTCGTCGACTTCGAATCGAGTCTTTTCCGTCGTTGTCGTGTGCCGCTGCTTGGTATCTACGTCAGAGGTATTCCTTTATTTCTGTACTCTCTGTTTCTACTACTGTTTGGGTTCTTCAATATGAATTTGGGCAACGAAGATTGTATTAGTTGTGCTCGATTGGTGTCTTGAGTACAAGATTTTCATAAATCACAATATCCAAGCTCGGTTAGTGATATAATTTCAAAGTTCAATAGAGATTAGGTTAAAAAACAAACAAGACCATTGTAGTTTTACCTATTACATCAGTCCCTTTTGGAAGGAGTGTTTCTTCAGTTCAATAGTCAAATGCCTTTAGTTCTTGGGGTTCAATTTAGAGTTTCTTTATCCCTTTGAATCTTTGATGTCTTGATCCCAAAAGGAGGGCTTTTATCAGTTGTATCGTAATTGTAGTCCACTCTATCAAGCTCTCTCTCATCTTCAATGATCATGTTACGTAATATTACGTATGCCTTCATTACATATTTAAGTGTTTTACGCTTCCAAAAACGTGCTGGTGCACGCACAATAGCAAAACGTGCTTGGAGTACTCCAAATACTTGCTCAACATCCTTCCTTGCACCTTGCCGACTCTTGAGTAGTCTATTGCTTGTATTCATATTTTTTCTCAAAAGAAAAGAATAAACTCTGGCAATATTTTTCTCAAAGAAAGAAAGAAACTTAGAATGATAGATAGTTGAGACTGGTGAAAAAGAGAAGGGGAGATCTTATTTATTGATATGTTAAAGAATATAGCCGTTGCAGCTTTAAAGCTTTCGACTGATATAAAAGCTTAAAGTTTTGGACTGATATAAAGAATATAACTATTAGAGTTTATAGCCGTTCTTTACCTTGGTTGCTATTGATATCACTTTGGGATTTAAAGCTTTGGATCATGCTACTGATGCTACTACTTTTTGCTACTCATCTTTCATTGATGTTCTATAACTCATCAAGGCACCATTTAGTTTGTTGTATACCTTGGTAGTAAAGGTTGCAGGTAAGCCTATTCAAAGGCAAAACATGATTCCGTATGGTTCATCTCCCCTTTTAGTATGACTTTCCAATGCAGAAAAATGAATAGTTTGGCTTAGGAATTCTCATGTTTGACTTGTGCGATTAGATTTATAGAGCACGGCGTTCGATGGGTATAATTAATCTTATATTGCCATGTGAACTATTTACTGTATTGTTTTCAGAGAAATATAGGATTTACCTGATGTGAAGCCACAAATATTTACGTTTGACTACTATCAGCATTCTGCACTTTAGCATTTTATATGTGGAGAATTATCAAATCATGGTCTTAACATGCTGGATTTGTTGATGTTTTTTGGTGAATAGAACTGATTTGTTGAATACGCTAAAAAGATCTCAGTTTTGGGCACTTAGTTAGTGCATTGAATTCCTTTTAAAAAGAAATAAAAAGTTCATTGAGAGATTAAGGATATTTTACATCAACGTGCCTTCGTTTTATGTTCACCCCTTGCTAAGGGCACTTGAAGTCATATTGAATACTGAAGTCTTCAAGTTGCGACTTTAGGTGTGGGCATGTACTAGTACATGAATACATGCAAGTCAGAATACTGACTTTAATGCTCTCACTTGGGTTTTTGTTACGGTATCTCAGGTTTTGTTGATGATGTTCCTGTTTTCCTCGCAAAGCCCCAAACTTATATGAATTTGAGTGGTGAATCTTTAAGTTATTTTGACAACTCCGAGAATTAAAATTTCTGATCGTGCTATTGAAAATTTCTGATTGTGGCCGATATATATTTGGTTACTATCTATTTCAGATTTGGTTGGCATGTTACTTGCACGTGTCGCTAAAGCTTTCTTCTTGACAGGTAAAGGTCTTTTTTCCCTGTCTGGTGTGTCTTTTGTGTAAGGCCTTTGCCAGGATCTTCTCTCTATGATCCTGCATATGGTAACTTCTTGAAGGCATGAGGTGGCATATCTTCTTTGCAGGTTAGCTTAGGCAGTTCACAGCTATGAGTATTGGAAGTGGCGTAGCTATATGTGTGTAAGTGTAGGAGTCATCTGATTCTTTTTTACAAGGACATGAGAACACTAAAAATACTTTTCTTTCATTTTCTTCGATCAATTATGTTTACAAAATACGACTCACCACTTCATGCATTATTGGAGAATTCTATGCACAATTCTGCAATAAACTTGAATACTGAATATGCTTCCTAGGTGTCCAACTATCCTTACTGATGATGTCTATGTTCAACTGAGTAGAAGGACATGGATACACACCAATAGTTTTGCCCTCTTTCTAAGTTTGTCTAAGACTTGTCCCATTGTTTTTACTGGATCGTCTTCTACTTATAGGACTTGTCAACCCATGCAACTAAAATCTTCTAACCGTTAGCCCAAAGTGGCAACATAGCATCTATCTTTGTCTCTCGCTCAATTTCTCTCTGACTTTACCTCTCTCTCAATCTTTGTATCTCTCTCTCTCTCACTGTGTGTACGTATGTGTGTATTATTCCTATTCGTGTGTGGGCATTACATGCATATTGTTGCTAAGAAGGTGAACTGAGTTGCCCATTATAGCTCATTTGGTATAAAAGAATATCTGTTCTTTCTCATTAGTTAGGTGCTTTGTGTTGTAAAGTCAAACTTTGTTCAATTTCTAGGTACCCATATCTTGCTACAAGTAGAAATGGAAGATTGGTTCTGAAACAGGATTTTCGTTTGTTAGGGGGTATTATGCTGAAAGGTCAAGAGATTAATTGGATTGATTACAAAGTGGATACAAAACCTAAACATGTAATAGACTTAGCTGGTCTTACTTTTCCCAACAGGGAAATTCATTGGGGTGTATTGCATGATCCATCATCAACGTTGAACATACACCCTATATCAACTGCATAAATAGTAATTTGATGAGCTTTCTATGCCTATGACTTTTCTAGTGTGAAATCAGAGTTTCATTACTGGCTCAGAACGAAGGAACGAAGTCTTAACACAACCTGTACTAGTAGGAGTGTAGGATTCATAAGCACCCGTGCATGTTTTTAAATTTTCTTAGTTATTTTATTGAACTTCCCTTTGACAGCTTATATGCAAGTAATGAGCAGTTTTTTTTAGGTAATTTTGCATATGTTTAAGTTGTGTATATATTTTATTGATGATTTAAAGTTAAGAACTATCTATCTTCTTTTACACTTCTAGATTGGAGGAACCTTACTTGGTGGATAGTGGAAGTCCTTGAAAATTCATGCAGGTACGGTCTAAGAATGTTCTGCTTCATATCTCTTTCAAGTTGGAAGTGAGAGTCACAAAAGTTATATAGGTAGATGAAGAATTGTGCCTTGTTGTTCTATTGAGGCTTTTTTCGTTAGTTCACAACTTATGTGCTTTTTTAATTGCCTTCCTCTTCCCTTTTTGGATCTGTTGAAGGTCAAAGGAAAAAATGGAGAGGCAACTTCGCCACACTCATCACAACAAAGACACCACCACAACCCCAAGATGGCAAAACAATGGCCATGGCACAAATTCACCCGTGTTGGTATGTGATGGGGATGTAATTGTAAGTTATATTCATTACAAATGATGCCCTTCTATGGTGATCCATTTATTCAATTATGCTTGCGCTTTCGTACCATGAATATAACTTCATGAATCATCAGCTTATTCTACACCTATTGATTAAAAATTTTGTACCATAGGGAATCAATTAGGTTTACATGCAACACATTTCCATGACACCCTAACTGGTTATGAAATTCAAATGTGCGACCATTGCGTATTGGTCGATTCGTGAAACGTAAACTTCTAGACATGCAGACTTATGTATTGGTCGGCCCATGAAACATGAACTTCTAGACATGCAGATGATTCAGCTGCCATAAAGCTCTTTTCACGACTAAAGGGTTTTAAAGTTTCACAATCACGTCACCATGCAAATGACTATTATACATGCTTAAGGAAAACAAGGAGGATACATTTAGTTTTGTCATTCAAAATCCTCTTTCATAATTCCACCTAGCACTAAGCAGAACATATCAAAACCGATATTCACATAATGGGGAGAGTAGAAAAGGAGGGACAACAATAAATTTCCAGAAAATTGAGACAAGTCCATGGTTTGAGCTTACATTGATAAGCTGACTGTGATCCTCTTCCACAGTATTTGAAGCTTCAACAATAGAAACAGCATTAAGTGAAGCAGTCCTCATACACTTTATGGCTTCAATAACTTTAGCCACACTTCTGGTGGTTCGGCAATCATAACAAAGACACCACCACAACCCCAAGATGGCAAAACAATGGCCATGGCACAAAATTTTGCATCATGATGCCCTTCTATGGTGATCCATTTATTCAATTATGCTTGCGCTTTCATACTATGAGTATACCTTCATGAATCATAAGCTTATTCTACACCTTTTGATCCAAAATTTTGTACCACAGGGAATCAAGAAGATTAGAGAGCAATTCGAAGTGCTTGGCTTTGGGAGGAAAAAGAGACAAAACTCGAATGACAAACAAGCTTGCAATATAGGAAATTTTCAATAACTCATCTTGCTCACGGCTACCATTTGTGCCATTGGAGATCTTGGTAGTATTGTATGAATTAGGTCATTGTAATTTTCGAAACTCTTTCATGTAATGAATATTTACCCCAATAAATGAATTTGTTTAATTACTTTGGCGGCATTGAAGTGTTTTAGATTAGTATTTGGGTTTTTTTTTTCAAAAAAAATGTTTTACTATCCATGTTGAATGTGATTAATAACAATATTAAAGGAGGGTGCAATCACAATTTAAAACAATCTCAAACATATATAGCATGCACAAAACGCTATTAAAATCTTACCAAAGACAGCATTCTTTGAACGCTATTAAAAGATTGTCAACGACAGCGTTCTTTGAACGCTATTAAAAGTATCTCAAAGACAGCAGTCAAAGAACGCTATAAAAAGTTCGAACCTTTTAATAACAGGGGCTAATACAGCGTTGCTGAGAACGCTATCTTTGACTTTTCACAGCGTTTTTCGCACGCTATTGTATGTGATTTTTCTTGTAATGTTTGATCTTTGATGGATCGACTTCGATGCCTCGAGTAGTGATCATGAACCCAAGCATTTTCCCCGCAGTGACTCCAAACGTGCATTTGGCCGGATTGAGGCGCATTTTGTACTTTCTGATCCTTTCGAAGAATTTCCTGAGGGCGGGTAGATGTCCTTCCCACTCTTTGGCTTTGACAATCATATCATCAACGTAGACCTCTACCTCTTTGTGAATCATGTCGTGTAGCAATGCCGTGGTGGCCCGCTGGTAAGTAGATCCTGCGTTCTTCAGTACAAAGGGCACGGCTCGATAACAATACGTTCCCCCTTCAGTGACGAATGTAGTCTTTTCCCGATCTTCTGGGGCCATGAGAATTTGATTGTACCCTGAAAAACCATCCATGAAAGAGAGCAGGGCATGGCCGGCGGTATTATCAACCAGCACATCGATGTGCGGTAACGGGAAGTCATCTTTAGGGCTAGCTTTGTTAAGGTCCCTGAAATCAACACAGACCCTTATTTTACCGTCTTTCTTTGGAACGTGGACGATGTTTGCAACCCACTGAGGGTACTCGGTTACCATTAAAAACCCAGCGTTAATCTGTTTAGTGACTTCCTCTTTTATCTTAAGCACCCAGTCTGGTCTCATGAGTCTTAGTTCCTGTTTTACTGGCTTTGCATCGGGATAAAGGGGGATCTGGTGTTCCACGATTTCAGGGTCGATTCCGGGCATATCTGCGTGTGACCATGCGAACACATCTTCGAACTCCTTGAGCAAATTTACAAGGGCTTCGCGCTCTTCAGCGGATAGCGCGGAACCGATCTGGGTCATCCGAGGATTCCCTTCAACTTTCAAATTTATTAAAACGATTTCTTCTTTTACAGGTTGAGCATGCCTTTCATCTTCCCTGTCGATTAGGGATCGGATTTCTCTGGGGATGTCCCCGTCGAAATCAATTTCTTCATCATCAGGGTCGACGCAATTTATTTCAAAGTCAGGGGAGTAAGCAGAATCAGATTCATTCATTTCATTGCTAACAGAGACCTCAGGGGCACCATACACACGGGTGGACTCGAACTCGAAATACAGACTTTGAGAGTTTGGGCTGAGAGGCACCAACTCGGACTCGACAGACTGAGAAGACTCAGAGGACTCGATAGACTTAGATTTAGAGGACTCAATAGACTCAGATTCAGAGTCAGACTCAGATCCACGACGAGTTGCACTCGGTATGAAGGTCCAGTTCTTGTAGTCTCCAGCGGCGTCCATGATGAACGAAGTTTCCTCAGGAGTATCTTGTTCCATCATCAGTACTTCTGCTTTCACAGCTGTACCCATTGGTTTGTCCTCCCTGAACAGAGTCGCAAGACTACCCATAGTAAAAACCTTGATCCAGTCGGCGGGCTCCTTCTGTCCTTTCACAACTTCAACCTCTTCATCACTCTCCGGCCAGACGTCGTTTGCGAATATCTCAAACCCTGGCATAAATGTGTTAGCTTCTTTATCCCAGAATGGTTCAGGCTGCCCCTGGTAGATCTGTTTTGTTTCTTCCTTGACGAAGTAATCTTCCAGTCTGTTGCCCTTCTTCACCTTGCTGTTGCTCGAAGGCGAGTAACCAAGGCAGGTTGTACGTATCAGAGTGCCCTGAGCTTCAAACTTGGCAGGGCCCTAGAGGTTCTTTCCCAGCCCCAATCCTGGCATGTAGGACATCTTCTTCATTATCTTGATGGCAACATTGCTAACGACAAAGTCATCGTCAATTCTAACCGAATAGACAGACCGGGAAGTATCCAAAGAGAAGCCTCCCAAGGCGATATCTTCTTCTCCGTGTTGAATTTCTAGGAGAGGGGCATTGTCCTCAACAAGGGCATGGATTCCAGAGTCCCCGTGGATAGTGAGCATTCTCGTTTCCAGTCCCAGCCGAATTTTCTGATGGAGTGTAGAGGGCACAGCCATGATGTCGGGCCGGTGCAGCCAGGGCCTTCCCAGTAGCAGGTTGAAAGAGGCGGGAATATTCACCACGTGAAACTCCACTTCTGTCTGATAAGGTCCGAAAGTCATAGGAAGCATGAGAGTCCCAACCACGTCTCTCCGAGTGTTGTCATATGCTCGGACTTTGACTTCTGATGGAGAGAAATTCTTATTTTTGTACCCCAAGCAGTAAGCAACGCGGAGTGGACAAACATTAATCGCTGAACCATTGTCAACCAGGATCACTGGAACCGATTTACCATGGCATTTCAGGGTGATGTGCAGCGGCCGATTATGATCAGTTCTTTTGGCAGGTAGGTCTCAATCAGTAAAGGTGATGGCATGCTTGATCGGTATGGTCTTGATTAGTGCCACAAGCTCATCGAGGGTTATGGCGAAGGGAACCTTCAGTTGAGAGAGTGCTTGGATGAGCCCTTCACGATGGCGTGTGGAATGAACCAGCACACCCCAAACGGACATCTTGGCATGGGTTTGCTCGAGTTGACGTTTAATCATTCCCTCGGGGTTCTTTTCTGGTCGGGAAGGTTCCTTGGCTAGTGGGTCAAAGGGTCAGAAGGTGTTTTTAATTGGGGTGGTAAAGGGATCAGAGGGCCCCGGGGTTGCAGGACTGGAAGATTCCCCAACTTGAAGGTTTGGAGGTTGGTAAACACGGCCGCTTCTGGTCAAATGATCAATCTGACGGTATTTTGATTCCTCGCTCCATAGGTTGGCTAGGGTTTTACGCTTGTTTCCGATGGTCGTATCCTGTAGATTGGCAGCCAGGTCAGCAATGACTAGATCGTCCCACAGATCTTCGGGTTTCCACTTTTCAGCCTCCATTACGGTTTTATTGACGGTCCATTCCTCGTTTCCCACTTTTATGTTAACCACCTCGGTGTTTGCCCACAAGTTTGTTCCAACCCCTGGTTCATCTTCCCATAAGTTTATCATAGCAACATCAGTATCTTTTGGAAAACTAACCGATGGTTCGGATTCAGTTCCATCTACAAGGTAGTCCATCGGGTCGTACCCATTACTGTCAACTTCTTCTTCGAATCCAGGAAGGTTCGGGTAAGGGGTGAGGTCCATATTGCCGTACAGATTATTGATGACGAAATCATTAAAATGAGAGAAATCAGAGCGGAGCGGAGCGAGCTCTGGCCAGTTGTATGTCATCATCTCAGGTGGGTATCCTGGCTGATATTCTTCACCGAATAGTGCTGGCAAGGAGATCATCCCAAGCCAAAAGCTGATACTCGTCTGGGGTTGGGTCCCATACCCATTCAGGCATCTCTTGGAAAACTTGATGTTCTTCCCCTTGATTTTCAAACAGCGCATATGAAGAGAATCCATCAGAGGATCTGCATGGATGTTTTGCCAGTCAACTTCCCATCCAGCCTCGAACAAAGGTTCATCATTTCTTTAGAGGTTGGCGGCTTCAAACTCTTCCCAATCGGCAATCAGTTCTCCCCATGTGTCTTCCCATTCCCACCAAAGGGCAGTTTCTTTGAATTCAGGGCGTTACAGGCTCGGTGTTAGGGACAATGAACAGGGTAGGGTCAATTTCTGGGAGGTCTTGGTTTTCAGCTATGGTGATTTGGTTGATACGGAAGGGAACGTTATGCTGTGGTAGAGGGTTTGAAACGGTGTTTGGTTTATCGGCCGGTGGAGTGTCGATAACCTTGTTGTCGATGAGGTTTTGAATTTCATGACGGAGGCGGATGCAGTTGTCGGTGGTATGGCCAGGCATTTGGTGGAAGTCACAGTAGACATTTTGGTTTAGGTTTGGTGGAATGGTTTGTGGTGGCGGGAGAGGTTTCAACACCCCGATTTCTGTGAGTTTCTTAAGAATAGTGGATCTGGGGGTGCTGAATTGGGTGAAGGTTCGGTTTTGGGATTTTGGCTTTTCGGATATTTGGTTGACTTCCACAGGTTTAGTGGATGAGGTTTTTGCTTGGTTGGTATTCCCGAAGAGAACATTACTGTTTCCCGAGTATGCCCTTTTGAATTTTGACCCCGATCTTGATTCTTTCTTCTCCAAAGTTCCATTGTAACGACCCTGATTTTTGGTAAATAAAAATTTCGTTAAAAATTTGAATTTTATTTTAATACTTGGATTTCATTTTTAACACCCAAAAATCGGTCGTTATTGACTTATGAAAATTTTGATAAATATTTAAATTTTATTTTAATTGCTTGGATTGCTTTAAAACTTCCTTTTAAATTCTAATAATCCGTCATAATTAGATTTGAAACTTGTAAAATTGAATCATTTTACTCCGGACAATTTAGTCCTTCTCCCATGACTAGTATACTTGTAAACGTACTCGTATATTTTTCCAATAAGTAAAATAATATCTTTAAATTATATTTCTCAATTTGGAAATCCTACTTAGTAAGTCTAGTTAGCTTTTAATGATTAGTTAGCAAACACTAACTACCGTTTGGCTTAATGATGCATCGATGCTGGAGTGGTTAGTAGGAAAATTTTAGTCTTTGCCTTGACCGTCTTGACCGCTCTACTTTGGCTTGGCTATGGTGCCTGGGAGCATCGGACCTCTGTCGAACTGCCTTGCCTTAAGCGTCGGCTCATTGTCGCGCTGCCTCGCCCTCGGCGTTAGCTCTGCCAGGCTGCCTAGCGTCGGCTCATCGCGCTGCCTCGCCCTCGGCGTCGGCTCTGTCGAGCTGCCTTGCTCAGCGTCGGCTCATTATCGCGCTGCCTACGCCTCGGCGTTAGCTCTGCCAGGCTGCTGCTGCCTTAGCGTCGGCTATCGCGCTGCCTCGCCTCGGCGTCGGCTCTGTCAGGCCTGCCTCGCCTCGGCGTCGGCTCATTGTCGCGCTGCCTCGCCTCGGCGTCGGCTCTGCCGAACTGCCTTGCCTTAAGGCGTCGGCTCATTGTCGCTTTGCCTTGCCTCGACATCGGCTACATTGTCGGCGCTGCCTGCGCCTCGGTGTCGGCTCATTGTCGCGCTGCCTACGCCTCGAGGTCGGCTCATTGTCGCGCTGCCTTGCCTTAGCGTCGGCTCATTGTCGCGCTGCATCGCCAGGCGTCGGGTCAACTGTCGGTCGCCTCGCCCCAGGCGTCGGTCATTGTCGGTCTGCCTTTCGCCAGGCGTCGGTCATTGTGCGCTTTGCCTCGCCAGGCATCGTAATTAGGTCCAGTCTGCCTCGCTGGCGTCGGGTCCTTTGTCGGTTGCTCTGCCTTGCGCCATTGGAGTTCTGCCTTGGCATCGGATCGCGCCTCGCTTTTGCCTTGGCGTTGCTAGGCTACCTTGCTCTGCCTTGGCTGCCATTGGGTTCTGCCTTGGCATCGGGTCACGCCTCGCTTTTGCCTTGGCATTGCTGGGCTGCCTTGGCCAATGCTTAGGCCTTTGTTTATTGCCAGTACATTTGTTACCCATGCCAGCTTAGCCACGGTGCCTTGGCCATGCTCACGCCTTGCCTTGGCGTTTGGCACCGTCGGGCTTTAATATTCCGTTACTAGGCAATTTCCTACTAAATAAAAACCCAAAATACCACTCGAGCAATGAAAACCTAGATTAAGTATCATTAGTCTTTAACCGATTAGTTAGAACAGCCTAATGCCCATTTAGTCTAATTAGGCTGCCCTAACCTTAGATGGACCATTTTACCCTTTTTAATCTTTATCCATTGGACAATAGATACTAGGGTAATCTTTATCCATTGGTTATTACATGCTAGGAAGACCTTTGACCATTGGACAATAGTTGTTAGGGAGAAGACCAAGCTTGACTAGTAGTTGGAATAGTCTAGTCAAAAGCAAATAGTGTACTTCATGATGACTAGTCTTTATCCATTGGTTATTACATGCTAGAAAGATCTTTGGACCATTGGACAATAGTTGTTAGGGAGAAGACCAAGTTTGACTAGTAGTTGGATTAGTCTAGTCAAAAGCAAATAGTGTACTCCATGATGACTTTCCTTAGACCATTGGTTAATAACCGCTAGGGAAAACTTTACCCATTGGATAATAGATGTTAGGATTTGCCAAATAGGATGACAAGACAAGTCATGTGCTTCCTCATCATTACTTCTTTCGCCCATTGGTTAATAACAGTTAGGGAAAACTTTACCCATTGTATAATAGATGTTAGGATTTGCCAAATAGGATGACAAGACAAGTCATGTGCTTCCTCATCATTACTTCTTTCGCCCATTGGTTAATAACCGCTAGGGAAATGTTAGACCCTTGGACAATAACCATTGGGGAAATTATTATCCCTTGGATAATAGCATTGTCCAATATTCCCATGGGATTCTTGGTGAAAGATATGATAGTACCTTCTCCTACAAAAAGAATAATCATTAACCATGTGTGCATTTAAGTAGCCTTGTCCTTATCCTCCTTGTTCTTCCACAAATGTACACACACACATATATATATATATATATACATATATATACATATAAGTACTTTGACCAAGATAGAGAATCGGCTAGAGAGAGAGAGAGAGGGAGGCCGAATGTGAGGAGAGAGAGTGAGGTGTGTGTATGTATCTTTGGCCACTTGTCCAAGCCACCTAATAGCCTTAAGCCTATTTGTTACATGCCAACCCATTTCTAGTCAAAACCTAGTCAATGATTCTAGTCTTTCTTCCAAGTAGACCCATTCTAGGACAAGACTACACCATGACCACCTCATCATTGTTTGGACCCTCATCATTACCTAGATTTGATTTGAAAGAGAAAGGACTTGATGTGACTAGACTTAGGTTGCTTGCCATGATTATGGACTTGATTTGACAAGTCCATGGAATAAATCCATGGGAAAGGAGAGAGAGGCCGGTTGGGAGAGAGGAAGAGTGAGTGTATGTGAGTTGTATTTTGACATGTGTGTTGTACTTTGACACTATTTGACCTAGATACACTTGGTTGGAGTACTATAGAATGACAAGACTAGCCATGTGTACCTTATCATACAAAGAGAATAATCATAAGCCATGTGTACATTTAAGTTGTTTTGTCCTTACCTTCCTTGTTCTTTCCATAAATGTACATATAGATATACACACATATATATATATATATATATACATGATAGTACTTTGACCAAGAGAGAGAGAGAGGGCCGAATGAGGGGAGAGGGAAAGTGAGTGCATGTGTGTCGTACTTGGACATGTGCATTGTACTTTGATACTATTTGACCAAGTTGCACTTGTGTTGTACTTTGGCTTGACAAGACAAGACCATGGAGCAAATCCATGGGGAAGAGAGAGAGACATGGCCGAATGAGAGGGAGAGGAAAGGTGAAGTGTATTTGTGTTGTACTTTGACATGTGGGTATCCTTGAACACTATTTGACCTAGATACACTTGAATGATGTCCTTGGGCTTGACAAGACAAGACCATAGAGCAAATCCATGGGGAGAGAGAGAGTGATGTGGCCGAATGAGAGAGAAGGGGAGAGTGAGGTGTATGTGCATTAAACCTAGACACATGGTTGTACTTTGACACTATTTCACCAAGTGGCACTAAGTTGGCATACTATTGCATGACAAGACTAGACAATAGGAACAAATTTATGGGGAAGAAAGAGAGAGTGAGGGCCGGCCAAGTAGAGTGAGGGGGGAAGCTTCATTTTGCCTATAAATAGCATCCATTCCATGCCTTTCAACTCACACCTTCACCATTCAACTTCTCTCTCTAGAAAGCTTAGTGTTCTTGCTTGTTCTTGCTTTGTTCTTGAGTGTTCTTGAAGTCCTTCCCTTGTTCTTCAAGAAGCTCATCCTAAGCCGCCACTAAACCACCACTCCACCACCCTTCGATCCATAAGAGTTTAGTAGTATAGTCAAGACTTAGTTTCGAGAGAAACCTTTCTCTTTCGAAGCTACCGGAAGTCAACCGTAAGCCGTTACTCCGACGAAATTCCCGTAGCCACCCTACCGCCAAGCAGAACGGTAGAATTCTTCGAACCTACCTATCCTAACTATAATTGTATGCATGTCGAATTGAATATAGTGTAATCATCCATAATCCTAAATATATGTTAGACACTACTTCTTGTCTTAGTTTTAACCTAGCTAAGTCGTTAAAAGGAAAGCATGATAATGATAGTTTATTTTCTTAAAACGTTGGATGCATGTGAGCTTAATATTGCTATTGGATGATTAAGCATGATTAGAATCAACTTAAGATATAACTTTGTGTAGAAGTAATCGCATGTTGATCTTTTAACTTAACTATAAGCTTATATTCCATTGCTTGTGATATTATAACAAAGCATATGGTGGATTACCACCCCAAGGGCGTCCGCACATGTGGCGTTATGCTTTAAGTAATGGTTATGGACCTACTATGTACTTGCTTGTAGTACTTGTGGTAAAGTAACAAAGCATATGGTGGATTACCACCCCAAGGGCGTCCGCACATGTGGCGTTATGCTTTAAGTAATGGTTATGGACCTACTATGTACTTGCTTGTATTACTTGTGGTAAAGTATCAAAGCATATGGTGGATTACCACCCCAAGGGCGTCCGCACATGTGGCGTTATGCTTTAAGTAATGATTATGGACATGCTATGTGCTTGCTTGGATTATACTTACTTTAAGTATACAACCATGAGTTAAACGGTTAAGGTATCAAAGCTAGTTAGTAAAACTTGTTTACTAAAGTACTAAAGAAGAATGAGCATGCCAAATAATGAATTTCTACGTCAATAAACATATGTTGTTTTCCCACAAAGGAAGAAAGAACAGATTTTTGTAATATATTATTGTCTTGAGGATGATTATGAACATGTATGTATATTGGTTGCATTACTTGTTGCTGATAAAACATAAGTGGCTTTAAGTAATAATTTGAGTACGATTAGGTAATATAGAGTTGGATGATCTTGCTAGTTTAATTTCAAGATTTCTTTAAAGTGATTCGTCCCGCCGCGGAGTCTATGCATGATTACGAGACACGAAAACCGGAAAGTAGAAACATGACACTTAAGGAGTGGTTGATATGGATAAAAAGGATTTTTTTGAGACTACATAATGTCCGGACTTGGTAGCCTTATGTGAGTTGTGAAAACCCGCAAGGTGGCCGGACTTGGTAGCCCTTTGTGTGGACTTGCGAAAACCACAATGAGGCCGGACTTGGTAGCCCATTGTGTAGATTTCCATTGGAGCCGGACGTGGTAGCTTCATTGGTAATTGGGCTTGGTTATCTGCGGAGAGGAGCCAATGCGAGATTTTGTAACGTGGCCGGACTTGGTAGCCCGTTGAATGACAAATGATTTTCTTAAAATGAAATGGTGACACAATACGATGAGTCGCGTAGGAGAAACCAAGAAAGGCATGACACCAACGTAAGCAGGATAGTGAATGCGGATGTATCATTGTTAATTATGTTGTTAAATGAGTAGATGTGATTATTTATATGACTATTTGTTGTAAGTTATGGGTTAGCGGGTTAAATTATTCTATTGAGCTTTTGTAGCTCACGGTGTTACCTTTGTGGTGACCCTGACATATTATACTGGGGGCGACGCTGGTATAATGTGTCAGACTTTATAGATGAGCAGCATGAACAGTACACTTTGGAGGCCTTGGAGCCGAGGAGCTTGCAAGGATGGAAGAAGAGGCGGAGCAGTAGTTAACCTTAGTTTATCCCCTCCTTTGTTGAATAAAAGTACTCTTGTGAGAATTATGTTGTAATAATGAGCTAGACTCTCTTTAAGTTTATTCAATAAAAATGTTTATTTAACGTACCCAAAATTCGGGCGTTACAAATCAGCCAAGTCACCCCTCAATCAGGTATCTCCTCGCTCTCGTATCCAGCAAAATCATCACTAATCTCTCCCTCCTCAACAGGCTCGGGGGTATACTTCTCCCCAAATTGCTGCTCCAAAATAGAAGTTTGCCACGCAATTTCCCTCCTTTGCCTCTTTCTCATTCATCTTAGTGCTTTCCAACTCCTTCGTGGTCATCTTCAGGTCGACATTAGTCGTACTGAGCCACGAAAGCTGTCCGATGTCTTCCCAAGTCCTTTTCTTGGATGGTTCGAGTGAGAGGAACCATTGTGTGGACCAGACAAGGACTCATGGAAGAGTTGGGTCATAGCTTCTTTTTCGATGCCACGCATAGTGAGGGAACCAACGTATCCTTGGAGATGGGCCCTCGGATCGCCAATACCGTCAAACTTCGCAAAGTCCACTCCTTTGAATTTTTCCGGTAATTTGCCATTCGGAAAGAGGCATAGCTTGCTCATGTCAATTTCTCCTTTTCCAAGACGCTTAGTTTCTTGGACAGATTCCTCCAATTTGTCAATCTTATCCATGATAGTGGCCAGGTTGGGATCAGCTGCTGGTGTTTCTTCTTTGAGTCGTTCAAACTGCGGGGGAATCTTAGTCAGGAGCTTATCGCTGATTTCCTGCATACTTTCCATCATCATGTTCATGTCGTTTTTCATAGAGACTAAGGTAGCTTTGAGCTGTGCGTCGATACCAGTAAAGCACCGCTTAAACTGAACATCCATATTAGCCATGTTCTGCCTGAGTTCCTCCATTCCGTCTCCCTGATCAGCCATGGGTAAAGGATTTTCAAGCGGGATTGAGACTATGGGTTCTTCTAAGAGCTGGTGTTCTTCTTGCTCGATTCGGACTTCGAATAGTGGAGTTTCTTCCAGGGTGCCTATGCGAATTAGTCTTTGGGACGGACGAAACCAATTGGGTACAGCCTCTTTTCTCCGCATGCGATCAATGTTGGCAGCACTGGCAACAAGTCAAAAGGGAGCAACTCATAACTGATCCGAATGCTCGCCCTACTTCTACCCATCTCCTAGAAACAAGGCCTATGACCTACCGTGACTTGAATCTCACTTAAAATGTTTGTACAGAAGATTTCTGATAGTCTGGGTAGGTGCTGTCAGGCAGGTTAAATTCCGAACGGGTCGGAACCAGAGCCAATCTCTTTACCGTGACTATCCGAAACAGAGCAATGCGACTACCAGAATTCAGATACGCACGCGCTTAAGGCTAGATTCAAACCAAGGGAGCCATTCGGGCACGGCAAACACCGAAGGTATCGCAAACTCCATGGATTTAAGGTCTCCTAGACCGACCGGTAGGGCCCTAAAGAATTCTAAGGGAGCCTAATCCTCTAGCCCGCAAGATGCAATGATGCATGAATGATGTGTGTGTACAAGAATAAAAAAAAAAGCACATAAGCAGGATATAACACATAAGTCCTAACCATGGGTTCCTGTCCTAGTTGGGAAGGTTTTATGGCTATATACAAGTGCAAAGGCTGGTTTTGGTCTCATAAGGGTTTCCCGGACTAGAGCCAAGATGTACTACCCCATGTCAAGTGTATTGCAAGACAATGGTCGAACAGCACGATGGCTCATCATAGTCGAGGGTTGCTAGGCATTTCGGGAGAGCTTGTCACCGGTAAACCGGGCAAGATAGCCAAAACACGCTAGCGAGGCTTGTGCAATGCAAAGTATACAGGATAAAAGAGCTTAATCTTTCGAAAAACATTTGAAGCTTAGCCCTCTTGATCATTCAATACTTTAGTTCTTCTTCTTCTTTTTTTTTTTAAAAAGAAAAGGTATTGAATGAAGTTATCGATCCCCAGCGGAGTCGCCACTGTGGGCTCCCGCGCCCTTTTTCGAAAAGTCGCCACCCGGATTTTTGAGATGGATGATCCGAGAAACCGAGAATTCGTTTGTAAAAGGCTTTTGGTCTAGCGAAAACGTTGAGATTTTGGGTTCGGGAGCCACGTTACGAATGAGGAAGGTTTTTTTCTTTAAAAAGCACCCCACTCGCCCGGTAAAAATCGGTCTCTACTTAATGTTTTTAAAAGGGGAAACTTTCAAGCATCATTTAAAAGATTAAGCTCTAAAAAAAACACATATCGGGGAAGGGACATGGGAAATATATCACATTGACATACATGTGGTGCTGTCTGTACAGTAGTGGTAAAATGATGTGTGCAGAAGGAATAAAAGCATTCAGCAAACTGTCTGGACCTCAATCATACTGTACACGGCACCCTGAGATGTCGCGTGCGGCACCTCAACATTCCGTGCGGGGTACCTGCTCTGCTGTCAGACTTTCAAAACATCATTTAGCTCATTGCTATCTCTGTACGTCTTTTGGAAAACTCATCAGAGACTTCATGGAAGACAGATCATCCCAAACGTATTGTTATTTCCTTAAAACATGTCTTTAAAACGATTTTTGATGTGTTTGATCATTCAGGATAATCTAGAAAACCTTTTTCGAAGGGCCAAGACATGACTTGTAGATATGGTCTTGTTTTAAAAGAAATGAAACAGTAAACAGCAGATGCAGACAACCCCAACGAATGATAACTCAGATCCAGACAGCCTGCCTGTGATAACACAAAGATACACAGTTGCCGTGCGCTGATGGTCAGGGTGCCGTGCGTCTGGTCATCCAGCCGCGCGGTTCCCCAACCTCAGCACAGTTCTGTTTTTATTTTATGAAAATGAATTTTAAGTCAGGATCTAACCAAAAAGGGATTAGACCTGCTGACAAAAAATCCCTTCAGGACCAGAACGGAGTCTAGTCCAAGGAAACTAGCTTTTACCTTTGGTGTTGAGCTTGATCAAGGATCGTTGATGCAAGGAAGAGGATGGATCGTCACGGATGTAGATGGAGGAGGCTAAATGAGACAAAGGGAGTATGGATGTGAGTGAAGGTTAGGTGTTTTGGGGGATGGGACCTTGAAGTTAATGAGTGACCAACTTCAATGATGAGAAGGGAGTGAGTGAAGGTGCTTAAAGAATGTCTTTTGGGAATGACATTCTTTAAGACTTGGAAATAGAAGTGGTAATGGGAAAGTGGGTGTGGAAACTAGAGAGAGAAAAATTATGGAGTAAGAATATCAAGAAGCAAAGAGAGCCAAAAGGGGACTCAAAAGAAGGGCCCTTCTTCCTTGAGTGGAGGGGTCAATTTATAGGCAAAGGCCAAGGATTTTGAATTTCAAATGGTGGAGGTATTTTCTGGGCAGGCCAGAAGTGCATTTTCGGCTGAGCCAGTCATCAGCTATGGCTCAAACTAGCGTGGCCGACAGCTTTCTGAGCCAGTCAGCCTTTTGCTCAAGGTGCCGTGCGGTGAAGTTTTGCCGCGCACGGCTTCTTGAATTTCAAGGTGCCGTGCACTCCAGTGCCACTCTGCACGGTGCATCTTTCTTCGGTCCAGAGTCTTTTGGGCTTTGTCTGGGCTTTATCTGGACTTTTTCAGGTTTTTTGGGTTTTCTGGGTTTCTGGGTTTACATGGGCTTAGGGAAATCCTTTTTCAAGCTCACAAAGGTATTGTTTCCTTCATTTCATCATCGGGGCGATCAAAGACTCTTCGAGGTCCGGATTGGGGTGTCTACAAGTACCAATTGAATATATTGTAAATCCTATCGTAGACCTTTTTCCTTATCTAAATCCTATTGTAGACTAAAAGGTTAGGTATTCATTCCTGGGCTTTGAATCCATGGGCCAAACCCCAAGTTCAAATTATATTATTGAGGGATACTGATTTCCTTTCTTGAACATGCTTTGTTTATACGCACATTCAACATAGCCATCATAATGGTTGATAACTTGATCTTGTACAAAAGCCAAAATGACAGGAACATAAATCTACAATCATGTGGAATAGTTATATCATATCACCTGCAAGGTGAATAGCCGATCCTCAAACTGGACTTCTTTGGTGAAGAAATCAGGCCCAATTGTCGCTTTGTACTGGTTGCTGAACTTCTGATTCACATATCTAAATTCCACCATTTAAGGCCAACCCTAATTGTTCATCACCAAATAACCAAACCATACAATATAGATTTATACATACATATATATGCGCAAACATGTCGCGATCTTGAGCTTAATTAGGATACTGATTCATGAGAGAGGTCTTCCCTACCCTGTAAGTCAAAGATTCACAATTACAAACCCTTATTTTCTTGAATTAAAAAATGTACAATCTTCTACATAGATGATAGGTTCATAACTCTATATATAGGGAGAGATACTGACTTGCTGTCGCCAAGAATGATGACCTTGAGGAGCATACGCCTACGAGACGACGCCATGGAATTGTTTTCTGAAGCTTTCTAGGGTTTTGACAATTATCTCTCTCCCTCTCTCTCTCTCTCTCTCTCTCTCTCCCTCTCTCTCTCTTTCTCTCGTTTGTGACCATAAAAATTCCCCTGTAACAGGGGAAACAGGAACTACGGTCAACCCATTCCGCCTCACCGCCTGCCAGATCAGGTCTAAGTTCTCTTGTTCAGATCAATCGGTATCAGATCAACAAACAAAATACAAAAGCATATCAAACCCATCATCAAGAGGTTGAGAGATATACCAGTTAATCGGTGATCAAGGCGTGGAAGAAGTGTTTTTCGCAGTAGGTTTTGTCCTGCGGCTTCCAACCTCGGCAGCGCCGCAACCTGCCATCATTACGCTAGCAACGGAGGTGATCGGGCAGAACGGGATTGCTCATTGCTTCCTCCGCTCGTTGTCGTCGTTCTTCTTTTGCGATGGGGTCGATCGATCCCCCATTCTCTCTCTCTCTCTCTCTCTCTCTCTCTCTCTCATGTTTTCAGTCGTCCTGGTGTGAATTTCGGGGGGGAGGGAGGGAGTGTAAAGTGAGGTAAAGTGGGGGAGTGGGTGTGAACTTGTCTGGGAGCATCTTTCTTCTCGATCCAGCATGACACGTGTGCGATCACGAAAAGACCTTTTTGCCCCCACGTTGGGCAATTGGTAAAATGGTCGAAATTAAAGGGCAAATCGGTCTGAAATTGAAAGTTGTCAAACCCTTTCAACTCTCTTTTATTATAAGGTTAGATACATACACACACATATCAGTCCGGCTCTTATGAGGACAACCTCATTTTAATAAAATGCGGACCTCTCTTTCCTGATTGAATTTCGATAATCTGAGCCATTCAATATGTTTAGAACGTAATTTTAGGGGTACACACGAGAAATCAGCAAAAAAAAAATGATCGGAAAGGGTTTCATCTGAGCAGTTTTTGTTTATTTTTTATTGAATGATTCAAAAAAAACTGCTCGGATGAAGCCCTTCCCGATTATTTTTTTTTGCCGATTTCTTGCATGTATCCTTAAAATCACGTTCTGAACACATTGAGCTTTCGGATCGTCAAAATTCGATCGAAAAATGGGAAATTAAAATGCGGACTCCCTCATTTGAGACTGACTGTGTATGTATTTATATATATATATGAATGTAAACAAATAAGATAGTAACTGGGTGAATGATTTTCGTATTAGTTGTCAGTTTTGAGATATATTTTTGACATAAAAATGCTTTACAGGTTTGCGTAATTTTTTTTTATCTTTAGTTAAAAACAAATAAGTAAAAAAATTCGAAAAAAAATGAAAAAATACGGATTACGAAATAGTCAAAAAATTTGGAGAGAATATTTCTTAAATGGGAACCAAACAAATTATTTTATTTTCTGTGCTCAACTTCTGTCTTTATGAAATTGCAAAAAATATTTATCCAACGGCTTAGAAGCGAGTCCCACCAGGATCCCTTAGGTTTTGTTCGGTTGTGGGTTTTGAGTTGTATTTTTGAATAAAGGTAGATAGAGAAATGAGAGTAATGATTGTGGAGAGAGGTAAAAAGTAGAGAGAGATAGAGTGAAAAATGAAAGTAATGATTGAAAAGTTAGAGAGAGAAAAAGTAGAAAAGTTACTTTATCCAAAATCCTGAATTTGGAATTCCAAACCGAAAAAGGGCTTAGAGAATCCGGAGTATGTGTCTATATATATATATATATATATATATAATGCTCCATCGTTATTTCCAATGAACAGAAGAAGTACATAAATATAAAATGCTTCAACATACTCCATAAATTATTTCCCTAAAGTTCCGTAAATAAACAATGACCACCCTCCTATTCTAAATTCAATTTGGAACACGTGTCCCTATCGTTGAATATTGACCTATTGTCCGTGAAAACTACACCCAACTCTCTCTCTCTCTCTCTCTCTCTCTCTCTCTCTCTCTCTCTCTCTCACACACACACATTTCATTAAACACCTCACAACACACCCACACACACACACAAACACACACTCTCTCTCTCTCTCTTACATTTCATTAAACACCTCACTGCACGCTTTCCAAACCCAGTAGCTCATCTAAAATTCCTCGAAATTTTATTCAGATAATCCTTCCGCTCTCAAATACTCGTTTGGGCTCACCCTCCCAACCTCGCTCTCGCGAATTCTAATCGTTTGGCATGGTTTTGAAAGAGACCTTAACATTCGTGCTTGCGCACGCGAATTATGTGGCATAGGCGGGGAGATTCGAGATCATCTCACTCCAACCACGAACCAGATCCGCCCCAATTCTCCCATTTATAATCATCTCCTCCAAATTACACCCTACTTCGCCCACTCGCCGTCAATGCACGGCTACAGCCGCCTCGGTCGCCCCTCCACTCCATCACCCCCCTCCTCGCCACGCTTCCGCCACGGCCGCTCCAAGAATGCAATTGTCGGCGGCAGCACCGTCGGCGGCGGTATTAAGGGAGGAGGAGGAGGCGGGGATGTGAAATTGCAGAATTTTGTGGAGCGGTTGGTGTACATGGTAGTGGCGGGGGTGTATAGGCGGCGAGGCGTGCTATTATTCGCGCCGTTGTTGTATATATCGGGGATGTTGCTGTATATGGGGAGTTTAGGGTTTGATATGGTCGTTGTTAGTGATAGAGTTAGCGGTAAGGCGGCTCCGCTTGGGTCGGTGTATCGGAGTCCTCAGGTTTTTGAGATGCTCTGGCCGTTCATGGAGGCTGAAAACAACGGAAGCTCCTCCAATGCGGTACGGAGTTATATGCATGTGCTTATACGCGTATGCGATGCTCTTAGTTTGTATGCATAATTGGCAGTTTCATTAATTTGCAAGCATACTAGGTGTTTTTCTTTCATCACTTTTTGATTGTTTTGTGTTTTTCCTTTTCTACTTGATTTAGGGGTGAAAAAAGTTCATATTCTGGAAAGAAAATTAAATTCTACTCATCGAAACAAATTTTGCAAATAGAACAAATGAATATGAAAGGGCTTCTCTGCTGTCCAAGTGATTGCAGCCGTCCAAAAGTGTTTTCAATGGTCTAGTTGGACCATTGGTTGTTGAGATGGACAACCAGAGGCTTCTTGATACCGGATTTTTCAAATGGGATGGAAGAAAGGTAAAAAGTGATAAAAGGGCTAATCGCTCACCACCCAAGTTAGGAAAGCAACGGGATACAGATTGACACCACCCGATGATTTAACGGGAGATATAGGGCGTAAGGATCGCTCACCACTCAAAGGAATCCACCTATGAGATACAGAAACGGAGAACAAGAAGCAAATCTACTTCTCACTAGCCAAAGGCTATATTTTACTTAAACACACTCTAATGATTTCATTCATAGGAAAGGATATAAATAGGATTTGTTGGAACATCCCTCCAACATAGGAAAAATAAACTTAGATTTCCAATACAAAAATTTAAAAAACTTGATCATAGACTAATTGAATGATGTGTTTGACTCTTGAAACTTTAAAAAAACACTTAGAAACTTTGAAAGGACTTAACAGATTTTAAAGAAGCTCAAAAGACATCTTGCTGGCAGAACTTGATTTATTTTGGAACTCAAATTTTGGGAACTCCGGTGTCACTTCTTCGCAATTGGACTGCAGAGAAGCTGGGTTCCGATAAAAAAGTCTCATGCGAGCTGTTTAATACTCTATATTTCTCCACTAATTGAATTCGGTTCCAATGTTCCATCATGTCGTTCAACCAATAGAACTGTTTTCAACGATCAAGAATCATTCGTTGCATGCTCCTTCGACTGAAATCAAATCACCACTTTTCCTTCTTTGTATGCTTGTAGTTCCTCAAAATCTTAAATTATTTACCTGTCTTGTATAGAATGCAAGAATAGGAGAATGGGGTTTAAGGCAGGGAATGTTGCAGAAGGAAATGGTATGGGAATCTACATGATTTGATAATTGAAATAGTTTAGCAGATTTTGGGGTTTGAGTGGACTAATATGACATGTTTACTCCTTGCAGTTAGTGCTAACAGAAGTCATCCAAAATGTATAAACTATTTTTGTATCGGGTGATTTTGGAAAACTCAAAATTGTAGCCAACTTCAAAATTTGTCTGCACCAAAAGGGTGTTCCCTTTACAATAGTAATAGATACACAACAAGTACATATTTTATTTGTCACGCTTTTTTCTCATATAGACACACTAATTTCATTTATCTATTTTTTAAGTCATGCTTCAGCGAATCAAGAAATAAATCACTCCCACATACTATATTTTGATTTGGTTCGCAAATTTAAAGGTTTCAGGTAGCTCTTTTGACTGGTAAAAAAGTTCAAACATTATGCGCGAAAGTGATTAATGTTTTCATCCAAGATTTTTGAAAACAGGCAAACAATGTGGACTAGAGGGGGTATTTTATACTCTTTTTTGTTTGTTTATGTCTACACGTGCGAGTCGGGGATTGTCGGGGTGCAGGAGACCGTTAGAGCTTTTCCCAAATCAGTTAATTTTTACCTACAAAAAAATGGTATATGAGCTTGGGCTCTCTCCACTAAGCCAATTGATTTTGAGTTGGATGCGTGAACACTAGGCAAAATACTTAGCAATTGTTGGGATTTTGTTTGCATTCAGGAATCCATGACATACACATTTAGGACTTAGAGAAGAAAGCATTATGGAGTTCTTGTTTAACAATTAGCACATTTAATCAATTGCATCTACGTATGCCTAAGTTGTGATATATTCTCTCATTTCAGTGAGACTCATAACTGACAATGACAGTATTTTTTTGTTATCATTCATTTAACTTAGTGTAGGTCCTTAAATTTTTGTACTCTTGCTTTATGATCTTTGTTATTTGCTTGCTTTTTCTGTTGTAATGTCCATATGAATACCTTTTTCCATGGCTGTTGCTGAAATGTTCCGACTGGCAAAATGATCTCTTGCAAAATTGCAGTTAATGCATGCGTGGAATCCAAGGCTCCGCCAAGTTTGGAAGCCATGTCTTAATCATAGCTTTTCTGAAGCAGGTTTGAGTTTTATGTATAACACTTACCCTTTCTATTGATTCCAGCTGAAAGAGTTTAAAGCTGCATGTCTCGGTCATGTTTTAGTATCTATGATTATTACAGTGTTAGAGATAGAACTTATCCCGTACTATATATTAGTATACCTTCTATAGCAAACTTTAGTGATGTTAGCCTAATTTCACTTGGTCCGATTCTGTTTCCCACATAAGAGACATATTTGTGGAAGCTTGTAGTCAGTTATTTTTTTGAACGGCGGAAGCTTGTAGTCAGTGCTGCATACTTTCTGGGGATGTCTAAGTATACGATTGAAGTATAACTTGGTACTTTAAATTTTGGATGGTTTTTAAATTGGGTTGGGTAAAGTCTTATCGCCATCCATGTTAGTAATTTCACTTTAAGTCGTTCCTTCTTTTAGTCATGACTCGATTCCAATTTGATCTCTTACCAATTATAGTCCCCGCCAAGCTTCCCTCCACCCAATAAAAGAAGATAAGATAAGCTTGTGGAATTGCCATTGCCGATGAGCCCTTTTGAGTTCAACAAAAGAATTGATTTCACGACACAAAAAACTCCATTTTGTGAAGACCCGAGATCGGATCTGTCATGAATGAGTTGACGACTATAGGGGAAGCAGCTGACTACGATTCCTGAGCCTAGCTTGTAGTAAGCGAAAAATGTGGCTTGAGCATACTTTGTTTGGAGAAGGAGAAGGACAAAATAGATGGTAGAAACCAATCCTTCCAACCTGCCAACCCGTGGAGTTCAACAAACACTGACTTCTGCCAAGGTTTTTCCATCAATCTTCAGGACTGACAGGGTGGGCCAGATCAACTACCATCACGGATAATATCAGAGACAGCATTTAAAGGGATGCCAGAAACTATGGCAAATTGCATACCAAGGTGATCTAGAAGAGTTCGCAAAGGATGCCAATTGTCATGAAGACCCAAAATGGAAGTTCTATCCCTTGTGAAATACTTGACAAAAAGTTTTAGTTTGAGCTGTTAAACTGTAGCTTCCTCCATGTCAGGAATAGGCAGGAGAGGGGGGGCGGTGTGTCATTTTCCATAAGGATAATTCGTATTACTATGCTTCCACTTCACCCCTAGGAAATTTTGATTGCAGCATATAGATCAAGTTCGTTTCATCATGGCCGCGTTATTTCAACCAACAATGCTTCTAATACCAAGGCCCCCTTTCTGAGGTCTACAACTAATGTCTCATGAAACTTTTTGTGTGGAAGTATTGGTATTAGAGCCAAGCAAAGAAAAATCCGAAGAATTTGTTCAATGCTATGGCACAGAGTTGGGAAGGATGGAATGCATGTTCCAATAGGTTTGAACACTGAAAAAAAACAGCCATGTGACCTTGGATTTCTGTCATCCAAAACAAAAAAGGGCTTTGACCTCCCAGCATTCGGTAGAGATTTAGAGGACCAAGGTTTAACCTTTGCAGTTAGCATCTCTACCATAGGGAAACAGTGTGTAGCTATGAGCTAGGGAACTCCAAGAAACCTAACATGTAAAATCCCTAATTGAACTCCTAGAGGGTACAAAGGACTGAACATCTGGGAGTGGAATAATGTACAAACATTAACTTCTGTTGTTTGCTTCTGTTAACTTGCTGTCATCTTGGAGTTTGATAAGAAACATATAATCTGACATCTGTTTGATATTGTTTGATTCTGTTTGACGGTCCTTAACGAAAACCATACTGACATTTATCTTTTTGGTAATTCCTTTATAATGCTGATGGAGAATGTTTCTTGTTTCCTTTGACTGCACGGTTTATTCTTGGTTATCTCATGGTTTGCCTTGTTCTTCAAGGGGAAAAGTCTAATGGTTTCCTTATAATTGAAGCAAATGGTGGTTTGAACCAACAACGATTATCTGTATGTCTGCCTCTCTCTTCTCTCTCTCTCCATTTCCTGAGCATAAGTTTTGGCTTCAGTTAAAGGAAAGACAGTGCTATAAGTGTATGGAGTGGAGCCAAGATTCTACTAATATCTTCTTTTGCAATTATGAATAAGTGTTCTTAAGTGCTGACAGTGCTTTACTACTTTTCGACACAGATATCAGATGCGGTTGCTGTGGCTGGACTTCTAAACGCGACTCTTGTTATTCCAATATTTCATTTAAACAGTGTTTGGCGGGATTCCAGGTGACATTGTTGTTCACTTTCTTTTAAATAACTCTTGCATTTTCGAAACAGGATTGCCCCTTTTTAGTCTCCCTTGGACAAAGTAAAACAAATGGAAAAGGTTTCCCAGAGTTTAATCGTTTTGGTGCCTTTCAAGGCTTTATTTCAAGCCCCAAAGCTCATGGATTTGGAGCCTCTACTGCTGAATTTTGCAGAAATCAGTCAAAATTCTGATTCTGTGCTTACTTCCAAGTTCCAAATTTAGTCTGCATACATTCTTGGATCCACCTTCGTTTGTAGTTGGTGGAACCTCCTACCGACTAACATCATTTGTGATTTGTGTGATGCAATTTGCACTCTAGGTTCAACGCTAATGGGACTAGACCCTTGACGTGGTGCCTTGAATTATTTACTTTGGTCTTTATCTTCTTGCCATCCTAATGCATTAAATGGAAATCGGTTCTGTTTTTCCATCCTTCTTGTAACATTTGCAACACTATTCTGCAAGGCTAAGCCATATCCCACCAATAGCTTACCAGTAGAAAATATGTCTATTTAGTAGCATACAATTTGACCACGATGTTACTTCACTTGCGAAATAAGAGGAAGTATAACAATGTTTGTTAAGCTTATGTCATGTATCATTATCATAGAATTAGCTCCATGAGTAGACTTTACAGCTTTTCTCCATCATATTATTGCTGTAAGATGCAAAATTTCGTTTCCTTATGAATTGTTGCAGCAAGTTTGGGGACATATTTGATGAGGGATTCTTCATTTATGCGCTAAGAAATCATGTGAATGTGATCAAAGAGCTCCCCGAAGATACACTACAGCGTTTCAACTACAATATTAGCAGCATCGTGAACTTGAGAGTAAAAGCTTGGTCAAGTCCAGCCTACTATCTTCAAAAGGTCCTTCCAAAACTGGTAGAGATGGGGTATGTAATGTTTACTTTCATTGTCAGGATCTAGCTTATATTACTGCAAAGCAACAACTTGTCTTGACCTCAATTATGGGTTGCGTAAGAATTGTAGGTTATGACGTTGAAATTCCGTCAGATTTCAATGGATTGAAAAATATCAGACTTGTCAAAGCTGACCATGTCATGTGGAGAATAGATTCCACCACTGAACTTGCCTATTTATTCTTGGCATATATTTTGCACATTCTATTGATAAATGAACTACGCTTTCTCTCTAATTCTTTCCATTTTGTGTAAACTTCACTTTGATGGTTTGACCCCCTGTGGTTTAGTCAATATGCAGTTTCACCCCTGGCCTTCACTTGTCATTGCATAAATCCCTATGGTTTGTGGACTTGTGCGCACCTGTAGCTTTTCTGTCCGATCAATCAGACAACTCAAAATCTGTAATTCCCTCTTTTATTTTCCTCATCTTCTTCCTCTCACAAGTACATAAACACGTATCTATACATGTATATACACCAATTAAAACAACCAGCCCACCCATCAAACTTTCCATCCCCCCCACTGCTGCCCCATTAGCACCACATATTTTTTGAAATGGTTTCGATCAACTGCGTATTTTTTGACATAATTGGGCTTCATAGGGGTTATTGAACCCAAGAATTAGAGTGTACGAAAATCTTAGATCTTTTTTTTTTCAAAATCCTGGGGAATCTTAGACCTCTTGGTTGACATGTTTGCATTGTTCAATCCTGATAGTTAAAGGAAAAGAAAACGAGGGAAATAGATGAAAAGGGATGAGAACAAAGAGACTTAATTGCACAAAGCAGGAGCGGGGGAACATAGAAGCTTCCAAGGTTGGGAGGAACGTGCACAATCATTTTAGGGAGTAAAATTATGTGTCAAGTCCACCATAAGTGTTAGAAATGAGCTAGTGTTATAATATATGGTTTTCTTTTCAAGATATCAGGACTTGGGTTAGATGTATGAGTTCATCAAAGACCAATTACTGAAGCCAAATGATAAATCCCTGTTTTTCAGTACAGGGATTGTATAAAAGCTCCCATCTTCGTCAGGAGCGAGCTCCTGTCAAGCTCCTTAGATGGAAGCGCAAGAGCACGCTCCTAAGATGGGATGGCACCAATTTAGAAGCTCCCTGCTAGGTCAGAGGCATAGAATGAGTAATCAGGAGTCATTTTGTCCATATGCTCTCATGCTAAAAACAAGTGCTGGTTAGAGAATTGCAACCCACCTCTCACATGGGGTGGGACCTACACATACATGGGACCCATCTCATGTGAGAGAGAGTTACAAGTATCCAATTTCGTAAATTCAAACCCAATTTCTGTGAGAGGTGTCTGAATTGAGAGTCAATGACCCATTTTTTTTCCCTCCTGGATAAACCAAACTAAATCAAGGGAGGAAGAATATATTCTTATCAAGTGAGTCCTGAAGCAAGTGCAAAGTAGATTAGTATATGCAAGGGAAACAAGCACATTTTTTTGGTACATTCAACTACAATTGATCATGATCCTATAGGTGGTGGTGGTGGTAAGCTATGTTAGGGTTGTTAGTTGGATTAGAGGTGGAAGATGAAGACAAGAACAAAAGTGTATTTTTGTCTGAAAATTGTTCTTTACGTTTTCTTCCCCACTTAATTAAGCAATTGTGGCACAAGCTCCATCAATTTTAAATTGAGGTACCATGCACATAAGCCCGCAAACCATGGGGATTTATGTTCTGGTAAGTGAAGGTCAGAGGTGAAACCACTCATCGACTAAACCACAGGGGGTCAAAGTGAAGTTGTCCTTCCATTTTCTGCCCTGTCTTATTTACTTCACTTTGTTCTCCCTATGAGGACAGTAGATGTTGGGAAAATAGCGCCAGCCATTTTAACTCTCGAGTCCTTGACCATAATTTCTTTTAACTCGTTTCTTACAACCAGCTTAGTAGGAGGGACCATATTCCCCATTTACTTGCCCAGGTGCACTAAGTAATATGCTCTCTAGACTTTGTATAACTGTATTATAAATCACCTTGCAGGGCTGTGCGGATTGCACCTTTCTCTAACAGATTGGCTCATGCAGTTCCATCAAATATTCAAGGTATTAGATGCTTGGCCAATTTTGAAGCGCTCAGGTTTTCAGAGCCCATACGAATTCTTGCAGCGAAGATGGTTGACCGGATGGTTAGGAATAGCTCCAAGAGTGGTGGAAAGTATGTTTCAGTGCATCTCCGGTTTGAAGAGGTGATATTCTTTCTCTCTCAACTTTAAGGTTTCAAAAGTCGTAAATTTTGTACTGCATGTATCGCAAGTGTCTGATTTTCTCTTGTTACAGGATATGGTGGCATTCTCATGCTGTGAGTATGATGGTGGTGAGGAAGAAAAGCGTGAAATGGACATTGCTCGTGAAAGAAGTTGGAGAGGAAAGTTCCGTAGGAGGGGTCGAATAATTAGGCCTGGTGCAATTCGGATGGATGGTAAATGCCCATTGACTCCCTTGGAGGTATCTAACCATGGAATTGTATTACTATCCATTTACTCCTTCGTCATATCAGCCCACCTATATTACGTGCTTCCTTCATTTAATATGCTTTTAAAGATGCTAAGTGCTCTTTATTCGTACTTATGTGTGTGTGTGTGTGTGTGAGAGAGAGAGAGAGAGAGAGAGAGAGAGAGAGTGAGTGAGTATTTGAATTTGCAAAATCAGTAGAGGTTTTTGCCCCCATCCACCCCAAGCCAACTGTCGGAGGAGAATTCTGGTTTGTGCCCGTACCTTTCGTTACCGTATGAGCCATTTCGGCTACATGCTTTTTAGTAAAAATTTGGAGGGGACATAATTTTCTTATACGTTGGACTTGGTATTATATTAACTGTTATCTTGTTATCTATAGCTTAAAGTTCTTTAACTTAATGTCTTGATGGTCCTTCAATCATGTTTTGCAGGTGGGAATGATGCTTAGGGGCATGGGTTTTGATAATACCACCTCTCTTTATGTTGCTGCGGGGAAAATTTATAAAGCTGAGAAGTATATGGCACCACTTAAAAAAATCTTTCCACGTTTAGAAACAAAGGATACACTAGCGTCCCCAGAAGAACTTGCTCCATTTCAGGTATGATGGTCTTTGAAATGCGCATGCATGATGCATTTTTTTTTTTCACAACGATAGAAATATTAAGTTATGGCAACAAACTATCTGATGTAGGGTCACTCGTCTAGGTTGGCTGCTCTTGATTATACCGTTTGCCTTCACAGTGAAGTCTTTGTCACAACTCAAGGGGGGAACTTCCCCCACTTCTTGATGGGTCATAGGCGCTACTTGTATGGAGGGCATTCTAAAACCATCAATCCTGATAAGAGAAAACTAGCATTATTATTTGATAGCCCTGATATCAGGTGATCTTCCGTACATCTCTCCATCCAACTAACTTCATTCCTCTACTTTTAGTGTTCCTTTCTATATGCAGGGCCAAAAGCAATAACTTAAAAAACAAATGTGAATTTTGATATTTTCCCTCCTAATAGCTTCCTTTTATGATATTATGAAATTGTTCATGAACTAAAAAAGCTATTATCCCTCCTGTTGTTTTATGGGAGTCTTGTTGATAAGGACATACTAAACTTTTCGTAGTGGTGCCAGTCCACCTAAACTTTTCATAGTGGTTCCAGTCCTTTCCAGTCCTTATATGGACACGCGTTCCAAAAATACCCCTAGAGCACCCTATGAAAGTGCCTAAACCTCAAGATACCCTATAAAAGTGCCTAAAACCCTAGGGTACCCAATAAAAGTGCCTAAAACCCTAGGGTACCCAATAAAAGTGCCTAAA
Organism: Rhododendron molle; assembly: GCA_025413875.1. Taxonomy (NCBI): domain Eukaryota; kingdom Viridiplantae; phylum Streptophyta; class Magnoliopsida; order Ericales; family Ericaceae; genus Rhododendron; species Rhododendron molle. The sequence goes on along the minus strand of CM046393.1, from coordinate 30,474,521 downwards.
TCGCTAAAACCCTATAATAAGAAAGTGCACCATAAAACTCCTATGAAAGTGCCTAAACCTAGGGTACCCTAAAACCCTAAAATCCTAGGGTACCCTAAAACCCTAAGGTGCCCTGAAACCCTAGGGTACCCTAAAACCCTAAAATCCTAGGGTACCCTAACACATTATATAGATAGTAAGGGGCAGTCGGGGCATTTTTGTCCAGTAATGGAGCTCCACTACTATAAATGTTACAGTAATGGACTTCCACCACTATTACAATTTGGGTTGGACTAAACGTCCAAAAGCACCTTCAAAATGGACCTTAGCCCAATTTACGGTTGTTTTATTGGGGTTGATGCGATTATTTGCAGTAATGCAATGTATTGTTTATTGAACTACAATGGAATGAGATCCTGACTAGATGGTCCTGTTCTGTCCATTTTTGGGTCCTTCCTGAGCCTACTTTAATGATTAGAACCCTTCACTTTTAGAACTCGTGTAGAATATCAACCACGACAAAAATTATATTTATAAGATATTGATCGATTTGACTTGAACACATTCATGTTCAGATAACTAGGTTTTGATTCAGTGTTCCAATCTTTTGATTTGCAAGATAAATGCCCGATGAACACAAATTTTGGCATTCTTGATATTCTTGATGAGTTCTAAAAATGAACAATTACGATTATCGAGGGAGCCCGGATAATGTACCGAACATGACCATCCTCCTTTGAGGGACTGGAGAGGCTCCTATTCCGATTACAATGTGTAAGTATGTATGTATGTTCAACTTCTCAAAGGCCATGAAATCACCCATTTTAAAACTCTGGTAGTCACTCCGTTAGAAACATATATGCACATACTTAATGTAAGTACTTTCAAATTCTTGCTAATATTGAAACTGTTTTATCTTACTTGGGTATGAGTATTGCATGTAGGCGGGTGTTAGGTCATAGGTGAACTCCAAGGGGTTGGCCTGGTGGTTAAGGCCCGGGACATAGGGGCTTGCTTCCTCCTAAAGTCTTCGGTTCAAAACCTCTCAAGTGCTATCAATTTCTATGGGGTCAGTCTATATGGAGCTTTGCTAAGGCTTTAAATGCCCCCCGCTAGTAGACGATTGGATTGGTCCCCCACAGAGGAGTTGAGGTGCGCTTAAGCTGGCCTTGACACCTAAGATATCAAAAAAAAAAAAAAAGTTGGGTCTTGTGTGTCAGGTCTCCCTCCATTTTAAACTTGAGGATATGAGACGTGTCGAAAAGTTCGATGCGAGTTTGGGGCACCTTATTATATAAATGAATAACAATTGAGACACATCATGTTTTATACAGTAATGTAGGATGTAGCTTTGATGTTGTAGGATGAAACTGGAACTAAATTTTGTTTCAGTGAAAGAGGATCTCCCTCTATCCATGGTATTAGCTAAAATGCATTATTGTATGCTAAATATGAGCTTCCTATCCCTCAATCGATATGGTCCTATGGCATTTTGACATGCAATACGTTCACTGTTGGCATCTTACGTTGACTAGGCTAGGCTGCCTAAGGGAGTCCATCTTACCTTGACTAGGCTACCTAAATGAGTCCATGCCACACTGTGAGGCATTGATATGTAGGCACAACACTTTTTTCATAGTTGTTCTGCATGATAAGATTTCTTTGGCATAGATGCACTGGTCATGTTTCACTTGTCTGTTTTCCCCCTCAATGGCACAAGCATGGCCATGATATGTCAAGTCCTTAGATTGGAATCCCTTACATTGAAGTTGATCTACGAGGAAGGTCGTTTCAGATCTGTCTTAAATCAAGTCTTTAATTGTATGTATAATGTTTCTTCTTTTCAGTAGGGAACAGAATGCCAGAAGACTTTTACTAACTGCAACTGTATGTTTAACAGATGGGAGACCTTCAAGCGGCAATTGCAAGAAATGCTTCATCACAGTGATGTAAAAGCAAGTGAATTGAGAAAACCCAGCGGCTCGCTCTACACGCACCCAATGCCAGATTGCATGTGTAAACAGGCAGATGTCAGAAATGAGGCTGATTTAACGCGGTAAAACGAACATGAACTTCGATTATACAAATCGCCTTTAGGTCTCCAGCGCATTTATACGTGCAAAGTGTATGTAGCTATTTAAATGCGCTTGACAATCCATTCTATTCATTTGTATTGGAGAGGGAAGTTTCGCGGGTTTTGATTCTTGCAGATTCATTTAGTTAACTGTAATTTGTAGTGACAGGATTCTATATTCTTTGTATGTAGAAACGGTGGCTAGTGGATACCCACAATAGATCAAATCCTTTGTATTGGTGTAAACAGTCTGAGAGAGAGAGAGACTACAACTTCAAGGCTTCAAGCAAATGGATGGAGAGAGAGAGAGAGAGAGAGAGAGAGAGACTACAACTTCAAGCAAATGATGATTACTTTATTGAAAAATTTAGAGGAGGTGTGATTGGTAGTGAGGTCAAATGAATTGCATTTCTCCCACTTCAGCGCAGAGGTTTCTGGCACGCCCATGTGAGGTAAACCTCGTATATTTGCAACCACTGTGTTTTGTGGGGAGTTCAAATGAACTGTGTACTCCGACACTCCAAGACCGAACGCTAATTTCGAGTCTAAGAATACTTACAACCAATCGGATGAATCAACCATCTCTCTTGATTATATTGTCATGTTAGGAAATAGGATGGGAGAATGCGTAACGTGATCAAAAGGAGAGGAAAGGCCTTGCTAAAAAATGAAAATAAAAATTCAGTGCTTCCGAGACACTGTCACGCGGTACCACATGCCGTTCACTCACCATACATTCATGTAAGGTCTGATGCATAGTGTACGAGCGCCCATGAATGTATGGTGCTGCATGGGCATTGAATAATCTCTCCTAACAGACATACTTTGAAAGGTTCTCTATAACGGAATGAAGCCCCTTGCAGATGGAGGATGTATTTTTTTTAAAAGTGCAGATGGAGGATGTTGCCTGGCAACGGTAGACAAGCTTACATCTGAAAAGGGTATGACCACTAGGGGTGCCAATAGGCCGGGCCAAACTGAGCTTTGTGGTATTCGAGCTTGGCTCGTTTGCTAAACATGCTTAAAACTCGAGTTTGAGCTCGGCTTGTTTGCAAATGAGTTGAGCTCTTAATGAGCCAAGCTTGACTAATTTACTTAATGAGCCACTTTAAACGAACCAAATATATACAAACGAGCCAAGCTTTTGCAAGTTGAGCCGAGCTTTTAAACATTGAATTCGGTTTGTTTAGTAAACAAGCCTAAAACTCGAGCGCCAACTCGGCTCAATTACTAAACTAGCCAAGCCGATCCACGAGCTCAATGCAATAGCTCGATAAATTCCAAGACCACCACGGTCGTTGCACAAATAATCCAGCACGTTTGTTGGCACTTGATCAAACACTTACTCCTCTTGATCTAACTGAAATGCTAGCTTAAGAAATTACATTTACATTGAAAATTAATTGTCTTGACTCTTATGTTTGAAATGGGGAAATAGATCCTCGTTATCCAGTCTTTCCCTTCATCTTGAGTGCCCTAAACACCAGACTATAACTAATAAAAAAATGAAAAATAATTTTTACACTCCATTTTAGACCAAAAAAAAAAAGGAGTGCCATAATCCAAAAAAAAAATGTAAGAAAAATTTTCGTAAAAAAATATGCGGACCTCTATGTTCTGTCATCCCGCAATCTTTTTTTTTTCCTTTCGAAAGGTGTAATCTTTACAATCATGTCCCAAAAAATGTGCCCCGCACACCTGGCCGAAAAAATCCTGAAATGGTTTAACATTGGTGCTCAGTCAAGGGATCGATTTGGTTGGCAAAAAATTTGCCCTATCATTACCCATTACTAAAGGTATCAACTTTTCTCGATAGAAATTAAATGCTATATTTTTGGTACAAAAATACAACCGTTCCACTATAGGTTCTGATTAGGTACCAAATTCACCCCACCCATGATAAATAAATAAATAAATTCACCTCACTTGTTGAGGGGTGTTAATAATCTTGTTACATTATTGTTCTGCCTATACTAAGGTTGGTTTTTTTTTTTTTTTTTGTGTGCGTTGGTTAGTTTTGCAGGGTTTTTTTTTTTTTTAAATTATTACTTCGTCTAAACAAAAGTGATTGGAAAAATAAAAAATATGAACCAATTTTTAAAAAATTGAGTAAAGTAAAGATAAGACTTTTGGAATACTTTGTCTATAGTGAACTTTTTTAAGGTTTTAATAATAATTTAATACTTTTAGATTCCTCTTTTTGAGATATACTAATAATTTGAGAAAATTTAAAAAAATAATAATGCTAAAACTGTTTATATTAGTGTCAAAATTTCAGTACATCAACGGCTTTTATCCAAAATTTAACTCACAGTACTCTATAAAAGCTAAGCAAAAACACTGCTGAGCGTAATTTTGGCCTTTAAAAAAAAGCGAGTAGTATTTAAAAAAACACAAAGTACCAAACACTACCTATTTGAGAATTAAATTCGATGGGCAGACAGAATCACCCCCAACCCACACACAAACAGATAGATACCCACATGTGTACATAAATTCGAGGGACCGACTTTACCGCTCTTCACACTATTATAAACGCACTTGTGTACCAACCAAGTTGACAGAGAGAGAGAGAGAGAGAGAAATCAGGAGAGAGAGAGACCATACAAAAAGTTACAAACCAAACAAAACAGAAAGGCCAACTCAAATCATAACGTAAAAGTAGACCTACCTACCAAATCCCTCTCCCAACCTCTATCGATCTGTTTAACCACTCGTCTTTTCTCTTCTCTACCAACTTGGTCAATCTCTCTCTCTCTCTCTCTCTCTCCCTACCTTCCCCCACCCCACCCCCACCTTCTTAAATGATCCATCCCCACACTACTCTCTCTTTCTCTCACCCCCACTTTTGTCTACTTTCTCTCTCTCTCCTCCCACTTCCCCCACCTTCCACACATATATTTCCATTCCTTCTCTCTCTCTCCCTCACACTTTCAATCAATCCCTCTCTCTGCCTCTTTTTTCTTTCTATTTTCTCTCTTATCCAAAATCAACATCAAGGCGATAGAGCTAGCAACTTATCCACACCTCTCTCTCTCTCTCTCTCTCTCTCTCTCTCTACAGAGGCTAATGGGAAGATCACCTTGCTGTGAGAAAGCTCACACAAACAAAGGTGCGTGGACCAAGGACGAGGACACGCGCCTCATAAACTACATCAGGGATCACGGTGAGGGCAGCTGGCGCTCCCTCCCCAAATCCGCCGGTATAACTATAACCCACTCTCTCTCTCTCTCTCACATACATATATCTATCCCTGTGTATATGTCTGTATCTATCCGTGTGTGAGTGTGTGTGTGAATCGGTGCATATGGACTTTATGCTTGGGGTTTGTTTCTTTATTGGGTACCTTTCTTGTATATCTGTTTATGAATTCGATTTTGTTTTTGTGTCTGTGTAGGATTGCTTCGATGTGGGAAGAGTTGCAGACTGCGGTGGATAAATTATCTGAGGCCTGATCTGAAGAGGGGTAATTTCACTGAAGAAGAAGACGAGCTCATTATTAAGCTTCACAGCTTACTCGGTAACAAGTATGAACCCCTCTCTCTCTCTCTCTCTCTCTCTCTCTCTCTCTCTCTCTCTCAATTGACTCTGTTTTGCTCCGAGAAAAGGGTTAACAGGCCAAAAGAAAAGGGAAAACAGAGTAATAAAGTTTTGTAAATATACGACTCCGTTGATGCGATCTAATTGAAAATTTATATAATTGCTCCTGGAGCACCCCCACGCGATGTAGGTGCCACGTGGATTTTCCGGGGGTATTTGTGTGCTTTACCACCAAGTGTGTAGATCGCACAATAATGTACGGAGGAGAGAGCACCTGGAACATCATGTGATGTGATGGTGCTCGGATAATCGCTCTAGAATCTGGGGTTCTTTGATTGGAATTGTCTCTGTTTGGAACTTACAGAAAGGAAAAAAAAAAGAAAAAAAAAAGAAGGTAAGTGATCATGAGGAAAATGAGAAGGAAAATTGAAGAGGAATTGATACAAAAATTGATCGTTTGTTTTCAAAAGGGCAAAAGAAACGAAATTCTCAAGTTTATTGAACTAAATTTCCTATCTGGTAACCGTTTTCATGATTAATTTCGAACAAGAATTTTTCACTTTTTTTTTTGGTCGAACGGAAATAAAGAATTTTTCACTTTCGCCTATCTATGAAAAAATAAAATAAAAAACACTTTCGTAAAGTCAACCAAGTGAGATTGGGGAAAAATGTTTTGTTAGAACAATTACTTCTAATATTTATTTCCCCGAAAGTTGAAACAGAATAGAAAACGAAAGCTATGCCAAATGGAGTTGTTGAAAGTCAAAGAAGTAAAAATATTGGCCTTGTTCGTTTCCATACTTTGGGTATTTTAGTTTTGGTAGTGGGTGGAGAGAGAAATAGGGTAATGATTGGAGAGAGGGGTAATGATTGGAGAGAGATAGAGAGAGAAATGAAATTAATAATTGGAGAAATATGGTAATTATTGGAGAAAGATATAGGGTAATGATTGAAAAACAAAGTTAAAACAAAGTAAAGTATGGAAACGAACAAGGCCATTGCTATTTTTAAGGTTTTAGATTCAATTCTCATTTCTTGGAGCCCCTCAAATCCTTTGTATCAAAAAGTCTGTGTATCCGTGTACCGATGTGTTCTGGCCGTTGCGGCAGGAAGGCCTGTAACAATTAATTTGAGATGCGCGCAATATGACTCGTGACATTAACAAAAATAAATAAAATAAAAAATGAAGTAAATGAACGAGTTGATTTGTTTTTTGTCTTCGTTTATTTTATAACGATGATTAGAATGTGGAATTGGAATTGCAGGTGGTCCTTGATAGCGGGAAGATTACCGGGTAGAACCGACAACGAGATCAAAAACTACTGGAACACACACATCAAGCGAAAACTTATCACGCGCGGCCTCGACCCCCAAACTCACCGCCCCCTCAAGGCCGTCACCTCCCCCGTCACCAATTCCCAATTCGACTTCGCAACCACTACTCAACCTCCTTCACCCCAAGCCGACGTCGTTTTAACCAGCCAACCCGCATCGAATCAGCTCAGAACGACGGCTGCGGCGGCGGACTCGGTCGAGTGCAGCAGCGGCACCACCGTGGAGACTCAGCCCCAACCAATTCCGCAGCCGCCGATTCAATCGGATCGAATCTGCGAATCGATCGACCTGGAGCTGTCGATCGGACTCGTCCCGTTCCAGTCTCGGTCACCGGGTAGTTTTTCGGCAAACTCGGCCGAGTCGAAGTTGGAGAGGAGGGAGGCGGCGGCGGTGTGTTTGTGTTGGCAGTTGGGGTTTCGAGGGGGTCAGTTGTGTAGTAATTGCGAGAGCAGTAATTGTAATAGTAGGTTTGTATTATACTAGGTGAAATCAATGGGCGCGGTTGGATAATAGGCAAGAGATGTAGATTTACGTACGCTTAATTACAGTTGGTTGATATTTAATGCCTCCCTACCAACTTGCTCTGCTTCCCTTTGTAATTTCTGTTTTATTGGAACTGGAATATATTTCGCAGCATTTATTTATAAGAAAAGCAATTTATAGTCCCATCGGACTATCTAATAAGTCATTTCCTCCATTTTTGTAGTAAATAATAATAATCTAGATATGTTTATCATCCATTCCAAAAAAAAATTTAGCTAATTGTTGCTAAGAACTCCGGCCATCGTTGCTATTAACCTTTTGGTGGCATAAGCTATACCAAAAGAAGACCTCGATGTAATTTATCCAGTATTTAATTTTCATGAATGAATAAAAATTTGTAAAAATCAAGAGGATTTATCATCGGTCCATCCTCTAAAAGGAAACCTCGATGTAATTAACCTTGCTTTTAAAAAAATTTCAATGAATCCACCTCAAAGATAGTTACTAAAAATTAAAATGCACAACAAAAGCTTATCCAAATTAATCGATTGTTTCCGGGAAAAAAAATAATAATAATAATCGATTGTTATGTTGACTTGTGGTATTTTACGAATAGAATGTTGATCGTGCGGTACTGTCTGGGACTCAATTCCCTACTAAGCAAAAGGCTAATTATATATTTTCCCCTTGGAAATTGTCTTTCACATTTCCATTTTTCTATTACTCCAATATTCACATTAAGCTATAGTCTAATTACATTATTTTCTCCTTGGTAGTTGTTTTTCATATTTCTACTCCTTTTCCCGTGGATACAATATTCATGAGTGGTTACGACATTACCTTTTCTATGTGTGAAAATTTTAACTCAATTAAAGGGTGTTATGATAATTTGACATCAATAAAGACAAACATAGGGAAGATGAACATAAAAAATGGGGTTGAGAAAAAATCACTAGCCTTTTTAATCTAGGTAAAACTCACATATCATTAATAGTAGTACGGAGTATATGATAGCGATCATTTGCTAATTATACAATAACGAGCCTATATTATGTGGTGTTAGGTATAGTAGCTAGATTATTTTAGGCTTATCAATTCTGTCCATCAGGTAAAATTCAATACCTCTCACATCACAAAGTGGTGCAAGCATATACTTTTTCTTTTGTTACGCGTCAAAAACATTTATACTCTTACTAGCTAGCTAAATTAACCCCGTTTCCGATTAACGTTGACAAGGGTGTCAAACTTAAATCAACCACCCCATTGTACCAAAGGCTAGCGTTTGTTTCGACGTAGAACGTTTTTAGGAAAATGTTTTACCCTATTTTTCGGTGTTCGATTGGATAAAAATAATGTAAAACATTTTAAAGTGTAACATAACTTACGTCATTTGATGGAAAATGATTTGCTGTTGAAATTCCCGTACGTCATTTTCGGCTAATGGCTCCCGGTGAGCACTACGCATATAAATGAATTCGATCCAAATAGAGGCAACTTCGCACCAGAAGACTTTGACTTTTTTCTTTAACACCCCTCTAGGGGTTTGAGTGAGAGAGAGAAATAGAAACTACTTCGCACCCAAACAGAAACCCCCTACGGAGAGAGGAGGAGGTTCTGGAGAGCTAGCTTCTCTCTAGGAATAGGAAGAAAGCTCTCTTCCCCTTTTTTTGTTTTTCTCCTGCCGCTATGCCCCTTCTTGTTCCCCTCCCCCCAAGCGGCATCCCCATCTCTTACCCTCTAATCTTCTTCCCTCCTCATCCTCATCTTCTCCCTCCATGGTTGTGAGATGGTTGAGGTTCTCTCTTTCGGGAGAGTAATTCTCCCACTCTCCCCATTATATTTGGACTCAGAGACCTAGATCCGGAGTTCTAGATTTAGGTGCTGGCTCTTGAATCGATTCGGGAGACAGTGTTCTTGGGCTTTCCAACCGCGACGATGAAGGCGTCAAGATGCAGACCCTGTGCAGATCTAATAGCGGGACCAGATCTAGTGGCAATCCTTCACCCACCTCCACGAGCGGAGTGTTGGGTTCAATATCGGAGCTGAGCGGCCTTTCCTTTCTGTTTTTTGTTCTTATTTTGTTGTTTTTGTTTTTTTTCTTATTTTGTTGTTTTTCGGCCTATGGGCCGCGCAATTTGTTGATTTGTATCAATATAACTTGTGTTTTCTTTCGGGTAAAAAAAAAAAACCATAAACCCCCTGGAAGCGGGGGGAGCTACTGGGGCAGTAGCCTGCTGTCCCTTTAAGGGGCATCAGCCTGCTGTCCCAACTAATTGGGGCTTGCTTCGGTCCAAAAATTAGTTTGATCAGATATCATTAAGTGCGTGGTCAGAACACATATATAACTTGCCAATAATGGGTTTCAGTGGATTTGATCCAGTGTTTCGGATCCATTCTTTTCAAGATAAAAATATTCCGTAAGGCACTTAATGATATTCGATAGAGCTAATTTTTGGTACACTTATTCTACTCGACTGAGCTCTACGAAATGAACATTTTCAATCATTAAAATAAGACCGGAGCAAACCTCGCTTGGCCGAAACAGCAGGCTGCTGCCCTTGAAGGGACAACAGCTCCCTGTGTCCAGAAACCCCCAATTCTCAACGTCTATCTTCTCTCTCTACAATTGGGAGACCTCTATTGTTTATATTTTCAATTGATTTGAAATACTTGAAGCGAGTCATGTTAAGGGAAAAAATGGGGGTTGACATGACGGAAACATTTGGTTTTGGAAAATATTTTTTCACGTACAACCAAATACTGAAAAACAAAAATGGGAATCCTATGAAATCATTTTCAAGGAAAATGTTCTCCATCGTAGTAAATTATTTTACATCAAAAAAACGAAGCCTAATTGCAAATTAGCTTCTAGGTCTAGTCCACCGGTTATGCAAGCATATGCTTTAACCCATGCCATATATATTGGATGAAAATTTTGGTATACGGCTCTTTTTGGTCGTATATAAAAAGGATTCTATTTAAAAATCAACTACACTTTTCCTGGCCGTGCAATATTTTTAGGGTAAATTACCAAAATCATCCTTGAGGTTTTTAAAAAAATTATAGATTGCCCCCTCATCTTTGTAAAATTACAAAACATCCCCTATCGCATAACAAATTACTTTGTTGCCATGATCTAGCTGCTAAAAAATTGGACGGAATTTGTCTGAAAATATCAATCCCTAATTAAAATTGTCCAAATTGTCTTTTGCAGCATGTGAAAGACCATTTCGACACCTCTGCAACCTTCCACAAGCAAGAAAAGGGCAATGTGGTCTAGAAAATTCGACAATCTGTTTAAAATAACCAACATCCTAATCATAATGGACCAAATTATCTTTTTGTAGCATGTGAGACCGTTTCGGCACCTTTGCGGCCTTTCACGAGCTACAAAAGGGCAACATGGTAAATTGTAATTAGGAATTGATGGTTTCTGACAGATTTTGTCCAAATTTGTAGCAGCTACATCATGACAACAGAGTGATTTGTTATGCGATAGGGGATATTTCTATAATATTCCAAATGTGAGGGGGCACCCATATTTATATGAAACTTAAAAGTTAATTCTCAAGTTCATATTTCACTGGAATTATCTAAATGAAAAACAGAAATAATTTTTATAGGTATATAATTGGACAAGTTGCAACACTCAAGTCCGGATAAGGATATGAAGGATTACGTAAAGGGGATTTCCGTGCACAATTTCATTGCAATTTGAGAAAGCTACTTTTGGAAAGTTAGGTTCAAATTTATACACTCAAAGCTATCTATATAATCTATTCCAGATAACGACAGAAAAAGTAAACGGAACAAATTATTCGTTGGAAGGAATAAAAGGCAAAAGTAAAGTCATGTGTTCGGGATTGCATAATTCGAAGCACAGTCCGTTTACCCATTTGTGTTTGGACGTTGGATGTATGTGTTGTGCGGCGGGCCCCTGAAGGACCCAACCGCAACCTGATGGTCATTGATGGTCATAATATTAGGAAAACAACAAACCAAACATATCCAAAAAGCAAACGGAGAAACCAAACCAAGAAAACGAATAAGAGAGATTAAGATATATGTCGTGGTTCGGCTTACGACTACAAAACTACTTCATAGGCAAGCGAACGGGAGACAATTCTACTATGTGAAGAGAACGATGCTCCGATCCGAAGAGCTATAATGGTGATAAACAAATAAAGCCCTCATAAAGAAACTCTCACCAACCCCAAAATACAATTGAGCCAACGGTCCATTTACATGGACGGGAGAGGAGCCGTTCCTCATAATATCGTTCGCGAGACTTGTGAAGCAAATTATCTCTGTAGGAAGTAGAGAGTTGATCGAAAATGGTTAATCACATGAACGGAAAACATTTTTCGTGAATTCAGTGGACAAGTACGGTTTCGAAATTAGAGAATCACTCTTTAAACACATAGTATGGCCAATCAAGTTGAGGTTCTGCTAGGTAAAGTTGCCAGTTTTTTATTTTTTGTTTATGAAAGACAAGAAATGAGTTTTTGTTTATATATTAAAAAATAAAAACAAAAAACATGTTTGGTGACCATAATACTTCTTCTTTATTTGTTTTTTGGCCTGCCGAAAGTGTTTTCAAAACAAATAAAAAAGCAATTTTTATGTTTCTAGAATTTTTGAAAACTAGTGGAAATTGATTATGTATTTTGTAAACAAAATAAAGTAACAAAAACATGTTTATGGTGCATGTTTCAAAAACTATCGGAAACAAAAATAAAAAATAAAAAATAAAAACCTTTTCAAACAGAGCCTGAGTTTTTTAATTTACAAAAAGCAATCTTTAATTTTCGGCGACTTGTATGTTTTCATCCCATTGTCGAAGAACCGGCCTGTTGTGAGTGAGCTCACAAACCCGGCCTGTTGTGCTTTGGTAGGCACCCCAGATCAATCACGAGGCTGTCTATTGTGCCCTTGACTTCCTTTTCGTATGGGTTTCTGCACAATAACATGGGATCGATGCATGTCAACCAGCATAGCTAGCCAGGTTAAATATTTAGTAATGCACGATTCGTGTGGATTGTGGAACAATCTATGCATGGGATGCCTTTGTCAAAGGTTGAAATTTGAGACTCACAGACTCAAATTAGAAGGAATCTGATGTACTATATAGTAATTAGGTTCCACAAAGAATGGCGGATCTTGCTCCACCTAAAAATACCAAACTCTTATATTTAACCAACTATATATATATATATATTATATACTACTATTAGTACTATGATTAGTGTGAGGTTGAAGCTAGCTAGTATTAATAAAGTGCTGACCTGTACTTGATCCATTTGTATAAATCCTTTAAAAAGGTCAAACAATGGAATTTACGCATCTCTTCCATTGGCAGAGAGAGGAGAGAAAAAAAAAAGCCTCAAGGCTTAGTCCGGTTGATTGGCGTGTTTGCTTCTACACAATTGACCAAAATTTGATTTTTGGGGTCAGATCCTAAGAAAATAATTTTAATTGTGAATTTCTTAGTCCCGGCACAAATTAATGACATGTCTTTGACCGGATTCTAGAAGGAATTAATAGAGGTGAGTGTAAATTGACCTGAACACCCTGATCGGTGATGGAAAGTGAGAAAATTAGAAGTGGGTACATGTGACATGTTTGGAGGGTAGGTAACCGAATCTCTGGTTGGGATTAAAAACAAGAGATCGAATAGAGGATAAGAAAAGAAAAGAGAGAAAAAAAAACAGTTGGTTAGTTAAAAGGTGGGTTGGGGGGAGAGTCAAAAGAAGCCAAAAAGCGTGTGGGGTCATGTGCACGTATGTAGTGTGTGGTGTGGAATTCCCACGTTAATTTAGGCCAGCCAAACAAGGTTCTGTAGCATCACTTACCCATCTGCGTGACCTTTATTTTTAATTGTGTTTGACCGGGACCCATTTGCATGCCAGCTCGACTCTCTCTGCTTCTTTTGATCTAATCTTTTGCATTGATGGTAATACATACTTTTGATATGTGAGGTTTTTCTCCCTCCACTTTGGATTTGGGCGATTCCTCTGAGGGATCCAATCTAAAATTCATTAACAATGTATATGAAATAATCTTAAGATTATATTATAATCAAAGTGCGGGTGGGTTAAGGTAAGCGATACGAGGTAAGTACTCCAACACTCCCCTTCACGTACAGTTCGGTAGCACGTAGGACTGCAAATAACCTAAGCCGTTCACGAACTGTTTGGGATTCGTATCGATAAAGGTTTGTTCGAGCATGATTTGTCTACTAAAAGAACTGAACTTGAGTTTTAACTGTGGGCTCGTTTAATGAACAGGCCGAATGCAAATTAACATGACAGTATTCAGCTCGATTAGACTTGGGAAATTTGAAGTATTTATATAAAGAATAAAAATTTCATGTATACATACTTATACCGTAGGGGTATATAATCTGTAGATTCTGTACGTATGGATTGAAATTTTTATGACTCGGATCAAAAAAAATTATGACTTGTATATCTATAAATTTTACATGTACCACGTACAAACTTATACTCCGTATATATATATATATATATATATATATATTGTAGTATACATGCATGAATTTATTAATGTACAAATTTTTATTTACAGTTCTAAACTTGTATGTGTGTGAGCAAAAATATATTACTCATTAAGGCTCTTGAACAAAGCAAGCTCAACTCAAACCTAGACTAGATCGGCTAGTCAAATTTATATCGGCTCGAGCTCAAGTAGCTCATTAATAAGTTAACAAATAAACCTAAATATTTTAAAGCTCGACTCGGCTAGCTCTTTGCAGCCCCGATTGACGTAAGTATGCGTAAGGGTTGAGGAGGTGAGCAAATTGAGTCTTCAGATGCTTATGATCCTGCATCACTCATTGCTGCTAGCAAACCTCTATCTAACCGGCTAATTTGGGATATAAGTTTTTCGATTCATATCCAATTTCTTGTTCTTTACCGGTTTTTATAAGAAAAAAAAAAAAAATCGTTTTCAGTGCAAATTGGGGGAAGGTTAATTTGCTCCAACTAATTTTGGAACTTAGTTATGTCACATCTTGTTTGTATTTTTAATATTTTATCATAATAATTAAATTTCACATTAAACTTGTAATTACAGTTCAGTCCCACATTTTGTGAATTACGGTTATATGGAATAGAATGCGAAACAAGATCTTATACCATTGCTTCGTTGATCTGGGAATTTTTGTTTGCATGACCATTATTGGGAGAATACACGACGGAGCTATCGCCTTTTTAAGTACATATGTACGAGTTTGACAAAAAAATCGTAAGACCACATGATTTAAATAGTTAGAATATGCATTTGAATCACTGGAATCTTTGATCTTTCAGTCATAATTTTTTTTTTTTAAAAAAATAACTAAGTAAATTGTACTTATGTCTAATAATATTTATTCCAGTCTTTTTTTTACTATAAATCAAGAGCTTCGTAAGCACGATTTTTATTATAATGTGAAATTGACATTCTAAATGTAATTTATAAAGGGGCCATGTGAATATGTGTAGAATTTAAGGAACAATAAATAATGGTTTTATTTCCCATGATAAAAAAATGGAAAATTTTCAAAATATCCCTCAACCTTTACTCTAAATTTCAATTAGACTCCCAACCTCTTAAAAAAATCAATTTTACTCCCAATATTATCTTTCGTTAATCAAAACGCCCCCTTCTGTCCAAATGACTAACGGATTTCATTAAAGGCTCCGTTAAATAGCGTCCTGATCGAATTTTGATGATCCAAGCCGCTCAATGTGTTCAGAACGTGATTTTAAGGGTATCTGCGAGAAATCAATAACAAAAAAATGACCGGGAAGGGTTTCATTTGAGCAGTTTTTTATTGAGTTAGCTTGGATCATCGAAATTCAATCGGTAAATGGGAGGTGCGAACCGATCCAGATTTTGTTCAAGTTAGGACGTCTGGATTTTGCTTTAATCCACACCTCCCCCTTTTCGATCGAATTTCGATGATTCGAGCCACTCAATGTGTTCAGAACATGATTTTAGGGATATACGTGGGAAATCAACAAAAAAAATAACCGGGAAGGACTTGATTTGAGCAGTTTTTTATTGAGCTGTTCAGTAAAAAACTGTTCGGATGAAACCCTTCTCGGTCATTTTTTGTGTGTGCTGATTTCTTGTGGATTTCCTTAAAATCACTTTCTGAACACATTTAGCGGTTTGGATCATCAAGATTTGATCGGGACACTATTTAACAGAGCCTTTAATGAAATCTGTTAGTCATTCGGACGGAAGGGGGCTTTTTGAGTAACGGAAGATAATGTTGGAAGTAAAATTGATTTTTTTTATAAGATGAGAGTCCAATTGAAATTTAGAGTAAAAGTTTGGGGTATTTTGAATTTTTTCCAAAACAAATTGCTTTTATCCCTGTGGAAGGGGGGGAATGCAATAATGCTACGGACCATGCTCTCCACCCACGCCCAAAAACAGGACGCTGACGTGGACTGGGCCCCACGTCAACTTAAGTCCCAAAAAAAAAAAAAATTTTCCTGAATTTTGAATCGGCCCCCAAAGTGAAATTAGACCTGGCTCCTCGCGCTCGAGAACAGAGAGAGAGAGAGGATGAGGACTGAGGAGGCCGACCGCCAGCCTCGCCTGCACCACCGGCGACCACCAGCCTCACTTGCACCACCGGCGACCACCAGCCTCACCTCCACCTCCGATCCGGCAACCACAACAGCGGCGAAAATCGCTCGAGCCCAGCACCGACGCCATTACCTACTACCAAGGTCTCTCTCTCTCTCTCTCTCTCTCTGTGTGTGTGTGTGTGTGTGTGGGTTGTCATTGACACCTACAATTTCAGTCGACTGTAGCCTTTCATTTAACTATAACTTGTTCAAACCAAAAAAAATTAGGGCTTGTTAAATTCGGGATTTTTTGGTTTCAAACCCTAACCATAAGATTTCTGCTTCCTTATATGCATCTCAACTGTCAGAAGTGAATGGTCCTTGATGGCTCTGGGTGCAAAATTTTGATTTGGTCATCATCATTGTAATCAGTTGGGTTTTGGCTTTTGAACCATGCTTGTCGAACTGATTGATGGCATTCAATATTGTCGATTCCCATGAAATACCACGAGATTAGAATTTTCTTGCTTGAATATTTGAAATTGGTTGTTTTTTATCTGAATATTGCACGTACTGCTCTGAAAAGAAAAAACTTCTGGAGACAGTGGAGTGCTTTTTTTGCTGGTTAATTTGGTTGCAGAAGTGAAGTTTTCCTTCTGAAATGCTTTCAATCATCACTAGTTAATGTTGCCAACCTGTTCCACTTCCCTCGAAACTCAATACATGAGTTTTAAATTCTCGCATCAATTGAAAGTTAGGAAAATCAATCTTTGCAAGTTGGAATTTGGTGCAAGAATAATGTTTTGTAGGTGACATGCAGGTTTCCAATGGTTCCCAAAGATATCCCAATGAGCTATTTAGTCGTACCTAAATCTCAAACTTTTGACCAATTACTGCTAGTATGTTTCATGCTTGGCCTTTTCTGTCACAAAGCAAGTTAGTTTTTTTCCTTGAATATGCTACTGAGTGTTGTGTATAACTTGCTTCAGTGGTTGTTCATGCAGCACTATCATTCTGTCTCCCTTAAAAAAAAAAAAGGGGAAAAAAGAAGAAACAAGAGGAAAACTTTGTAGTCGTTGACATTATGCTTTAATATCTATTGAAAGGTAACCTTTTCATTGGGCCCCTTTATTATTGTAGGGAAGCATGTAGCAATTCCAAGACATCACAATTTCGAAAGAAAACACCTCTTGGTTCTCTCCGCTCTTGCTACTGCTATGGATTCGATGCTCCAATTTTTGCTGCAATCTCATGCTTTTCTTTTGCTGCCTGGTCCTGTGGATTATATGCTCTATGCTTCTGGATTGTCTATGTTGGAAACCGCGTGAAGCTTATGGATTTTTCGTGCTTGTGCTGCCACTTTGGTTCTCTCCCTTGATGCTGCTTTGATTTGGATGTTCCTGCTCTGGATTGCTGGAGTTCTTATTCGGGATATGCTTGAAGACCTTTAGTGATATATATATCTTCAAATTTTGTATCTATTTCAATTGTAATTATCGCATCCAATAGTTCGCTGGAGGATGATAGTGAGGGTGGTAGCAGTAGTTCTTTTTCTTTTCTTTTGCTTGCAGCTTAAGGGAGAGGATAAATGTAATGCCCTTATAATGGTTTTTGTATCCGGAAGACTATGTTTTACACTTATTGTTCTAGTAAATGTCATAGTTTGCTCCTTTTATTTTTTGTTGCTTTTGTGGTTTTTTGAAGACAACGCTTGGTTTTCTTTCTTGTTTCAAAACTTTAAACTTGAATGTGCTTGATGATTTTGACTTTGGCTTAAGATTTGATGACTTTGGCTTTGTGAATAGCAATTAGGATGAGAAACGCCCAGCGTGGGCTTGTGCGTAACATGATGTTGGTCTTATTGTGTACTGAATAAGACGCGAGACGTCGGGTTAGGACCAAAAATAGGAGAGGTGCTGCCCAAATTATTCCAGAACCTACCTAGCTTGTGTCCACAAGTTATAACATTGCTTCCGCAAGGTTGCTCCTTGATGCTGCAAATAGCAATTGGTCTTAACAAGAACTAAAGTGGTCTTAACTTAACAAGTCCCTTTTGTTAATTTAGCAATTGCTGCAAACAGAACTAAAGTCTGTGCTCTTTGGACACGGAGCCGTGTCCGACACGGAAACGGACACGACACAAGGACATTCCATGTTCTATATACCAGCATTACTTCCACACTTCCGGGTCAAGGATGTTCCTACTCTCTTTGGAAGGTACAACTCCATCTCCAAGTGAAAGGGAATCATTAGGGATACCCAAACCCATACTACTTCCACAAACAACCGAAGATTCAATCAACTCTTCTTTTAGCTCGCGTAGCCGTCCCATCACCTTAGCATACTTCTCTTGACAATCTTCCGCCAAATCGGCAACCTCATTAAAGAGATTGCACATGTTGTCATGCCGACGTGCTTCAATTGTTGTTGATGAGTTAGCATAGTTGATTCGAATCTTAGTGTGGACTCTTTTCACATCTTTTCTCCATCTTCTCAAAATATACTTGTCAGGTACTCTTTGAACTCCCCTATCATGGAACACCATCAATTGATGTCTACACACCATACCTCTAAACTTAAACAATCGACAATTACAATTGGCCTCATTGGTCTCACCATTAAAATCAACGGTAAATGACACACGTTTTTTCCATTTCTCTTTTCCTTCTCCGAATGTAACCCACTCTTTTACCTCATACTCCAACCAAACATCACCTACTTTTCTTTCCTGTAAAGAACAACCAAGTTTTCCGACAAATTCATCTTGAAACTCTTTTGCCTTCGCATTTGTGTAAGCACTTTGAAACTGTTTCTCCAACTCATCTTCAATTATGCATGGGATGTAAGATTATGAACTTTTCGTATCTTCATTCTTTTCATTGGCCACCTTTTTCGCCAATGCATTCTCATATTGCTCCACAAATTGTTTCAAGGTTGTCTTTGAATTGCTGTAACCATCAAAATAATAATTCATACTTTCACTTCTTCGTGTGGATGACATTCCCGCCCAAAATACATCTTTCACAAAAGCCGGCACCCATCGATTTCTCTCCAAGTACAAACTATGTAACCATTCATTATTTTGAAGTTCGTACTTTTTGATGAACACCTCCCAAACATCCTCAAATTCTTCTTTTGTAAGTGAATCATAAACTACATTGTGCAAAGTGCGTGAAATAGATTTATACGCATTGTATTTTCCCAACTTTTTTGGCACCTTTTTCAAGATGTGCCATATGCACCACCGGTGTCGGGTGTCAGGGAATACTTCTTCTATAGCATTCTTCATGGCCATATATTGATCGGTAATAATCGCTTTGGGAGCACAATCCCACATGCATGTCTTCCAAGTCTTAAATAACCGCGAGAATGACTTGGTGTCTTCATGAGAGATGAGTCCACATCCCAATAATATCGACTGACCATGATGATTGACGCCTACAAATGGAGCAAAAGGCATGTCATACCTGTTTACTAAGTATGTTGTGTCAAATGTCACAACATCACCAAACTCCTTGCATGTTGTCCTACTCCTTGCATCAGCCCAGAATACATTCCTCAGTCTACCCTCATCATCCAAATCCATGGCAAAAAAGAAGTCAGAATTGTCGGCTTTCATCTTCATGAAATAACTATGCATCGCCTCAGCATCTCCTTCAACAAGTAATTTACGTTGCTCAGTATCCAAATGATTTCAGCAATCCTTCTGATAATATGGAAGGTTATCATGTCCCTCCTCCTGAATCTGAAGTGAGTCATACGTCTTATGCAACGGAATCCCGGCTTTATCATTCAAAATGAGCTTTCTTTTCACATGTTCATCAAGAACCCTATTGCTTTTGTAAAATTTGGACTTTCCCGGGCTACGTTCATGATTATGCTCCAAGGCAACTCGATTTAACCTCCACTTTCTATCTGGGCATAAAGAAAAATTAAGGCGAGCTGGACACTCAATTTTTGTTTGTGGTCGTGGTTTGACCAGATTGGTTGTTCTCACCCTCGCCTTTCCACCGCGACTACATTGAAAAGTTACATGCCTCAAGGTTCCATCTTTTTCTCTTTTTGCCACATTTTTTTGCCACACCAAACCCATTTTCTTTAGCATATCTTGAGTAATATAAATAAGCTTCATTTGGAGAGTCGAACATCATTCCAACCTTCAGTTGCTCAACTGTAATTTCAAAATTATCTGTTGCCTCCTTTCCATTCTCATTAGTACCGATCTCATCACACACTTTTTTTTGAAGAATCACTCGATACCTCCTCTTCTTCTTCATTGTGTCCACTCCATACCTCATCCTCCTCATTAGTATCTATCTCATCTTGATTCGACGATCGAGGAGGCATTGCTGATGGAATAGACTCTAGCAACATCAAAGACGATGGTGATGGCAACAAAAACATCACCTACATGTTCAAACATAAAAAATTATGACATGAGCTTATCTTTGCAAAGCATAATATCATTGCATGTCCAATATCAAGTGTAGAAGCCACTATCCCAGAACCTTGAAAGCAACGAAAATTAAGAAGATAAATCGGTGCGAGCACGCACTCCGTGCTACATTAAGCACTAATACCATGAAAACGTATCTCTTTGTTATAAACAAGAAATGTCAATCCAGTGGCGTATATGCATATGAATAATCAATTCATGTTAGTGTAGCTTCAAATAAATATCAATAAGGAATGAGTACAACTAATGCCTAGTATCATTTTTCTTTAAACGGAAAAAATATTATTAATGAGAAACTTGATAATGGGTACATCGAGGAAGGAGAGGGGGATAGAAGGGAAAAACTTCCAACGAGAAGTTGAGAAGAAACAAAAGAAAACTGAAATTGCAGACTGATATCCAGTCTCCAAAACTACCATGAAGATCAATACATAGACACTTCCAAGACAACTACAAAAACCAGCAATGCCATTCCTCAAAAAAGCTTTCACACCACATCAACAACATGCCCATCGTTCCAATAAATGTGCAGCAGCATCGGACGGACACTGAATGGGATCAATACATAGTATCATTTATACACTTGACTTAATTAGTTGGTTCATAGGAGGGTATAAGCTTAATTAGTTCAAATGTAAAAATAAAAAACTGAAACCATCAAATAATCACTGATCAAAGGAGCCCAAATAATCGTAAAACATGAAACTAAAAATACATAGCTAGCGTTCAACCCAAAAAACCCCTTATTTCACACAAGCCCTAATTCTTTTCTTTGTTTGAACCAGCTAGAATGAACTCAATCGAAAACCCACTGATATATAGACGAGAGAGAGAGACCTTGGTGGTGGATTCGACCTCGGTGGTCGTCGGTGGTGCATCCATTTTTGCTACGGATTGGTTGCCCGAGGTGGATGCGGTGGTGGTGGTCGCTGAAGGTGTAGGTGACGCTGGTGGTTGGCCTCCTCCTCCTTCTCCTCTCTCTCTCTCTGTTTCTCTCTGTTCTCTCTCTCTGTTTCTCTCTGTTCTCAACCGTGGGAATGGTTTGGCGCGAGAAACAGGATTTAATTTGGTGTCTGATTCAAAAAGTTCAGGAATTTGTTTTTTTTTTTTTGGGACTTAAGCTGACGTGGGGCCCAGTCCACGTCAGCGTCCTGTTTTTGGGCGTGGGTGGAGAGCATGGTCCATAGCATTATTGGGGGGGAATGGGAGTTCATGTTGATGTGCACCTACACATTGATGACACACATTAATACAGCTGGGTTTTCCCCGAGAATCCTACAGATACTGACCACAGACATTGACTAGGTGTACCAATGCCACGCGGCCATGCGGGGCTGCTTTAGGTTCTGCACTGATGATCCAAGTCATTCAATATTTAAAAAAAAATGAGTAGGCTCGTGAAAAATTAGCTCAATCCGGTATGTGTAAGTGTTCGATCCAATCTTCTATATTTTTACGAATCTGAAAAACAAATGAAAGAATGGATCGAATACCTACACATATCAAATTGAACTGATTTAATTTTCTGAGGGCTCACTCGGTTTTTCTTTTTAAAATTATTGAACGACTCTAATCATCCATATGGGACCTGAAGTGAGCTTTGTGTGGCGTCAATATGTCTAGTCGGTGCACGTAGCAGGATTCTTTTTTCCCTTCTTTTGAACGGATTAGTACAGGTGAGTTGAGAACTTGAGACTAAAAGCATCTCCAATTGAATGGCTAAAATATGATAGCCAAATGGTAGTTTTTGATAAAAATATGACACATTTAAAAAGGGTGAACATTACCCGTAACGCCCCGATTTTTGGAAATAAAATCGGAGGCATTAAATATTTGTAAGGACCAAATTCCGAAATTTTTGTGTATTGGCAATTCCGTATGACAAAACACATCTTTTTTATCGAGTTGTAATTTAGGCTAGTGAGTCTGTATAGGATTAGAGTGGAAGGAATCTATTTAATTGTAATTATGTGAGAGTGTATAAAGGCTGAATGTCTTCACGAATGAAAGGGCTAAATCGGATTGATCGGATCAAATATCCATGGAAAGCTACTGATACACATGATAATTTCCTATTTCCTATTTTGCTTCTAGGGTAGGGGAAAAGGTGCAGCAGTCATGTGTATAAAAGGTGAAAAGCTCTTCAAGCCATTGACTGAATATAGAGCATGCGGCGGCAGAGAAAAAACAAAGCATTCGAGAGCTATTGTTTTTGTCAAAGGATTTCTTTTAGTTTATTGGAGGGCTTGTGGACTCAAAGCCGTTGGCAGTCAAGATCACTGGGTGCGATGTACGTGCGACTCGGCAGGTGATACTTAGAACGTAGTGAGGATTTACTTCATTTGGATAGATATATCTGTAACTGCACAATGTTTATTGTGATTTGATTCCTTGCCGTGGTTTTTACCCATTCTGGGGTTTTCCACGTATATCTCTGCGTTGTGGGTTTGATTGTTCGCATAGTTTCTGTTGGTAGTATTATTTTGTGATTCACACTCATACTGTTAGGGTTTTTTAAGGATTGCTAGGGAACCCTGATTTTTCAATTGGTATCAGAGCGGGCTGCTCCTTCCGTTAGAGTATATTTTATTCTAGAGCAGATCCATCATGAATATGAACATGAATCACATGTCTAGAAATATGCCTATACTTGATGCTGATAATTTTGATTACTGGAAATCTAGAATCAAGGCTATAATGAGATCAGCCGGAGAAGAAATTTGGAATTCGTGTATTTTGGGGTACACTCGACCCATGAAAATTGTAGACGACAAGCCAGTTCCAAAAATTGCATCTGAGTTATCAACCACAGAAAAACCCTTACTTCAGGCTAATAACCGTGCACTTGATATTTTATTTACTCCTGTTGATATAAATGAGCACAGGAAAATAGCAAATTGTGAAATTGCGAAGGAGGCCTGGGATATTCTGGTTACTTGCCACGAGGGGACAGATGTTGTTAAGCAGTCTAAACTGCAAAGGCTTACCACGGAGTTTGAGACCATCAGAATGCAGGAGGAAGAGACCTTCAATCAATTCTACTCCAAGCTCATTGCCATAGTCAATAGCTGTGAGAACTTGGGTGAGCCAATTCCTTCTTTTCGTATTATTAAGAAAATTTTGCGCTCCTTACCTCCTAGATTTAAAATTCAAGTTACTATGCTAGAGGGTAAGAAAAAGTTAAAAGAAAAATCTGTTCAAGAAATAGTTGGGATTCTCCAAACTTATGAGGCTGACCTATTGCAATCTGAACCTGTTAAACCCAAAGTAAAACCTTCGGAAACTCCGATTGCTTTTAAAAGTACTCAAAAATATAAGAAAGGTTCCGATAGTGATAGTGTAGACACCCCAATCTGGACCTCGGAGAGTCTTTGTCCACCCCGATGATGAAAATAGAGGAAACGATACCTTTGCGAGCTTGAAAAAGGATCTCTCTAAGCCCAAAAACCCAAAAAGCCTGAAAAGCCCAGATAGAAGCCCAAACAAGGCCCAATCCGGACCACAGGAGGAGGTACCGTGCGGAGCCGCACGGCACCTTGAGAAAATTCAAGGGACCGTGCGCGTAAACCCTCCACCACGGCACTCCGAGCAAAAAATGGCAGGCTCAGAAAAGTCGCCGCCACGCCCGGTGTGAGCCCTGGTGATGGGCGCTCGAAAATGCGCCGGCCATGACACTCCACCATTTGAATTAAAATCATGGCCTTTGCCTATAAATTAACCCCTCCAACTCCAAGTAAAGTTACTTTGCTTCTTTTGAGTCCATCTCTCGCCTTTCTCTTGGCTCTCTCACTCTGCTTTCTCTCTAAGTTCTCAAACCCCTTTTCATTACCACTTCCATTTCCAAGTCTTAAAGGATGTCATTCCTAAAAGAAATTCATTAAGATCCTTCACTAACTCTCTTCTCATCATTGATCATTAATTTCAAAGCTCTATCACCCAAAACACCTAACCTTCACTCACACCCATACTCCCTTTGTCTCATCTAACCTCCCCCATCCACATCCGTGACGATCCATCCACATCCTTGCATCCACGATCCTTGATCAAGCTCGAAACCAAAGGTATAAACTAGTTTCCTCGGACTAGATTCCGTTCTGGTCTTGAGGGGACCTGATGAGCACCCAATATTGTAGATCTTTGGTGCGACTAGACCCGTTGTATGTCATTTTATCTTGCGTTTATTTAGCTTTTATAGTGATTTTGCGCGTAAGGTTATCTGTTGAGCGTTTCAGGTAATACGCGAATAAGAGAGTTTGTTTTGGTGTTTTGAACAACCCTTGAAGGCAAGCGAGTAGGCGGGACCTTGAAGAATTCAGTCGTCGGGGTTTAAAGATGAAGAACCGTAGTGGCCAAAGCGTGCCATGGGCCGTCGGGTGTCAAAACAAAGCACAAGAGCTGGAATGCCAGGAAGCAGAACCGTATTGATACTGCCGTTTTGAGTATTAATCTGGCAAAACAGAGAAACCCACCTTGGCAGTATTGATACGTTTTGAATTATTGATATGGCTTCAAGCGAAACCCAGCCAACCTTGTATTGATCGTTTTGAGTATTGATCTGGCTTCAAAATGAAGCGAATCAAGCCCGGCGTATCGATCACGGTTTTAAGCATTATCTCAGGTCTGATCTGAGGAACTTTGGAATGCGTGCCCAAAACGAACCGATATCAATACAGTTTGATGTCGATACGGATGACTCACCGACTTACTTTTTGCAATTTTTAACTTTCCAAAAGTGGCAATTTTCCACTTTTTGGATATTTTTATGATATTTAGGAGAGAGGGAGCCTTTTTGTATAAATACCTATCCCTCTCTCTCTCCTTGGCTATCTAGCTCATTACTAACTTAGTTGTTTTCTCCATTAATGGTGTTTGAAGGTTTCCAAGTTTAATTTCCATAGAACTCAAGTACGTACTTGTCGTTTGTAAATTTCTCGTTCTTTAACGTTGTAGCCGTGGTTAAGCTCTTTTATAAAATCAAGTTTATTTTCGATTCCATTGGTTTAAAGTTATGCCTTATTTTTATGCTTTCGTTTACGCTTTAGCTATGTGTGAGTAGTCGTTTGGGTAAGTCTCGGGATAATCTTTCCCGAAGACTTAGGCGGTTATTTGGTTCTCGAGCCATCGGGCTTTCAAGCATGATTTTTCGGAATAGGGCTTAACTTGCATTTTTGGTCCAAGCAAAGGGGTGTTAACTCCTCGGCATGGTATTTAGTCAAGCGGTCTTGGCAAGAAGCATCCCGAGGCCTCGTGGCCTCCTATGTGTTCGATAAATATTAAAAACAAGTTGGTTCGCCTTCGGAAAATCACATCTTTTGATAAGTGTAGTCAATAAAGCTAAATCTTCCGGGCGTGAGCACGCGGTCGTGACTCTCGCCTGAGTTATAATCGAGAACCGGTAATGGCCTTTGTCAAGGGTTAGAAGATCCCTAGACTTGCCTCTTTAAGTTTATTAAGTACTTTTCTAGTCTTTTTTCCGTAGCATTTTCACATTTTAAAGCAAAACCGATAGTTGGCCGTCTTAAACGCCACAAACCTACCATATTAAACCTTCAATCCAAATCAAGCTGTTATCGAATTCTCTGTGGGAACGATCCCGGTCTTACCGGTTATTATGCGAGCAATGACCTAGCCCTACGCTTCGGGTTTCTATCAACCTTATATTTGAAGGCAAGGTTTCGACGTAAGCAGGACCTTTCTGTCAGCAGATCTAATCCCTTTTGGTTAGATCTTGACTCAAAACATATTTTCATAAAATAAAACCAACAACTTTGTCTGAGGTTGGGGAACCGCGGTGTCTGTTGATCGAGCGGCACTCGACCAAGACAGTATACCCCACACACTTAGTGCTATGTGAGCAATCGGATACGAGTTTTCCTGCTTTGTGGTTACTGTTTTTCTTTGTTTCTTGTTCGTAGCTCTTAAAATAAGACCATATCTATAAGCCATGTTCGGCTCTTCTAAATCTTTTCAAGATCATCCCAGTGATCAAAAGCGTTGAAAACTACTTTAAAACCACGTTTTGAGAAGGATAATGACGTTCTGATGACCACCGTGAGGCTATTCGTGAGTTTTCAAAAGATCTCTGAGAAACTAGTGAGTTAAATGATGTTTTGAAAGGCGCAGCGATCGGCGAGCGGAGTGTGCCACGCACGGCATGTTGAAATGCCTCGCGCGGCATCTCGAAGTGCCGTGAGCGGTATTCTGAGGTCTAACCGTTTGGCAGCAAGAGCGGTGCCGCGGCATCTTGAGATGCCTCGCCGACGGGCGTCTCAGGTCCGTGGCGGTGCTCAGAGGTCCAAACAATCTGTTGAATGTTATTTATTTCCATTCATTCATATCATTTTATCAATTGTCTGAGATATCACCACGTACGCGTCAATGTGATATATTTCCCATGTCCCTCTCCCGTTACGTGCTTTATTAAAGAGTTTGATATTCCAAATAACGTTGAAGATTCCCCCTTTTTTTTAAAACATCAAGTAGAGACCGGTCTTACCGGGCGGATGGGGTGCTTTTTAAAGAAAAACCTTCCTCGTTCGTAATGTGGCTCCCGAACCCAACGTCTCGACGTTTTCGCTAGACCAAAAGCCTTTTTCAAATCAAGCTCTCGGTTTCTCGGATCATCCATCTCAAAAATCCGGGTGGCGACTCTTTGAGCTAGCGCCCCCTTTTTCCGGGCGCGGGAGCCCACAGATAGTGATGTCGATCTTGAGGATATGAAAGTTTTTTTCAAACAATTTAAAAATAGTATGAAAAATAAAAATGATAAAGAAAAAGGAGAATTTTCTAGAAAAAATAAAAAGGAGGGTAAAGGGCAACCTGAGGGACCACAATGCTTCGAGTGCTATGGTTTTGGTCATTATGCCCAAGAATGTGCTAACAAAATGAAAAAGAAGGCCCTCGTCACTAAAACGTGGGATGATAGCGATTTTGATGAATTGAATGAAGAAATGGGGGCCGACGAAAAAAAAAATAAAGGAAACTTTTTGGCTTTTGGAGTAACGTTAAATTCACATGGTCATTCTGAATCGAGTGGTTCTGAAACAGATGATAGTGATGCAGATAGTTGTGATGACATACATGAGGTCAGAGAGAAGTACAATAAACTCCATATTTTTAGTAAAAAACTGATAGAGGCGAGTGAAAAACTTTCTGATAAGATTAAGAAGTTAGAGAATGCTTTGAACGAATGCACTCAAGAGAGTGATGGGAGAAATAAAGAAATTGAGTTACTTCTTGAGAAAAATAAAGTCTTGACTGCTAGAGACAAATCTAAGGATAAATCAAAGGATGACACACAGATAGGGACCAAGGTGTTAGATCATATTCTGTCCATCCAACAGCGACCTAGCGATCGTTCAGGGCTTGGTTATCATGCAACGTCTTCAACTCCATCGATAGGGAGAAACGAAACTAAACGTCAAGGTAAGAAGACTAATGCGAATGACATGCAGAACATGATTAAATCTCCCACGACAAAGAAGCAAATGACAACAAAGGTAAACAGACATCCTAAGCGCAAGGAGGTAAAACCTAAGGTTCTTAATACTGATAAGTCTCATGTTTTTTCTCTTGCTGTTACATTTGTTCCTACTTGTCATTATTGTGGTGTCACTGGTCATATTAGACCGCATTGTAGAAAAATGCATGAGCCATACACTTCACATGTAGCTCGTCCTTATGGTCATAATTATTTTGTGCCCACTTGTCATCACTGTGGAATTAGAGGCCATATTCGTCCATATTGCTATGCCCTTCATGGCTATCATAGGACACCTCCCCGTTACCCTAAGTTGAATAATCGTAGGGAGTATTTTCAGAGGCCTAGACCTAGGATGCCTTCGCATGCTAATTTTACAAAGGTTAATCAAAAATTCATGAGCACTAATGTTGAGAAGGGTAAGACTAGACAGATTTGAGTTCGTAAAACTGAGTTGGTCTCTAATGCTGATGATGACCTTGATTCTCTAGATGACTATAGTTCATCCAGAGAGGTTAACCTCGCCTTTTGAGGCTAGGTCGTGGTTCTATAACCTAGGCTTAATTGCTCTTGCATATCTCATTGCCTAGAGTTATGGAGTTTCTTAATTTTGTATTTCTTTTGTTTCATTGTTTTTTTTTGTTGTCTTTTAAAATAAATATTAAAAAACTTGGGTGTTGGGTGGAATGAGCATGATAGTGTTTGATGTGTAGTTGAATATCATTGGATTTTATGAACATGTTCATCCATAATTTTTTTGCACTTTTTCATGGTATTCTCACTGCAAGTATGTTCGAATGTTAATAAAATCATGAGTATTCGACATTCTGTACACTTATCCATGACTCTTGGTCAGTTTCTCGGTTATGGACCACCCTTCTCATATGCTTAGTTATATCTTGTGTCTTTTCAAAACAGTGAGTGCCTTTGTTTGGTTTCCGTTGATAGAGCCCTCATTTATTAAAAAAGAAAAAAAAGAAAAAAAAGGAAAAGATAATATATATCTTGGATTTTGCTTATCCGGACGTTCATTGAGTAACCGGACAATTGGGGTGAGGTATTCTCTCTCTGAGTGTTCGCGTCAAAAAATGGATAGACTTTGTGAAGGCACCCGTGTTGGACCATTTGCTTAGTAACCGGGCATTGGGTATAAGGTATTCTTACTCTCAATATTCGCGTCAAACAGCGGTGGGGTAAAAGTAAAAATACGGTTATGAATTTCTATTGATTATTCATTAAACAACCGCCTGTTGTTGAGGGGGAGCTTGTGATTAATTATTTGTGACTTGTATGTCAAATCTAGAGAGGTGTATCTTGTTGAGGGGGAGTCACTAGATAAACCTAAGCACTTGAGCATCTTGGCCCTATTTTGAGTTGCTGAATTTTTTGGTCATGGATGCACACACACACTTTCCTCACATGTCGATGATCATGGTGTGCTACATTCCTTCTCCCTTGCATGGTGTTATATCATTAAGTGGTGCCTTAAAATTTGGTTGTCTTTTTCATCTCATCTTATGATATAATACTTGCGATAAAATTATCTCATGCTCGTATCTTCACATTTCTCACTTTCTTTTAGCATTTAGTTTAGTTTTCTTTTATTGGTCTTTGCGTGTTTGATAGTTCTTCATTCTGTTATTGAATTTAGTCATCGGACTATTTATGCTAATAGTCACGCTTTGAACTTAAAATTTTTCTTTGGCTGCTTCTATTGGTCTATAATTGTTTAACTCCTATCTTTGAATTTATTACTTTATTGTTTATCATATTCACTCTTTGTCATTCCATATCAAAAAGGGGAAGAATGATGAAAGGGGGAGTAGGTCGCTTATTATTCTAACGTGTTTGGATGTTGAGTTTTGTTTGCAGCTTCTCTACAACTCGTTCTTAATCGTTAAATTTTCATTGTACTGTGTTTTGTCATGGAAGTGCCAAAGGGGGAGATTGTAAGGACCAAATTCCGAAATTTTTGTGTATTGGCAATTCCGTATGACAAAACACATCTTTTTTATCGAGTTGTAATTTAGGCTAGTGAGTCTGTATAGGATTAGAGTGGAAGGAATCTATTTAATTGTAATTATGTGAGAGTGTATAAAGGCTGAATGCCTTCACGAATGAAAGGGCTAAATCGGATTGATCGGATCAAATATCCATGGAAAGCTACTGATACACATGATAATTTCCTATTTCCTATTTTGCTTCTAGGGTAGGGGAAAAGGTGCAGCAGTCATGTGTATAAAAGGTGAAAAGCTCTTCAAGCCATTGACTAAATATAGAGTGTGCGGCGGCAGAGAAAAAACAAAGCATTCGAGAGCTATTGTTTTTGTCAAAGGATTTCTTTTAGTTTATTGGAGGGCTTGTGGACTCAAAGCCGTTGGCAGTCAAGATCACTGGGTGTGGTGTACGTGCGACTCGACAGGTGATACTTAGAACGTAGTGAGGATTTACTTCGTTTGGATAGGTATATCTGTAACTGCACAATGTTTATTGTGATTTGATTCCTTGCCGTGGTTTTTACCCATTCTAGGGTTTTCCACGTATATCTCTGCGTTGTGGGTTTGATTGTTCGCATAGTTTCTGTTGGTAGTATTATTTTGTGATTCACACTCATACTGTTAGGGTTTTTTAAGGATTGCTAGGGAACCCTGATTTTTCAATATTAATTTCTGAAAATTTATTAAATTCAAAATCCAAAACGGATAATTCAACATGAAGATTCATTTATTACAACCACTGTGGAAATACTAAAATAGTCTTTGTGGTAATAAAATTAGACAAAATGACAGAGCCATCTTCTAAGCTTGGTACGGATCCCAAGCGTACTCGGGCTCGGCTCCTACTTCTGAGTTCTCCTCTGCATAGTACTGCTCGCCTTCAGTGTTTAGTGTCTCTTCTGGATTCTCTGCAAAATCTGGCACGAATGCCAGGCAATCCGTACCTGAGTGATAGAGTTCACCCCGTAGTATAATCCAACCCAACTACCCCCCTTAATTTACAATTAACAAGCAGTAGCATAAACATGGCACGAAGAAGTAAAGCAGATATTTTTCACATCAATTGATTTATTACTATCCATTATCCTATTGTGTGATCTAAGATCTCATCCACGAGATCTTTCCTCCCCAACTACAAGCCATGCTCGGTCCCATGAGATCACTTCTCTTTGTTGGCGCAGATACACCTAAGTTATATACCGAGTGTGCACCCCAATAACTACAACAAGGGGGTAAGCTTATCATGCCTGAATCATGACTAGGGTTCGCCTATCTTATACACCACTTCACAAACCACTTCATAATTATCACTGGCCTCCCGCCAGTCTACCAATTCATCACTGGACTCCCGCCAGTTTCAATCTCATCACATCTCAAAATCACGCCTGCAGGCAATCGCTAGAAAGAAAAACTTCACAATTTATCCATTACTTAGCATCGTCTAGGTGATTTCTATTTTGCATACTACCCCATGTCTCTAAGGTCCAATCTAGCATTTAAATCAATTATCGGAGCAATATACAATTAATCAAATGATGATTGAAACAAATGATAAGCAAAGCAACCACACAACCTTTTATGAATGGGCCGTTGCCCTTAGTCTTGAATGGCCAAGATGACAAAGATAAAGTAAGAGCTTTTCTTAAAAAAAAAATATTTTTTTCAGGCTCTCATTAATTATTTCTAAGAAATTAGATTAATTACAAACTTAATTAAATACTCTAATTAGGTAAAAATATTAGAATAATTAACATGTCCATAATAAGAGTCCTAAAAGTCCTATGTAACATGTTCGAGTGTCAAAAGTTGGATTTGGAGGGTCACGAAATTATTTTAAAGAAAGGTATTAATAAAATCGGCCGAAAGTGAAATAAATGGAAAATAAATAATCTAATAATTAAAAATATGTTGAGGTTAGCAGTGTTTCATCTTCGGAATGTAAAAAGTCAAAATGAAATTACTCGGGTATTAATAACATGGTTCATATTGTCGTAAAGAATTTTTTGTTTGGAAACATTGTGAAAAATAATAATAACTAGTTCATCAATAAAAAAAATCAATTTAACAAGATATCATCTTTGAGATGCGAGAAATCTAGGAAAAATAATTTGAGTGTTAAAAATATTGTTCGGAAGGTCGCAAAGATTTTTCGTTTGTAAACTTTGATTGAAAACAAGTGAAAAAAATTAATAAATAGATAAAAAAATAAAAAATTAAGAAGTTATAATCCTTGAAGTGTGAAAAGTTTAGGAAAAATAGTACGGGGGTCAAAATTGGTGTTCGGAAGGTCGAAAGGTCGATTCGAAACAATTTTTGATGTTGGCCGAATGGACCTTGCGGCTGGGGTTTCTGCCGCAGGGTTGGATCTCTGGTAATTGCGGCTGGAGCACCCGAAGCTCGCGGTCGCAAGGTTTGGGACAGTTTTGGTTTTCTTCAATTTCCTCTCGGTTTTTGATGCAAGGGACCATAAGGGGCTATGGGTTACACCTAAAAACACTTAATATACGTAGGGGGAGTGGTTGAAAGGGATTATAATACTTTGAATCGGATCAAATTGAATCAAAAGCGAAACTTGGATTTTGGAGAAGACAACTTCGGGTTTGATGACCGAGGAACTTTGGTACCAAATTGGATGATGTTTGGCGATGCTAGGGGTTGTAGGAAGAGATTGGAATGGGTAATTTGGGTTTCGGTGGGTTCTAGAGCACAACCTCACTTTTCTCTCTCTCACTTTCTCTCTCTAAAACTCCATAGATTGGTGCTTCGTTTCCTTCAATTTTTCTCTTGGTTCTTACTCAGTGTAGGGTGGTGATTGCAATGGTATGCTCGTGGGTTAAAGTGGTGGGGGTATTTATAGGTGAATTTTGGATAAGGTGATAAGATGACATTTATGAAGGTTTGATCCATTAAGCATTGAATTTGACGAGATAAGAATGGATTTGTGTACAGGGAGGAAGTATTAGGAGGATAAGAACGCATTTACTTCGGATTATACTTGGTGGTGAAGCA
Source organism: Rhododendron molle (assembly GCA_025413875.1). Classification (NCBI taxonomy): domain Eukaryota; kingdom Viridiplantae; phylum Streptophyta; class Magnoliopsida; order Ericales; family Ericaceae; genus Rhododendron; species Rhododendron molle. The sequence goes on along the minus strand of CM046393.1, from coordinate 30,441,583 downwards.
AATTTTGGTTTGGAGCAAGGGGGATGAACTTGGTTTTCTTGGAGGTTAAGGATATGGAAGGAGTAATTGCAGGATAGAGATGGAGCTGTGGGAGAAGAGGAAGCTGCAGGAGAGTGAGGTGAGGGAGATGAAAGTATGTGCATGCATGCATGTGTTGTAGAGTAGAAAAAAATAATGTGCATGCATGTATATGTTGCATGCAAAATGAAAAAAATATTTAAGAAATTAAGTCTATTATTATTATTGAAGCTATTAATAATATTTTTAATAAAAAAAAATACGGTTTGTTACATTACCCTTCATATGATTAGTGGAAGTTGCATGGGTCACACCACAAACTAACTCATTATTATCAAAAAATGTATTGATTCCGTGGACCCTACACAAGTTCCACCAATCACAAGAAAGTAAATGTTCACCCTATTTAAAGGAGAGTAAACAATATTATTCTCCATATAGAATGACTAGTGCATGCCTGTACTTGAAGGCAAGATTCGAACAATCAACACACACAAATAAATTTTAGACTCGCAATTATATTTTTTCTTCAAATTCAGATCATCTCACAAATCATGGAGTGAAAACTTTCAATGAATCTTCACAATTTTCCAAATGTAGTTTCTCTCTATTGTATTGAAAATTCAAATGAGATTTGGAGGGTTTTGATATTGATATTCAATTGAGTGAGCCAATAAACCAACGTTGATGTACTAGTAAAGAAAAGATATTGTCAAAGAAAATTCAATACAAACAGAAGGATATTCAATTGAGTGAGCCAATAAACCAACGTTGATGTATTAGTAAAGAAAAGATATTGTCAAAGAGAATTCAATACAAACAGAAGGATTGGATTGTTAATCATCATCCTTTACAAATTAAAAGGATATGTTACATTTTTTGGTAATCTATATATCATGTCTTCCATTGAAATAGGAAAGATTTCTCAGCCGTAGGATTATGGAGATAATTTCAATGGTAAAGATTTATGAATGGATGTATGGAAAATTCAAATAATGAGCTAGGTTATTATATAGATAAGTAGTCATTAACTTATTGAGTGGAAGGTCACTCAAATAGATTAGCTAAATTTTATTATTAGACGAAACAAAAACATTTATCTTGGCAAGTGCAATATCATTTTGAAGCTTCAAACGGCAATATCATTTTAAAGCAAAGGAGCAGCTGTAGAGCAATCCATCGTTTTGAAAAAAGTCCTTCCAACGTTTTCTTTGTTTGAAGTTTGAAGGTAAAAGAAACCTCCCAACGTTTTTCTTTGCTTCTAAAAATCCTCCCGACATCATATATTTTATGCGGATAAAAAAAAATCATATATTTTATCTCCAAAAAACAAAAGGAAAACTGGTTTTATTTAAAAATTGGGCCCACAAAATTTTGATGATTATATAAATAAGTGGCAAATTTATAGGGTGAGTTATTGAGTGAAAGGTGTAATGCCCCGATTTTTGGGAACATTAATTTAATAAACTTCTAACATTTGTTAAATAGAAAGGATTATAAAGTCATTACAAACTAAATCCTCCTGAAACTCCAATTACATTTATTAAATTGATAAGGAAGGGTACTAAGGTAAATCTACTCTTCACGCCATTCTTATTCCTTGGCAAGTCTCTGATCAGTACCGTACTCCTCCATCTAATAATACTCCCCCTATACGCCTCCTAATTCCGGCATAAGATGCTAGAGCCACAAAACTAGCACCGTGAGCTATTAAGCCAAATAGCTAATTCCTATCCCTATGTTCCACACTCTAACAAAAATAGCATATAACAGTTTATGTTTTCACAAAAAAATAAACATCACAAAACTGAAGTGTTAGGTATCGCATCGTATCGTAAACAAGGTCATCATTTTCCATGTGTTGATTTCACTTCCAATTTCTTTGCGAAGCACAAGTTCTGCCAACCATCTTTGAGATCCTACTGGGCTCCTAAGCTAATTCAGATTTTGCCACCCAAAACACAGGTTCCGTTTACTCCTTTTTTCAGAATGACGGTCAACCAAACTTTACATACACACAAACATTGGTTCTGCCGTTCTGTCCTAGGTTTACATATGCATTCACAAACATTGGTTCCACCGTTCCGATCCCCCAAGTTCACACATGCACACCCGAACCATGATTCCACCAACCATTCGTTCAGATTTCATCGCGCTTTCATGCTCACACAATTATTAATCTTTTCACATTCTATTTTTCTCATTTCTTTCTGTCAGCCATTTCTCGTGTCTCGCAAATATGCATCATTTTCTCTCGTTCACATAAATCCATATCAAATTCAACTAGAACAATTATAACCATGCTCAAAGGTAAAATTAAAATTTCATATTTTGTCCAACGTACATTCTCTTTTTATCATGCAACTTTACTTTATTTTAAAGCAAATTTAAATCCTAAACATGCAATTCTATTCTAGCGATTATAACGGTGAAAACTTTAACTTTAAATTTAACATTTAAATTTCAATCATCCGAACATTTAGACATGCTAATTTTAATCAACATTTTCAATTTTACATCAAACTAATTATGCGGATAATTATAAAACTCTATTTTCTTTTATAGATCAATACTTTTTAAAACTAAACAAACACGTAGCACTACTATATTTAGGTGAGTAGATAAGAGGTTTCTTCCTTTCTGCTTGGCGGTGGGTCGGGCTCTAAACGTCGAAAAATGCAAGCGACAGAGTGATGGCTCGTCGTGTTCGATTTGGATGAAAAAGAAATTAAATACTCTTTTTCTAAAAAACAGCTAATAGTAATTTTCTACAGTTTGAACTTTGGAGATCAAAGGGTGGCAATGTGGTGGTGGTGTGGCAGGAGGGTGGAGTTTGAACTTTAACAAGAACTTCTCCTCCTTCTCTCTCCCTCTCAAGCCGAACACACATACTCTCTCTCTCTCCCCCCTTCTTAGATAACTCAAGCAAATGAAACAAGTGAAGTGAAGTTGTAAAGTGTGGAGGTGTGAAAAATGAAGGAGTAAGACCTCTTGGCTTTTATGGTGGAGTTGATGGGTGGTGGTGGTAATCTCTTGGTTAGTAGGGTGGGTGATGGTGAAGTTGATAGGTGGATGAAAATGTTGATGGGAGGTGATGGATTTTCATTGGGTTTAAGGGTGTTTGATGGGTGGATGGCTTTAGTGATGGAGGGAGATCGTAATCTCTTTGTTAATAGGACAGTTTGATAGGGAAGTGATTGGTTGGCGAATCTTGGTTTTTTAAGAGTGAAGTGACAAACCCATCTTCCTCCCTCATTTCTCTCTCTCGGCTTTACTCTCCCCCTCTCTCCCATCGTACTCTCTCTCTCTCTCTCTCATACAATCTCCCCCACAATATCTTCATGTACTAGGCAACTCTCTCCCAAATCTCCCATAGATTACCTTGTACTTAGCTTCCCTAATTGATGAGATGTGAGACATCTAGGGTTAGGGTTTTAATGGGAAAGGTAAAGTCTTTAAGAGACAAGACAACCTCTCCTTACTCTCCATTTAATTTCCCATTTTGGGGGATTTTAAGAGCATCTCCAGATTATACCCAAAATTTTATCCAAATTTGGGTCAAAATGGTAAAAACTCATTTTGGGTTAGGCTCACTCTAATGGCAAAATAATTTTTTACCTAAATATATTATTTTTTAAGTATGCAATGGCAATAATGTAAATAATAGAAGGGAACAAATTTGATTTGGGGAGAAAGTGATTGACTGCTGTGAAGAAAAAGAAGAAAAAAAAACTCGGCCCACCTCTGTAACCACCGCCAACTACGCCAACCACCCAAACAGTCAGCCACTTAACACCACTCATAGAACTCTGATCCATATATCCTCCTTTCTTTTCCATCTGTAGGAACTTGTTCTGGTGGAGGCGGCTATGCAAGAGAGAGAGAGAGAGAGAGAGAGAGAGAGAGAGAGAGAGAGAGAGAGAGAGTTGTAGGTGTCCAAGGAAAGCTGACGCCATGCTCACAGAATAACATGGAAGGAACCGTCGAAAAGAGAAAAGAGCCGTTAGAATATTTGAGAAAAAAATGGGTAGAGACTTGGGTTGTCTTAAATTTTGGGGAAAGAAATGGGTAAAACCCAACATGGGGATGGGTTTGGGTAAAAAATTGGAGAGGATTTTTTGTGGATTTTGCCCAAAAATGGGTCAAGGTTGGAGACATTCTAAGTACTTCAAATCCAAAGCAAATCCTAGGTTTTTAGTTGCAAAATCACGAGTAGTAGTTATGGCTCAAACCGAACATTCGGGTCGGAAACGCCTATGATTATGCTTTGGGGAGTTGCTACGCTGGTCTCCCATTCTCACCATTTTCCGTGATAAAAAAGGGGGTAAAAATTAGATGCATCTTCTCGTCTATCACTATTTATCACTTAACACCTTTTATCTTTAGAAATTATCACACACGCCCTTTCATCTATGAAATGTTATCACTTAACCCCCTTCCTTGAGAATTCCGTGCAACATTTGGATGGAAAAAAGGTCCATTGACTGAAATGCCGCTTTTTAAATAAGGGCCGATGAAATTAACCTTTTTTCAAAAAATAAAATTTTAAGCTCCACTATCAACCATTTTCCCATAAATTCAGCGAAAAATCGAACCAACCCAATGAAAGCCCTCAAAACTTCTCTCTCATGAAAACCCAAAAATAAAATTCTTGTTTTGAAGAGGTCGCATGTCAAATCTATGAAGGCCAAATATTTCAAATCTAGGGCCACTAGAGATTTGTCAGGTTATTAACTTTAGGGTCCTGAAATTTTTTGTTGTACACGCAAGCTGGTCTAGACTTCCAGTTATTAAAACTGTAGAAAATGTGGATCGAACTTGAACAAAGTTTAAAGAAGGAAATAACAAATCACGTTGAAGTCGTTCTAAGCATGATAATAATAGTGGCAATTTTTTTATTTTTGATGGTCTTTTAATTTTTGGTGGGATTTTTGTGTGTGTGTTTTGGATTTGAATTTTTATTTTTGGGTTTTCATGGGAGTGGGGTTTTAATTGGGTTGGTTTGATTTTTCGCTGAATTTCTGCAAAAAAGGATGATATTGGAGCTTAAAATTTCATTTTTTGAAAAATGGTTAATTTCATCGGCTCTTATTTAAAATGGGGCATCTCAGTTAATGGACCATTTCCATCCAAATATTGGACGGAATTCTCAAGAAAGGCGGTTAAGGTGATAACGTTTCATTGATGAAGGGGATGTGCGTGATCGATTTTAAAGATGAAGGAGGTTAAGTGATATAGAGTGTTAAATGATGGGGTCTTTCCGATTTTTTTACCCAAAAAACAAAAGACAATCGAAAATCCTTATTAACGGTAAAATCTGATTAACCCTCATTCCCCTTCTCTCTCTCGCCGCCCTAGCCCCAAAAACCCTCCTTTCCAATTTGAAAACCCTCTTCCGAGTCGAAACAACTACTGTGCAGAACACACACACACACACACACAAACACAAACACACTCTCTCTCTGTCTCTCTCTCTCTCTCTCAATCAATTGGGGCTGTGAAACGCTCGGAAGGGATGCAGAAGCTATTGCGTCGAAGCCCATCTCCTCCCACTCTTTGCTCGATCTGCTGCGGTTAATAATAGCCCCATTCTCCCCTCTTTCTCTCTCCCCTTCACCACCACCACCACCACCACCACCACCACCACCAGTTTTCTCTCTCTAGGGTTCAAGAAAAAGACCAGGCCCTTTCTCGCTCCCACCTCCGCCGCCACAACCCCCAATGCCCTCCTCCGCCACTACCTTTCACGTCCACCCATCTTCCCGCGCTGCCGCCTTTTCTAAAACCCCTACTACTTCTCCAATTTCGCCCACCACCTGCTGCCGAATATGCCGTTGCAAAATCGACGGTACGGAGACCACTAGGGTTGGGTTGTGCAAAAGGAGACGCAAGCCTCGTGGTTTCACACTGTTTCTGACAAGGGTTTGCGGGGGTCTTCTTCTTCTTCTCCGGCCTCTATCGCCGCTTCTGCCTTTGCTCTGCCGCAACCTAGGGTTTGGAAGAGAAGCCTCAGAGAAGGGTTCGGCTGTTGGAGAAGGGATGGCCGGAAATCTCGATTTGTTGACGATTACGGGTGTGGGATGCAAGAACTTGAGTAAGCTAGTGGAAAAGGGTATTGCTGGTGTAGCTGCCTCATACAACTCTACAAAGACAAGGTATTATGTTATTTTGACTTGTTCCATGGGGCTTTGTGGTTTGTTTTTGACATTTATGGTGCTTGCCTTCTATGTCTATGTGTGAACTAGTTTTAGTTCTAGGCTAGTTTCGTTTGCTGGATAGAACATGTGATTTTGGAGTGTTTGTTTGCAGTAATTTGTGGAGTGAAATCCAATTGTTGGAACATTTTTGGTGTGTAACCCATACAGAGCTTTCAGAGCCGCCCTTGAGCTCCCTTGAGCTAAAGATGAGGAGCCGGTTGCTTTAGGCCCCAAAATGTTAATAGTTAGGGTTACATTCATATCCTTCCCCAATATGTTTGATGCGGTTGCCATGGAAGAGGAGTACCGCTTTAGGCATTTTAAGCCTAGAGTGGCAAAACCGTAAATATGCGACGATGGAATTACGAGTTGGGCTCACTTGTGTTCAATCCGAAACGGCCCAACGGTCAAGACACATCGCCTTTTGGCCATGTGCTATGTGTTTTTTAGCCGTCTGAGGCCGTTTAGGACTCCATATAGGCAATTTTACCGTTTTAGGAAATATTTGTTTTTTTTTTATAACTTTTAGTAGGAAATTCTGTTTCAATCCGTTCTTTTAATAGGTTATACCATACTACACTTGATACTAACCAAAAGGCCGAGTACAGATACTACACTTGATCTTTTTTTTATTGGTGATACTACACTTGATCTTGGCCAAAAGGCCGAGTAGAGATATTGCACTTAATCTTGTTTTAGAATTGCTGATACTACACTTGATCATGGCCAAAAGACCGAGAACAGGTACTACGCTTGATTTTATTTTTTTGATATCAGAGATACTACCTTGATCATAATGAATAGGCTGAGAACAGATACTACACTTGATTTCTTTTCTGATCGGCGATAGTACAACACTTGATCTTAGCCCAAAGGATGAGAAATATGCTACACTTGATGTTTTTTTTTTTCTCCCTATTTTCTTTCTCAAGTCACTAACATTACTCGTGCTTCTTTCTGGTAATTTAACCTTAATCCCCTTGCTTATGCCAAAAAAAAAAAAAAAAGTTAAAAAGTATTTTTTCACTCCTATTTAGGAGTTTTTTTGGATGTTATTATGAGAATTCTCCCATAATTTTTTTGAGTCATTTTGTAGGTGAATCCGGCTTTCAGTGTGGTAATTGAAAGCAAATCTTTAAATGAGTTTAGTAGTACACAAAATGTTCTAGGTTGTTCAGTTGTGTGGCTTTTCATCTTTCTTTTGAGATGACATTAGTGGATTCTTTTGAGTTCCCATTCTCAGAGTGCAAATGGAAGGTTAGGGTTGCTTTTATGATTGGTTGTTTTGGTTCCATAAAGTTTGGTTTTTTTTTTTTGGGCCGGAAAACTATCTAAAAGTAAAACAAACTTGACAGTAATCTTGTTTTCTAAATGAGTTCCAAGAACTTTGTTATCTTATTTAAGTCCTTAGTAACTATAGGTTTCGGGAAGAGTCACGTACAACGGCCATGGAATGGATGAGCTTGTTCCACAGAGGACCTCTGCTTGACCTTCATAGGAGAATTGACAGTGACAAACATTAGCATTCTCTGGTAGATGTCAAGGGGTTGGAACTCGTTATGGTAAATTACATTCATAGATGTTTTTAATAATTATAAATGTAAGAACCACAAAAGTTTGAGTTCTATATCGGTTTTCGATGAAATTTGCAGAAATGATGGTAGAACTATCAAGGAGAGAAAAGCAAGCAAATACAGAGTCTAATCCTGATATTTATGTTTTCATAAAGGTAACCACAATTTTTCCATGCGAAAACCATTTTGGTTTAATTGACTTTCCACATATCTAACCATGTACAAGCTGCATTAAGGCCAGTGTTGTGGCAGATTATGCTCTTAAGGTACCAACTTGAAAACAAATTTAGCAACTGAAACAAGTTTTTGAAAGCCTTAGTAACTGATTTGACCTCCTTTGATTTCTTCAATTTCCACACATACTAGATCTGGAAATATGCGCAGATAGCTTGGTGGGTGATGAAATGCGGACATGTATTTTTGGTGGACAAAAAAAGCAGCTCACAATAGGTAAAATGCATTCACAGAACAACATGCCATATTCTAGAAACGGAACTCCTAAAATCATGAAAAAATTGCCTATCTTTGTCTTTTCAAAACTGCTTTAAGTTTTGGGCCAATTGTATATTACTTTCCCGATAAGTCACATCAAATCGGAAGAGTTGAATTTTTTGACAAAAACTGAAATAAGTTTAATGATAACAGCAATAGGAATTATGAAAAAGATATATAAATCCGAGTAAGTGATTACCAGTCATACCCTTCGAGTAATTTGTTTAGCCAAAAGACTTCAGAAACTCTGATTATTCTAAGTTTTTGATGTTATATCATGCCGGAGAGATGCTGGTTGGACCAGCTAGAGCACTCTCGATGGATGAGATATCGACTAGCTTGGACTGCTCTACAACTTCCTTGACTCTGAATTCTTTTATGTGGTTGAAATACACACGACTTTTGTTCTTTCTGTAAAATGAAACACTAAAACCCCAGTTTGTTGTATACACATACGTATCTATCCGTAAATTGGAGATAACCAACAAAAGATTTGAACGAGGTGTTTGATTATGCTAATTAGAAGAGTATCACTAGAGGGAAATGAATTGCCATATTTTTATCAAAGCACATGATAACTAAGGGAACTTCAAGTAAGTGGCTAACCATAATCTTTTTTGGTAATTCTTTTGATAATTGAGATCTTTCGTTTTCGTATTGGTTTATTTGTCAAATGGGCATTTGAATAAAGTGTAGTTTTTCACCCTTTGTCTTCCCAACAATCAGCTAATATTCCAAATATTTTTACCACATCAGGTGTAACTTGTAGGAGGAAGCTGTACAAAATGCGCACGTAACCCATAACAGAAAGGAACAGCAAGTAGCTCTTTTTAGCTTCATCAGTATAGAATGGTAGTCCTGGACTTGTACATAGTTCCATAGTAAAGTCTTCTATTAAAACTCCATTTATCGTGTCCAACTAGACGTCTGAGAAAAATATTGCACACCATCCAGACATGGTGATAGATCACAAAGATAACATTGAAAAGCTTCTTGATATGTTGTCATGATGGTGATAACAAACAAAAAAAGAGGGAAAAAAATGTACTTTCATCTTGTTAGAGTATAATGTCAGGGATGGAAGTTTTCCCTCCAACAATATGGTGATGAATACCACATTTGAATGAACTTTTTTGGGTTTCGTCTATTTTGCAGTGATGGGTGACGTTAAAGGGAGGAAACATGAGACTGGCCGCTCTGGAATTACCAGCATCACTACTAATGAAGATTGTGAAGAAGAGTACACGGAGTATGCAAATGGTGGGGGGCGCACGTTAGCCATCACGCGCAAGGTGGTCCTTTTCCAGAGTCCATGGTTCAGTCCCCTCCTCATAGCCCGAGGGTTTAGTGCTCTCCTTTCATATTCTTTCCTTAGGTCTGTTTTACATATTAGGTGATGATTTGGACGTTGGCATTTTCAAGATTCCTACTTCTAACTGATTTTTTTCCCAGTATAACTAACTGAAAAGTTTTGGGTCGGTGGGCATATGGGGTTTGGATAAGAGTAAGGAAAGTAACCATCACTCTAATGGAATGACAGAGAGAACGTGTCCTTTGTTGATACCTAGCGTACACCGCCGCCTACGGAAATGGGTTAATAAACATTGCTTTATATTGGGTGTAGCAGCGTTGCTTCCTTTTTTTCACCGCGAATAATTCAATCTTGAGAAAGAAGGCCTTGTGGGGGCATTGCATTTCCCTCTGTTTGTTTATGGTAGTATATAAAAAAACTCTTGAGGGGAGTGCTTAAAAGTTGCGAACTTTAGTGAATTTTTTTGGGCAGTCCTCGAAATTTGGTAGGAATTTATTTGTTTAAAGTTACATGGAGTTGTTTTTCCAAGCATATGTTCTCTTCCAAATTCTCTATTTGTTCCATAGATATCCATATAGTTCTATATAAGTTTAACTCATCTCTTTGGCCATGTTCTTCGTGGAAAATGTAAGTGCAATTGTTCATTTTTTTTTAATCAAAGAAAATTCAGAGTAGTTATGTGGGTTTTGATGAAATTGCACAAATTATGAACATTTCCATATGAGTAGAATGAGGCATGAATTTGTGGTTAGGGTGATGAAATTAAATGAGGCATGATTGGGACTTGTTAATCTGCAAATGCGGTTGTTTCAAGTGGCCTTCAACTTTTGTGGAAGTCAGAGATAGACCTTGTATTTATATGGAAATCCCTATTTGTGTTCAGGTCCCTATCAATCCTTTGCAAAGGCCTGATGAGATGATGCAAATAGATAGTAACTCAGCAACCCAATATTCAATTCGGAACGATTATCCAGGGACGGGGATAGCCACGATGATCACATGGAGTTTTGGTGGAAAGCAAGTAGCCATTGAGGGATCATGGCAAAATTGGAGGGCCAGGTTTGAGATTGGCTTTTAGTTTTTCTTTTCTCTTTCACTTTTTGTCTGGATTCTATTCTTGATTCTAGGCAATATTGATATGAACAAGTAATCTCAAACCTGGCCCTCTAGTTACACTTGATTCTAGGCAATATTCTTGATTCCATGCTACACTTGATTTCTTTTCTCAGAGTGCAAATGGAAGGTTAGGGTTGCTTTTATGTTTGGTTTTTTTGGGTCCGTCAAGTTTGGCATTTTTCGGCCGGAAAACTTGATACAAATTGAAAAGTAAAACAAACTTGGCAATAATCCGGTTTTCTAAATAAGTTGCAAGGACTTTGTCATCTTATTTAAGTCCTTAGTAACTATAGGTTTCGGGGAAGAGTCACGTACAATAGCCATGGAATGGATGAGTTTGTTCCATAGAGTACCTCTACTTATTTAAGTCAATATGACCTTCATAGGAGAATTGACAGTGACAAACATTGGCATTCTCCGGTAGATGTCAAGGGGTTGGAACTCGTTATGGTAAATTACATTCATAGATGTTTTTAATAATTACAAATGTAAGAACCACAAGAGTTTAAGTTCTATATCGGTTTTCGTTGAAATTTACAATAATGATGGCAGAACTATCAAGGAGAGAAAAGCAAGCAAACACAGAGCTTAATCCTGATATTTATGTTTTCATAAAGGTAACCACAATTTTTCCATGCGTAAACCATTTTGGTTGAATTGACTTACCACATATCTAACCATGTACATGCTGCATTAAGGCCAGTGTTGTGACAGATTATGTTCTTAAGGTACCAACTTGAAAATCTGAGACAAGTTTTTGAAAGCTTTAGTAACTGATTTGACCTCCTTTGATTTCTTCAATTTCCACACATACTAGATCTGGAAATATGCGCAGATAGCTTGGTGGGTGATGAAATGCGGACATGTATTTTTGGTGGACAAAAAAGCGGCTCACAACATGTAAAATGCTTTCACAGATCAACATGCCATATTCTAGAAACGGAACTCCTAAAATCATGAAAAAATTGCCTATCTTTGTCTTTTCAAAACTGCTTTAAGTTTTGGGCCAATTGTATATTACTTTCCCGATAAGTCACATCAAATCGGTAGAGTTGAATTTTTTGACAAAAACTGAAATAAGTTTAATGATAACAGCAATAGGAATTATGAAAAAGATATATAAATCCGAGTAAGTGATTACCAGTCATACCCTTCGAGTAATTTGTTTAGCCAAAAGACTTCAGAAACTCTGATTATTCTGAGTTTCAGAAACTCTGATTATTCTGAGTTTCAGAAACTCTGATTATTCTGAGTTTCTGATGTTATATCATGTCGGAGAGATGCTGGTTGGACCAGGTAGAGCACTCTTGATGGATGAGATATCGACTGACTTGGACAGCTCTACAACTTTCCAGATTGCGAATTCAAACTAGTAGTCCAGCAACATACTTGAAGGAACTTCTGTTTTCTCTCTCTTCTAGTCGGCACCAGAAGAAACTTACGACCTGTTCGATGACAAGATGACAAGATTATGCTCTCTGATGGGCAAATTATGTGTCAAAGATGGGGTATGGCTTTTTTTCCTTGATTGTTTGAATTTCTCTTTTTATAATATTTGTCATGAATGTTCTGATCCGATTGTTATATTCTTGATGAACCATCTTTCTTTTTTTAAATCAATTGGAGTCTTTGAGATATCAGAATGCCGAGTCTTTTTCTGATTAGTAGGGATAACTTCTAAAGTTGGGGAAAGTGAAGGAGAAAGTATTAAAGGCTTATTGCTTTGAGATTAGTTATTGGACTTAAGGGCTTAGGACAACAAATTTGAAATGGGTATTTTGTTTCTTATTGTTGGTTTTTTTTGTCGGGAAATTCCTGGCCGGTCCCAAATTTTACATGGGGTTCCATGCAACCCTTTTTTAAAGTGCTATCCCATTTGAACCCTTTCCCATTTGGACCCTTTTTAAAGATGCTTTTACTATTTTGCCCCTATCACTTTTCATACCCCTAGAATTCACACCTCCGAGAATTCACCTCCCAGAATTCACACCCCTTTGTAAAATTCACACCTTTGCGGAATTCACACCCCTAAAATTCACATCTTTTTTTTGTTGTTGTAGAATTCACGCCCTATTTGCACTATTCATACCCCCAGAATTCACATCCCTTTCAAGAATTCACACTCATTTTTCGGAATTCACCCATAAATGCAGCATTCGCAACTCATTTGCACAATTCACACCCACATAATTACACAATTCACACTCCGTCTGCATAATTCACATCTCCAAATTTAGAATTCAAAAAAGACAAAACCCCAGAATTCACACCCCCAAGAATTCGTATCCCCAGAATTCACACCGAAGAAATTCACTCCCCAGAATTCACACCTTGTTTCATTCTTGGGGGTGTGAATTCTGATAGATGTGAATTTCTTCATTCTTGGGGGGTGTGAATTCTTTGGGGTGTAAATTTTTCGGAATATGAATTCTGGCGGATGTGAATTCTTGGAACTGCAAAGAGTCCTTTACAGAATTCACACCTCTAACGCATTTGCTACATATTCGAGTATTTTAATGACCAACTGTAACAGTCGTCACATTCTACCAATGGGAGAAACTCCATCGCACATACAGATTTTCTCCACCGCACATACAGATAGGAACAAGACTACCATTATACCTTTTCTTTTCTTTTTTTTTTTTTTGTGTGTGTGATCTGGACTACCATTATACCTGAAACAAGACTACCAAGAGAGCTCTCCATGGACCTCGTCCCCATCGACTTCGACTTCGTTGACCGCTGGCCCCACCCCCACCCCCACCCCCACCCTCCTCCTCTACCCTCGTTGACGCCGACGCCCGCGACGAAGAACAACTCTACTTCGTTCCCTAAAGGTACAGAATGAGACTAGTGGCTAAACAATTCTATATACGTAGTAGCAATTTTGTGAATGAAAGTAGAAAACAGAAGCAAAATCGAATTTGTACATAACATGGAGATGGAGAAGTTCGGCAAAAATGACGAAGTAGAAATAGAGTAAATGGATATAGATACAGGTATATAGATATGTGCCACGGATCAAACTATGTACAACATCATAGAGATCGCCACGAGAGAATCGAGGTCGGCGGGTCACTCACAATAGACAAGGACGAGATCACCGTCACCTCTGATTTTTTTAACCTCGAGCAATGATGAGCAGGGTTATTTTTGGTAGTTTACTTAAAACGGGGTTTACATGGGATGGGTTTGACATGCAGTAGACTTGGACGGGTAGCTTGCGACAAAACGGGGCCGGCTAGTTAGAACCCCTTTTTTTGTTTCTTTATACTTGTGTTATCGATTAGTGTAGTTATGACATTTTGTTGATTTGATATTTCATTTCTGGTTAATCTCCCATAGTTGCCCAAAGATCTTTATCCTGATTTTTTTTTCCAGTGTTTTGATCACTAAATATCCATACCATCATATTGGATAAGCCACACACTATGAGTAGTCAATGACATCTCACATTAAATCTGTTTAATCAAATGTGGAAAATATCGGTCTTTACCAAATTTGCATGGGATGTGAATTTAGTGAGGGAAAATCTGATTTTGAAGTGACTGAGACCTGTGTACTACTCTTCTTCCTTTTAAAAATTGAAAATATATTACACAGGTTTTTTGTTCTCCCTTGTAATTAATCCTCAAATAGCATTTTTATCCTAATTTAATTCTTGTCAGTATAATCCTGAGATTTAGGGTGATTTTTATGTCCTTGAAAGTAACGGATGCTAGACTTCTCAAATGTTTCCCTCTTGTGGATTACTCTATACTTCATGGTATCCACAAGTCACCATTGAGAACCTAGAGTGTTGGCACCAGAGGCATAGCAAGAATTGGAGGACTTTGAAGTTCGGGAACTTTTGCGATGTAAGTTAGCGTCTACGATTGGGCACCTATTTTTTAAATTTTCCTATTCGACCAAGTGGACATGGTTAAGCTTTGTCATTTGTAGGTGTCTTACGAAGATTTACTTCTCAAGAACTTATTTGCCGAAGTCATCAGAGTTGAGCTTCAGAACAAAGTCCGCATGTCTCTTTCTATCTCTCTCCGAATCTCTTTTGTTTTCCTTCATCATGTTTCTTGTCTGACTTTTTTATTTGATTGTTTATTTCCATGCAAATTTTTGTCACCATATGCATCAGATTGCGTTGAAATAGAATTTTATTAGATTTCCCTTGCTCTGAATTCTTTTATGTGGTTGAAATACACACGACTTACTGTTCTTTCCGTAAAATGAAACGCTAGAATGGGAAATGGAACCCATTTTGTTGTATACACATATGTATCTATCCGTAAATTGGAGATGACCAACAAAAGATTTGAAAGAGGTTTGATTATGCTAATTAGAAGAGTATCACTAGAGGGAAATGAATTGCCATATTTTTATCAAAGCACATGATAATTAAGGGATCTTCAAGTAGGAGGCTAACCATAATCTTTTTTGGTAAATCTTTTGAATAATTGAGATCTTCTTTCGTTTCCATATTGGTTTATTTGTCAAATGGGCATTTGAAGAAAGTGTAGTTTTTCACCCTTTGTCTTCCAAACAATCAGCTTGTATTCAAAATATTTTTACCACATCAAGTGTAACTTGTGGGAGGAAGCTGTACAAAATATGCACATAACCCAGAACAGAAAGGAACAGCAAGCAGATCTTTTAAGCTTCATCACAGGTATAGAATGGTAGTCTTGGACTTGTACATAGTTCCATAGTTAAGTCTTCTATTAAAATTGCATTTATCGTGTCCAACTAGACATCTAAGAAAAATATTGCACACCATCCAGACATGGTGATAGATCACAAAGATGACATCGAAAAGCTTCTTGATATATTGTCATGATGGTGATAACAAACAAAAGAAGAGGGAAAAAAAGAATGTACTTTCATCTCGTGGAGGATAATGTTAGGGATGGACGTTTTCCCTCCCTACAATACGGCGATGAATACCACATTTGAATGAACTTTTTTGGGTTTTGTCTATTTTGCAGTGATGGATAACGTTAGAGGGAGGAAAGATGAGACTGGCCCCTTTGGAATTACCAGCAACACTACTTATGAAGATTTTGAAGAATAGTACATGGAGTATGCACATGGTGGGGGGCGCAAATTAGCCATCATGTGCAGGGTGGTCCTTTAACAGAGTCCATGGTTCAATCCCTTCCTCATAGCCCGAGGGCTTAGTGCTCTCTTTTCATATTCACTCCTCAGGTCAGTTTTACATATTGGGTGATCATTTGGACGTGAGCATTTTCAAGTTTCCTACTTCTAATTGGTTTTTTTTTTTTCCAGTATAACTAACTAAAAAGTTCTGGGTCGGTGGGCATATGGGTTTTGGATAAGAGTAAGGAAAGTAACTGTCACTCTAATGGAATGATGGAGAGAACGCGTCCTTTGTTGATACCTAGTGTACACTGCCACCTACAGAAATGGATTAATTAATAAACATTGCTTTATTTTGGGTGTAGCGGCGTTGCTTCCTTTTCTTTACCGCGAATAATTCAATCTTGAGAAAGATGGCCTTGTAGGGGCATTGCATTTCCCTCTGTTTGTTTATGGTAGTATATAAAAAAACTCTTGAGGGGAGTGCTTAAAAATTGTGAACTTTGGTGAATTTTTTTGGGTTAGTCCTGGGAATTTGGTAGGCACGGAGTTGTTTTTTCAAGCATATGTTCTCTTCTAAATTCTCTATTTGTTCCATAGATATCCATATAGTTCTATATAAGTTTTCAGTCATCTCTTTGGCCATGTTCTTCGTTGAAAATGTAAGCGCAATTGTTCATTTTTTTTTTTCCAAAGAAAATTCAGAGTAGTTGTGATGCGGGTTTTTGATGAAATTGCACAAATCATGAACGTTTCCATATGAGTAGAATGAATTCCACAGGGAGTCTGAATTTGTGGTTAGGGTGATGAAATTAAATGAGGCATGATTGGGACCTGTTAATCTGCAAATGCGGTTGCTTCAAGTGGCCTTCAACTTTTGTGGAAGTCAGAGATGGACCTTGTATTTATGTGGAAATCCCTATTTGTGTTCAGGTCCCTATCAATCCTTTGCAAAGGCCCGATGAGATGATTTAAATACATAGATGATTAAATACATAGTAACTAAGTGGCCCAATATTCATCTCGGAACGATAATCCAGGGACGGGGATACCCACGATGATCACATGGAGTTTTGGTGGAAAGTAAGTAGCCATTGAGGGATCATGGCAAAATTGGAGGGCCAGGTTTGAGATTTGCTTTTAGTTTTTCTTTTCTTTTTCACTTTTTGTGTGGATTCTATTCTTGATTCTTGGCAATATCGATATGAACAAGTAATCTCTTTGGGAAAATGACCGCCCATGACGTGTTTTGATAATTAATACCCGCCAAGGACAAGTTAAGAACATATTTGTTAATGCTGAAAATGTTTTTGGCGGGTATTAATTATCAAAACATTTCCTTGACCGTCATTTTCCCAATCTCTTTTTGCAGAGATTTCCTACCAAAATCAGGCAAGGACTTCACAATTATCACAATTATGAAAGTGCTCCCGTCATGTGTTTACCATTATCAGCTTATCATTGATGGACAATGGAAGAACTTTTTTAAACGTACACGTACTAAAACATATCAACCAGACCTTGAATATATTATCCGTGGGAAAGGATGTTCTAACCTTAAAACTGTCTATGTTTGTAATATTTCAAACTGCAATTCGTATCCAATGTAAATACTGATGGTTGCAACTCATACTTTTCTAAGGCCTCATGCAAAATGAGTAAACAATCCAAAACACATTCACGGTATATAATTTTTGTTATTGAATCAATGGGCATGACCAATCGTGAGTAGCATGTAGTTATGCCCCTAGTATGATGCATTGGCTCTTTTGAGGTGAATAGGCAATTAGTGATTCATTCTTACTCTCCATAGTTCAAACAAAATAGCAATTCTTACCCAAATAGAGTGGACCATGCACAATTGATACCGCGCCACGGGGCAATGATTAATTGGGGAATCTCTCTCTTTCTCTCTCCCCTGTTTTGGTTTGGTTAGAAGAGCTACTTAAATCTCTGAAACACTGTTGGGATCATTGGGGCGTTTTTTGTATTTTATGCTATGAGTATTTGGCATGTTAGTTTGGTTTGTATTTTGAGTTCAAAATGATCGGATATCGAGTATTATGTTATTTGAATGGTCATTTGGGTTCGTATTTGTGTTTAGGAGTTAGGGGACCCGAAATTTGTTTGATTTTTTTTTAATTTGATTGAACAACAAAGCTAGAATTTAGGAGAAGTTGGATTCCTTGAATCATAGAGCTCTTTGTCCGAAGTTGGATTTCCTGAACCATGGAGCTTTCTAATTGTACTTTTGTTTGGAATTGGTTTCTTGGTTATTCATTTGCTGTTGTTTACACTAGTTATTGATTCTGTTATTCTACTGATTTTAGCCGTGCAATTTTGGAGATAATTTCTACGCTTTGTTGGAGAACAGGTTCTTGGTTAAGCAATAAAACTAAAAGGTTATCTTAGCTGTGTAAGATTTCATGTGTCTCATGTCATTTGATCACCTTGGTTATTGATTTACTTTACATCCTTCGCTCATAATTGTACTTGCAACTTCTCATTTGGTCCCTATGCATATGGCTGTTAATTTCTCTAATGTAAGTTGTAATATCAAAATATAATTGTTATTCGCTGTTATTGTGCTGCATGTGATGATATTGCGCCGCCAAAGAATCTTGAGACTCTTTTGTACACAATCATAGAAGTGGCCATTGTAGAGGACAAAGCCTTATAAGGTTATGACGACTGCATAATGGCCTAAAAGTAGCTGCAATGTAGTGAGTACACAATCTCAACTTGCAAAAGAAAACAATGAAGACTTGTTAATTTTTGCAGATAGAGGTACAGAAATCCAACAGCTATGAATACTTGTGCAGTTGATATATGCTTTGCATATTGCCTTTTGAAACTTCTCTTAAAATAAGCAAAAATTACTCAGGTCCTAACTACCACTAAAGACACGTATCTGATAAGACTTTTTAGAGTTTTGAAGAGATCATCCTTGTATGAAAGGCAACTAATAAAGACAATGTAAGCTGCCAAGTTTGAAAGAAATTTCCTACTTTAAACTCAAAATTCCCAACAAATGTAAAAACTATGCTACTCTTGATTTTAGCTAAAAGGCAGAGAAAAGATACTACATTCGATTTTTATTTTGATCGGCGATACTACACTCGACAACAACCAAAAGGCCGACAACAGATGCTACACTTGATTTTTTTGGATCAACGATACTACATTTGACATTAGCAATAATGCCGAGAACAGTCGAGCATATATACTAAAATTGATCAATTTTTTTTAATCGGCAAGAACAAATAAGCAAAAGGCTGAGAACAAATGTTAAACTCGCTTTTTTTCCTGATCGGCAATACTACTACACTTGATCTTGTTTTTTATCTTTCATAGTACACTTGACATTAGGGAAAAGACCGAGAACAATCGATGCTACACTTGATCTTTTTTTGTATTTTATATAATAGTTAATGTGTCTTGTCATTTGATCACCTTGGTTATTGATTTACTTCACATCCTTCGCTCATAATTGTAATCTCAACTTCATTAGAAAAATGTGCACAATTCTCGTTTAGTCTCTATGTATATGGTTGTTAATTTCTCTTCTGTAAGTTGTAATATTAGAATATAATTGTTATTTGTTGTTATTGTGCTGCAAGTGATGATATCGTGGCTCCAAAGAATTTTGGGACTCTTTTGTACACAATCATGGAGGAGGCCATTGTAGAGGAGGACAAGGCCTTACACGGTTACGAGAACTGCATAACGGCCTAAAAGTGGTTGCATTGCACTGCACTAAATACAATCCAATACAAACTACTTCGAGGACAATCTCAACTTGCAACATTTTTGCAAATAGAGGTACAGAAATCCAACAGCTATGAATACTTGTGTAGTTGACATTTGCTTTACATAATGCCATTTGAAACTTCTCTTAAAATAAACAATAGATTACTCAGGTCCTAACTAGTAACTACCACAAAAAACACGTATAGTATAAGACTTTTTAGAGTTTTGAAGGGATCATCCTTGTATCGAAGGCAAGAAACAAAAACATTGTAAGGCGCCAAGTTTGAAATAAATTTCCAACTTTCAACTCAAAATTCCCGACAATTGTAAAAAGATGCAACTCTTAATTTTAGCCAAAAGGCTAAAAATAGATGCTACATTTGATATTTTTTTTTTCAACGGCGATACTACACTTGACAATTAACAAAAGGCCGGGAGCAGATGCTACTTTTGATTTTTTTTGATAATCGATACTACATTTGATATTAGCAATAAGCCCGAGAACAATCGAGAACAAATTCTACATTTGATCAATTTTATTTAATCGCCGAGAACAGCTAAGCAAAAGGGTGAGATCAACTGATAAACTTACTTTTTTCCTGATCGGCAATATTACTACACTTGATTTTGTTTTTTATCTTTCATTGTACACTTGACATTAGGGAAAAGGCCAAGAACAACCGATGCTACACTTGATTCTTTTTTGTATTTTATATAGGGTCTTGCTATGATAAACACGGTAGAAGATAAGAAAAATATGTATTTTTGTGAATTTTTTACACCATTTAATACACATTCACACATTTATTATTGTCAGTCCATTGGGCTGATTTTAGAAATTTCCTTTTATATAACATTTATGTGTCTCTTGCTTAGTTGCATGAAGCGGGAGCGGGAGCGGGTGCGTAAGCGGAAGCGGGAGCAGGGGAGCGAGCGAATATAGAAGCTCCCAAGGTTGGGAGCGTGAGAGGAGCTTGTACATGTATTATGAACATAATGTAGCATAGAGTATCCACTTTAAAAAGTACAATAATTTGGGAAGAAAAAAAATGGGCCAAGTCCTCAATAAGTGTAAGAAATGGGCTAGTGGTACAATATATGATTTCTTTTTAAGATATCATGACTTAGGCTAGATATATGAGTTCGTCAAAAACCAATTAATAAAGCTAAGTGATAAATCCCTGTTTTTCTATACAAATATCATACAAAAGCTCCTATCTTCGTAAGGAGCGAGCTCCCATCTCGATGGGAGCAGGCTCCCGTCAAGCTCCTTAGTTGGGAGCGCAAAAGCGGGCTCCCAAGATGGGAGCGGCACCACTTTAGGAGCTCCCTGCAACTAAGGTCTCTTGTCATTTGATCACCTTGGTTATTGATTTACTTCCCATCCTTCGCTCATAATTGTACTCGCAACTTCATTAGAAAAATGTGCACAGAGTTCTCGTTTGGTCTTTCTGTATATGATTGTTAATTTCTCTAATGTAAGTTGTAATATCAGAATATATAATTGTTATCACTGTTATTGTGTTGCATGTGATGATATCGCGCCGCATAAGAATTTTTGGACTCTTTTGTACACAATCATAAAGGAGGCCATTGCAGAGGCGACAAGGCCTTACAAGGTTACGAGGACTGCATAATGGCATAAAAGTAGCTGCATTGCACTAAACACTATCTAATACAAACTACTCCGAGGACAATCTCAACTTGCGAAATTTTTGCAGATAGAGGTACGAAAATTCAACAACTATGAATACTTGTGCGGTTGATATCTGCTTTACATAGTGCCATTTGAAACTTCTCTAAAAAAAATAATAAATTACTCGGGTCCTAACGACCACTAAAAACACATATATGATTAGAATTTTTAGAGTTTTGAAGAGATCATCCTTGTATCGAAGGTAAGAAACAAAGACAATGTAAGCTGCCAAGTTTGAAAGAAATTTCCTACTTTAAAATGTAAAAATGATGTTACTCTTGATTCTAGCCAAAAGGCTGAGAATAGATGTTACATTTGAAATATTTTTTGATCGGCGATACTGCATTTCACAAAAGCCAAAAGGCCGATAACAGATGCTACACTTGATTTTTAGGGTAAACGATACTTTATTCGACATCAGCAATAAGGCCGATAACAACTGAGAAAAGATACTACACTTGATCAATTTTCTTTAATCGGCGAGAACAGATAAGCCAAACTCTGAGAATAGATGTGAAACTTTCTTTTTTTTGCTAATCGGCAATACTGCTATACTTGATCTTGTTTTTAATCTTTGATATTACATTTAACGTTAGGGAAAAGGCCGAGAACAGCTGATGCTACACTTGATCTTTTATTGTTTTTTAAATAAGATTTATTGCGTCTCTTGTCATTTGATCACGTTGATTATTATTTACTTCACATCCTTTGCTCATAATTGTACTCGCAACTTCATTAGAAAAATATGCACAGGGTTCTCGTTTGGTCTTTAAGTATAAGGTTGTTAATTTCTCTAATTCAAGTTGTAATATCAGAATATAATTGTTTTTGGCTGTTATTGTGATGCAAGTGATGATATCGCGCCGCCGAATAATATTGGGTCTCTTTTGTACTCAATCATAGCGGAGGCTATTGCAGAGGAGGACAAGGCCTTACAAGGTACGAGGACTACATAATGGCGTAAAAGTTGCCTCATTGCTCTAAATACAATTCAGTACAAACTATTCTGAGGGCAATCTCAACTTGTGAAATTTTTGCATATAGAGGTACGGAAATCCAACAGTTATGAATACTTGTGCAGTTGATATCTCCTTTACATAATACAATTTGAAACTTCTCTTAAAGAAATAATAAATTACTGGGGTCCTAACGACCACTAAAAACACGACTACGATAAAGTTTTTTAGGGTTTTAAAGAGATCATCCTCGTATCGAAGTTAAGAAACAAAGAGAATGTAAGATGTCAAATTTGAAAGAAATTTTCTACTTTCAAATGTAAAAAAGAAGCTACTCTTGATTTTAGACAAAAGGTTGAGAATAGATGCTACATTTGATTTTTTTTTTGATTGGCGATACATCATTTGACAATAGCCAAAAGGCTGAGAACAGATGCTACACTTGAGTTTTTTTTGGTCAACGATACTCTATTTGACATTAGCAATAAGGCCGAGAATAGCTGAGAAAAGTTACTACACTGGATCAATTTTTTTTAATCAGCGAGAACAGATAAGCCAAACTCATGAGAATAGATGTAAAACTTTCTTTTTTAACTAATCGGTAATATTACTATACTTGATCTTGTTTTTTATCTTTCCTATTACATTTGACATTAAGGAAAAGGGCGAGAACAGACGATGCTACACTTGATCTTTTATTGTATTTTAAATAAGATTTAATGTGTCTCTTGTCATTTGATCACGTTAGTTATTATTTACTTCACATCTTTCGCTAATAATTGTACTCGCAACTTCATTAGAAAAATGTGCACAAAGTTCTCGTTTGGTCTTTATGTATATGGTTGTTCATTTCTTTAATGTAAGTTGAAATATCATCATATAATTGTTTTTCGCTGTTATTGTGCTGAAAGTGATGATATCGCGCCGCCAATGAATATTGGTACTCTTTTGTACACAATCATAGAGGAGGCTATTACAGAGGAGGACAAGGCCTTACAAGGTTTCGAGGACTACATAATGGCCTAAAGTAGCTACATTGCACTGAAGACAATCCAATACAAACTATTCTGAGGACAATCTCAACTTGCGATATTTTCGCATATAGAGGTACGGAAATCCAAAAGTTATGAATACTTGTGCAGTTGATATCTCCTTTACATAATGCCATTTAAAACTTCTCTTAAAAAAATAATAAATTACTCAGTTCCTAACGACCACTAAAAACACGTAGACGAAAAAGATTTTTAGAGTTTTGAAGAGATAATCCTCGTATCGAAGTTAAGAAACAAAGACAATGTAAGCTGCGAAGTTTGAAAGAATTTTCTACTTTCAAATGTAAAAAAGAAACTACTCTTGATTTTAGCCAAAAGGTTGAGAATAGATGCTACATTTGATTTTTTTTTGATCGGCGATACAGCACTTGACAATAGCCAAAAGGCCGAGAACAGATGCTACACTTGATATTTTTTGTCAACGATACTCTATTTGAAATTGGCAATAAGGCCGAGAACAGCTGAGAAAGGATACTACACTTGATCAATTTTTTTTAATCGGCGAGAACAGATAAGCCAAACTCTGAGAATAGATATAAAACTTTCTTTTTTTGCTAATCGGCAATACTACTATACTTGATCTTGTTTTTTATCTTTCATATTCAATTTGACATTAGGGAAAACGCCGAGAACATCCGATGCTACACTTGATCTTTTATTGTATTTTAAATAAGATTTAATCTATCTCTTGTCATTTGATCACGTTAGTTATTATTTACTTCATATCCTTCGCTCATAATTGTACTCGCAACTTCATTAGAAAAATGTGCACAAAGTTCTCGTTTGGTCTCTATGTATATGGTTGTTCATTTCTCTAAAGTAAGTCGAAATATCATAATATAATTGTTTATCGCTGTTATTGTGCTGCAAGTGATGATATCGCGCCGGCAAAGAATATTGGTACTCTTTTGTACACAATCATATAGGAGGCTATTGCAGAGGAGGACAAGGCCTTACAAGGTTTCGAAGAGTGCATAATGGCCTAAAGTAGCTGCATTGCACTGTAGACAATCCAATACAAACTACTCTGAGGACAATCTCAACCTGCGAAATTTTTGCATATAGAGGTACGGAAATCCAACAGCTATGAATACTTGTGCAGTTGATATCTGCCTTACATAATGCCCTTTGAAACTTCTATTAAAAAAAATAATAAATAACTCGGGTCCGATCGACCATTAAAAACACGTATACGATAAGTATTTTTAGAGTTTTGACGAGATCATCCTCCTATCGAAGTTAAGAAACAAAGACAATGTAAACTGCTAAGTTTGAAAGAAATTTTCTAATTCAAATGTATAAAAGAAGCTGCTCTTGATTTTAGCCAATTGGTTGAGAATAGATACCACATTTGATTTTTTTTTTTGATCGGCGATACATCATTTGACAATAGCCAAAAGGCCGAGAACAGATGCTACACTTGAATTTTTTTTTTTTTTTTTGTCAACGATACTCTATTTGACATTAGCAACAAGGCCGAGAACAGCTCATAAAGATACTGCACTTGATCAATTTTTTTTAATCGGCGAGAACAAATAAGCCAAACTCTGAAAATTGATATAAAACTTTCTTTTTTTGCGAATCGGCAATATTACTATACTTGATCTTGTTTTTTATCTTTCATATTCAATTTGACATTAGGGAAAACGCCGAAAACATCCGATGCTACACTTGATCTTTTATTGTATTTTAAGTAAGATTTAATCTATCTCTTGTCATTTGATCACGTTAGTTATTATTTACTTCATATCCTTCGCTCATAATTGTACTCGCAACTTCATTAGAAAAATGTGCACAAAGTTCTCGTTTGGTCTCTATGTATATGGTTGTTCATTTCTCTAAAGTAAGTCGAAATATCATAATATAATTGTTTTTCGCTGTTATTGTGCTGCAAGTGATGATATCGCGCCGGCAAAGAATATTGGTACTCTTTTGTACACAATCATAGAGGAGGCTATTGCAGAGGAGGACAAGGCTTTACAAGGTTTCGAAGAGTGCATAATGGCCTAAAGTAGCTGCATTGCACTGAAGACAATCCAATACAAACTACTCTGAGGACAATCTCAACTTGCGAAATTTTTGCATATAGAGGTACGGAAATCCAACAGCTATGAATACTTGTGCAGTTGATATCTGCCTTACATAATGCCCTTTGAAACTTCTCTTAAAAAAAATAATAAATAACTCGGGTCCGAACGACCATTAAAAACACGTATGCGATAAGTATTTTTAGAGTTTTGAAGAGATCATTCTCGTATCGAAGTTAAGAAACAAAGACAATGTAAACTGCTAAGTTTGAAAGAAATTTTCTAATTCAAATGTATAAAAGAAGCTGCTCTTGATTTTAGCCCATTGGTTGAGAATAGATGCTACATTTGATTTTTTTTTTTGATCGGCGATACATCATCTGACAATAGCCAAAAGGCCGAGAACAGATGCTACACTTGAATTTTTATTTTTTTTTGTCAACGATACTCTATTGGACATTAGCAACAAGGCCGAGAACAACTCAGAAAAGATACTGCACTTGATCAATTTTTTTTAATCGGCGAGAACAGATAAGCCAAACTCTGAGAATTGATATAAAACTTTCTTTTTTTGCTAATCGGCAATATTACTATACTTGATCTTGTTTTTTATCTTTCATATTCAATTTTTACATTAGGGAAAACGCCGAAAACATCCGATGCTACACTTGATCTTTTATTGTATTTTAAATAAGATTTAATCTATCTCTTGTCATTTGATCACATTAGTTATTATTTACTTCATATCCTTTGCTCATAATTGTACTCGCAACTTCATTAGAAAAATGTGCACAAAGTTCTCGTTTTCATTTCTCTAAAGTAAGTCGAAATATCAGAATATAATTGTTTATCGCTGTTATTGTGCTGCAAGTGATGATATCGTGCCGGCAAAGAATATTGGTACTCTTTTGTACACAATCATAGAGGAGGCTATTGCAGAGGAGGACAAGGCCTTACAAGGTTTCGAAGAGTGCATAATGGCCTAAAAGTAGCTGCATTGCACTGAAGACAATCCAATACAAACTACTCTGAGGACAATCTCAACTTGCGAAATTTTTGCATATAGAGGTACGGAAATCCAACAGCTATGAATACTTGTGCAGTTGATATTTGCCTTACATAATGCCCTTTGAAACTTCTCTTAAAAAAAATAATAAATAACTCGGGTCCGAACGACCATTAAAAACACGTATACGTTAAGTATTTTTAGAGTTTTGAAGAGATAAGCCTCGTATCGAAGTTAAGAAACAAAGACAATGTAAATTGCTAAGTTTGAAAGAAATTTTCTAATTCAAATGTATAAAAGAAGCTGCACTTGATTTTAGCCAAATGGTTGAGAATAGAAGCTACATTTGATTTTTTTTTTGATCGGCGATACATCATTTGACAATAGCCAAAAGGCCGAGAACAGATGCTACACTTGAATTTTTTTTTTTGGCAACGATACTCTATTCGACATTAGCAACAAGGCCGAGAACAACTCAGAAAAGATACTGCACTTGATCAATTTTTATTAATCGCCGAGAACAGATAAGCCAAACTCTGAGAATAGTTGTAAAACTTTCTTTTTTTCTAATCAGCACTACTTCTATACCTGATCTTGTTTTTTATCTTTCCTATTACATTTGACGTTAGGGAAATGGCCGAGAACAGCCGATGCGACACTTGATCTTTTATTGTATTTTAGATAAGATTTAACGTGTCTCTTGTCATGTGATCATGTTGGTTGTTATTTACTTCACTTCCTTCCCTCATAATTGTACTCGCAACTTCATTAGAAAATTGTGCACAAAGTTTTTGTTTGGTCTCTTTGTATATGGTTGTTCATTTCTGTAATGTAAGTTTAAATATCAGAATATAATTATTTTTCACAGTTATTGTGCTGCAAGTTATGATATCGTGCCGCCAAAGATTATTGGGACTCTTTTGTACACAATCATGGAGGAGGCTATTGCAGAGGACAAGGCATTACAAGGTTTCGAGGACAGTGTAATGGCCTAACAGTAGTTGCATTGAACTGAAGACAATCCAATACAAACTACTCTGAGACAATCTGAACTTGCGAAATGTTTGCATATAGAGGTACCGAAATCCAACAGCTAGGAATACTTGTGTAGTTGATATCTATTTTACTTGATGCCATTTGAAACTTCTCTTAAAAAAAATAATAAATTACTCGGGTTCTAACGACTACTAAAAATATATATACGATTAGAATTTTTAGAGTTTTAAAGAGATCATCCTTGTATCGAAGGTAAGAATCAAAGACAATGTAAGCTGCCAAGTTTGAAAGAAATTTTGTACTTTAAATGTAAAAAAGTTGCCACTCTTGATTTTAGCCAAAAGGCTGAGAATAGATGCTACATTTGATTTTTTTTTTGATCGATGATAATGCACTTGACAAGAGCCGAAAGGCCGATAACAGATGCTACACTTGATTTTTTTGGGTCAACGATTCTCTATTTGACATTAGCAACAAGGACGAGAAAAGATACTACACTTGATCAATTTTTTTTAATCGGCGAGAACAGATTAGCCAAAGGCTGGGAATAGATGTTAAACTTTATTTTTATGCTGATCGGCAATTCTATTACACATGATCTTTTTTTAATCTTTCATTTTACATTTGACATTAGGGAAAAGGCCGAGAACAGCCGATGCTACACTTGATCTTTTATTGTATTTTTACTAAGATTTAATGTGTCTCTTGTCATTTGATCACATTGGCTATTATTTACTTCACAATCTTCGCTCATAATTGTACTCGCAACTTCATTAGAAAAATGTGCACAAAGTTAACGTTTGGTCTCTATGTATATGGTTGTTGATTTTTTTTCGATGTTATTGTGCTGCAATTGATCATATCGCGCAGCCAAAGAATATTGGGACTCTTTAGTACACAATCATAGAGAAGGCTACTGAAGAGGAGGACAAGGCCTTACAATGTTTCGAGGACTGCATAATGGCCTAAAACTTGCTGCATTGCATTGAAGACAATCCAATACAAACTACTCTGAGGACAATCTCAACTTTCAAATTTTTTACTTATAGAGGTACGGAAATCCAACAGGTATGAAGACTTGTGAAGTTGATATTTGCTTTACATAATGCCATTTGAAACTTCTCTTAAAAAAAAAAAATTACTCGGTCCTAATGACCACTAAAAACCCGTATATGATAAGAATTTTTAGAGTTTTGAAGGGATCATCCTTGTATCGAAGGTAAGAAACAAACACAATTTAAGTTGCCAAGTTCAGAACAAATTTCCTACTTTAAAATGTCAAAAAGTTGTTGCTCTTGATTTTATCGAAAAGGCGGAGAATAGATGCAACATTTGATTTTCTTTTTGATCGTCTATACTGCAGTTGACAAGATACAAATGGCCGATAACAGATGCTACACTTGATTTTGTTGGGTCAACGATACTCTATTTGACATTTGCAATAAGGCCGAGAACAACCGAGAAAAGATACTACACTTGATCAATTTTTTTTTCATCGGCAAGAACAGATAAGCCAAAGGCTGAGAATAGATGTTAAACTTGCTTTTTATGATGATCGGCAATACTACTATGCTTGATCTTGTTTTTTATCTTTCATATTACATTTGACATTAGGAAAAAGGCTGAGCACAATCGATGCTACACTTGATCTTTTATTGTATTTTAAATAAGATTTAATGTGTATGTTGTCATATGATCACGTTGGTCATTTCTTTACTTCACATCCTTCGCTCATTATTGTACTCGCAACTTCATTAGAAAAATATGCACAAAGTTCTCGTTTGGTCTCTATGTATATGGTTGTTAATTTCTCTAATGTAAGTTGAAATATCACAAATATAATTGTTTTTCGCTATTATTGTGCTGCAAGTGATGATATCGCGCCGCCAATGAATATTGAGACTCTTTTGGACACAATCATAGAGGAGGCTATTGCCGAAGAGGACAAGGCCTTACAAGGTTTCGAGGACTGCATAATGGTCTAAAAGTAGATGCATTGCACTGAAGACAATCCAATACAAACTACTCTGAGGACAATCTCAACTTGCAAAATTTTTGCATGTAGAGGTACGGAAATCCAACGGCTATGAATACTTGTGCAGTTGATATCAATTATACACATGATGCCATTTCAAACTTCTCTTAAAAAGAATAATAAATTAGTCTGGTCCTTGCGGCCATTAAAAACATGTATATGATAAGAATTTTTTGAGTTTTGAAGAGATCATCCTTGTATCGAAGGAAAGAAACAAAGAAAATGTAAGCTGTCAAGTTTGAAAGAAATTTTCTACTTTAAAATGTAAAAAAGTTGCTACTCTTGATTTTAGCCAAAAGGTTGAGAATAGATGCTACATTTGATATTTTTTTGATCGGCGATACTGCACTTGACGAGCCAAAAGACCGATAACAGATGCTACGCTTGATTTTTTGGGGTCAACGATACTCTATTTGAGATTAGAAACAAGGTCGTGAACAACCGAGAAAAGATACTACAGTTGATCAATTTTTTTTAATCATGGAGAACATATAAGCCTAAGGCTAAGAATCGATGTTAAACTTTCTTTTTATGCTGATCCGCAATACTACTGCCCTTGATCTTTTATTGTATTTTACATAAGATTCAATGTGTCTCTTGTCATTTGATCACGTTGGTTATTTATTTACTTCACGTCCTTCGCTCATAATTGTACTAGCAACTTCAATAGAAAAATGTGCACAAAGTTCTCGTTTAGTCTCTATGTAAATGGTTGTTCATTTCTCTAATGTAAGTTGAAATATCAGAATATAATTGTTTTTCCCTGTTATTGTGCTGCGAGTGATGATATTGCGCCGCCAAAGAATATTGGAACTCTTTTGTACACAATCATAGAGGAGGCTATAGCAGAGGAAGACAAGGCCTTACAAGATTTCGAGGACTGCATAAAAGCCTAAAAGTAGCTGCATTGCACTGAAGACAATCCAATACAAACTGTTTTGAGGACAATCTCAACTTGCGAAATTTTTGCATATAGAGGTACGGAAATCCAACAGCTATGAATACTTGTGCAGTTGATATCTGCGTTACATAATGCCATTTGAAACTTCTCTTAAAAAAAAAAAAAATTACTCGGATCCAAGCGACCAATAAAAACATGTATCCGAAAAGAATTTTTAGAGTTTTAAAGAGATCATTCTTTTGTCGAAGGTAAGAAACAAAGACAATGTAAGCTGCCAAGTTTGAAAGAAATTTCCTACTTTAAAATGTAGAAAAGTTGCTACTCTTGATTTTAGCCAAAAGGCTGAGAATAGATGTTACAATTGATATTTTTTTCGATCGGCGATATTGCACTTGACAAGAGCCAAAAGGCCGATAACAGATGCTGCACTTGATTTTTTTGGGTCAATGATACTCTATTTGACATTAGCAACAAGGTCGAGAACAACCAAGAAAAGATACTACACTTGATCCATTTTTTTTAATCGGCGAGAACGGAAAAGCCAAAGGCTGAGAATAGATGTTAAACTTTATTTTTATGCTGATCGGCAATACTACTACACTTGATCTTTTTTTTTTTTAATCTTTCATATTACATTTGACATTAGAGAAAAGGCCGAGCACAGCCGATGCTACACTTGATCTTTCATTGTTTTTTAAATAAGATTTTAATGTGTCTCTTGTCGTTTGATCACGTTGGTTAATTATTTACTTCACATCTTTCGCTCATAATTGTATTCGCAACTTCATTAGAAAAATGTGCACAAAGTTCTCGTTTGGTCTCTATGTATATGGTTGTTCATTTCTCTATTGTAAGTTTAAATATAAGAATATAATTGTTTTTCGCTGTTATTGTGCTGCAAGTGATGATGTCGTGCCGCCGAAGAATATTGGGACTATTTCGTACAGAATCATAGAGGAGGCTATTGAAGAGGAGGACAAGACCTTACAAGGTTACGAGGATTGCATAATGGCCTAAAAGTAGCCGCATTGCACTGAAGACAATCCAATACAAACAACTCTGAGGACAATCTCAACTTGCGAAATTTTCGCAGATAGAGATACGGAAATCCAACAGCTATGAATATTTGTGCTGTTAATAACTCCTTTACATAATGCCATTTAAAACTTCTTTTAAAAAAAATAATAAATTACTCGGGTCTGAACGACCACCAAAAACACGTATACGATAAGAATTTTTACAGCTTTGAAGAGATCATCCTTGTATCGAAGGTAAGAAACAATGACAATGTAAGCTTTCAAATTTGAAAGAACTTTACTACTTTAAAATGTAAAGAAGATGCTACTCTTGATTTTAGCCAACAGGTTGAGAATAGATGCTACATTTGATTTTTTTTTTTGATCGACGATACTGCACTTGACAATTGCCAAATGACTGAGACAAGATGCTACACTTGATTTTTTTGGGTCAACGATACTCTATTTGACATTAGAAATAAGGCCGAGAACAGCCGAGAAAAGATACTACACTTGATCAATTTTTTTTAATCGGCGAGAGGAGATAAGCCAGAGGCTGAGATTAGATGTAAAACTTCCTTTTTTGGCTCATCAACACTATTACTACACTTGATCTTGTTTTTTATCTTTCATATTACATTGACATTAGGGAAACGGCCGAGAACAGCCGATGCTACACTTGATCTTTTTTTGATTTGAAATAAGGTTTAATGTGTCTCTTGTCATTTGATCACGTTGGTTATTTATTTACTTCACACTTTTTGCTCATAATTGTACTCAAAACTTCATTAGAAAAATGTGCACAAAATTCTTCTTTGATCTCTACGTATATGGTTGTTCATTTCTCTAATGTAAGTTGACATATCAGAATATAATTGTTTTTCGTTGTAATTGTGCTGTAGGTGATGATATCGCGCCGCCAAAGAATATTGGGACTATTTTGTACACAATCATAGAGGTGGCTATTGCAAAAGTGGACAACGCCTTACAAGGTTTCGAGGAATGCATAATGGTCTAAATATAGCTGCATTGCACTGAAGACAATCCAATACAAAACTACTCTGAGGACAATCTCAACTTTGCGAAATTTTTGCATATAGAGGTACGGAAATCCAACAGCTATGAATACTTGTGTAGCTGATATCTGCGTTACATAATGCCATTTGAAAATTCTCTTAAAAACAATAATAAATTACTCGGGTCCTAACGTCCACTAAAAACACGTATTCGATAAGAATTTTCAGTGTTAGATATTTTTAGCGAAAAGGCTGAGAATAGGAGCTAAGTTAGATATTTTTTCTGATCGGTGATACTGCTCTTGACAAGAGCCAAACAGGCCAATAACTGATGCTACACTTGGATTTTTTTGGGTCAATGATATTCTATTTGACATTAGCAATAAGGCCGAGAAAAGATACTACACTTAATCAATTTTTTTTAATCGGCAAGAGCAAATAAGTAACAGGCTGAGAATAGAAATAAAACCTGCTTTTTTTTGCAAATCAGCAATACTACTACAGCTTATCTTGTTTTTTTATCTTTAATGTTACATTTGACGTTAGGGAAAAGGTCGAGAACAACCGATGCTACACTTGATCTTTTATTGTATTTTAAATAAGAGTTAATGTGTTTCTTGTCATTTGATTTCCTTGGTTATTTATTTACTTCACTCATAATTGTACTCGCAACTTCATTAGAAAAATGACCACAGAGTTCTCAGTTGGTGTCTAAGTATATGGTTGTTAATTTCTCTAATGTAAGTTGTAATATCAGAA
Source organism: Rhododendron molle (assembly GCA_025413875.1). Taxonomy (NCBI): domain Eukaryota; kingdom Viridiplantae; phylum Streptophyta; class Magnoliopsida; order Ericales; family Ericaceae; genus Rhododendron; species Rhododendron molle. The sequence goes on along the minus strand of CM046393.1, from coordinate 30,408,573 downwards.
TATTATTGTTCTTCGTTGTTATTGTGCTGCAAATGATGATATCGCACCGCCAAAGAATATTGGGACTCTTTTGTACACAGTCATTGAGAAGGCTATCGCAGAGGGGGACAAGGCCTTACAAGTTTTCGAGGACTGCACAATGGCCTAAGAGTAGCCCGCATTGCACTGAATACAATCCAATACAAAATACTCTGAGGACATTCTTAACTTTTGAAATTTTAGCATATAGAGGTACCCAAATCCAACAGCTATGAATACTTGTGCAGTTGATATCTGCTTTACATAATGCCATTTGAAACTTCTCTTAAAAAAATAATAAATTACTCAGGTGCTAACGACCAATAAAACACGTATACGATAAGAATTTTTAGACTTTTGAAGAGATCTTCCTTATATTGAAGGTAAGAAGCAAAGACAATGTAAGCTTCCAAGGTTGAAAGCATAGATGCTACATTTGAAATTTTTTTTTTATCCGCGATACTGCACTTGACAATAGGTAAAAGGCCGAGAACAGATGATACAGTTGATTTTTTTTGGATCAACGATACTCTATTTGAAATTAGCAATAAGGTTGGGAAAAGCCGAGAAAAGATACAAAACTCGATAAATTTTTTTTAATCGGCGAGAACCCATAAGCCAAAGGCTAATAATAGATATTAAACTTTCTTTATTTCCTTATCGGCAATACTACTACACTTGATCTTGTATTTTATCTTTCATATTACATTTGACATTAGGGAAAAGGACGAGAACAGCTGATGCGACACTTGATCTTTTATTGTATTTGAAATAAGGTTTAATGTGTCTCTTGTCATTTGATCACGTTGGTTATTTATTTATTTCACATTTTTTGCTCATAATTGTACTCGCAACTTCATTAGAAAAATGTGCAGAAAATTCTCGTTTGATCTCTATGTATATGGTTGTTCATTTCTCTAATGTAAGTTCACATATCAGAATATAATTGTTTTTCGTTCTAATTGTGCTGTAGGTTAGGATATCGCGTCGCCAAAGAATGTTGGGACTATTTTGTACACAAATCATAGAGGAGGTTGTTGCAGAGGGGAACAACGCCTTATAAGGTTTCGAGGACTGCATAATGGCCTAAAAATAGCTGCATTGCTCTGAAGACAATCCAACACAAAACTACTCTGAGGACAATCTCAACTTTGCGAAATTTTTGCATATAGAGGTACGGAAATCCAACAGCTATGAATGCTTGTGTAGTTGATATCTGCGTTACATAATGCCATTTGAAAATTCTCTTAAAAAAAATAATAAATTACACGGGTCCTAATGTCTACTAAAAACACGTATACGATAAGATTTTTTTGTGTTTTGAAGATATCATCCATGTATCGAAAGTAAGAAGCAATGACAATGTAAGCTGCCAAGTTTGAAATAAATATCCTACTTTAAAATGTAAAAAAGTTGCTACTCTTGATTTTAGCCAAAAGGCTGAGAATAGGTCCTACGTTAGATATTTTTTGTGATCGGCGATACTGCACTTGACAAGAGCCAAACAGGCCGATAACTGATGCTACACTTGATTATTTTGGGTCAACGATACTCTATTTGACATTAGCAATAAGGCCGAGAACAGCCGAGAAAAGATACTACACTTAATCAATATTTTTTAATTGGCGGGGGCAAATAAGTAACAGGCTGAGAATAGAAATAAAACTTGCTTTTTTTGCTAATTGGCAATACTACTACAGTTTATCTCGTTTTTTATCTTTCATGTTACATTTGACGTTAGGGAAAAGGTCGAGAACAGCCGATGCTACACTTGATCTTTTATTGTATTTTAAATAAGAGTTTATGTGTTTCTTGTCATTTGATTTCCTTGGTTATTTATTTACTTCACTCATAATTGTACTCGCAACTTCATTAGAAAAATGAGCACAGAGTTCTCAGTTGGTGTCTAAGTATATGGTTGTTAAATTCTCTAATGTAAGTTGTAATATCAGAATATTACTGTTCTTCACTGTTATTGTGCTACAAATGATATCGCACCGCCAAAAAATATTGGGACTCTTTTGTACATAGTCATAGAGAAGGCTATCGCAGAGGAGGACAAGGCCTTAAAAGTTTTCGAGGACTGCACAATGGCCTAAAAGTAGCCGCATTGCACTGAATACAATCCAATACAAAATACTCTAAGAACAAGCTTTACTTGCGAAATTTTTGCATATAGAGGTACGCAAATCCAACAGCTATGAATACTTGTGCAGTTGATATCTGCTTTACATAATGCCATTTGAAGCTTCTTTAAAAAAAATAATAAATTACTCGGGTGCTAACGACAAATAAAAACACGTATATGATAAGAATTCTTAGAGTTTTGAAGAGATCTTCCTTATATTGAAGGTAAGAAGCAAAGACAATGTAAGCTTCCAAGGTTGAAAGCATATATGCTACATTTGAATTTTTTTTTATCCGCGATACTGCACTTGACAATAGTCAAATGGCCGAGAACAGATGACACACTTGATTTTTTTGGATCAACGATACTCTATTTAACATTAGCAATAAGGTTGAGAAAAGTCGAGAAAAGATACAACACTCGATAAATTTTTTTTTAATCGGCGAGAACACATAAGCCAAAGGCTAAAAATATATATTAAACTTTTTTTATTTCCTTATCGGCAATACTACTACACTTGATCTTATTTTTTATCTTTCATATTACATTTGACATTAGGGAAAAGGCCGAGAACAGCCGATGCTACACTTGATCTTTTATTGTATTTGAAATAAGGTTTAATGTGTCTCTTGTCATTTGTTAACGTTGGTTATTTATTTACTTCACATTTTTCGCTCTTAATTGTACTCGCAACTTCATTAGAAAAATGTGCAGAAAATTCTCGTTTGATCTCTATGTATATGGTTGTTCATTTCTCTAATGTAAGTTGACATATCAGAATATAATTGTTTTTCGTTGTAATTGTGCTGTCGGTGTTGATATCGTGCCGCCAAAGAATTTTGGGACTATTTTGTACACAATCATAGAGGAGGCTGTTGCAGAGGTGGACAACGCCTTACAAGGTTTCGAGGACTGCATAATGGCCTAAAAATAGCTGCATTGCACTGAAGACAATCCAATACGAAACTACTCTGAGGACAATCTCAACTTTGCGAAATTTTTGTATATAGAGGTACGGAAATCCAACAGCTATGAATACTTTTGTAGTTGATATCTGCGTTACATAATGCCATTTGAAACTTCTCTTAAAAAAATAATAAATTACTCGGGTCCTAACGTCCACTAAATACACGTATACGATAAGAATTTTTAGTGTTTTGTAGAGATCATCCATGTATCGAAAGTAAGAAGCAATGACAATGTAAGCTGCCAGGTTTGAAAGAAATATCCTACTTTAAAATGTAAAAAAGTTGCTACTCTTGATTTTAGCCAAAAGGCTGAGAATAGGTGCTACGTTAGATATTTTTGTGATCGGCGATACTGCACTTGACAAGAGCCAAACAGGCTGATAACTGATGCTACACTTGATTTTTTTGGGTCAACGATACTCTATTTGACCTTAGAAATAAGGCCGAGAACAGCCGAGAAAAGATACCACACTTAATCAATTTTTTTTAATCGGCGGGGGCAAATAAGTTACAGGCTTAGAATAGAAGTAAAACTTGCTTTTTTTGCTAATCGGCAATACTACTACAGTTTATCTTGTTTTTTATCTTTCATGTTACATTTGACGTTAGGGAAAAGGTCGAGAACAGCCGATGCTACACTTGATCTCTTTTTGTATTTTAAATAAGAGTTAATTTGTTTCTTGTCATCTGATTTCCTTGGTTATTTATTTACTTCACTCTTAATTGTACTCGTAACTTCATTAGAAAAATGTGCAGAAAATTCTCGTTTGATCTCTATGTATATGGTTGTTAATTTCTCTAACGTAAGTTGTAATATCAGAATATTACTGTTCTTCGCTGTTATTGCGCTGCAAATGATGATATCGCACCGCCAAAGAATGTTGGGACTCTTTTGTACATAGTCATAGAGAAGGCTATCGCAGAGGAGGACAAGGCCTTACAAGGTTTCGAGGACTGCACAATGGCCTAAGAGTTGCCGCATTGCACTGAATACAATCCAATACAAAATACTCTTAGAACAATCTTAACTTGCGAAATTTTTGCATATAGAGGTACGCAAATCCAACAGCTATGAATATTTGTGCAGTTGATATCTGCTTTACATAATGCCATTTGAAACTTCTTTTAAAAAAATAATAAATTACTCGGGTGCTAACGACCAATAAAAAAACGTATACAATAAGAATTTTTAGAGTTTTGAAGAGAACTTCCTTATATTGAAGGTAAGAAGCAAAGACAATGTAAGCTTCCAAGGTTAAAATTCTAAATTTTTTTTTTTCCGCGATACTGCACTTGATAATAGGCAAAAGGTCGAGAACAGATGACACACTTGATTTTTTTGCATCAACGATACTCTATTTGACATTAGCATTAAGGTTGAGTAAAGCCGAGGAAAGATACAACACTCGATAAATTTTTTTTAATCGGCGAGAACACATAAGCCAAAGGTTAAAAATATATATTAAACTTTCTTTATTTCCTTGTCGGCAATACTACTACACTCGATCTTGTTTTTTTTCTTTCATATTACATTTGACATTAGGGAAAAGGCCAAGAACAGCCGATGCTACACTTGATCTTTTATTGTATTTGAAATAAGGTTTAATGTGTCTCTTGTCATTTGATCACGTTGGTTATTTATTACTTTACATTTTTCGTTCATAATTGTACTCGGAACTTCATTAGAAAAATGTGCACAAAATTCTCGTTTGATCTCTATGTATATGGTTGTTCATTTCTCTAATGTAAGTTGACATATCAGAATATAATTGTTTTTCGTTGTAATTGTGCTGTAGGTGATGATATCGCGCCGCCAAAGAATATTGGGACTATTTTGTACACAATCATAGAGGAGGCTGTTGCAGAGGTGGACAACGCCTTGCAAGGTTTCAAGGACTGCATAATGGCCTAAAAATAGCTGCATTGCACTGAAGACAATCCAATACGAAACTACTCTGAGGACAATCTCAACTTTGCGAAATTTTTGCATATAGAGGTACGGAAATTCAACAGCTATGAATACTTGTGTAGTTGATATCTGCATTACAAAAAGCCATTTGAAACTTATTTTTAAAAAAATAATAAGTTACTCGGGTCCTAACGTCTACTAAAAACAAGTATACGATAAGAATTTTTAGTGTTTTGTAGAGATCATCCATGTATCGAAAGTAAGAAGCAATGACAATGTAAGCTGCCAAGTTTGAAAGAAATATCCTACTTTAAAATGTAAAAAAGTTGCTACTCTTGATTTTAGCCAAAAGGCTGAGAATAGGTGCTACGTTAGATATTTTTTGTGATTGGCGATACTGCACTTGACTAGAGCCAAACAGGTCGATAACTGATGGTACGCTTGATTTTTTTTGGTCAACGATACTCTATTTGACATTAGCAATAAGGCCGAGAACAGCCGAGAAAAGATACTACACTTAATCAATTTTTTTTAATCGGCGGGGGCAAATAAGTTACAGGCTGAGAATAGAAATAAAACTTGCTTGTTTTGCTAATCGGCAATACTACTACAGTTTATCTTGTTTTTTATCTTTCATGTTACATTTGACGTTAGGGAAAAGGTCGAGAATAGGCGATGCTACACTTGATCTTTTTTTGTATTTTAAATAAGAGTTAATGTGTTTCTTGTCATCTGATTTCCTTGGTTATTTATTTACTTCACTCATAATTGTTCTCGTAACTGTATTAGAAAAATGAGCACAGAGTTCTCTGTTGGTGTCTAAGTATATGGTTGTTAATTTCTCTAACGTAAGTTGTAATATCAGAATATTACTGTTCTTCGCTGTTATTGTGCTGCAAATGATGATATCGCACCGCCAGAGAATGTTGGGACTCTTTTGTACATAGTCATAGAGAAGGCTATCGCAGAGGAGGACAACGCCTTACAAGGTTTCGAGGACTGCATAATGGCCTGAAAAAATCGCTGCATTGCCCTGAAGACAATCCAATACGAAACTACTCTGAGGACAATCTCAACTTTGCGAAATTTTTGCATATAGAGGTACGGAAATCCAACAGCTATGAATACTTGTGCAGTTGATATCTGCGTTACATAATGCCATTTGAAAACTTCTCTTAAAAAAATAATAAATTACTCGGGTCCTAACGTCTACTAAAAACACGTATACGATAAGAATTTTTAGTGTTTTGTAGAGATCATCCATGTATCGAAAGTAAGAAGCAATGACAATGTAAGCTGCCAAGTTTGAAAGAAATATCCTACTTTAAAAGGGAAAAAAGTTGCTACTCTTGATTTTAGCCAAAAGGCTGAGAATAGGTGCTACGTTAGATATTTTTTGTGATTGGCGATACTGCACTTGACAAGAGCCAAACAGGTCGATAACTGATGCTACGCTTGATTTTTTTTGGTCAACGATACACTATTTGACATTAGCAATAAGGCCGAAAACAGCCGAGAAAAGATACTACACTTAATCAATTTTTTTTAATCGGCGAGAGCAAATAATTAAAAGGCTGAGAATAGAAATAAAACTTGCTTTTTTTGCTAATCGACAATACTACTACAGTTTATCTTGTTTTTTTATCTTTCATGTTACATTTGACGTTAGGGAAAAGGTCGAGAACAGCCGATGCTACACTTGATCTTTAATTTTATTTTAAATAAGATTTAATGTGTCTCTTGTCATTTGATTTCCTTGGTTATTTATTTACTTCACTCATAATTGTACTCGCAACTTCATTAGAAAAATGTGCACAGAGTTCTCAGTTGGTGTCTAAGTAAATGATTGTTAATTTCTCTAATGTAAGTTGTAATATCAAAATATTACTGTTCTTGACTGTTATTGTGCTGTAAATGATGATATCGCACCGCCAAAGAATATTGGGACTCTTTTGGACACAGTCATAGAGAAGGCTATCGCAGAGGAGGACAAGGCCTTACAGAGGAGGCTGTATTGGGACTATTTTGTACACAATCATAGAGGAGGCTGTTGCAGAGGTGGACAACGCCTTACAAGGTTTCGAGGACTGCGTAATGGCCTAAAAATAGCTGCATTGCACTGAAGACAATCCAATACGAAACTACTCTGAGGACAATCTCAACTTTGCGAAATTTTTGCGTATAGAGGTACGGAAATCAAACAGCTATGAATACTTGTGTAGTAGATATCTGCGTTACATAATGCCATTTGAAAGTTCTCTTAAAAAAAATAATAAATTACTCGGGTCCTAACGTCTACTAAAAACACGTATACAATAAGAATTTTTAGTGTTTTGTAGAGATCATCCATGTATCGAAAGTAAGAAGCAATGACAATGTAAGCTGCCAAGTTTGAAATAAATATCCTACTTTAAAATGTAAAAAAGTTGCTACTCTTGATTTTAGCAAAAAGGCTGAGAATAGGTGCTACGTTAGATATTTTTTGTGATCGGCGATACTGCACTTGACAAGAGCCAAACAGGCCGATAACTGATGCTACATTTGATTTTTTTGGGTCAACGATACTCTATTTGACATTAGAAATAAGGCCGAGAACAGCCGAGAAAAGATACTACACTTAATCAATTTTTTTTAATCGGCGGGGGCAAATAAGTTACAGGCTGAGAATAGAAATAAAACTTGCTTTTTTTGCTAATCGGCAATACTACTATAGTTTATCTTGTTTTTTATCTTTCATGTTACATTTGACGTTAGGGAAAAGGTCGAGAACAGCCGATGCTACACTTGATCTCTTTTTGTATTTTAAATAAGAGTTAATGTGTTTCTTGTCATCTGATTTCCTTGGTTATTTATTTACTTCACTCATAATTGTACTCGTAACTTCATTAGAAAAATGAGCACAGAGTTCTCTGTTGGTGTCTAAGTATATGGTTGTTAATTTCTCTAATGTAAGTTGTAATATCAGAATATTACTGTTCTTCGCTGTTATTGTGCTGCAAATGATGATATCGCACCGCCAAAGAATGTTGGGACTCTTTTCTACATAGTCATAGAGAAGGCTATCGCAGAGGAGGACATGGCCTTACAAGTTTTCGAGGACTGCACAATGGCCTAAGAGTAGGCGCATTGCACTGAATACAATCCAATACGATATACTCTGAGAACAATCTTAACTTGCGAAATTTTTGCATATAGAGGTACGCAAATCCAACAGCTATGAATACTTGTGCAGTTGATATTTGCTTTACATAATGCCATTTGAAACTTCTTTTAATAAATAATAAATTACTCGGGTGCTAACGACCAATAAAAAAACGTATACGATAAGAATTTTTAGAGTTTTGAAGAGAACTTCCTTATATTGAAGGTAAGAAGCAAAGACAATGTAAGCTTCCAAGGTTGAAATTCTAAATTTTTTTTTTTATCTGCGATACTGCACTTGATAATAGGCAAAAGGCCGAGAACAGATGACACACTTGATTTTTTTGGATCAACGATACTCTATTTGACATTAGCAATAAGGTTGAGTAAAGCCGAGAAAAGATACAACACTCGATAAATTTTTTTTAATCGGCGAGAACACATAAGCCAAAGGTTAAAAATATATATCAAACTTTCTTTATTTCCTTGTTGGCAATACTACTACACTTGATCTTGTTTTTTGTCTTTCATATTACATTTGACATTAGGGAAAAGGCCAAGAACAGCCGATGCTGCACTTGATCTTTTATTGTATTTGAAATAAGGTTTAATGTGTCTCTTGTCATTTGATCACGTTGGTTATTTATTCACTTTACATTTTTCGTTCATAATTGTACTCGCAACTTCATTAGAAAAATGTGCATAAAATTCTCGTTTGATCTCTATGTATATGGTTGTTCATTTCTCTAATGTAAGTTGACATATCAGAATATAATTGTTTTTCGTTGTAATTGTGCTGTAGGTGATGATATCGCGCCGCCAAAGAATATTGGGACTATTTTGTACACAATCAGAGAGGAGGCTGTTGCAGAGGTGGACAACGCCTTGCAAGGTTTCAAGGACTGCATAATGGCCTAAAAATAGCTGCATTGCACTGAAGACAATCCAATACGAAACTACTCTGAGGACAATCTCAACTTTGCGAAATTTTTGCATATAGAGGTACGGAAATCCAACAGCTATGAATACTTGTGTAGTTGATATCTGCGTTACATAATGCCATTTGAAACTTCTCTTAAAAAAATAATAAATTACTCGGGTCCTAATGTCTACTAAAAACACGTATACGATAAGAATTTTTAGTGTTTTGTAGAGATCATCCATGTATCGAAAGTAAGAAGCAATGACAATGTAAGCTGCCAAGTTTGAAAGAAATATCCTACTTTAAAATGTAAAAAAGTTGCTACTCTTGATTTTAGCCAAAAGGCTGAGAATAGGTGCTACGTTAGATATTTTTTGTGATCGGCGATACTGCACTTGACAAGAGCCAAACAGGCCGATAACTGATGCTACACTTTATTTTTTTGGGTCAACCATACTCTATTTGACATTAGAAATAAGGCCGAGAACAGTCGAGAAAAGATACTACACTTAATCAATTTTTTTTATTTGGCGGGGGCAAATAAGTTACAGGCTGAGAATAGAAGTAAAACTTGCTTTTTTTGCTAATCGGCAATACTACTATAGTTTATCTTGTTTTTTATCTTTCATGTTACATTTGACATTAGGGAAAAGGTCGAGAACTGCCGATGCTACACTTGATCTCTTTTTGTATTTTAAATAAGAGTTAATGTGTTTCTTGTCATCAGATTTCCTTGGTTATTTATTTACTTCACTCATAATTGTACTCGTAACTTCATTAGAAAAATGAGCACAGAGTTCTCTGTTGGTGTCTAAGTATATGGTTGTGAATTTCTCTAATGTAAGTTGTAATATCAGAACATTACTGTTCTTCGCTGTTATTGTGCTGCAAATGATGATATTGCACCGCCAAAAAATGTTGGGACTCTTTTGTACATAGTCATAGAGAAGGCTATTGCAAAGGAGGACAAGGCCTTACAAGTTTTCGAGGACTGCACAATGGCCTAAGAGTAGCCGCGTTGCACTGAATACAATCCAATACAAAATACTCTGAGAACAATCTTAACTTGCAAAATTTTTGCATATAGAGGTACGCAAATCCAACAGCTATGAATACTTGTGCAGTTGATATCTGCTTTACATAATGCCATTTGAAACTTCTTTTAAAAAAATGATAAATTACTCGGGTGCTAACGACCAATAAAAAAACGTATACGATAAGAATTTTTAGAGTTTTGAAGAGAACTTCCTTATATTGAAGGTAAGAAGGAAAGACAATGTAAGCTTCCAAGGTTGAAATTCTAAATTTTTTTTTTATCCGCGATACTGCACTTGATAATAGGCAAAAGGCCGAGAACAGATGGCACACTTGATTTTTTTGGATCAACGATACTCTATTTGACATTAGCAATAAGGTTGAGTATAGCCGAGAAAAGATACGACACTCGATAAATTTTTTTAATCGGCGAGAACACATAAGCCAAAGGTTAAAAATATATATTAAACTTTCTTTATTTCCTTGTCGGCAATACTACTACACTTGATCTTGTTTTTTACCTTTCATATTACATTTGACATTAGGGAAAAGGCCAAGAACAGCCGATGCTACACTTGATCTTTTATTGTATTTGAAATGAGGTTTAATGTGTCTCTTGTCATTTGATCACGTTGGTTATTTATTTACTTTACATTTTTCGTTCATAATTGTACTCGCAACTTCATTAGAAAAATGTGCACAAAATTCTCGTTTGATCTCTATGTATATGGTTGTTCATTTCTCTAATGTAAGTTGACATATCAGAATATAATTGTTTTTCGTTGTAATTGTGCTGTAGGTGATGATATCGCGCCGCCAAAGAATATTGGGACTATTTTGTACACAATCATAGAGGAGGCTGTTGCAGAGGTGGACAACGCCTTGCAAGGTTTCAAGGACTGCATAATGGCCTAAAAGTAGCTGCATTGCACTGAAGACAATCCAATACGAAACTACTCTGAGGACAATCTCAACTTTGCGAAATTTTTGCATATAGAGGTACGGAAATTCAACAGCTATGAATACTTGTGTAGTTGATATCTGCATTACAAAATGCCATTTGAAACTTTTCTTAAAAAAATAATAAGTTACTCGGGTCCTAACGTCTACTAAAAACAAGTATACGATAAGAATTTTTAGTGTTTTGTAGAGATCATCCATGTATCGAAAGTAAGAAGCAATGACAATGTAAGCTGCCAAGTTTGAAAGAAATATCCTACTTTAAAATGTAAAAAAGTTGCTACTCTTGATTTTAGCAAAAAGGCTGAGAATAGGTGCTACGTTAGATATTTTTTGTGATCGGCGATACTGCACTTGACAAGAGCCAAACAGGCCGATAACTGATGCTCCACTTGATTTTTTTGGGTCAACGATACTCTATTAGACATTAGCAATAAGGCCGAGAACAGTAGAGAAAAGATACTACACTTAATCAATTTTTTTTAATCGGCGAGAGCAAATAAGTAAAAGGCTGAGAATAGAAATGAAACTTGCTTTTTTTGCTAATCGGCAATACTACTAACGTTTATCTTGTTTTTTTATCTTTAATGTTACAATTGACGTTAGGGAAAAGGTCGAGAACATCCGATGCTACACTTGATCTTTAATTTTATTTTAAATAAGATTTAATGTGTCTCTTGTCATTTGATTTCCTTGGTTATTTATTTACTTCACTCATAATTGTACTCGCAACTTCATTAGAAAAATGTGCACAGAGTTCTCAGTTGGTGTCTAAGTAAATGGTTGTTAATTTCTCTAATGTAAGTTGTAATATCAGAATATTACTGTTCTTCGCTGTTATTGTGCTGTAAATGATGATATCGCACCGCCAAAGAATATTGGGACTCTTTTGTACATAGTCATAGAGAAGGCTATCGCAGAGGAGGACAAGGCCTTACAATTTTTCGAGGACTGCACAATGGCCTAAGAGTAGCCGCATTGCACTGAATACAATCTTATACAAAATACTCTCAGGACAATCTTAACTTGCGAAATTTTTGCATATAGAGGTACGCAAATCCAACAGCTATGAATACTTGTGCAGTTGATATCTGCTTTACATAATGCCATTTGAAACTTCTCTTAAAAAAATAATAAATTACTCGGGTGCTAACAACCAATAAAAACACGTATACGATAAGAATTTTTAGAGTTTTGAAGAGATCTTCCTTATAATAAAGGTAAGAAGCAAAGACAATGTAAGCTTCCAAGGTTGAAAGCATAGATGCTACATTTGAATTTTTTGTTTATCAGCGATACTGCACTTGACAATAGGCAAAAGGCCGAGAACAGATGACACACTTGATTTTTTTGGATCAACGATACTCTATTTGATATTAGCAATAAGGTTGAGTAAAGCCGAGAAAAGATACAACACTCGATAAATTTTTTTAATCGGCGAGAACACATAAGCCAAAGGCTAAAAATATAAATTAAACTTTCTTTATTTCCTTATCGGTAATACTACTACACTTGATCTTGTTTTTTATCTTTCATATTACATTTGACATTAGGGAAAAGGCCGAGAACAGCCGATGCTACACTTGATCTTTTATTGTATTTGAAATAAGGTTTATTGTGTCTCTTGTCATTTGATCACGTTGGTTGTTTATTTACTTCACATTTTTCGCTCATAATTGTACTCGCAACTTCATTAGAAAAATGTGCACAAAATTCTCGTTTGATCTCTATGTATATGGTTGTTCATTTCTCTAATGTAAGTTGACATATCAGAATATAATTGTTTTTCGTTGTAATTGTGCTGTAGGTGATGATATCGCGCCGCCAAAGAATATTGGGACTATTTTGTACACAATCACAGAGGAGGCTGTTGCAGAGGTGGACAACGCCTTGCAAGGTTTCAAGGACTGCATAGTGGCCTAAAAATAGCTGCATTGCACTGAAGACAATCCAATACGAAACTACTCTGAGTGCAATCTCAACTTTGCGAAATATTTGCATATAGAGGTACGGAAATCCAACAGCTATGAATACTTGTGTAGTTGATATCTGCGTTACATAATGCCATTTGAAACTTCTCTTAAAAAAATAATAAATTACTCGGGTCCTAACGTCTACTTAAAACAAGTAAACGATACGAATTTTTAGTTTTTTGTAGAGATCATCCATGTATAGAGAGTAAGAAGCAAAGACAATGTAAGCTGCCAAGTTTGAAAGAAATATACTACTTTAAAATGTAAAAAAGTTGCTACTCTTGATTTTAGCAAAAAGGCTGAGAATAGGTGCTACGTTAGATATTTTTTGTGATCGGCGATATTGCACTTGACAAGAGCCAAACAGGCCGATAACTGATGCTCCACTTGATTATTTTGGGTCAACGATACTCTATTTGACATTAGCAATAAGGCCGAGAACAGTAGAGAAAAGATACTACACTTAATCAATTTTTTTTAATCGGCGAGAGCAAATAAGTAAAAGGCTGAGAATAGAAATAAAACTTGCTTTTTTTGCTAATCGGCAATACTACTTCAGTTTATCTTGTTTTTTATCTTTAAGGTTACATTTGACGTTAGGGAAAAGGTCGAGAACAGCCGATGCTACACTTGATCTTTAATTTTACTTTAAATAAGATTTAATGTGTCTCTTGTCATTTGATTTCCTTGGTTATTTATTTACTTCACTTATAATTGTACTCGCAACTTCATTAGACAAATGTGCACAGAGTTCTCAGTTGGTGTCTAAGTAAATGGTTGTTAATTTCTCTAATGTAAGTTGTAATATCAGAATATTACTGTTCTTCGCTGTTATTGTGCTGTAAATGATGATATCGCACCGCCAAAGAATATTGGGACTCTTTTGTACACAGTCATAGAGAAGGCTATCGTAGAGGAGGACAAGGCCTTACAACTTTTCGAGGACTGCACAATGGCCTAAGAGTAGCCGCATTGCACTGAATACAATCTTATACAAAATACTCTGAGGACAATCTTAACTTGCGAAATTTTTGCATATAGAGGTACGCAAATCCAACAGCTATGAATACTTGTGCAGTTGATATCTGCTTTACATAATGCCTTTTGAAACTTCTCTTAAAAAAATAATAAATTACTCGGCTGCTAACGACAAATAAAAACACGTATACGATAAGAATTTTAAGAGTTTTGAAGAGATCTTCCCTATAATGAAGGTAAGAAGCAAAGACAATGTAAGCTTCCAAGGTTGAAAGCATAGATGCTACATTTGAATTTTTTGTTTATCCGCGATACTGCACTTGACAATAGGCAAAAGGCCGAGAACAGATGACACACTTGATTTTTTTGTATCAACGATACTCTATTTGACATTAGCAATAAGGTTGAGTAAAGCCGAGAAAAGATACAACACTCGATAAATTTTTTTAATCGGCGAGAACACATAAGCCAAAGGCTAAAAATATAAATTAAACTTTCTTTATTTCCTTATCGGCAATACTACTACACTTGATCTTGTTTTTTATCTTTCATATTACATTTGACATTAGGGAAAAGGCCGAGAACAGCCGATGCTACACTTGATCTTTTATTGTATTTGAAATAAGGTTTATTGTGTCTCTTGTCATTTGGTCACGTTGGTTGTTTATTTACTTCACATTTTTCGCTCATAATTGTACTCGCAACATCATTAGAAAAATGTGCACAAAATTCTCGTTTGATCTCTATGTATATGGTTGTTCATTTCTCTAATGTAAGTTGACATATCAGAATATAATTGTTTTTCGTTGTAATTGTGCTGTAGGTGATGATATCGCGCCGCCAAAGAATATTGGGACTATTTTGTACACAATCATAGAGGAGGCTGTTGCAGAGGTGGACAACGCCTTGCAAGGTTTCAAGGACTGCATAATGGCCTAAAAATAGCTGCATTGCACTGAAGACAATCCAATACGAAACTACTCTGAGGACAATCTCAACTTTGCGAAATTTTTGCATATAGAGGTACGGAAATCCAACAGTTTTGAATACTTGTGTAGTTGATATCTGCGTTACATAATGCCATTTGAAACTTCTCTTAAAAAAATAATAAATTACTCGGATCCTAACGTCTACTAAAAACAAGTATACGATAAGAATTTTTAGTGTTTGGTAGAGATCATCCATGTATCGAAAGTAAGAAGCAATGACAATGTAAGCTGCCAAGTTTGAAAGCAATATCCAACTTTAAAATGTAAAAAGGTTGCTACTCTTGATTTTAGCCAAAAGGCTGAGAATAGGTGCTACGTTAGATATTTTTTTTGATCGGCGATACTGCACTTGACAAGAGCCAAACAGGCCGATAATTGATGCTACACTTGATTTTTTTGGGTCAGCGATACTCTATTTGACATTAGCATTATGGCCGAGAACAATCGAGAAAAGATACTACACTTAATCAATTTTTTTTAATCGGCGAGAGCAAATAAGTAAAAGGCTGAGAATAGAAATAAAACTTGCTTTTTTTTTGCTAATCGGCAATACTACTACAGTTTATCTTGTTTTTTTTTATCTTTCATGTTACATTTGACGTTAGGGAAAAGTTCGAGAACAGGCGATGCTACACTTGATCTTTAATTTTATTTTAAATAAGATTTAATGTGTCTCTTGTCATTTGATTTCCTTGGTTATTTATTTACTTCACATACTTCACTCATAATTGTACTCGCAACTTCTTAGAAAAATGTGCACTGAGTTCTCAGTTGGTGTCTAAGTATATGGTTGTTAATTTCTTTAATGTAAGTTGTAATATCAGAATATTACTGTTCTTCGCTGTTATTGTGCTGCAAATGATGATATCGCACCGCCAAAGTATATTGGGACTCTTTTGTACACAGTCGTAGGGAAGGCTATCGCAGAGGAGGACAAGGCCTTACAAGTTTTCGAGGATTGCACAATGGCCTAAGAGTAGCCGCATTGCATTGAATACAATCCAATACAAAATACTCTGAGGTCAATCTTAACTTGCGAAATTTTTGCATATTGAGGTACGCAAATCCAACAGCTATGAATACTTGTGCAGTTGATATCTGCTTTACATAATGCCATTTGAAACTTCTCTTAAAAAAATAATAAATTACTCGGGTGCTAACGACCAATAAAAACACGTATACGATAAGAATTTTTAGAGTTTTGAAGAGATCTTCCTTATATTGAAGGTAAGATGCAAAGACAATGTAAGCTTCCAAGGTTGAAAGCATAGATGCTACATTCTAAATTTTTTTTATGCGCGATACTGCACTTGATAATAGGTAAAAGGCCGTGTAGACACCCCAATCCGGATCTTTGAGGGTGTTTGTCCACCCCGATGATGAAACAGAGGAAACGGTATCTTTTGCGAGCTTGAAAATGGATCTCCCTAAGCCCAAAAACCCAAAAACCCAAAAAACCTGACAGGCCCAGATAAAGCCCAGACAAAGCCCAAAAGACTCTGGATCGAAGGAAGAGGTACTGTGCGGATTGGCACTAGAGCGCACGGCACCTTGGAAATTCAAGGGACCGTGCGCGGCAAAACTAAGCCGCACGGCACCTTGAGCAAAAAGGCTGACTGGCTCAGAAAGCTGTCGGCCACGCCAGTTTAAGCCACAGCTGATGACTGGCTCAGCCGAAAATGCACTTCTGGCCCGCCCAGAAAATACCTCCACCACTTGAAATTCAAAATTCTTGGCCTTTGCCTATAAATTGACCCATCCACTCAAAGAGAAAGGGCCCTTCTTTTGAGTCTCTCTTGGCCTTTCTTTTGGCTTCCTTTGCTTTGGGCATTCTCACTCCATAAGCTTTCTCTCTCTAGTTTTAATACCCACTTTCTTTATTTCCATGTCCATTTCTAAGTCTTGAAGAATGCTATTCCCAAAAGACATTCTTTAAGTGCTTCCACTCACTCCCTCCTCATCATTGAAGTTGATCTCTCATCAACTTCAAAGCCCCCACCATCCAAAATACCTAACCTTCACTCACACTCATACCCTTTTTGTCTTATACAACCTCCTCCATCTACATCCGTGACGGTCCATTCACATCCTTGCACCTACGATCCTTGATCAAAGCTCGAAACCAAAGGTAAAAACTAGTTTCCTCGGACTAGACCCTGTTCTGGCCCTGAGGGGACTCTCCTGTCAGCAGATCTAACCCCTTTTGGTTAGATCCTGACTTAAAACCCATTTTCACAAAATAAGAACTAAGATCTTGTCTTTGAGGTCGGGAACCTGCGGCTTTGTGCATCAGGCGCGCGGCACCCTGACCCCCATCGCACGACACCTTACATGTTGGTATTATCTTAGACAGGCTGTCTGGATTTGAGTTTTCCTCTGTTGTGGCTATCTGTATCCTCTGTTCACTGTTTCTGTTGCTTTTAAAATAAGACCATATCTACAAGTCATGTTTTGGCTCTTCAAAAGCTTTCCTAGATCATCCCAAAAGATCAAATATGTCAAAAACCGTTTTAAAACCTTGTTTTGCGAAAGATAACATCTTCGGGATGATCTGACTATTACGAGGTTTCTGATGAGTTTTCCAAGAGACATACAGAGATAGAAATAAGTTAGATGATGTTTTGAAAGTCCGCAACAGTCTGACAGCAGAGCAGCTACCCCGCACGGCGTGTTGAGGTGCCGCGCGCGGCAGCTCAAGATGCCGTGAACAGTACGGCTGAGGTCCAGCTGAGGTCCAGACAGTTTGATAATTGTTTATTTCTTTTGTTCATATCATTTTACCACTACTGTACAGATAGCACCACATGCACGTCAATGTGATATATTTCCCATGTCCCTTCCCCGTTATGTGCTTTTATTAAAGAGCTTGATATTCGAAATGATATTAAAGATTCCCCTTTTTGAAAATATTAAGTAGAGACCGGTTTTACTGGGCGAATGGGGTGCTTTTTAAAGAAAAACCTTTCCCATTCGTAATGTGGCTCCCGAACCCGAAATCTCAACGTTTTTGCTAGACCAAAAGCCTTTTCCAAACGACTCATCGGCTTTTCGGATGATCCATCTCAAAAATCCGGGTGGCGACTCTTTCAAGAAGGCGGAGGGCGCGGGAGCCCACAGTGGCGACTCTGTTGGGGACCGCTTTATCCAATACTTTAAAAAAAAAAAATATACAAGAGTATTGGATAATCAAGAGGGCCAAATTTGAAAGGTGTTTTCTAAAGGGGGATTTTCAAATGTTTTTCGGAAGATTAAACTCTTTTATCCTGTACACTTTGCACCGCACAAGCTTCGCTAGCGTGTTTCGGCTATCTTGCCCGGTTTACCGGTGACAAGCTCTCCCGGAACGCCTAGCAACCCTCGACTATGATGAGCCAACGTGCTGTTCAACCATTGTCTTGCAATACACTCGACATGGGGTAGTACATCTTGACTCTAGTCCGGGGAACCCTTCTGAGACCAAAACCAGCCTTTGCACTTGTACATAACCGTAGAACCTTCCCAACTAGGACAGGAACCCATGGCTAGGACTTATGTGTTATATCCTGCCTATGTGTTTTTTTTTTGTACACACTCATCATTCACACACCATTGCATCTTGTGGGCTTGAGGAATAGGCTCCTTTAGAATCCTTTAGGGCCCTCCGGTCGGTCTAGGAGACCTTAAATCCATGGAGTTTGTGATACCTCCGGTGTTTGCCGTGCCCGAATGGCTCCCCTGGTTTGGGTCTAGCCTTAAGTGCGCGCGTATCTGGATTCCGGTAGTCACATTGCTCTGTCTCGGATGGTCACGATAAGGAGATTGGCTCTGGTTCCGACCCGTTCGGAGTTTAACCTGCCTGACGGCACCTACCCGGACTATCGAAAATCTTCTGTACAAACGTCTTAAGTGAGATTCAAGCCACGGTAGGTCTTAGGCCTTGTTTCTAGGAGATGGGTAAAAGTAGGGCGAGCATTCGGATCGGTTTTGAGTTGCTCCCTTTTGACTTGTTGTCAGTGCTGCCAACATTGATCGCCTACGGAGAAAAGAAGCTGTACGCAATTGGTTTCGTCTGTCCCAAAGACTAGTTCGCGTAGACACACTGGAAGGAACCCCGCCGTTTGAAGTCCAAGTTGCGCAGGAAGAACAACCGTTGCTAGAAGAACCCGTGGTAGAAGAATCCATAGCCTCAATCTCGTCCGGAAACCCTTTACCCATGGCCAACCAGGGAGATGGAATAGAAGAACTCAGGCAGAACATGGCTAACATGGATGTTCAGTTTAAGCAGTTCCTCGTCGGTGTTGATGCACAACTCAAGGCCACTGTGGTTTCCATGAAGAACGACATGAACATGCTAGTGGAAAGCATGCAGGAAATCACTGATAAGCTCCTGACTAAGACTCCTCCGCAGTTCGAGCGACCCAAAGTTAAGATACCAGCAACTGACCCTAACCTAGCCGTTCTTATATATAAGATTGGCAAGTTGGAGGAATCTATTTAAGAAACCAAGCGACTTGGAAAAGGAGAAATTGACATGAGCAAGCTATGCCTCTTCCCGAATGCCAAGCTGCCAGAGAAGTTCAAAGGAGTGGATTTTGCGAAGTTTGATGGTACCGGCGATCCTAGAGCCCATCTTCAAGGATATGTGGGATCCCTCACTATGCGCGGTATTGAAAAAGAAGCTATGGCCCAACTCTTCCATGAGTCCTTGTCTGGTCCAGCCCTGCAATGGTTGCTCTCTCTCGAACCATCCAAGAAAAGGACTTGGGAAGACATCGGGGCAGCTTTTGTGGCTCAGTATGACTTCAACGTTGACCTGAAGATGACCACGAGGGAGTTGGAAAGCACTAAGATGAACGAGAAGGAGAGTTTTGCCGACTTTGTGAAGCGTTGGACGGCAAAAGCCGTCCAGATGCAGAATAAGCCCGACCTGAAAGAACAGATACGGATAATAACCAAGAACCTGCCAAGCTCCTTCGCCCCTTACATGGTTCTTTCTCAGGCTGCCCCAAATTTCGAGACCTTTTATGATTCTGGATTGGCCGTAGAAGAGGCTTTACGAGACGGAACTTTGGAAAAGAAAGAGTCAGGATCGGGGTCAAAATCCAAAAGGGCGTATTCAGGAAACAGCAACGTTTTCTTCGGGAATACTAACCAAGCGGGAACCTCATCTACTAAACCAGTAGAAGTCAACCAGATCTCTGAAAAATCCAAATCCCAGAGCCGAACCTTCACCCAATTCAGCACTCCCAGGTCCACTATTCTCAAGAAACTCACAGAAATCGGAGTATTGAAACCTCTTCCACAACCACAAACCATTCAACCAAACCTAAACCAAAATGTCTACTGTGACTTCCACCAAATGCCCGGCCATACTACCGACAATTGCATCCGCCTCTGTCATGAAATTCAAAACCTCATCGACAACAAGGTTATCGACACTCCACCTGCCGATAAACCAAATACCGTTTCCAACCCTCTACCTCAGCACAATTCTCCCTTCCATATTAACCAAATCACCCTAGCCGAAAATCAAAATCTTCTAGTAATTGACCCTACCCTGCTCATTACCCCTAATACCGAACCAATACCTGCTGGTGGAATTCCCGGAGAGACTGCCTTTCGTTTCATGTGGGAGTGGGAGGATACATGGGGAGAATTGATTGCTGACTGGGAAGAGTTCGAAGCCGCCCACTTCCAAGGAAATGATGAACTTCTATTCGAAGCCGGATGGGAAGTTGACTGGCAAAACATCCAGGCAGATCCCCTTGACGGATTCTCTTTGCATGCACTGTTTGAAAATCATGGGGAAGAATACCAAGTTTTTCAAGATGTACCTGAATGGGGATGGGATCCGACCCCAGACGAATACCAGCTTTTGGCTTGGAATGACCCCTTGGGTACCTTCTCCCTGCCGGCACTGTTCGATGAAGAATGCCAGCCTGGATATCCACCTAAGATGATGACATACAACTGGCCTGAGCTTGCCCCACTCCGCCCGGATTTCTCTCATCTTAATGATTTTGTCATCAACAACCTGTATAGTAATGTGAGCCTCACCCCGTACCCGAACCTTCCTGGATGTGAGGAAGAAGTCGCTAGCAATGAGTTTGACCCAATGGACTACCTTATCGACGGAACTGAATCCGAGTCATCAGTTACTTTTCCAAAGGATGCTGAAGTTGCTATGATGAACTTATGGGAAGATGAACCAGCGTTTGGAACAAACTTGTGGGCTAACACTGAGGTGGTTAACATAAAAGTGGGAAACGAGGAATGGACTGTTAACAAGACCGTAATGAAGGCCGAAAAATGGAAGCCCGAAGATCCGTGGGATGACTTGGTTATTGCTGATTTGGCTGCCAATCTGCGGGATTCGACTATTGGAAACAAGCGTAAAGCCCTGGCCGATTTATGGAATGAAGAGTCAAAGTACCGCCAGATTGATCACCTAACCAGAAGTGGCTGTGTGTACCAACCTCCAAACCTTCAAGTTGGAGAACCTTCCAACCCTGCAGCCACAGAGCCCTCTGACCCCTTTACTACCCCGGTCAAAAACACCTTCCGACCCTTTGATCCACCAGCCAAAGAGCCTTCCCGACCAGAAAAGAACCCCGAGGGAATGATTAAGCGACAACTCGAGCAAACCCATGCCAAGATGTCCGTCTGGGATGTGCTGGTCCATTCCATACGTCACCGTGAAGGTCTCATCCAAGCACTCTCTCAGCTGAAAGTGCCTTCTGCTATAACCCCCGACGAGCTTGTGGCACTGATCAAAATCATACCTGTCAAACATGCTATCACCTTTACTAATCGAGACTTGCCTGCAGAAGGAACTGACCGTAATCGGCCGCTGCACATCACCCTAAAATGCCACGGCAAATCGGTTCCAGTAATCTTGGTCGACAATGGTTCAGCAATTAATGTCTGTCCACTCCGTGTTGCTTACTGCTTGGGGTACAAAAATAAGGACTTCTCCCCATCAGAAGTCAAGGTCCGAGCATATGACAACACTCGGAGGGATGTGGTTGGGACTCTCATGATTCCTATGACCTTTGGACCATATCAGACGGAGGTAGAGTTTCACGTGGTGAATATCCCCGCCTCTTTCAACCTGCTCCTGGGGAGACCCTGGTTGCACCGGCCCGACATCATGGCTGTGCCCTCCACACTCCATCAGAAAATTCGGTTGGGACTGGAAACGGGAATGCTTACTATTCACGGGGATTCTGGGATCCATGGCCCTGTTGAAGACAATGCCCCACTCTTGGAAATTCAACACGGAGAAGAAGATATCGCATTGGGAGGATTTTCTCTGGATACCTCCAAATCTGTCTATTCGGTTAGA
Source organism: Rhododendron molle (assembly GCA_025413875.1). Lineage (NCBI taxonomy): Eukaryota > Viridiplantae > Streptophyta > Magnoliopsida > Ericales > Ericaceae > Rhododendron > Rhododendron molle. The sequence goes on along the minus strand of CM046393.1, from coordinate 30,386,228 downwards.
ATTGATGACGACTTCGTCGTGAGCAATGTTGCCATCAAGATAATGAAGAAAATGTCTTACATGCCAGGATTGAGGTTGGGAAAAAATCTACAGGGCCCTGCAAAGTTTGAAGCTCAGGGCACTCTGATGCGTACGACCGGTCTTGGTTACTCACCTTCGAGTAACAGCAAGGTGAAAAGGGGGAACAGGCTAGAAGATTACTTTGTCAAAGAAAAGGCAAAACAGATCTATCAAGGGCAGCCAGAACCCTTTTGGGATGTGGAAAACAATACCTTCTTACCGGAGTTTGAGATATTCGCCAACGATGTCTGGCCAGATAGTGGTGAAGAAGCTGAGATTGTGAAGGGACAGGAAGAACCAGCCGACTGGATTGAGGTTTTTGCCATGGGTAGTCTCGCAACTCTGTTCAAGGAGGATGAACCAATGGGTACAGTTGTGGAAGTGCAAGTGCTGATGATGAGACAAGATACTCCTGAGGATCCGACTTCGCTCATCATGGATGCTGCTGGAGAATACAAGAACTGGAACTTCATACCAAGTGCAACTTACCATGGATCCGAGTCTGAGTCTGAGTCCGAAACTGAGTCTGTTAAGTCCTTTGAGTCTGTCAAGTCCGAGTTGGTGCCTCTCGGCCCAAACTCTCAGAGTCTGTACTTCGAGTTTGAATCCACCCATGTGTATGGTGCCCTCGAGGCCTCCGTTGATCATGAAATGAATCAATCTGATTCCGCTTACTCCCCTGACTTTGAAATAAATTGCGTCGACCTTGGTGATGAAGAGATTGATTTCGATAGGGACATCCCCAAAGAAATTCGATCCCTAATTGACAGGGAAGATGAAAGGCATGCTCAGCCTGTAAAAGATGAAATCGTTTTAATAAATTTGAGAGATGAAGGGAATCCTCGGATGACCCAGATCGGTTCCACGCTATCCGCCGAAGAGCGTGAAGCCCTTGTAAACTTGCTTAAGGAATTCGAAGATGTGTTTGCATGGTCACACGCAGATATGCCCGGAATCAATCCTGAAATTGTGGAGCACCGGATTCCCCTTTATCCCGATGCAAAACCAGTAAAGCAGAAGCTAAGACGCATGAGACCAGACTGGGTGCTTAAGATAAAAGAGGAAGTTATTAAACAGATTAACGCTGGATTTTTAATGGTAACCGAGTACCCTCAGTGGGTCGCAAACATCGTCCCCGTACCAAAAAAGGATGGTAAAATAAAAGTCTGTGTCGATTTCAGGGACCTTAACAAAGCCAGACCTAAAGATGACTTCCCGTTACCGCACATTGATGTGTTAGTTGATAATACCGTCAGCCATGCCCTGCTCTCTTTTATGGATGGTTTTTCGGGGTACAACGAAATCCTTATGGCTCCAGAGGATTGGGAAAAGACTACGTTTGTCACTGAATGGGGGACGTATTGTTATCGAGTCATGCCCTTCGGATTAAAGAACGCAGGATCCACTTACCAACGGGTCGCCACGGCATTACTGCATGACATGATTCACAAAGAAGTGGAAGTTTACGTTGACGATATGATTGTCAAAGCTAAGGAGCGAGAAGGGCATTTGCCTGCCCTCAGGAAATTCTTCGAAAGGATCAGAAAGTACAAGATGCGTCTCAATCCCGCCAAATGCACATTTGGAGTCACTGCGAGGAAGATGCTCGGGTTCATGATCACCGCCCGTGGCATCGAAGTCGACCCATCAAAGATTAAAGCCCTTGGCAAGGTACAATTCATTAGTGGATTCATTGCAAAGCTGACCTCGACCTGCGAACCCCTGTTCCGTTTGCTCAAGAAAGGAGTGCCATTCACTTGGGACGACCGGTGCCAAAAAGCCTTCGAAGCCATCAAAGCGTACCTGAACAAGCCGCCAGTGTTAACACCGCCCGTAACAGGAAAACCTTTGATCCTATACCTGTTGGTCACTCCGTTTTCGATAGGGTGTATGTTGGCGCAGGAAGGAGATGATGGGGTTGAAAGGGCTATTTACTACCTCAGTAAAAAAATGATTGGACCCGAAGAGCGTTATACCCCTTTAGAAAAGACATGCTGGGCACTCGTATGGGCTTCCAAGAAGTTGAGGCATTATATGCTAGTCTACCTGGTAAAGCTGATATCTCGAATGGATCCCCTAAAATATCTGTTCGAGAAACCGGCTCTCACAGGTAGAATGGCGCGATGGTTGCTAATGCTGGCCGAATTCGAGTTGATGTATGTCACCCGAAAGTCAGTAAAAGGAAGAGTCGTCGCAGAATTCCTGGCCGATTGCCCGGTTGAGGAAGAGGAGGATGCCGAATTCAATTTCCCTGACGAAGACATAATGACGATGGCTGAGGATGTTTGGCAGTTGTATTTTGATGGAGCAGCCAATCAGAAAGGGTTCGAAATCGGTGTGTTGCTAATGTCACTTGATGGGTCGCACATCCCATTGGCGTTCAAACTCAACTTTGAGGTCACCAATAATCAGGCGGAATACGAAGCTTGCATCGTGGGCATGGAGGTAGCCATCGAGATCGGTATAGAAAAACTGGAAGTTGTGGGAGATTCGAATTTGGTTGTGTCCCAGACGAATGGCGACTGGAAGGTTAGGGCAGAAAAGCTGAAACCGTATCATTAGGACCTTGAAGATCTTATCCCCCACTTTAGCAAGGTGACATTCACTCATGTACCGAGGCTCAAAAATCAATTTGCAGATGCTTTAGCAACGTTGGCGTCAATGGTCGAAATCCCCGTTGGCGTAAAGCTAAGGCCGATTGTGATTGAACAAAGGGATACACCAGCACGTCATGGCAATTGACGAGCCCGATGATGGCCATCCATGGTATTATGACATCTGGAGATATGTGGAAAGAGGAGAATACCCCATGGGAGCAAGCGAAAAGGATCGGATCGCTCTTCGAAGGATGGCTGCTCAATACATCATCTGCGGAGGAAACCTATACCGAAGATCGCACTGCGGCACACACAAGCTCTGCATCCATGGAGAAGATGCAAAAAGGGTGATGGAAGAAGTTCACGAAGGTGTATGCGGTCCCCACACGAATGGCATAATGCTCACCAAGAAAATCCTCAGGCAGGGATACTTCTGGACCACTATGGAAACGGAATGTGTAGAGTATGTGCGAAAGTGCCGAAAATGTCAGATTCACGCCAATCTCACGCATGTCCCGCCACATGAGCTGCAACAAATGACCTCACCATGGCCTTTCTCGACATGGGGAATTGACGTCATCGGGAGAATAGTGACGGCAGCGTCCAATGGTCACAAGCTCATTTTGGTGGCCGTCGATTATTTCACGAAATGGGTAGAAGCTGGCTCCTACACCACTCTGACCGCAGTTCAGGTCGCACACTTTATCAAGCAAAATGTCGTTTACCGGTACGGGGTCCCCCAAGCTTTCGTATCTGACAATGGAGTCCATTTCAAAGGACGAGCCCGGGAAGTTCTGGATGAATTCCAAATTCAAGTGCACAAATCAACGACTTATTGGCCGCAGACCAATGGCGTTGTGGAAGCGGCAAACAAAGCGATCAAAGCCATTCTGGAAAAAACTATTCAATCCGCAAGGGACTGGCATGAACAGCTACCCTTGGCTTTGTGGGGGTATCGCACATCTGTGCGAACACCAACAGGAGCGACCCCCTACTCTTTGGTTTATGGAATGGAAGCAGTGCTTTCCATCGAGTTAGAAGTCCCATCTCTTCGCACAATGATCGAGTGTGAAGTCCAAGAGGCAGAATGGTTGAGTAATCGATTTGAAGAACTCATGCTGTTTGATGAACGCCGATTAAGGGCCCTTTATCACATCCAAGGATACCAACGAAGGATTGCACGGGCATTCAACAAGAAGGTAAAACCCAGGAACTTGGTAGAAGGTGACATGGTTCTAAAAGAAATCCGGGCTCTGGTTTACGACCCGCGAGGAAAGTTTCGACCAAAGTGGTCCGGGCCATATATTATCAAGACCATCCTTTCTGGGGGAGCTACGCAACTCATCGACTTGGACGGAAACGAGTTCTCAACCTTGGTTAACTTGGATCAACTCAAGCGCTATTACCGCTGAGAGAAGCTCGCTAGGCTGAAAACCGCAAGGCCGGGCAGTCCTTATAATAATATTGCAAGTGTTTAGAGATAAAGGCTCACACACAGAGCCATTAGATTGCCGTGTATTTATAATACAATTGGTTACAAGAGACAAGCTTCACCATGATCTAGGATACATACAACTGATAAGGATGCAAGATTAGATAACTAAACTAACTCTTCTTATCTTTATCTAACATCCCCCCGCAAGCTGATGGGGGTCGAGACCTCAACTTCAGATTGGAAGAAAGCTCAAGGAAACGGCTAGTGGGGAGGCCTTTGGTAAAGAGATCAGCAATTTGATCCTTGGTACTGAGATAATGGACCAAGAGATCACCACGGGCTACCTTTTCACGAACAAAATGGTAATCAATCTCAACGTGTTTGGTGCGAGCATGAAGAATGGGATTGGAAGTAAGATACGTCGCACCAATATTATCGCACCACAACACGGGGGGAGATGTTAAGTACATGCCGAGCTCAAATAGTAGAGATTGAATCCAAGAAAGCTCTGCAGTTGCATCGGCAACGGCTTTGTACTCAGATTCGGTGGACGAGCGAGCAATGGTTCGTTGCTTGCGCGAGGACCAAGAGACTAAGTTATTCCCCATATAAATAGCATAACCACCAGTAGAGCGGCGATCATCTAGGCAACCTGCCCAATCGGAATCCGAAAATGCTTGCAATTTCAAGTGAGTTGAACGAGAGATAAGTAATCCAAGATTAAGAGATTGACTGAGATAACGTAGAATTCGCTTGACGAGGATCCAGTGCTCATCAGAAGGGTTTTGCATGAATTGGCAAACTTTATTAACAGCAAATGATATGTCCGGGCGAGTAAGAGTTAAATATTGCAAAGTGCCAACAACTTGTCGGTAAGCGGTCGGGTCCGAGAACGGGTTGCCACCGGATTTGGAGGGTTTAATGGTGGGTGAAAATGGAGTTTGCATACCTTTGCACTTGCTCATATTTACTTTGGCGAGAAGCTCTTGAATATAGCGTCTTTGAGATAGCAAAATACCTTCCAAGTGAGGAACAACCTCGATGCCCAAAAAATAATTAAGTGGCCCAAAATCCTTCAATGCAAAACTAGAGCTCAATCTGTCAATGAGAGATGATATTACAGAGGAGTTGTTACTTGTAACCAAAATGTCGTCAACATAAATGAGAACAAATATTTGAACTCCCTCATGAGAATAAATGTAGAGTGATGTGTCGGTTTTTGAGGCAATAAAACCAAGATTAAGAAGCTCAGTAGTAAGTCTGTGAAACCAAGCACGTGGCGCTTGTTTAAGGCCATAGAGACTGCGATGTAGGTTACATACATGAGTAGGGTGATCTGGATCAATAAAGCCAGGGGGCTGAGACATGTAAACTTCTTCTTGAAGATGGCCATGCAAGAAAGCATTGTGAACATTAAGTTGACGAACCATCCAACCACGAGATATGGCAAGCGAAAGAATAATGCGAACCGTGGTTGGTTTAACCACAGGACTGAATGTCTCCATATAATCAATACCATACTGCTGACTAAATCCTTTAGCGACAAGGCGCGCTTTATAACGCTCAAGAGAACCATCTGCCTTGCGCTTGATGCGGTACACCCACTTGCAACCAACAATATTCATGTTTGGACATGAAGGAACTAGGGTCCAGGTGCCATTACGGGAAAGAGCATTAAGCTCATCAGCCATGGCGGAACGCCAATGAGAACTTTTACTGGCTTGAAAGAAGCTAGTTGGTTCGATTTCGGAAGAGGTGGAGGAGTTAGTAGCAAGGAGAGCATGGGATGACTGAGCCAATTTGGTATGTTTGCGCAGGGTCATGGGATGAGTGGGTCGTTTAATGAGGAAAGGAGATTTTGGTGGAGCAGATAGGTCAACAACGAGCTTCAAACCACTTGAATTGGATATAGGAATTGGATCCTGGGGAGGAGTAATAGGTGGTGAGGATAAGGATAAAGTGGTGGACTTTGGAGTTGATAAAATATGAGCAGGTGGGTGAGGGGGTAAGGGAGGAGCTGGATTATGGATGGGGGAAGGGATTTTTTGTGGAGTGGGATTCGGAGGTGGTAAATATGGGTGATTGGAAGTTGTTGGAGATTGCAAGCTATTGGGTGGGAAAAGGGGAGCAAATGCCCAAGGTGAGGGCGCAGAGGACGACGGTTGCGGGCCGAGTAGAGAGGGTCCAGAAAAGGGGAATGTATACTCATCAAAATGGATGTGGCGAGCAATATAAATGCGACCGGAATTGATATCTAAACAACGATATCCGAGGTGTGAGTTACTGTACCCCATAAAAACACATGGACTTGAACGAAACTCCATCTTATGCTTGCGATATGGACGAAGGTGGGGAAAACAAAGACAACCAAAAACCTTCAAAAATGAGTAATCTGGAGCTTTTTGAAATAGACGTTGAAAGGGATTTTCCCTAGAAATGGCTGTAGATGGTAGGCGATTTATGAGATAAACGGCTGTTTCAAAAGCATAATTCCAATATTTTGCAGGAACCAAACTATGAGCCATTAGAGATAACCCAGTTTCAACTAAATGCCGATGATGGCGTTCAACAGCCCCATTTTGTTGATGAGTATGTGGACAAGGCAATCGATGAACAATTCCAAGTTTTTCAAAATAAGTGTGGATCTTGCGGTATTCACCACCCCAATCAGATTGAATGTACTTGATTTTAGAGGAAAAAAGACGTTCAACCATTGCTTGGAATTTTGGAAAGATAGTGAACACTTCTGATTTATGAACCATGGGATAGTACCATATGAACTTGGAAAAATCATCCACAAATATAACATAAAAACGATATCCATTATTTGAATAGACAGGAGACGGGCCCCATACATCAGTAAAAAGGAGCTCCAAAGGAGCACTACTAATTGAATGGGTAATAGGAAGTGACAACCTAGAAGACTTCCCCAATTGACAAGCAGAACAAACAGAATGAAAACGACTAAAAGACCAAGGCACTTTATTTTGACGAAGCACATGACGGAGAGCCTCCCGATGAGGATGCCCGAGACGGCGGTGCCAACAATCTAAAGAAACACGCTCAACAGCAAAAAGAGAAGGTGGAGACGACGCGGCAGATGAAGGAGTGAAGTGATAGAGACCATCTTTATTCTGCCCGGAGAGAAGAGTTTTCTTGCTGACCTAATCCTTGACAAAGAAAGACGATGGGTGAAACTCAAAAAATACAGAATTATCTTTGCAAAATTGATGAACAGATAGAAGAGATTTGGTAAGAGTGGGAACATGGAGAACGTTAGAAAGCTTAAGTTGAGAAGGAGAAGAAAGGAAGGAAGTACTAGTGTGAGAAATAAGAAGACCCTTACCATTGCCAACACGGAGTTGGTCAGTACCGTAATAAGGTTCAGGATGAGTGATGGTAGAGAGATCAGGCGTGACATGGTGAGTGGCGCCGGTATCAGGGAACCAATCATAATTGTGGGCTAGACCATTGTTGGAGAAGGCCGCAAGATGCGTGGCAGGGGCCTGCTGAGCATGATTATACCTTTGGTTGCATGTGGACGCCATGTGGGAAGTACCATTGCAAATTTGGCAACGAGAACGATTGTCACCATAAAAAGAGCGAGAATCCTGACCACGACCACCCCTGCCTCGACCACGAGAGCGGCCACCAGAAATGAAGGTACTGCGATCACGGTTAAAGTTGCGATCACGGTTAGAATTGGAGGTACCGCGATCACGGTTAGATGGGCCATTGCGCTGAACCAAATTGGCCATAGGGGAGGGGTCAGGAGAAGTAGTAGAAATTGTCACAGCCGACGCAAATGAATCAGCATTCAGAAACTCATGACTGAGAAGAAGGGCATGCAATTCAGCAAAAGAAACAGGGTCGGGACGTGTTGCAAGTGTGGTAACAAGGTCCTTAAATTCTGAACGAAGGCCCTTAAAAACATAGATGTTGAAATCAGTCGGGGATAACAGATGACCAGCAACAGCCAGTTCATCGGAAATGGATTTAGCCCGATGAAGAAATGAGGACAAAGATTTATCCTCTTGCCTGATTTGTTGCAATTGCATGTGAAGCTGTAGGATACGGGTGTTGGACGGAGACGCCAGCGACGCCTCGAGAGTTTCCCATATGGCCTTAGATGTGGTGCGGCCAACAACCAAGGGAAAAACTTCATCAGAAAGGGAACCAATGAGAAGACTCATTAGCATCTGATCTTGACAGACCCAAACATCGTAGGCCGGATTTTGTGGTCCCGAAGGATTAGCATCATTGGGTGCTAAGTGAGAAGGAGGACACGGATTGGTGCCATCAACAAAACCCATCAGTTTGTGGCCACGAAGAAAGGGAGCAACTTGTGTTTTCCAGTAAAGGAAATTGGTGGTAGTTAGCTTGAGAGTGAGAAAATGGTGGGCACTTGGAAAAGACGAGGTGGAAGAATTGCAAGTGATATGTGGAGAGGAAAGAGGCAAACTGGTAGCAGAAGAGGAAGAGGATTGAGAAGCCATTTAGCTCTGATACCATATAATAATATTGCAAGTGTTTAGAGAATAAAGGCTCACACACAGAGCCATTAGATTGCCGTGTATTTATAATACAATTGGTTACAAGAGATAAGCTTCACCATGATCTAGGATACATACAACTGATAAGGATACAAGATTAGATAACTAAACTAACTCTTCTTATCTTTATCTAACAGTCCTAGTCAAAAATTAGAGCAAAGCCTGCTAGGATGAAAACCCGTCAGGGCATCCTAGGCAAAAGTTAAGGCATGCAATAAATGAGCTCGCTACCCGAAAGGGCGGTTCTAGGCAAAAGTTAGAGCACAAAAGGAGAGTGTTAAAACCAGAGCGAACCCTACCCTGAACTACGTCATGACCTGATTCCTTTGCTAGGAGGATATGTAGGCAGTCTCACATTGAGACCCGGTTACAATCCATCAAAATAAAAATCCAGGTTGGGAAGATTTAAAGAACAAAAGTCGAGAAGGGGGAAACCCTTCAAGACTCATTTTTATTAACACGATTACTCTACTACATAAGGCTGAGCAAAGCTTTCAAAATAAAAGAAGCACTACATAATAAAAAAGGGTCCTCAATTTATTCAACGGTCAGGGTGGTAGGATTGAGTCAGTTTCCTTGAACTCCAGCCCTTGCAGCAATATCCCTCCTAAGATAACTCCCGCGTATCGCTATAGAAGGGTAGGGATGCGCGTCGGTCACCTTGCATGTCCTCCATAAGCGCTGGTAATGGCAAAGAACTGAATGGCTAAAGAGAGGCAGAACCACGTCCACGAGAACCTCAGCAGGGGCCTCCTGCCTCAAACCGAGCTGACGTTGGATGCGGTAAGGGATGTAGAAGGTGAAAGCTCCCAAACCAGCAAGAACAACCCACTGAGGGCCCATGTAATGCACTATCATGGGAGGGAGATCTAGCCATCGACACCTCCAAGCAATAGTCTCCACTCGCCGGCGCTTGAGGAAGTCAACCCACTCGGCCCTGCTCCTATCCTCAAACTCAAAACATCGCTGAGAAAGTAACCTCGCCTCATATGACCAGTTGCCTGGTGGAATGGTCAGCACATTCACCTTGTCGCAAAGCCAAATCTGTGGGAAGAAAACAAGTAAGAAGCCATAGAAAGCCAAGCCGAGTGTCGAGGTAAAATGAGAACGTGGGAAAAACCCGAAAAAGGAGGGCTGAGGGAGAAGCCAACCTGTAGGAGGAGAGGACTACCCCCGAAAGTTTCGACCTCTCCAAAACGAACCTTGTCCAAACCTATCAGTGTCTCGGCCAAAACTATCGGAACCACATCCTTCCGGGTTTCCACCTGAACGGCGATGCTAACCAGTGCTGAGCTAGCATGACCGGCAGAAGGAACTAGGAGGTAAGCTGCAAGTAAGCACATGCAGAGTGCAGTCATGCGTCGAGTCTGATAAGCCATATCCGCGAGCTCACCAGGAGGAGAAAACAGCTCGATGAGGCGCATGACATTGAGATGACCATCCCTGACTAAGTAGCGAGCAGCACCATCGCTCAGTCCAAGGGCCGCAGCCAAGACTCTGTAAGCGCTCTTGCGTACAGGAGGAATGATGACCTCCCCTGAACCGAAGCCCCCGAGGTACGCACGGAACTCCTCGACAGTAGAATAGAGCTCCTGGTCGCCAAACCGGAACACATGAACCTCCGGATCCCAAAAACTTACGGCCGCCCTCAAAAGTTCGGGGCGAAGGCGAATGTTACGAAGGTACCGCATGGAGTAGAGCCCATGGGTCCGGAAGTTCAACCAATCAACGCCATCCATGGAAGCCAACCATGGACGGAGTGAACCGGTGAGAGAAAGGGCCATTGCAAGGGGTAGGAAGTAGAACGGGGCTCAAGTGAGATGAGGAGAATGTAGCATAAGGGAACTTGAATTTATAGGAAGAGTGGAGAAGACAACTTCAACTTTCAAAGAGTCTTGGGTTTTAAAATGGACATGTTTACCATAAGTCCTACATAGGGAAAGGCTTGGTCAAGTCCTAAAAGGTTCAAAACAGACATGCACTGGTTCAGAAATGCCATTGCATGGGTCAAACCCCAACCCCCGAGCAATCTGCCTTGGAAAATAGCAAAACTGGAATCTGTCAGGAAAGATGCCTTGCGCGGCACCTTGCCGCGTCGCACGACATGTTGAAACCAAGGAGATCCCACGGTAAAGTGATTAAGGTACCGTGTGACAGGTTTTGACCCGCACGGCACCTTGGGCGATCCGCACGGCAGGTTGAATCTGTATTTCTGCAGTTTTTAGCAGCAACATGCCAAAATGGAATCGGGGCACTATGAAGCACCAGCAACCACCAGAACACACTCTAACGGGTATTTGGGACTTCAGGGATGTTTCGTTTCAAGATAACTCCCAGGATTCGTCGTCGTGGCACAAAAACTCAGTAAAATCCGTTTCTTAAGCCGTGTCAAGGTGTCAAAGTCCGTTTCAGGTCATTCCAAGCCATTCTTTCAAGTCCTACAGGTCATAATGGTCAAAAGTGACTTAGTCCAGGTTCCGGTTCGTGTCCAGGGTCAAAACTCGAAAATGTCACATATCAAAGTCAACGTCTTCCTACTTCTGAGTATATTTCAAAGGCAAGGTTGAGTTCTTGAGTCTCATGTCAAGATTCAAAGGTCGTCATTGCCCCATAATTGTGCTCTAGGATTGGATACGAAAGTGCCAATTCTCGTGTGTAGAATCAATCTCGCGAGAGGTTCATCTAGTTGCTTTCTTTGATTTCTATTCCATTGTCAATATGCTCTGATTATTAGTGTGTCGCTCGTCCTCAACCTCACGTTCAGCTCAATCCCGTTGCACTACCTAATCAATGTTTTAGTTATTCAATTTTCTTCACAAACAAAAAAAGATTGAATGGCGTAAACAATGAAAGGACAAGATCTCTGTATATAAATCCGAAAGCATCCGTGAGTCGAAGTACAAAAGAAGTATGATCAAGATCCTATCTATCAAAGGGCAAACAGGCACCCTAACAAAAAAGAACACGCAGGCCCTATCAAAAGCACAAAACAACAGAGGAGCTCAACTCTCATCCTCGTCCTCGTCCTCCTCGGAGACCTCCTCGACCGCCAGGAGAGCTGCTCGCCTCTGGAGTGCCAATCGCTTTAGGCACGGTGCCTCCTGAGGTGGCCTTCAAGTCGACGTCCGTAGGCTCGGGAGTCTCGTCCTCAGAAACGTTGATGGGCTTGTCCTCGGTCCCCGCTGAGTGTCGTGCCCTCTTCGATGGCGGCTCCTCCCGAGAGCCGGCAGAAGAGACCTGTGGCACTGGGAAGCGGACAGACTTCCGCCGCAGCCCCCGCAAAGTCCCTCCTCTAGCTTGCAATGGTATAGCATCCATATGTCATTTGCATCATGATCATTGTATAAGCAAAGTAAGTAGCTAAGGTTCAAGAATTTACCATCGTCCCACCAGCACGAGGTAGCACCTCAAGAGAGCGACCCATGGCGTACTGCCACACCAGCTGCTCCAAGCCCATCATGGCCTCTGCCATCTCCTTCACGTACCCTGGAGGAGCCTGCAATGGAAGAAGTTGATTAGAACATGTGAGCAAACGAATTTACGAAAGAAAGGAAGTACTTTGTACCTGAGCAAGGAACTCCGAAGCCTCAGCTGCAGGGCGTGCCATGACGACCAAGCCCGGGACTCCCTGAGCGGTCATCACGTCCACTGTCCAAGAGAGGACAGGGAAGCTAGTCCCACTCGGGCCTGCACCCTCACTGCGACCTCTGCCCCCGCGACCCTCGCTGCCGCTGGCTCTGTTATCTCTACCTCGTCTCCACTCCCTTCTTCCTCCGACGCCGCCTCGAGCCGCTTGTGCTGCCTCCCAAGCGGCGCGTATCCCCAGACTCGGCATCAAGACTGGGCACAGTACTCCGCGTAGTCAGCAGCGAGACTGGCACCTGCCTCGAAGAACGGCTCCAACCTGGGGTGCGGCGTGTGGCGCTCGATCTCCTCCGCGTGTCTTGGCGTCCTCGCACCAGGCGAGGAAGTGACCAGGGACTCGGAAGGCGTCAACCTCGGCGGCCCGACGTGACACTTTCGGTCACCCAAGTACCACTTGCCACCGTAAGGGGACTCGAAGCACCCATCCCTCGAGACCTCTCTACTCGGCGGCGTAGGGGATCCCAAAGCGATCCCACACCGCCAGTGAACTTTGTCATCAAAGAGGAGTGATATCAAGACGTTTAAATGAAAAAGGAAAGCGATGGAGCAGATATGGAAATGCATTAGTACCTGGTCAGGCCGCAGCTCATCCAGGTAAAGCCGGAAGGCATCCAGCTTGCCTCTTCCCTCTTCACTCCCTTGAACTCCGTTGACCAGCGTAAAGCTCGAGGGAGTATCGTGTCGTCAGGACACGTGGTCTCGGGAGGGTACATCCCTATCACCTCGTACGTCCAAAGCTGCAAATCAGAGACATTGAAAGTTAGCACAAGATATTCATCGAATAGATATGAATGGAAAGCTAACTATTCATAAGAAAGGAAATGAAATATACCTCCCAGACCCTCTAGTAACACTCGAGGCTCACCCCTGCCCCGCGAGAAAGAGAGCCCATGAAGGCGTAGCACGTCCCGATCTTGCACCTCCCGATCAAAGTGGGCGATCTCCGGCGTCCCTCAGGCGGGAGAAGTGAAAGGCGTACTCGGTTGCGCCTGTTGGGAAATAGGGACGCACCAAGCAGGTATAGCAGAAAACACCTCGCCATCTGCTCCTCCTCCACCCTGTCAGTCGGGAGCCTCTCTGTCCAAAACCTGAGAAGCTGAGCATACTTCGCATCGTCTCCCTTTGCCCTCAGCTCGTACCCTAGCATCGCCCGCTGGAACACTGCCTGCCTCCCTGTGACAGCGTCAAAAGGGATAGGGTCACCTCCAACCCTGAGACTAGTGATCGCCGTGAAGTCCAACGGCGTCACGGTCAGCTCGCCAAAGGAGAAGTGGAGGGTGTTCGTCGTGTCCCACCACCTCTCAGCCAAAGCCCTCACCACCGGGCGGTCATTGCACACGCCCCTCGCCAGTACCCCAACAAACTCCCCGAAGCCCGCTTGCCTCACTATCTCCTGCACAGCCTCGGGCAACCTCTCCCAGAATGTCGGCACAGCCGCCGAGCCTCCGTAACACAAGAGCGAGATCGCCTGTTTCAACAAATCAGCAAATATTCAGTAAACAGACATGGCCTGCAATACAGTGGTATATTTGGATACAAAGGAATGGAAATACGATGTATTGGAATTATACCTCGTCCTGCCGCAAAGAAAGGTGCTGCTGAGGGTCCCTCAGAACAAGAGCCTCGTCGTACGTCGGCCTCCTCGGTGTGTAAGGGTCAAAAAGCGAGGGTACCACCACGTGCTGAAAGGGCACATAAGTCGCCCCATCATAGGCTCCTCGCCCCTCCAAGGCTAGTGTTGCCTCAGCCACCACAGCAGTGCGAGGAGTCATCACCCCTCCAGCCTCCTCGTCAGCTCGCCTATCCTCAGCCAGTGCTCTCGGCACCCCGGGTCTAACCTCGGCCTCCAGCTCCGCCTCGCGGGCCGCAAGTAAAGCGTCCACTAACCCAGGAAACCCTCGCACTAACTCCAGCACGTCCTCCATGGACGCCGTCACTAAGTAGTCGCCCACGCCTATATAGCGTGACGACCTTGCACCTGTACCGCTGCCCACAAACATGGGCGGGGTGTCCTCCATCATCGGCTCCACCACCGGCTCGCCCTCGACGATAGGGGAGAGGCCTCTGTCTCCTCTACTGCCCCATCCAAACCGCCACCACTGGGACCCTCCGTGGTCCTCTCCCCCACGCCCGCCGTCACCTCCAACCGGCTCGAAGCCTCAGTGTCCCCCCTCCACTCCACCGCACCCGAAGTCTCCGTCCCCTGACCATACCCAGCCAGCACTACACCACCACCATCACTACCGACCACTGCCGCGGCTGGGGCCATGGCCTCCTCGGCCAATGCTGCCTGGTCCGAGACCCGCGCGGTCTCCAGAACACCCTCGGCCATAACCACATCCTCCGGGACGATCGGAGGTGATGTAATCTCGACCCGTGACGAGTGACCGTCACCGGGTGCGTCCTTGGACTCCATGATCGAAATGTATAAGGGAGAGAGAGAGAAAGCAGTCGGGAGAGAGAGAGGATAGCGAGAGAGAGAGAAGCAAGGGAGAGAGGGAGAGATCGAAAGAGAGAGAGCGGTCGAGAGAGAGAGAGAGATAGCCGTGAGAGAGAGAGAGTGATCGATAGAGACAGGAGATAGGGAAATTCGAACGTATGGGGTGTACTGTGTACACCCCGCGTATATATATATATACCCCGAACCGATTCACTCAAAAACCAATTCTGGACCGGGTTCGCAGCTAGCCTAGCCGCGCGGCACAGTTAGATGGGTCGCACGGCACCCTGGACGAACATGCAATATCTTCAGTTTACATTGCCGTGCGTCCCTAATTTGGCTGCGCACGGCGTGTTGATTTGTTTCGACAGTTTGCCTCCTGAGAGCCGCCTGGCATTTTTGTGTTCGATTCGATGCAGAACTAGGAGTTTGAATGCAGAAGAGTAGAGGAAGAAGGGAATTTTCATTAATAAAACCCGGGGGTAACCCCCGGAATTTGGCATTACATTTCAAAAAAAAAAAGAGAGAAAGAAAAACAACAAAAATAAAAGAAAACAGGGCCTACTGCCCTTCTTCCTCCTTCTTCCTCCTCTCCTCCAACCCTCCGTCTCAGTCGCTCGCCCCATTCGAGCGGTCATCCGACCCGTTGGGGTTGCCCTCGGAATCTTCCGCCGTATCCTCCGACTCGTGCTCGGGAACGGACTCCGGGTCATCCTTGTCATCCAAATGGTCAAATGCAAAGTCCTGCAAGTTGGAGACGGCACGACGAAGGGTACGGATGGTGGTGATCAATCGCGCGATTTGTTCGTTGAGCTGTTCAATTTTCCCCCGGAAGAAGGCCATCTCGGCTTCGAGAGACGTCACCCGGGCTGCTAAATCGTTGTTCCCCATCTGAGAACCTTGAGAACAGCCTGCTTTGAGAAGAGAGAAAAATATAGAAAGACTTCAGAGATTTTGTTGATAAGTGCATAGATTAAGGCACCCCCTCCCCTTTTAAAGAGACCCCGGCCGACGAAAGGGCACGCCTGAATTAATGGCGCCCTTAAGCTTGTCAACTGTTCTCGGAAATCGAAAGGGTGCTTAGAAGAACGAGGTGCCGCGCGCCATTGAACTGGCCCGCACGGCACCCTGGCTTCAAAAGGTTTAATGCTTTTCTCGAAAATTGATCCAACCAGCCACCAAAATCCTCTTGGAAACTCAATCCCCAGCCGTTTTAACCCCTAGAATGTTGTGCATCGGTTAGAGCGCCATTTAATCCTCCGGGACTTGCCGTGACCGGTCTCCGGATTTTTAGTCTGACGTTTTTAGCTCGACATATTTTCCCCAGCAGGACAAAAATTCAAAAATTCAATTTTCGCCTCCCGAGGGCTCGTCTCAAAAATTCAAAATTCAATTTTCGCCTTCCGAGGGCTCGTCTCAAAAATTCAAAAATTCAATTTTCGCCTCCCGAGGGCTCGTCTCAAAAATTCAAAATTTAATTCAAAATTCAATTTTCGCCTTCCGAGGGCTCGCCTCAAAAATTCAAAATTCAATTTTCGCCTCCCGAGGGCTCGTCTCAAAAATTCGATTTTCGCCTCCCGAGGGCTCGTCTCGCTTTTTCGTCTCTGGAGCCATGGTCTAACGGACCTAACGTCTCTTCGTCTCTCGAGCCACGGTCTAATGGACCTAACGTCTCTTCTCGCCTCGATTTTTCGCCTCCTGAAGGCTCGTCTCGATTTTCGCGATATTTGCATAACACCCGACACTATAAGCACTTCATTGTTGCCTCTGCACGATTTTGTCCTCCAGGACTTGTTTTCTCGCATTGCATTGTCCCAATTGAACTACGCTGGTCTGATCCTTACAACGGGGTACGTAGGCAGCTCCCTGAGCGCGACCGCCATCGTTTTTCACTTGCATTCTTCGTTTTGCCTCCGTTCGAAGGCTCTAGAGCAACGGATTGGGATGCCTATTCTTTAAGCGTCACTCGTACCGATCAATGGTATCCGAGTTACGTTAAAGAGGGACTACTGTAGACACCCCAATCCGGATCTTGGAGTGTCTTTGTCCACCCCGATGATGAAACAGAGGAAACGGTACCTTTTGCGAGCTTGAAAAGGGATCTCCCTAAGCCCAAAAACCCAAAAACCCAAAAAACCTGACAGGCCCAGATAAAGCCCAGACAAAGCCCAAAAGACTCTGGACCGAAGGAAGAGGTACCGTGCGGATTGGCACTGGAGCGCACGGCACCTTGGAAATTCAAGGGACCGTGCGCACCTTGAGCAAAAAGGTCGATCGCTCGAAAGTCGCCGCCACGCTTGAGCCACACTGATGACCGCTCAAATTAAAATGCACTTCGCCCGCCTAAAATACCTCCACCACTTGAAATTCAAATTCCTTGGCCTTTGCCTATAAATTGACCCCTCCACTCAAGGAGAAAGGGCCTTCTTTTGAGTCTCTCTTGGCCTTTCTTTTGGCTTCCTTTGCTTTGGGCATTCTCACTCCATAAGCTTTCTCTCTCTAGTTTTAATACCCACTTTCTTTATTTCCATGTCCATTTCTAAGTCTTAAAGAATGCTATTCCCAAAAGACATTCTTTAAGTGCTTCCACTCACTCCCTCCTCATCATTGAAGTTGATCTCTCATCAACTTCAAAGCCCCCACCATCCAAAATACCTAACCTTCACTCACACTCATACCCTTTTTGTCTTATACAACCTCCTCCATCTACATCCGTGACGGTCCATTCACATCCTTGCACCTACGATCCTTGATCAAAGCTCGAAACCAAAGGTAAAAACTAGTTTCCTTGGACTAGACCCTGTTTTGGTCCTGAGGGGACTTCTGTCGTCAGATCTAACCCCTTTTGGTTAGATCGACTTAAAACCCATTTTCACAAAATAAAAACCGATCTTGCCGAGGTCGGGAATGCGGCTGTGCATCAGGCGCGCGGCACCCTGACCCCCATCGCACGGCACCTTACATGTTGGTATTTTCTTAGACAGGCTGTCTGGATCTGATTTTTCCTCTGTTGTGGCTATCTGTATCCTCTGTTCACTGTTTCTGTTGCTTTTAAAATAAGACCATATCTACAAGCCATGTTTTGGCTCTTCAAAAGCTTTCCTAGATCATCCCAAACGATCAAATATGTCAAAAACCGTTTTAAAACCTTGTTTTGCAAAAGATAACATCTTTGGGATGATCTGACTATTACGAGGTTTCTGATGAGTTTTCCAAGAGACATACAGAGATAGAAATAAGTTAGATGATGTTTTGAAAGTCCGCAACAGTCTGACAACAGAGCAGCTACCCCGCACGGCATGTTGAGGTGCCGCGCGCGGCAGCTCAAGATGCCGTGAACAGTACGGCTGAGGTCCAGACACTTTGATAATTGTTTATTTCTTTTGTTCATATCATTTTACCACTACTGCACAGATAGCACCACATGCACGTCAATGTGATATATTTCCCATGTCCCTTCCCCGTTATGTGCTTTTATTAAAGAGCTTGATACTCTGAATGATATTAAAGATTCCCCTTTTTGAAAATATTAAGTAGAGACCGGTTTTACCGGGCGAATGGGGTGTTTTTTAAAGAAAAACCTTCCCCATTCGTAATGTGGCTCCCGAACCCGAAATCTCAATGTTTTCGCTAGACCAAAAGCCTTTTCCAAACGACTTCTCGGTTTCTCGGATGATCCATCTCAAAAATCCGGGTGGCGACTCTTTCAAGAAGGAGGAGGGCGCGGGAGCTTACAGGCCGAGAACAGATGATACACTTGATTTTTTTTGATCTACGATACTCTATTTGACATTAGCAATAAGGTTGAGAAAAGCCGAGAAATGATACAACACTCGATAAATTTTTTTTAATCGGCAAGAACTCATAAGCCAAAGGCTAAAAATAGATATTAAACTTGCTTTATTTCCTTATCAGCAATACCACTACACTTGATCTTGTTTTTTGTCTTTCATATTACACTTGACATTAGGAAAAAGGCTGAGAACATCCGATGCTACACTTGATCTTATATTGTATTTTAAATAAGATTTAATGTGTCTCTTGTCATATGATCACCTTTATTATTAATTTACTTCACATCCTTCGCTCATATTTGTCACGCCCTCGATTTTCAACATAAATAAAAATCATTTCAATAGATGAAGTCCTCACTGAAGTACAGATAACACCCAAATGTCATTTCTTTCCCTTGTTCTCAAGTTAAAACAAATATTACAATCCAGGTTCAAAGTCCCAAGTTATACAAGTTACCAAATGGATATTACAGTTTACGAAGATCATCCTTTGAATACATCTTACAAGGTAAAAGCATAAATTGCCCTTGTTATACCTTTGAAAAAAAAACATGATCAGCCAATGCGAGATGCACGCAATGCCAACTTCCTTGCTTTTTACCTGAAAATAATAGGTTAAGCTACACTAGCCCAGTAGAGAAATCTATACCCAAACTATATGAAAATGCGATGGATTATGCAACCAAAGTGAATGGATACAATATGATATCACAAGAGACAATGAGCTTACACCATGAATGAGCACTCTATGACCCAAGGAATCAAAATCCTATAAGAGTACCCTTAATAGTTCACACGTCTGTTAGGGAAGGGAACCAACTCGAATCAATCTAACTAAATTATACTATACTCTCAACCGTTGCTTGTCCTTCACTACGCAGATACAAAACTCATCGCTTCTCACGTGTACTCGATTTCCATTTATCGATTATCAAACCCTTTTTCTTCAAATCTTCGATAGAATCAATCATGTACCCTTCCTTCGTATCGCCCAACAATCCTTATACTTTCATTCCCTAGTTTCAATAGGTTTTGCGCGTTGTCCGACTTTCCCACCGAATGGTAATACCCGTTCATCTAACCCCCATACGTCCACAAGAGGCCTTTCATTCACGTCCGGGCATTCGGGACCCCGTGCGTCCACAAGAAACCATCTATTCATGTCCGGGCATTCGGGACCCCGTGCGTCCACAAGAAACCATCTATTCATGTCCGGGCATTCGGGACCCCGTGCGTCCATTTCCGGCATCGCACCCATCGGTGGATCCGTGGCTTTCTTCCTATTGTTCCTTCGTACTCATTCATGTTAACCACTTCTCAATCACTTGCTAATAGCCTCAGACTCAACATATATCAACTTACACATATACATATGCGTTACCAATCTACATATAAGAACACAACGTTCCCAAGGTCACATACTTTCATCCATCATCACATAAAGTATAACAAACTCATAGACACGTCCCCTTATACACGAATAAATACTTTAAGCTCACGTTACTCCTCCAAGTCTATCACTATATCCCACGTCATGCATCGAACCCACTAATGACTTTACAACGCACCACCCATTGGGTCTTATACAAAAAGATTTCCGTAGAACGAGCACCAAAGGAAGTTTGAAAGATCAACAAGACGAATAAGGAGGATACGAATCACTCTACTACCGTTTAGACCATTTGATAGACCCTTATCAGCCAACCATGCACCCAATAACACACTTTAAGGCCTACAATACTCAATAACGACTCCACGGTACGTTTCTCGATTTACCAACCATCCTATCATGTTATAGTGCTTAATAATTCTATATCGTTCATTGAGACATGTTACAATATCTACCTCAATCAACCGGATGCATAAATAGTGCACGAACACGCCAATCATCTAATTCTACGCTTTTCTACGTCACACGAGAGCCCAAGGAGACCAATTGGTCAATGAATCTTTCGAGGTACAAACAATCACGTTTAGAAGCAATTCAAAGGTGTTTAGAGAATGCTTAAGGTTCAAAACATGGAAGAAGGAACATTGCTGAAATTTCCAGGTAGTACATGTACTTGTACAAACTGAAGTACATGTACTAGCTGAACAGACCCGAAATTTCTTTGACAGTACATGTACCAATGCAAACCGTGGTACATGTACTAGCTGGGTTTCTCAGGACGACTTTTCAGATTTCGAAAGGCTTCGATCCAACAAGAGACGACGAGCCAACACCTGATCTATGCATACAATCAACTCATAAACACATAATAAGAGTACGAAATCCCTACCTCAAGCTTGCAAAGCCGAAACCCAAGATCCACAATCGAGCCCTAGCTTTCAAACTCGAAATCCTCCATGAATACTCCTCTCCGAGCTCCGTCCAACGAACCACAAGCTTGAAATCGCGTCTAGAGGGTGGAATGAAGGTTGATTGCTATGGGTTTTGAGTTTGGGAGTGAGTTTGAGAGTGGAGGAGTAGAGAGAGAGAGAGCCGAAGGAGAGGGGGAGAGTCGGCTGGAGTGAGAGAGAGATAAGGGAGATTTTTATCTCCTACCACACACACACCTCTTTTATACTAACACTTAACTTAATCACACTCACACTCCCTCAATCAACAATCCTTTCATTTAAGCCCCAATTCAAATAAACTCTCAAATTTCTCATTTATTCAATACTTTAGCATTTATAAAACCTTTAAACCATTGCTTGAAAAATACGGGTCTCTACATTCTACCCTCCTTAAAGGAATTTTATCCCCGAAATTTGCTAAGCCAAGTCACTAATCGCAATACACAAACGCATGCCACATTTCCTCGACCACAACTTCATCCTCTCTTCCTTACTTAAATTCTACCTTACCCCTTTTAGCTCCACACAAAACCCCTCACTAACGATATGATCCTATCATTCAACAGTCAAACTTGTACGCCTAGGATGCTCACCGGTTTCTCCTCAAGAAGTACACCCACCTCTAATCGTTCTCCTGAAATCTCAACATTCACAGACACTCACATTCTATCACTTACCGCAAGATTCAACAACTCAAACCCTCTCATTCTCCTAACGCTGAATTTCCACGTTCTCCTCTCTTAATCAATGTCGACTATCAATCTAGAAAACCCTGAATAATCTCTACGGTAACAAAACCAGGAACCCAAAATCTAATGATTAGACTTCCTAATGATCATCACCTCCTGCTCAGTTAAGAATACCAACTCACCATGGTTACACCCCTTACGTTTCAAAGCTATTGACATCCTCTTTAATTCCAAAAGTAAACACATCTCACGATTGATCTCATTCAATTGATGGTACTAAGGATAGACACCGACACCAATCGTACACAAGACAATCTGCCAATCACGATCCCCAACTCATACTCTATTCATTCTCATAACTATTTCTTATGAACTTTGTACAAACCTCAAACGCCCCGTTGTCCACCTAATATTCAAACATAACCACTTAGATTCATCATTGATTTTTGCTTTAGAAGACTAAACTCACTTCTATCATGATATGCCGTCTCTACGTATCTCAATACGACTCAACCTTGAAACAATTCATGTAAACTCTCAAATCCACTATTCTCCTTACCGCCAACCACTAACCACTCCTAACGTTGGGTTAACACATCCCAAAAACCTTTCGCCTCTAATTCTTTAAGCGTATCGCGCATAGGAGTAGCAAGAACACAATATATACATGGAGTTAAATTCTACTCTCTCCAAACTTTGTGCTTCACTATGGCTAGTGAAAGAAAGGACATACATCAGATTCCGACTACGAAAGTAACTCCTCATAGAAAATACCCACACATGCTTCATTGCTTATTCTACATTGTATACCAAAAGCAAACCTCAGGCATTGAGACTACATAACAAGTCAAACATGTAGGTTTAAGCTAAATAGCAACAAATTTCACACACGAAATCTCCTGAAAAACCAATCGTACAATTTAATAGCTCGCACAACACCAAACATATTCACGCGTTAACAAACTCACTCAATATCCAAGGGACTCACAAAGTATCCAGCAAACTCACCAAGTATCCAACACTTCACATTTCATGGCTCTAGAAAGCCCAATGGTAATCTCGTTCTTTTCAACTTTATAATACTTCTCGCATTTTGTGTTCACCCATCAATCTCGAATACTCTCGTCAACTAGTCTACTCAAGTAACATGTTTCCCAATTTCACAATTCAAATATCAAGTAACAAATACACAACATCAATATTGATAATTTCTCTATCAACATTACAATCACCCAAATGCCTACACAATGTATGCAATAGTTGCACTAACGAACTTCCACTACTATTGATTATCTCGATACTAAAAAGTTAAATACCAATACAAGTACGAATAAGGTGACAGACTCCTTCCTAAATACCAACAAGACTCGGGGTTTGCAAACAGCATCTCTATACTTCTCATCACAATTTAAAATTCCAACTATTTCATCACGTAAGAATCAATTTCATTCGCACCAATAACCTCTAACAGTTCCGCTCATACAAGTTTCACGGCTCAAAATTTTCTCTCAACTAGGTAATTATATCAACCTCAATGTTCCTCAAAGGCATTTGCCACATCTACACTCGACCTCTAAAACAACAACTTCCAATACCACCACCATCTCTGCTATCACTATCATTATCACTATTACCTCTTAATCTTTCTTAAACAAACTTGTCATCTCCATGGCATACCTCAACAGGTCCTATACTGTCATTGGTCCAGCCTACCTACCCGATTACACACCACACACGATCTCTACACTTCAATTCTTCAATTCATAACATACCATTTCTCCACATGCCTATCACTTCAAAAGTTCGTACCATTCCCACTCAGGACACCAATTACTCTTTGCCTCATTGTTAACCTCAATAGTTCACATTCGATTCAAGTCTCATTGATATAGTTCACCTCAAGTCTTGTTGTCCCTCTCACTAAGCAATGCCTTCACTATTTCCTATTAATCTGTCATAATGACACCACCACTACAATCACCCCAACAATGACAACTACAACATTACAACTCTACTCAAGCCTGGAGATCTAGCCCTTATACACAATTCTAGTGTCCAATTGACTTTCCGAGACTTCCATTTAGAAGGAGCGGTGATCAAGCGCCTCTTACAACTGGATCTCATCGGTAGTCGCCTGGGTGTCCAGAAAACACATACAGTATCTAGACACCCTATCTATAACTCCCATATTCCTAGGTCAATCTCGGATACTTACAACTCTCTACGAAAGCTCAGCTTGTCTTACCTATACTTAAAAACCACTACCTCAATGACTACCATAACAATGACAAACCACAATCATTACCACAACAAGACATCATCACTTTAAACACGTTCCATGCACTCACTAGTTTAACCCCCTAGTTATGATACACCACAATCACTTTCCGAACAATTTACGATTCCAGTCACATCTCACATCACATAAAAAAAAATTCTTAAAAGTATTTAAAACTCAACATGTAATCTGAGCAATTCAAATAAAACACATCAAACACTTAGCTTACAAATCTCACTAACAGTCTAACACTTCTATTATGCACCAATGGCTATCATCTTTTGCATATCGGCCTCGGCACTACACACAACCCCCACAATCCTTCATGGCTTTCTAGCACATCAAAAAGGCACCTTACCACAAATGGCCCAAGACCAAAACTACCAACAAAACAACGGTGGCAACCACAATCACTACAAGGACGTGAAGCTTCTCTTTTTCTCAGACACAAGAATCAACTTTTTACCATCTCATGTAAACGTATTAGGGCTGAAACCGGTTCGGTTCGGTTCGGTTCTTGGACGTTTTTGTGCGAACTGGTTCGGTTCGGGAGGTTCACTGAACCGAACCGGTTATATTGATCCCGGTTCGGTTCGGTTCGGTGTCGGTTCGGTTCGGGGCCGGTTCGGTTCAGGAAAAGCAATTAATATATATATATATTAAAATATATTAAAAAATATTTAATATATTGTAGACACCCCAATCTGGCTTTCAGATTAGCTTATTTACGGTTTTTGATTCCCCGATGATGAAATTGGATTTAGAACAGATTTGAGTATATATATATACATATTAAACCTCCTAGAAAAAATTTCGGTTCGGTTCGCTGGAAGTTTTCAAGAACCGAGAACCGAACCAGTTTCATAAATTTTTAACATCTAAGAACCAAACCGGTTCGGTTCGGTTTGATTCGGTTCGATTTGGGACCGGTTCGGTTCGGTTTGGCAATTCGGTTCGCTTCGGTCGGTTTTTTGTACACCCCTAAAACGTATATGTAATGCCAATTCAATGAACACACGTCGGTCATGCAAGTACACACATGTTTTGAAAAAAAAAATATGTAATGATTTTTGAACCCATGAGACTAAGTCTCCCCACGGTCTCTAGGTATTCAAACCTAACGCTCTGATACCAATTTGTCACGCCCTCGATTTTCAACATAAATAATAATCATTTCAATAGATGAAGTCCTCACTGAAGTACAGATAACACCCAAATATCATTTCTTTCCCCTGTTCTCCAGTTAAAACAAATATTACAATCCAGGTTCAAAGTCCCAAGCTATACAAGTTACCAAATGGATATTACAGTTTACGAACATCATCCTTTGAATACATCTTACAAGGTAAAAGCATAAATCGCCCTTGTTATACCTTTGAAAAAAAAAACATGATCAGCCAATGCGAGATGCACGCCATGCCAACTTCCTTGCTTTTTACCTGAAAATAATAGGTTGAGCTACACTAGCCCAGTAGAGAAATCTATACCCAAACTATATGAAAATGCGATGGATTATGCAACCAAAGTGAATGGATACAATATGATATCACAAGAGACAATGAGCTTACACCATGAATGAGCACTCTATGACCTAAGGAATCAAAATCCTATAAGAGTACCCTTAATAGTTCACACGTCTGTTAGGGAAGGGAACCAACTCGAATCAATCTAACTAAATTATACTATACTCTCAACCGTCGCTTGTCCTTCACTACGCAGATACAAAACTCATCACTTCTCACGTGTACTCGATTTCCATTTATCGATTATCAAACCCTTTTTCTTCAAATCTTCGATAGAATCAATCATGTACCCTTCCTTCGTATCGCCCAACAATCGTCATACTTTCATTCCCTAGTTTCGCTAGGTTTCACGCGTTGTCCGACTTTCCCACCGAATGGTAATACTCGTTCATCTAACCCCCATACGTCCACAAGAGGCCATTCATTCACGTCCGGGCATTCGGGACCCCGTGCGTCCACAAGAAACCATCTATTCATGTTCGGGCATTCGGGACCCCGTGCGTCCACAAGAAACCATTTATTCATGTCCGGGCATTCGGGACCCCGTGCGTCCACAAGAAACCATTTATTCATGTCCGGGCACTCGGGACCCCGTGCGTCCATTTCCGGCATCGCACCCATCGGTGGATCCGTGGCTTTCTTCCTATTGTTCCTTCGTACTCATTCATGTTAACCACTTCTCAATCACTTGCTAATAGCCTCAGACTCAACATATATCAACTTACACATATACATATGCGTTACCAATCTACATATAAGAACACAACGTTCCCAAGGTCACATACTTTCATCCATCATCTCATAAAGTATAACAAACTCATAGACACGTCCCCTTATACACGAATAAATACTTTAAGCTCACGTTACTCCTCCAAGTCTATCACTATATCCCACGTCATGCATCGAACCCACTAATGACTTTACAACGCACCACCCATTGGGTCTTATACAAAAAGATTTCCGTAGAACGAGAACCAAAGGAAGTTTGAAAGATCAACAAGACGAATAAGGAGGATACGAATCACTCTACTACCGTTTAGACCATTTGATAGACCCTTATCAGCCAACCATGCACCCAATAACACACTTTAAGGCCTACGATACTCAATAACGACTCCACGGTATGTTTCTCGATTTACCAACCATCCTATCATGTTATAGTGCTTAATAATTCTATATCGTTCATTGAGACATGTTACAATATCTACCTCAATCAATCGGATGCATAAATAGTGCACGAACACTCCAATCATCTAATTCTACGCTTTTCTACGTCACACGAGAGCCCAAGGAGACCAATTGGTCAATGAATCTTTCGATACAAACAATCATGTTTAGAAGCAATTCAAAGGTGTTTAGAGAGTGCTTAAGGTTCAAAACATAAAAGAAGGAACATTGCTGAAATTTCCAGGTA
Source organism: Rhododendron molle (assembly GCA_025413875.1). Taxonomy (NCBI): domain Eukaryota; kingdom Viridiplantae; phylum Streptophyta; class Magnoliopsida; order Ericales; family Ericaceae; genus Rhododendron; species Rhododendron molle. Next base: position 30,359,460 of record CM046393.1, on the reverse strand, counting down.
GTACATGTACCTGTACAAACCGAAGTACATGTACTAGCTGAACAGACCCGAAATTTCTTTGACAGTACATGTACCAATGCAAACCGTGGTACATGTACTAGCTGGGTTTCTCAGGACGACTTTTCAGATTTCGATAGGCTTCGAATCAACAACAAACGACGAGCCAACACACGATCTATGCATACAATCAACTCATAAACACATAATAAGAGTAAGAAATCCCTACCTCAAGCTTCCAAAGCCGAAACCCAAGATCCACAAGCGAGCCCTAGCTTTCAAACTCGAAATCCTCCATGAATACTCCTCTCCGAGCTCCGTCCAACGAACCACAAGCTTGAAATCGCATCTAGAGGGTGGAATGAAGGTTGATTGCTATGGGTTTTGAGTTTGGGAGTGAGTTTGAGAGTGGAGGAGTAGAGAGAGAGAGAGAGCCGAAGGAGAGGGGGAGAGTCGGCTGGAGTGAGAGAGAGATAAGGGAGATTTTTATCTCCTACCACACACACACCTCTTTTATACTAACACTTAACTTAATCACACTCACACTCCCTCAATCAACAATCCTTTCATTTAAGCCCCAATTCAAATAAACTCTCAAATTTCTCACTTATTCAATACTTCAGCATTTATAAAACCTTTAAACCATTGCTTGAAAAATACGGGTCTCTACAATATTTGTAATCGCAACTTCATTGGAAAAATGTGCACAGAGTTCTCGTTTAGTCCCTAAGTATATGGTTATTTGTTTCTCTAATGTAAGATATAATATAAGAATAAATTTTTTTTTTCGCTGTTATTGTGCTGCAAGTGATGATATCGCGCTGCCAATGAATATTGAGACTCTTTTGGACACAATCATAGAGGAGGCTATTGCCGAGGAGGACAAGGCCTTACAAAGTTTCGAGGACTGCATAATGGTCTAAAAGTAGCTGCATTGCACTGAAAACAATCCAATACAAACTACTCTGAGGACAATCTCAACTTGCGAAATTTTTGCATATAGAGGTACGAAAATCGAACAGCATGACTACATGTGCAGTTGATATCTGCTTTACATAATGCCATTTGAAATTTCTCTTAAAAAAATAATAAATTACTTAGGTAGTCACAACCAAGGTTTTCAAATCGGAATACGTATCGTGTATCAGTTTTATAATTTTTCGTATCGTATCGGGATACGTATCGAGTATCGTAAGATGCGGTAACAAAAGTTAATTTACACTAATTAATCATAAATACATTGCAATAAACTACAAATTGATGGGACATATGAAAAAGAAAAGCATTTGGGATGCAAAATAACACATCTTAGGCCATCTAAAGTGTTCCAAAAGAGTAAGGTGTACCAAAATATCAAGTATTAGAGACTTACTTCCTCTATCCACCTTAATTGCATGGTTTATAACCATTTACTACTAATATGCTAACTTAAAAGCTCAAAAGTCAAAAGTAACAAGTAAACCAAACATATCAAGTTTGTCTTTTTGCCCAAATCTCCTATTCCTCTCTCACGGCAATGTCGTAAAGATCATCATCATCTTCAAGGTCATCCCCAAGCACCACCCCATCATCACCAATATATTCTTCTTCTTCTTCCTCTATTTCTTCCTCTACATCATCATCAATAATTTCCACATCATTCTCTTCTCCAACAAACTTCCTTTTGCCTTTTTTGTCATTTTGAAGGTTTCTTGGTCCTATAAAAATAGAAGCAATAACCAATTAACTATTACACTTACATGTACATAAATATAATTATTTGAAAGAAGATAAAGATTGCATCCCATGAAATATACCTCTACGTCCTTTTCTACTAGTTTCTCCCTCATTAACTTCAAAGCACTCATTCATATCCATCCATGAAGGGTCTAGCGGTAAGCATGGGTCTTCTTTTTTGGTAATCCATTCGTCATCAGATTCCATATCGGAGAGACAAATAGGATCATAAGCATCACCATTCTCCTCTCATTTCTTTTACCTCAACTCCAAAGTGAGATTGTACTTGACAAAGACTAATGCATTCAATCTTTGTGCTTCTAACCGGTTCCTCTTCTTTGAATGGATGTGTTGAAAGGTACTCCAATTTCTTTCACACCCAATAGCACTACATGTGAGGGATAGAACTCTTGTGGCTAACTCTTGGAGTTCTTTGCAACTACCTCCATAGCTCTCCCACCATAGTCCTAAAAAGAGAAAGCCAAATTAGTGCAAGAAAGAAACATTGACAAACATTATTAAGATGAGAGTTAATACCGGGTTGTTTCTTCTCTCTTGTTATAACGGCCATATCAATGCCAAACATACCAACGGCATTATGGAATTTGTCCATTTGGGCATCAAGTTTTAATCTTGCTTGGATACCCGGATACATCCTTTCTATGACCATGTACAATCGCAATCTCACTTCCTCATCTGCCTCAAATGAAGCATCATAATGAAACCTAAAATAAACATTGAAATCAACATTCATGATAGAAAGTCACAAGAAGAAATGATTTCATTATTGACAGATTAAATGTTACCTAGGATTAAGAAAATAAGCCGCCGCATGAAGAGGTCGATGAAGTTGCAATGCCCAACGCTCATCAACAATCTTCCAAATCGTAGCATATCTTCTTTTCACTTTGTTGAATTTTTTTTCAATTTGTTCCTTTGCCCTATCCATTGCTTCATAAATATAACCCATGGCGGGCTTTGCATCACCATCAACTAGTCTTAGGACTTTAACTAAGGGAAGTACACCCTTCAAGCAATACCTAATTGCATTCCAAAACTTTGCATCGAACACTATTTGTTGGACATCTAACCCATTACGAGTCTTGGCATAAGAACTCTTACACCAAGCCGAAGAAGTATCATGGCTCTAAGCCCATTTCTTTGAGTCAAGATACTTTTCAAAGTAAGGTAAGCGGTGGCAAACCTTGTCACGGCGAGCATTGCTAAGTTATAATTCTTTGTATGCTTCCTCATCAGATTAAGAATCCAAGTATGTCGGTAGATATAAACGGTGAGTGTCTTTGCTTTGGTGATTGTGTCATGATGCACCGGTAGCCTACCGATATCTTTAAGCATAAAATCAATGCAATGAGCCGCACATGGAGACCAAATAAGTTTTTTCCTATTGTCCATTAGCAACTCACCGGCAAGGACAAAAGCGGATGCACTATCGGTGACTACTTGTATTACATTTTCTTCACCAATTTCCTCAACAAAATTATCAAGCAACTCAAACAAAGCAACACCATTCTTGATAATTGAGGAGGTATCCAATGATTTTAAGAAAACGGTTCCCTTTGGACTATTAACAAGAAAATTTGTGATAGAACGTCCACACCTGGCACACCATCGATTTTCAACATAAAGCATAAAGATTTCTGAATAATAATACCTCGCAATAATACAGATAATACCCCAAATCAAGATTCATTCCCATGATTTCAACTTAGATTCAAAGTTTCTTATCAAGCTCGAAGATTCAAATAACATGATAGAAAAGAAGGTTTAGGGATTACAGTCCTCCATGATCAAACGATAGTTAAAATAGAAATCAATATTACACTGCCAAAGAGTTTTACAAAAGATGCCGAAGTAATTTTCCCGCATCAACTAAAAAAAATGATGTCAAAATACATACCAAGCACTTCATGTCGCCATCTCCGAGAGTACCTGAAAGAAAGATAGGGTTGAGCAAAACACGTGCCCAGTAGAGAGTTCTATGCTCAAACTATATGAAAATGAAATGAGTCATGCACCATGAATGAGTGAGTGAATATTGATGGATACGCCCAAAGTACGAATCATTACCACCGAGTTATCTCTTACGTCAAAGGATCATAGACTTCACCGGAAAGTCACTAACCGTTCACTCCTCAGACTAGATACATCGATAAGTTTACGTTAATCCACTTTAGTCTATAACCAATTCCGAATCATTTTATTATCCTTCATACGATACTACAGTCTTCCTCGAGTCTACAATCATCATTATTCAATCCCTTCATTACAGAATCTTTCTTTTCTTTTAATCAGATACTTCACCGGAAAGTCACTAACCGTTCACTCCTCAGACTAGATACATTGATAAGTTTACGTTAATCCACTTTAGTCTATAACCAATTCCGAATCATTTTATTATCCTTCATACGATACTACAGTCTTCCTCGAGTCTACAATCATCATTATTCAATCCCTTCATTACAGAATCTTTCTTTTCTTTTAATCAGATATATTCCTTCAATGAACACTAGGGTCACCTCGGGTCTATTTCCCTCGAGCGCAGGGTCACCCCGAGTCTATTCCCTTGATAATAATAGCTTGGGTCACCTCGGGTCTATCTCCTCGAGCGTAGAATCACCCCGAGTCTTTTTCCTCAACAATAACAATCTTTTGGGTCACCTCGGGTCTATTCCTTCGAGCACAGGGTCACCCCGAGTCTGTTCCCTTGATAATAACAAACATTGGTTAGCAGAAATGCACATCACTTAACCGACCCTCCATCATTTCATAATCAACTTCATCATCAATCAATCACATGGCGTTACAAGGCCAACAATCAACCGTATCGCTTATAGACTAATACACATATCCACACCATACCTCCAATTATATCTCCGCACCTACACAACATGCTACTTACAAACGGTTTCCAAGGTAGCAGACCTACTAATTCCTATACTTGAATCCCGTGATAAGTGTACCAAGGACGATCAAGAGGTTCAATGAGTTGTGAAGATACAAGTTACTACCTTACCCATAAAGTCATTATGCCGCTCCCATCTACCATTTATGCCCACCACGACATTCGAGCAACCTACGGCACTCATAAACACTCTACGATACGTTCTCATCGTGTCCGAAATGTTCCAAAATCCTTTAACTGTCAAATTCGTACCGTTCAAACCAAATTTAGATCATAAAGCATTTTTTTGTTTGTAAAAAGTCATGCCTAAACAAAGTTAAAACTCCTGGAATTGTCCAACGGTTTCGATAACAGCAAATAATCAAATTTAAATTCATTTGGGAGGTGTTCGGAACGGATCAGGAGCAATTGGAATTCAAGATGATGGATTAAGAATCCAAGATGACAAGGCAATGCAACTTTCAAGCAGATTATTGATAACAAATGGAAAGGAATCGATTACTCACGGTCGAAATCGATAATAATAATAAAACATAAGGATATCGATAACTAAACGCATGGGATCAATACCTCATGGTCAAAATCAGAAAACAATGGATTACCTGATGTTATCGATAACGGAAAAAAAAAGGTATCGATAACGAAAGATTTCGGTCGGTCGAAACGCAATGGTATCCATACCAATGGAAAAGGTATCGATACCTGCGGGGTTAGAATCGTTCCAGACGCAAGGGTAGTGATAACAAAGACGGGAGGTATCGATAACATCAAATTTTCTGGATTCTGGGTACAATGTTATCGATAACAAAAGAAATGTTATCGATAACAATGGGTGTTCGAGCCGATTTTTGACAGACAAAGATGGCTTTTTCAGCAACAACAACGTCAACAATAATAACCACGATCAATGGCACCAATCAAGCTACAAGAAACAAATCATTTACGTATATTGAGAGTTAGAACCCCATACCTCAAGATTCAAGAACGAAATCGAAAGATTTTCCAAGCCCTAGCTCCAAACTTCGGAATTGAATGGGATACGCCTCCACTGAGCTCAAACCCACGAAATTCAGACCGCAATACGCGTAGGAAAGAAGAATTGGAGGATGCTTTGTGTGGGTTTTGGGTTGAATGGGTGAAATTTTGGATGGATGTGAGAGCGAGGGTGAGAGCCGAGAGTGAGAGAGATGGACGGGAGAGTGAGGGGAGTGAATTGGGAAAGCTATTCCCTACAAACACACACACATGCTATATACACACTACACATACATTTCACACTCACACCCCTTAAATGCAACGCTTTAACATAATAACCCCAAATCAATTAAACTCAACAAATTTCATATTTTCCTCATTTATAATATTGAATAAACCTTTTAATAAATTTGAAATTACGGGTCCTTACACCCTTCCCTCCTTAAAGAAATTTCGTCCTCGAAATTTGCCAAGCCAAGTCTAACCCCACACAACACAGACACACCCCAACCATAACATGATTCGTCAGGCAACAATTCGGTAATCAGGAGAATCTACGTCAAAGCTCATATTAATAAAATCGAGACAAAAGCAGGGCATTTCTGTCTAATCTTGTCCTCCTTTTTCCTCCACGTAAACTCGTACTAACCGTATTGTATCACCCTTCTAAAGCTTGATCATGCAAATTTAGGATACGTATCGCTCTCTTACCATAGGGTACGTCGGCTTCTAACTCAAGTTCGGACTTCACTAACACATACATTGGATTCGGCTCATACTTCCACAATATCCGTATACATTTAAAGCATCACAAATACCTAAAAAAAAAAAATCTCGGCAGCAATGCCAAATAGTACGCAATTTCTAAGCTCCCTTTTATCGCAAAGTCGATACATACGATTATCTATCCAAACACGAAGATCTTGCCTCTAAACGTAACCCGATAATCCAATGGTCTCTTCGAGACTTCCATTTAGAATGGGCGGTGATTAAGCGCCTCTTCCAAGTGGATTTCATCGGTAGTCACTTGGCTATCCAAAACACACATCGTATCCGACACTTTAAAGTATCCTTCTAGCGGTGAACGCTTCCTTTTTGCCCAAGACGAGACAAACCCCAACGCGGTGATACTTTACGAAAACACATGATTCCCCTTCTTCAATTCACATTGGGTGACGGCGATGATCAACACAATCCTTTGGTCAGCCTTACACGGTTAGCAATTTCTGACTAATTACCTTAATCTATTCGGTCATTCTCCTTCGAGCTTCCAAGTATCGTTAGCGAATAGGTTTCACCGTACTTCTCAATACTAAATCTAGCGAGCCCAGAGCGCTTACCAATTCTTCCAAAAGTCGCACCAAATTCTCGCACCAGGTCAAGAAATTTTAAGATCATGAAAAGAATTCGTTTGACATCCCAAATGAAAAGAGCAGGCTCCAAACTCTAACAGCACCAATCAAAGAATTTCAAAGAAAAATAACGAGATATCCGAATTTCAGAGAGCACAAGGAATCTTTAAAGCAGTTAGACAACGAACTCAATGCACAATCTCATGACGATCCGAAGGATCTTGGAATGATCACTCATAACTTTTCTATCACTCTACAAGTCAACGGAGTCGGTGAATAACCTTTTATCAACTGGACGATGTCGATGCTAAGGATACATATAAGGTAGTGAAATAGATTTCTGGTAAACCCACTGATACAAGATCGTAAATTGTCCAATACCGAAAATGATAAGAACTTCCAATAAGTTAAGGCTGATCATTACAGAGTGAATCATTGCGTGCCTCCAGAGTTGAGGAACCACAATAGAGTACTACAATAGAGTTGAGTACCATTGCGAGCAACTACAACAGGTGAATTCGAATTGAACAGCACCAACAAATGGGTTTCAATAAATATGCCGCCACAAGATTTGACTCCACTTACGACATGAGAATTCGAGTAGAGTAACAATTTCCAACAGACGGACTAATAGTCGCAACCATGAAATCCAAACCAACTGAATAGATGTAGGCAAGCAAATGGATACAAAATGGATAGAAGTTCAAACCACGTGTTTTCACAGTTAAGGAATCAGGGTAAATGGTGGCACTAAAGCAGGCAACAATAGCATCAAAGTCCGAACCAATGAATTTGTATGTCATGAAGTATGTGACCACAGATTGAGTTTGATTGGTCGAAGTTGCAAACTAAACACTCATGTGGAATAACGATTACAATTAAACGACGAAAGCGATAGTCGCAACAAAGTAATCTAAACTGACCAATGGTAATTTATCTTAAGCCAGGTGATGTCAAAATAAGACTCTGAATAGGATACGAGGAACATTCGTCAATATCAATAGTAAAAGTGTTACATGATACTTCGCCACAAGATTTCGGATATTTCCAAGAAAAGTTAGGAACGAATAACATAACAGTTAACCTAAAAAAAATCAAGAGTTACAACAGACCAACGATTTTAATAAATTTCACGGAAAGCAGATTACGATACAATTCTAACAAGGCTCGATTACCCTAACAAGCAAGGGCACTATAAAAAAAAAAAAAAAAAACAACAATGCTTACGAAATCGCATTCGGAATCCCACCTACTATCATGGATATAACCACTCTCTTCCCAAATCATATCTATTCTCGTCGTGCTTAAATTAAAGAAGCCAAAGATATCACGTCCATATGGAATGATTGACCCCTAATCTCGGCAAATATGGCCTATCGATATTCCTCTACACGCGTGGACTAAGATTTCTTGATTTTCAATTCTAAACATGAATAAGAATATGGCTCTCAATGAGTGAAATGCTTCCGAATCAAAAGTATTGGAGCAAATGAGTAGAATAACTAGGAAAAGATGATACCTCAAACAAGTAATGTTTTCTGAGAACTAAAGAGTAGCAGGAGGTGATTTAGCTGCGGAACTACATCTGTTGCTGCGTCGGTGTACGTTTGCGCTGCTGCACTGAGCTCGACTTGCACTCCCAGTCCCTGAGGACAATTTCTCACCACATGGCCAGGTTCGCCGCAAGCATAACAAGATCCCCCACGCCGTGGGATTAAGAACGAATGTGACCAAACTGACGACATCGATAACACACAATCTGACGCTTGAGGAGAACTCCCGATGTCCTAGAATGAGGAAGTGGCTTAAGGTCCTGCTGACCCTGAATCTCTGGCTTTGATATCCTAGGTTTCTTCTTTCCTGAACTCTCAACACTCTCTGAGGATGACCTCGCGCTAATGACTTGACTTCTAGTCTCCCTTACATTCACACCAACCTGCGCATTCTCCGGAATCTCAACACCCTTCGCACACCCAACGATCTCAGGAAACATCGCTTCATCCCTATTACATTGATTCTCTTCGTTCTCTTCGTATGCACTACGGCCCTGGTGTTCATGATCCCCGGTTTCTCCACACCTAACTCCATACCTTGAAGACATCTTATCATGAAAGAATATAAAGAAAGCCATCAGTATTAACCACATTGCTATACGATGCAAGTCTACGACCTTTCCAGCATGGAAAACAACACAACGCCACTCTACTGTAATATAAATGCAATGTTATATCGACGTACTAACTCATTCATGCAAGCACACATGCTTTTTGTAAAAGATGCAGTGACTTTTGAACCCATGAGACTAAAAGTCTCCCTACGGTCTCTAAGTGTTCTAAACTTATGCTCTGATACCAAGTTGTCACACCCTCGATTTTCAACATAAAGTATAAAGATTTCTGAATAACAATATCTCGCAATAATACAGATAATACCCGAAATCAAGATTCATTCCCATGATTTCAACTTCGATTCAAAGTTTCTTATCAAGCTCGAAGATTCAAATAACATGATAGAAAAGAAGGTTTATGGATTACAGTCCTCCATGATCAAACGATAGTTAAAATAGAAATCAATATTACACCGCCAAAGAGTTTTACAAAAAATGCCGAAGTAATTTTCCCGCATCAGCTAAAAAAAATGATGTCAAAATACATGCCAAGCACTTCATGTCGCCATCTCCGAGAGTACCTGAAAGAAAGATAGGGTTGAGCAAAACACGTGCCCAGTAGAGAGTTCTATGCTCAAACTATATGAAAATGAAATGAGTCATGCACCATGAATGAGTGAGTGAATACTGATGGATACGCCCAAAGTATGAATCATTACCACCGAGTTATCTCTTAGGTTAAAGGATCATAGACTTGACCGAAAAGTCACTAACCGTTCACTCCTCAGACTAGATACATCGATAAGTTTACGTTAATCCACTTTAGTCTATAACCAATTCCGAATCATTTTATTATCCTTCATACGATACTACAGTCTTCCTCGAGTCTACAATCATCATTATTCAATCCCTTCATTACAGAATCTTTCTTTTCTTTTAATCAGATATATTCCTTCAATGAACACTAGGGTCACCTCGGGTCTATTTCCCTCGAGCGCAGGGTCACCCCGAGTCTATTCCCTTGATAATAATAGCTTGGGTCACCTCGGGTCTATCTCCTCGAGCGTAGAATCACCCCGAGTCTTTTCCCTCAACAATAACAATCTTTCGGGTCACCTCGGGTCTATTCCTTCGAGCACAGGGTCACCCCGAGTCTATTCCCTTGATAATAACAAACATTGGTTAGCGGAAATGCACATCACTTAACCGACCCTCCACCATTTCATAATCAACTTCATCATCAATCAATCACATGGCGTTACAAGGCCAACAATCAACCGTATCGCTTATAGACTAATACACATATCCACACCATACCTCCAATTATATCTCCGCACCTACACAACATGCTACTTACAAACGGTTTCCAAGGTAGCCGACCTACTAATTCCTATACTTGAATCCCGTGATAAGTGTACCAAGGACGATCAAGAGGTTCAATGAGTTGTGAAGATACAAGTTACTACCTTACCCATAAAGTCATTATGCCGCTCCCATCTACCATTTATGCCCACCACGACATTCGAGCAACCTACGGCACTCATAAACACTCTACGATACGTTCTCATCGTGTCCGAAATGTTCCAAAATCCTTTAACTGTCAAATTCGTACCGTTCAAACCAAATTTAGATCATAAAGCATTTTTTTGTTTGTAAAAAGTCATGCCTAAACAAAGTTAAAACTCCTGGAATTGTCCAACGGTTTCGATAACAGCAAATAATCAAATTTAAATTCATTTGGGAGGTGTTCGGAACGGATCAGGAGCAATTGGAATTCAAGATGATGGATTAAGAATCCAAGATGACAAGGCAATGCAACTTTCAAGCAGATTATTGATAACAAATGGAAAGGAATCGATTACTCACGGTCGAAATCGATAATAATAATAATAATAAAACATAAGGTTATCGATAACTAAATGCATGGGATCAATACCTCATGGTCAAAATCAGAAAACAATGGATTACTTGATGTTATCGATAACGGGAAAAAAAAGGTATCGATAACTAAAGATTTCGGTCGGTCAAAACGCAATGGTAACGATACCAATGGAAAAGGTATCGATACCTGCGGGGTTAGAATCGTTCCAGACGCAAGGGGTAGCGATAACAAAGACGGGAGGTATCGATAACATCAAATTTTCCGACTTCTGAGTACAATGTTATCGATAACAAAAGAAATGTTATCGATAACAAACCCCCTACCTCAAGATTCAAGAACGAAATCGAAAGATTTTCCAAGCCCTAGCTCCAAACTTCGGAATTGAATGGGATACGCTTCCACCGAGCTCAAACCCACGAAATTCAGATCGCAATTCGCGTAGGAAAGAAGAATTGGAGGATGCTTTGTGTGGGTTTTGGGTTGAATGGGTGAAATTTTGGATGGATGTGAGAGTGAGGGTGAGAGCCGAGAGTGAGAGAGATGGACGGGAGAGTGAGGGGAGTGAATTGGGAAAGTTATTCCCTACAAACACACACACATGCTATATACACACTACACATACATTTCACACTCACACCCCTTAAATGCAACGCTTTAACATAATAACCCCAAATCAATTAAACTCAACAAATTTCATATTTTCCTCATTTATAATATCGAATAAACCTTTTAATAAATTTGAAATTACGGGTCCTTACAACACCCATCTTGCCATCCATCCGACATCAAAGAACAAACTGTTTTCTTCCACTCACTTTCGTACTTGTCTAAAGTTGAATGCACATTATCAACCTCTTTCTTCAAGAATGTGACTCTAACCTCATGATATGAGGGAGGTTTCAAGCCCTTGCCATATTCGCCGATTGATTGTACGGCGGTGTGAAACCATGAACTCTTAACCAAGCTAAAGGGCAAAGCCTCTGCATATATCATTCTACATATGTCAACACATGGTTTTGTTCGATCCTTCAACATATTAGGCAAAGTGACTTGTTTCGCCTTTGTTTTGCTCACATATTGATCCATACTTCCTCTTTTAGATATCACATTTTCCACCTCATAAAAGCAATCCACATCATCTTGCTCAATGCAATTTCTTTGTTTCAACTCTACCAATATTTTTAGAAACATATTTGTAACATCTTCTGGAACTTTTTCACAAGGTTTTGCATTATGATGGGTACGAGCTAAGTGGTGCTTCATTCTACTCACACCACCAGACAATGTCTTACCACAATAATTGCACACTAGTTTAGTCTAGTGTTATCAATAGCTTCAGGATCTGTTAGCTCAGTAGCACGTACACAGTGGTTCCATGTGGGATCTACTGCATTCTTACTTTTCTTTTTTGGTGGAGCCATAACACTACAAAACAATACAAAAGATTGCATAAAAAATATTTAAAACTGTAAAAGAAGTTATGGAATATTGGGATAATAAAATACAGTGCTTTGTGGACTGTGATGATCAAATAAAAAAAATACAGTTCTGTTTTTGTTGTCTCTTAGTGGAATGAGAAAGGGACATGGTTCACTTTTAATGGAGTAATGGTCCCAAGAAAGACATTTTTTGAAAACAAAGAAGAAAGGGTCGGTGGACTGCCAGGACTGGTAGTTGAACAAGAATAATGGAGTCAAAGTATCAAGACCCAAAAATAAAACCCCACTCAGTGGGCTTTTACTGTATACATACATACATACATACATACATACATACATACATATATATATATATAAAGGGTCGGTGCTGTCTGGTGCTGTCTCCTGCTACTGTGTATATATATAATTATATATACACACACTACTATACAATAGACATAGAAAGCAACAAAAATAGAGCAGTAAAGCACCGACTTTACCCAAAAATAAAGAAAACAGAGCACTGAACCTCTCAAGTCTCAAAGAGGACCAGATCGAGATTTATGAAAGGAGTAGAGTTTCAGAGATCGGACCAAAATCATACCTCTCAGTCAACGAAAAGAGCAAAGCTTTCAGAGATCTAAGAGAGATCGAAGAATAGCAGTCGGAGAGAGGAGTCCGTTCACCGTCGATTGCATCAGAGACTTGTCGGAGAGTGGAGTCGACGACGGCTTAGGAGTCGTCCATGGTGTATCTCAGTGGTAAAAGAGTTAGGGTATGGGGTTAAAGTTGAATCGGGTGTTTAAAAAGGTAAGTTTTTACTGTGTGTTAAAATCGTACGATACCTCCCCGTCTCCCAATACGTCTCGACTCGTACGATACTCCAAGCGTAGCGTACGATTTTTGTTCAAATACGGTACAAAGTCGATACATATATATTTACATGCGATACGATATGTATCGTACGATACGTATCGGGTATCGTACGATTTTAACAACACTGCTCACAACCCCTAAAAACACTTATACGATTAGAATTTTTAGAGTTTTGAAGAGATCATCCTTGTATCGATGGTAAGAAATAAAGACAATGTAAGCTTCCAAGTTTGAAAGAAATTTCCTACTTCCAAATGTAAAAAAGATGTTACTCTTGATTTTTGCCAAAAGGCTGAGAATAGATGCTACATTTGATTTTGTTTTTTTGATCGGCGATACTGCACTTGAAAATAGCCAAAAGGCCGAGAACAGATACTTCACTTGATTTTTTTGAGTCAACGATACTCTATTTGACCTTTGCAATAAGGCCGAGAACAGCGGTGAAAAGATACTACACTTGATCAATTTTTTTTAATTGGCGAGAACAGGTAAGCTTTAGGCTGAGAATAGATGTTAAACTTGTATTTTTTGCTGATCGGCAATACTACTACACTTGATCTTAATTTTTATCTTTCATATTACACTTGACATTAAGGAAAAGGCCGTGAACAGCCAATGTTACACTTGATTTTTTATTGTATTTTATATAAGATTTAATGCGTCTCTCGTCATATGACCACCTTGGTTATTTATTTACTTCACATCCTTCACTCATATTTGTACTCGCATATTCATTAGAAAAAGGGAAAAATTCAAAAAAACTCCCAACCTTTAGGCCCAAGTTCAATTAGACTCCCAACCTTTTAAAAATTTCAATTTTACTCCCAACGTTATCTTCCGTTAATCAAAATGAGTCCGTCCTTCCGTCAGAATGACTAACGGATTCTGTTAAAGGCTCCGTTAAATATTGTCTCAATCGAATTTTGATGATCCGAGCCGTTCAATGTGTTCAAAACGTGATTTTAAGGATACCCGCGAAAAATCAACAAAAAAAATGACCGGGAAGGGCTTCATCTGAACAGTTTTTTATTGAATAGTTCAATAAAAAACTGTTCAGATGAAGCCCTTTCCGGTCATTTTTTTTGTTGATTTTTTGCGGGTACCCTTAAAATTACGTTTTGAACACATTGAGCGGCTCCGATTATAAAAATTCTATCGGAAAAAGGGAGGTGCAGACCAAAGCAAAATCCGGACGTCCGGACTTGAACAAAATCTGGATCAATCCGCACCTCCCCTTTCCCAATCGAATTTTGATGATCCGAGCCACTTAATGTGTTCAAAATGTGGTTTTAAGGGTATCCGCGAGAAATCGGCAAAAAAAATGGCCGGGAAGGGCTTCATCTGAACAGTTTTTTATTGAACTATTCAATAAAAAAACTATTCCGATGAAGCCCTTTCCGGTCATTTTTTTTGTTGATTTTTCGTGGGTATCATTAAAATCACGTTTTGAACACATTGAGCGGCTCAGATCATCAAAATTCAATTAAGACGATATTTAACGGAGCCTTTAACAGAATCCGTTAGTCATTCTGACGGAAGGACTCATTTTGATTAACGGAAGATAACGTTGGGAGTAAAATTGAAGTTTTTAAAAGGTTGGGAGTCTAATTGAACTTGGGCCTAAAGGTTGGGAGTCTAATTGAGCTTGGGCCTAACGGTTGGGAGTTTTTTTGAATTTTTCCCTTAGAAAAAATTGCACAGAGTTCTCGTTTGGTCTCCATGTATTTGGTTTTTAATTTCTCTAATGTAAGTGTAATATTAGAATATAGTTGTTGTTTGCCGTTATGGTGCTGCAAGTGATGATATCGTGCCACCAAAGAATGTTGGGACTCTTTTGTACACAATCTTAGTGGAGGCCATTGAAGAGGTGGACAAAGCCTTACAAGGTTACGAGGATTGCATAATGACCTAAAAATAGCTGCATTGCACTAAATACAATCCATTACAAACTACTTTGAGGACAATCTCAACTTGCAAAATTTTTGCAGATAGAGGTACGAAAATCCAACAGCTATGAATACTTGTGCAGTTGATATCTACTTTACATAATGCCATTTGAAACTTCTCTTAAAAAAATAATAAAGTACTCGACTCCTCACGACCCCTAAAAACACTTCTACGATAAGAACTTTTAGAGTTTTGAAGAGATCATCGTTGTATCCAAGGGAAGAAACAAAGACAATGTAAGCTGCCAAGTTTGAAAGAAATTTCCTATTTCCAAACGTAAAGAAGATGCTACTCTTGATTTTAGCCAAAAGGCTGAGAATAGATGCTACATTTGGTTTTTTTTTTGATCGGCGATACTGCACTTGACAATAGCCAAAAGGCCAAGAACTGTAACGCCCTCAAAATCGGGTTCGTTAAGTTAAACATTTTATTAGATAAACGGGGAGAGTCTAGCTCTTTATTACAACAACTCCTCAGAGAGTACTTATATTACACCGAAAGGGGAAGACATCTAAGGTTATCTACAGCTCATTTTCTTCTTCCATCCTAGCAAGCTCCTCAGCTCCAAAGGCCTCCAGGGTATACAGCTCTCCTTGCTCATCTAACAGGTCTGACACATTATACCAGCGTCGCCACCAGTATAATATGTCAGGGTCATATAAAACAACACCATGAGCTTGAAAGCTCAATAGAGTAACTCAAAACCCGCTAACCCTTAACTTACACACAGCAAGTCATGCATATATCATACAGGATCATAAACAACACATGCAATAATTGATAATAACTTTGACAATGACACATCCGCATTCGTTATCCATCGTTGGTGTCATGTTTCCCGTGTTTCTCCTACGCAACTCATCATTTTGTGTCTTATCTTTTAACATCATTTCCAAAAACACACACACACCAATGAGCTACCAAGTCTGGCTTATTGGCCACAATGGCTACCAAGTCCGGCACATTGTGTCACATACACACCTCCAAATGAAGCTATCAAGTCCGGCTCCATTGGCAACGCACACCAACATAAGGCTACCAAGTCCGGCCATTTTGTAGTTTCAAAAATATTTTTATCCATATCAACCACATCTTACGTGTCATGTTTCTACTTTCCAATTTCATGTGTCTCGTATCATGCATAGACTCCGCGGCGGGACTTCGTAAACAAGTTCAACACATTCATAGTAATCTTGAAACTAAACTAGCAAGATCATCCAACTTTATTTAATCATGCTCGTTCATAACCACAAGTAAGGCAAGCAACATGTAATCAAGTTTACAATCTTTGAAAATGTCAAAATACGAATACTTCCTTTAAAACAAGGCTTATTTGCAAGGACACCCCTCCAACTATCACCGTTTGTCAACTTCACCCCTCAAACTATAAAACTCGACAACTTCACCCCCTCAACTATTAAAACTCAACAACTTCACCCCTTCCATCCATTTTTGCTAAGAAATGTTAAGTTTAAAGGTTAAAATGGATGGAAAAACAAAATGGTGGCCAAAAATGCCCTTCCCTTGGGCGGGAAAATAGTTTTTAGATATATAATACCCCCCTCTCTCTCTGTGTGTGTTTTACACCCACACCAAAAAACCCAAATCATACTCTCCCTCTCTCATCCCGTCCTCTCTCTCTCTCATATCTCTCTCAGCCACCATCTCTATCACCCACCAAAGCAGGTATGTATCTACTGCTCTCTCTCTGTCTCTAATCTCTACTGATCTCATCTCTCTCTCTCTCTCTCTCTTATATCTCTTTCTCAGCCACCATCTCTCTCACCCACCAAAGCAGGTATGTCCCTACTGCTCTCTCTCTCTCTCTAATCTCTACTGATCTCATTTCTCTCTCACCCACCGTCTCTTTGAATTTTCAGATTTTGAAATTTTAGATTTGGAAATTACTCATCTTTGGAGCAGGTATGTCCCTACTGCTCTCTCTCTCTCTCTCTCTAATCTCTACTGATCTCATCTCTCTCTCACCCACCATCTCTTTGAATTTTCAGATTTTGAAATTTCAGATTTGGAAATTACTCATCTTTGGAGCATTTTACTGTATTTGGTGTGTCCAGTGACAAATTCGAAAATCTACAATTATATCTGTTGAAATTTCTGTGTCAGTCATACCCGGAATAATCAAATCTGCAAATTGAAGTAGAGATGATGGAAAGGATCACAATAACATTCTCTAAAGGAATAGATGGAAAAGAAGCATTATTAAATGAAGAGCATTGAAACTATCGCATTGCCCTCACACGAGTTAAGCAAATAAATCCAGACTAAATTGAAACAAGAATCAGACATTTTGTTAATGACTGTAGAAAAGTGGGTACAGTAAACCGGTGGGAGATTTGATCTGGAACAGTCCATTGAATTAGACCATCTCAACCCTTGCTTTTCTTAGTATTCAAAACAAATCTGAGTAAAAACCATAGAAACTCACTGCACTCTATCCCAAACTTGTAGCAGATTGAGTTTTACTAACTGTGAAAAATCAGATTGACCATGAGCAGCTCTAGTAGCTACACCACCAACCTATCTCAGTACGATGGAGATGAAAGATGCAGATGTGGTCGGAGGCTTGTGATGCAAACGTCACTAACTGTGAAAAATCCAGGAAGAAGGTTCCTTGGGTGTATCAACTACAAGGTAATTTGTTGAATTTTGGAGTACACCAAATTATGTAAGTGTTAGTACATTTAAAAAAAATTAGATAATGCAATATGTTTGTGTTTTAATTTCAGAAGGAAAATGGATGCAATTTGTTTGTCTGGATAGATCCTGAAACGTGCCCTAGAGGATTGGAATATGCCAAGATCATGCAAGCGAAAAAGGAGGAACTTGAGAAACAAGTTCAAGAGTTGAAACTCAGAACTGAGAGGTTGGAAAGAGGAAGACAAATGGTGGAAGAAGAAAATGATGCACTGGTCGTCAAATTGGCAGACTTGACTGAAATGAATGTCAACCTTACAACTACTATTGAAGCCCTAAATGCACATACTGGAGCAATGAAGACCAGAGAGATTGGACCAAGTTATTTTAGGAACATTATAGTAGTGGTAGTCATTGTGTGTGTGATTGGTGTGCTTATGTCAATTGTGAGCCATAATACCCCTAAGAAAAAATATTTGTATTTGCCTTAACTCTGAATGAAAAGCATGCATTTTGGACGATGGTATTTCATGGCTTTTTAATGCAGATGTTCATATATGATTCCATTTGCAATTATAAAATGGTTTTTGAATTGTGATGTGCTACTCCCTCCATGCCAAGAACTGTAGCATACAAAAAAAAGATGACAGACATGCAATGAACTTTAGTGATTAAGTTGGAACTTGGAAGAATAATGGACTTCATTAGACATCTTCAAATAAATAGACAGCCTTAATGCTATGCAATCCAGAAATTTAATTCAAACAAAGAGTTGTGTGGTGTACATTGAAAAGTTAATGGAGTCAACACTAGTTCAACTTAGCACATGGATTCCACTTGAGGGTATTTACTTTACCAAAACCAGACCTAATCACAAGAGACATAGCCGATTTTATAACAGTAACAGACCTTACCTCGATGTTATAAATACCGATTTTTCCATCAAACGAAGATGCTGAAATAACCCCAGGTATCCTTGGATACCAGTGTACATCAAAATTCCAGTTGGTTCCAGGTGGCAATATAATTCAGACACAATCTGCAGCAGTAAACGTTACTAAGTATTGTCATTTGTCAGAATGTGAAAGCACAACCGAGTACACTGTAGACACATTACTACCATCAACATCATACCCTACCTCTCCAGAAACAATGTCCCAGCAAATAGTACGATTGTCTTTGGCTAATGTCTCAAAAAAGGGAAGACATGAGGAGGGCTTTCTAATTAATGACAAGCTACAAATTCAGCCTACTAATACCACCACAAAGCTACAACAAAGAGATATAATGGGGCAGAAGAAGAAGTACCAACTAACCCATATAATAACTGGCTTTACATTGGTCAAACTAGTAAAAGGAAATGAAAGAAAGGTGCTCCAATCAGTACCTGCAATTAGCAGAACAGCAATCCACATGACAGAGCAGAACAGAGGTACAATAGTACTCTAGTCCAGAACAGAGCAGAACAACAGTCCACATGACAGAGCAGAACAGAGGTAGAACAGTAGTCCAGTCCATAACAGAGCAGAACAGAGCAGAACAGTAGTCCAGTCCATCACTACCAGCAGAACAGCAGCTTAACAGGGCTACTATAACAGCAGAAAAGCAACATAACAGGTAGCTATTACAGTCATAACAGGTATCCCATGACAGCAACAACAAGATCCATAACAGACCACCATAAAACTGGACATCGATAGCAATAGGAAACACATTTTTTATGTACCAAGACAACAGTAGCAACTGGAGTAACAGGAATAACAATAGCAGCAGTTTGAATGTACTAACAGAAGGTACGAAAAGGTTACATTTCATACATTCATACATTCAAAAGGTTGCATTTCATTCATTCATACATTCAAAAGGTTACATTTCATTCATTCATACATTCAAAAGGTTACATTTCATTCATTCATACATTCAAAAGGTTACATTTCATTGTGGTACTGCCACTTCCAAAAGACTTATCCTAATCCACTTCCTAAAGCAGATTCAAGTGGCTGATTTCTGGGTACTTGGGGTTGAACTTGATGGTTGAGTGCTTGGCATTGTGGTACTGCCACTTCCACCACCACTGCCACATGATGCTGCAGATGAAGTTTCTGGTTGAGACCAAAAAATGCCATTCCCCATCCTTGTGGATCTTCTCCATCCCTACATTGACGACATGCATAACTTAGCTTATTATATGGACAAAATTGTAAAGTATGGGAACGAGGTTAGTGTATTACCTGTGGTGCTGGCAAACCAACCCTTGGGGCACCTCCTAACCTTGTTATTGGAGCTTTACCTCTAAAACCTATGGCCTGTTTACCCTTCCCACAGTTGACACCTTCAACTGTACCAATATCCACCCTAGTGTTAGGATTTAGTTCTCTAATCACAATTCCAGGAAGAGGTGGAGCAGTGGTTGCACCTCTTCCTCTTCCTCTTCCTCTTCCTCTACCTCTACCTCTTCCTCTTGGAGCAATAGTGACAGACTTTGATGCAGGATCACCACCTCTTCCTGTGCCTCCAACCACCATTGCACCACTTCCTCTCCCAGTCTTTCCTCCTCTGGCAGTCTTCCCTCGACTTCCTCTCCCTCCTCTACCACTACCTCTCCCTCTATTGGGTCTTGTTTCCTCTGCCACTTCAATTTCCTGGCCTCCAATCACTGTTGTTTCCACTGCCACTTCACACTCCTGTAAAAGAAAATTAATATTTCAAATATGCCTTAAAAAACAATAAAGGACAATGGTAAAAAAATTGGATTTTCCTTACTTGGTCAACAGTAGTGCTGTTAGCCTTTTGAGGGCATGTTCTGGCATTATGTCCTGGCTGCTTGCATATGCTACACTTGAGAGTTGTGTAATACTTCCTAACACCTCCATTGGGTTTCTTTGGTTCATCAAGCCCTTTCCTTCTATTTTTCTTGGGTCTACCACTCTTCTTTCTTAAAGGGGGAGGACCTATGGGATCAAACTCTGTATGAACCCACATTGTTTGGTCAGGAATTGGTTTGATGATGAAGTTGTATATCTTGGCAAATGTACTTACATGAAAGCACTCATCAACATAGTCCAATGGGTCACTTTTATCTTCTATTATTGCAGCCATACCATGTGCACATGGTATCCCACTGATGTCCTACTTCCTACATGTGCATGTTCTCTCTCCTATGTCCACAACATGGGTCCTAAGTACAGTAAGTACTTCGAATATTCTACCACCACTGTAAATAACCTCACACTCTCCCATTAACTTGCATGCTTTCTCAACCCTTCTTCTAATTCTTGGACATACATTACCTTTCCAGCCTTGGCACAATTGGTTTCTTGTTTGCAACCTTGTCATTAGGTACCTTCTAATACTTTCAGACATGGTCAGTATTGGTTGGTCCCTTGCATCTTTGATTGCTCTATTGAATGCTTCACTTGTATTATTGTCCATTCGATTGCATTTAGACCTTGTTCCATACATGCACCTAGCCCATGTTGAGGGTTCTTCACTCATCAAATACTCGTATGCTTCCTCATTAGTTGCTTTAATGGCCTCCATGGCTTGGTCAAATTCAGGAATTGTGTACACTGATGCAGCCCTCCACATGAGGTCTTTCCACTCCTTGCCCTTATACACTTTACTAAAATTAGAGTACATGTGCCTAATGCAATATCTATGTTCCACATTGGGGTACAACTGTGCAAATGTTTGTGTCAATCCCTAAGGGAAACAAAAAATTGTAGTTAAATATAGGCAACATGTAATGAAGTAAAGAAAAGCAGTAATTAAGTAAAAAAATAGTTAGGTATACCTTTTGCCTGTCAGAGATGAAGCACCAACCCATTTCCTGTGGATTGCCTATCATGTCCATCAGATTATCCAAGAACCAAGTCCAACTCTCTTTTGTTTCAACCTCCACAACAGCAAATGCCAAAGGAAACATCTGATTGTTGGCATGTTTACCAGTTGCATGCATCAACTGACCACCAAATGGCCCTTTCAAAAAACAGGCATCTAACCCTATTATTGGTCTACAACCTGCTAAAAATCCCCTCAGTTGTGCAGCATAGCTTATGAACATCCTTCGAAACACTGCTCCTTGACCAGGCAAGGGCCTATCCACCTTCAACTTTGCAGTACTATGTGGATTCTGTATTCTTACCATTTCACAGTAGTCCCACAACCTCACATACTGAACTCTATGATCTCCTTGAATCAGTTCAAGGGCCTTTCTCTTTGCCCTATAGATCTTGTTCTCTGAAACATTTAACAACCATTCCCTTCTAACTGTTTTCTTCATTGAACTGACCTTAGTCTCTGGGGCATCACTAACTTTGGCCAAGTACTTTTCGGAAAGCCAAGACGAGGTTGCATTATTATTAGTGTACTTCCTAGTACATGAATGTTGTTGATTTATCTTTTTTATTTGAAAAGATCTCTCTTCGTACATGGGAGAGGCATGAAGTCTAAAGCCACAATCATGTGTACACTTCATAGTGACCCTCTTAGACTCATTCTTCAAAAATGTAAATGTATACCCCTCCTTTATATGATATTCTCTCAACAGTTTCCTAAACAGTTGCACATTAGGGAACTTCATCCCTTCTATTAATTCAGGCTTCTTCATATAATGCTCTTTGAACTCTGGAAAAATAGGTTTCCCATCCTCATCAATCACATCATCAACCAAATTGTTATCATCACTATCAGAACTAAGGTCTTCTTCTTGATCACCTATGTTTTGACCCAAGGTTTTACCCAATCCTACCAACGGAATATTGTCCTCTTCCTCCTCATCAGACGACTCTTCTACCCCACTAAAAGACCCAGTGGAAGTTGAGCTATCATCATAGGGCAACCACTCAATGTCTGAGCTATCATCATCATCCAATTGGAACTCCATATTATTAGTTTCATTTGCAACTATAGCTTGGACTACACCTTGAACTTCTAAATCAACAATTCCATGTCCTTCCTCTACTCCTAGGTCAACACCTCCCTGTACTTCCTCTACTTGTACGTCAGATCCCAACTCAGTTAAGCAACCTTGGTCTACAGTGTTTGTGTCTCTACCTATCACCTCCTCATCCTCTGAATCAACCACATTAGGACAGTCAACATACATATGAATAGAGAAATACTTCATACCAGGAGAATGTGTTGCAAACATGTTAAGCATTTCATCATGACAAGTCAATGCAACTAAGCCATTGTTCATGTCAATGTTGGGAAGTCTATAAAACACACTAATGTTATCTTCTTGTGAATACCCTATCTCCTTAATTACAGACATGAAGTCATAAAATGAGAAGAAATCTGGATCTACCTTGCTTTGTGCAACAAACCCACCCAAGTATTCAACCTGGGCCCCCCTCCCAAGTTTACCACCAACATGAATTTCCAACGTACACCTGAAGTCAAGATTGTTTTCTCTGCAACAAATAACTTAGATTTTCAATAGGACCACCTGGTGGTACAACATAGACAAAAAAATAAAAAAGAAGATAATAAAATCCCCAATTTCCTGATAACATCACCAAATAAGTTAGGATTTCAGTTAATATCCCTAAGTTAGGGTTCATTCAAACAAATTTACTATACAAATTTGTCTTTCTTTTGGTCTAACTCTGGAACGACAAACAAAATAATATTAACTAATGTAGACTTAGATGTGTCACTCAAGTACAAGGTGGAGGGAGAGAGCAGAAGCATATCCAAAAGAGCACAACCATATCCAAAAATACAAGAACGAAGCACTCAACTTATGTTCAAAACAATCACAAACTTATGGTCTATACTCAGGATATTCTTGTCTTGGCCTAGTAAAAGTGTGCAAAAGTGCCAGTTTAAGGGATTTCTCATCTCTTTTTTTCTTGTCCTTGTGCTCAACAAGTCTTCTCTTGTGTAGCAATGGTCTGACTAATGGTCCTATGCAGTGTTGAGCTGGACCAGGCAACACAGAGGTGGCAGTACTATGGTTCACACTATTTTCATATGTGAGATGTCAACACAGAGGTGTTTTCTTTTGGAGTTTTCAGTCTGGAACTCTATGCTAGGATTAGTTTATCTGTGTGTATACGTATATATACAGAGATATATACGTATGTCAATATCCCTAATTTTAATTTAGGGTTCACATAATGCAGAATATATACAAATTCTTACTGAAAAAGAACAAATACATATGCAGAATATATACAAAATCTTACTCAAAAAAGAACAAATACATGCAGAATCCCCAATTTGTAATTCATAAATTTAGGGTTTCGGTTCAAAACCCAAAATTTTTGAGAAATACCACGTAAACTCCGAACATAGGTTTAGGTTTCAAATTCATTCTGAAAAATACAGAATCCCCAATTTTTAATTCGAAAATTTAGGGTTTCAGTTGAAAAACCCAAAATTTTTTGACAAAAACCACATAAACCAACGTCGATCAAACGTTTATGGTTCAAAATCGTACTGAAAATTAACAAATACATACAGAATCCCCAATTTTTAATTCAAAAAATTAGGGTTTCAGTTGAAAACCCATAATTTTTTGACACCACGTAAACCAACTTCGATCAAAGATTTAAAGTTCAAAATCGTATAGAAACTAAACAAATATGGTGCGACTTACATGGGGGACATCGTAGAAACGCCCGTTGTTGGTCGTCCACACTTTAGGGTTTTCAAAGCTGCGACGGAGATGAGTGATGACCGTGATTTCAGGGTTTCAAACGAAAGGATTCTTGACAAACCGATGATTTTATGTGGGTTCTCTCATGCTTGTTCGAGTCTCGTGGGTTCTCTGGTTCTGGGTTCTCTGGGTTCTCTGGTCGAGGACCAGAGTGAGAGTGAGAGAGGATTGAGAGTGAGAGAGGGAGTGGTAGAGGGAGTGGGTAATGAACATCAGTCGAAACCCATTTTTTAACATAAGAAGGGTATAATTGTCCTTTCACTCATCTCCGTCCAAATTTCTAACGGAATTTGACACAGGGGGTGAAGTTGTTGAGTTTTAATAGTTGAGGGGGTGAAGTTGTCGAGTTTTATAGTTTGAGGGGTGAAGTTGACAAACGGTGATAGTTGGAGGGGTGTCCTTGCAAATAAGCCTTAAAACAACACTTTATCTTTAAAACAAAGTCATATATCCTTCTCTTTGGAAAGTCAAAACAACATATGTTTATTGACGAGTTGATCAACTTGGAAAGATTCTATAAAGTCATGCGATCAATCATTCTCAAGTTCATGCTTTCACGTGTTCATAAGATCAAAGTAAACTCCGAAAACAAATCATACTAACACGTAGCTTCCTACACTTAGGTAAATCATGCTTATAACATCTATTATACTTAGATAAGTAGGTTCGAAGAACTCTACCGTTCTTCTTGGCGGTAGTAAGGCTATGGAAAGTACGTCGGAAAGAAGGTCGGCGATCGGACGGAGTAACGGCTTACGGTGGCTTCCGATAGCTTCGAAAGAGAATGGTTTCTCTCAAAACTAGATCTTAATTACAAGTACTACTACTTTTGGATTGAGGTGGTGGTCGAGTGGTGGTTTAGTGGCGGCTATGGAAGTATTTCTTGAAAAACTAGAAAGAACCTCAAGAACAAGCAAGAAACTAAGCAAGAACAACAAGAACACTAAGTTTTTCTAGAGAGAAGTTGGAGCAAGAAGAGGTGTGAGCAAAATGGATGAGAATGGCTTGGTATTTATAGGCAAAACTTGGCCCTCTCTCTCCCTCTTTGGCCGGCTCTCTCTCTCCCCATTATCCAATGGATAAAACTTCAAATCAAGTCATTTCATGACTTGAAAGACTAACCAAGATCTTAGTTTCCTTTCACTCCAAAAACTAGGACAAATCTAGGTTATTCTAATGGGGTTTTGGTCTTGTCTAGTCCTTGAAAGAGTAAGAAATATAGATATGGTTGTACTTAGATATGAAAGAGTAAGAAAACCCTAGATTTGGTGGTACATGATGAGGTATGAAGATTGGCCAAGGATTGGACTAGATTTGGAAGAGTACACTAGCACACACATCACTCTCTCTCTCCCTCTCCCTCTCCAACCGGCCATTTCTCTCTCTCTCTCTCCCATCTCTCTCGGCCTCTCTCCCTCTCTCTCTTTCTTTGGTACAATGTACTACATATATATATATCTATATACATATATAAGTATGGAAGGACAAGGGTTGGTGGATTGAAAGAGTAAGGATTTTGTATTGCAAGGGGTTTGTACATGAATTGACAAATTGGAAATGCATTTAGGACTCTAGGTACATAGATTTGCTAGGAAAGAAAATCATCAAGGTACATTGGAAGCACAAGCAAGATCAAGGTACACTCTCTCTTTCTTTCCTTCTCTCTCTCTCCATCTCTCCCTCTCTCTCTCTCAGATTCTCTCTCTCTCTCTCCCTCTCTCTCTCTCCCTTGTACTACCCTAGAAAGTATATATATATATACTAATATATACAATAGTACTATGGGTACTAAAAGATCCAAGTCTTTTAAGCAAAATAGATTTTCTAATTAAACTATGCAAATACACACATGGTACTTTCCCATTATAATATATATATATATATATATATATATATACAAGTACATATAAATATATATATATATATATATATTTATATATATATATATATATATATATATATAACCATGTACTTTGAAATCCTACTAGATATGTCAAAATCCAATATCTAATAAACTAATTCATTCATCCAAAGTACTAAGTCCTATTTTTTTAACCTAATTTACAAATTCTAATTTAATGGATTTAATGCACATGGAAAATCTAATATTTTATGAAATCTAGTACTTGATTGTCAAGACTAACTATTATCCAATGGATAATGGTTTCCCTAGCGGTTATTAACCAATGGGTAATGATGACAAGGACTTTAACCTATCGTCCAATGGGTAATAATTCTCCATTTGAAACTTCTTTTAAATTAAATAATGAATTACTCAAGTCCTAACTACCACTAAAATCACATATACGATAAGACTTTTTAGAGTTTTGAAGAGATCATCCTTGTATCGAAGGCAAAAACAAAGACAATGTATGCAGCCAGGTATGAAAGAAGTTTTCTACTTTCAACTAAAATTCCAGTCAATTATTAAAAAGATACTATTCTTGATTCTAGCCAAAAGGCTGAGAATAGATGCTACATTTGATATTTTTTTTATCGGCGATACTGCCTTTGATAATAGCCAAAAGGCCGAGAAGAAATGCTGCACTTGATTTTTTTGATCATCGGTACTCTATTTGACATTTGCAATAAGGCCGAGAACGGGCGAGAAAAAAGATACCACACTTGATCAATTATTTTTTAATCGGCGAGAACAGATAAGCCAAAGGCTGAGAATAGAAGTTATACTAGCTTTTTTCCTGATCGGCATTTCTACTACTCTTTATCTTGTTTTTTATCTTTCATATTACCCTTGACATTAGGGAAAAGGCCGAGAACCGCCGATGCTACACTTGAACTTTTATTGTATTTTATATAATATTTAATGTGTCTTTTGTTATTTGATCACCTCGGTTATTTATTTACTTCACATCCTTCACTTATAATTGTACTCGAAATTTCATTATAAAAATGT
Source organism: Rhododendron molle (assembly GCA_025413875.1). Lineage (NCBI taxonomy): Eukaryota > Viridiplantae > Streptophyta > Magnoliopsida > Ericales > Ericaceae > Rhododendron > Rhododendron molle. The sequence continues at coordinate 30,332,034 of CM046393.1, read as the reverse complement.
GCACAGAGTTCTTGTTTGGTCTCTATGTATATGGTTGTTAATTTCTTAAATGTAAGTTGTAATATCAGAATATAACTGTTCTTCGCTGCTATTGTGCTGCAAGTGATGCTATCGTGCCGCCAAAAAATATTTGGACTCTTTTGTACACAATCATAGAGGAGGCCATTGCAGATGAGAACAAGGCCTTTCAAGGTTATGAGGACAACATAATGGGCAAAAAGTAGCTGCATTGCACTCAATACAATTCAATAGAAACTACTCCGAGGACAATAACAACTTGCGAAATTTTTGCAGATAGAGGTACAGAAATCACACAGCTATGAATAGTTGCGCAGTTGATATATGCTTTGCATAATGTCATTTGAAACTTCTCTTAAAAAAATAATAAATTACTCAGATTCTAACTACCAGTAAAAATACTTATATGAAAAGAGCCTTTTGAGTTTTGGAGAGATTATCCTTTTATCGAAGGCAAGAAACAAAGACAATATAAGCTGCCAAGTTTGAAAGAAATTTCCAATTTTCATCTCAAAATTCCAGTGAAATGTAAAAAATATGCTAGTGTTGGTTTTAGACTAAAGGCTGAGACTAGATGTTACGTTTGATATTTTTGTGATCAGTGATACTAAACTTGACAATAACCAAAAGCCCGAGAACGGATGCTACACTTGATTTTTCGGGATCAACGATATTATATTTGACATTAGCAATAAGGCCGAGAATAGTCGAGAAAAGATACTACACTTGATCAATTTTTTTTAATCGGCGAGAATAGATAAGCCAAAGGCTAAATGTAGATGTTAAACTTGCTTTTTTCCCTGCTTGGCAATACTACTACACTTGATCTTTCTTTTTTTTATCTTTCATATTACACTTGACGTTAGGGAAAAGTCCGAGAATAGCCGATGCTACACTTGATCTTTTATTGTATTTTATATAAGATTTAATGTGTCGCTTGTCATTTGATCACCTTGGTTATTGATTTACTTCACTTTCTTCGCTCATAATTCTACTCGCAACTTCATTAGAAAAAAATGCGCACAAAATTCTCATTTGGTCTCTATATATATGGTTGTTAATTTCTCTAATGTAAGTTGTAATTTTTTAAAAATAATTGTTTTTCGTTGTTGTTCTGCTGCTAGTGATGATATTGCGCCACCAAAGAATATTGGGACACTTTTGTACACAATCATAGAGGAGGCTATTGCAGAAAAGGATAAGGCCTTACAAGGTTACGAGGTCTGCATAATGGCCTGAAAGTAGTTGCATTGCACTGAATACAATTCAATACAAATTACTCCGAGGACAATCTTAACTTGCGAAATTTTTGCAGATAGAGGTTCGAAAATCCAACAGCTATGAATACTTGCGCAGTTCATATCTGCTTTACATAATGCCATTTGAAACTTCTCTTCAAAAAAATAATAAATTACTCAGATTCTAACTACCTATAAAAACACTTATACGAAAAGAGTTTTGTGAGTTTTGGAGAGATTATCCTTTTATTGAAGGCAAAAAAAAAAGACAATGTAAGCTGCCAAATTTGATAGAAATTTCCAACTTTCAACTCAAAATTCCCGTCAAATGAAAAAAAGATACCTTCTTGATTTTAGGCTAAAGGCAGAGGATTGAGGCTACAATTGAAATTTTTTTTGATCGGCGATTCTACACTTGACAATAGCAAAAAGGCCTAGAACAGATGCTATACTTTATTTTTTTGGATGAACTATACTCTATTTGACATTAGCAATAAGGCCGAGAATAGTCTAGAAATGATTCTACTCTTGATCATTTTTTTTTAATCGGGCGAGAACAATTAAGCCAAAGGCTAAAAATAGATGTTGAACTCGCTTTTTTTCCTGCTCGGCAATACTACTACACTTGATCTTTTCTTTTTATCTTTCAAATTACACTCGACATTGGGGAAAAGGTCGAGAACAGCCGATGCTACACTTGATCTTTTATTGTATTTTATGTAAGATTTAATGTGTCTCTTGTTATTTGATCACCTTGGTTATTGAATTACTTCACTTCCTTCGCTCATAATTCTATTTGCAACTTCATTAGAAAAATTTGCACAGTGTTCTCGTTTGGTCTCTATGTATATGATTGTTAATTTCGCCAATGTAAGTTGTAATATCAGAATATAATTGTTTTTCGCTATTATTGTGCTGCAAGTGATCATATTGCACCGCCAAAGAGTATTGGGTCACTTTTGTACACAATCATAGAAGAGGCAATTGCAGAGGAGGACAAGGCCCTACAAGGTTACGAGGACTGCATAATGGCTTAAAAGTAGCTGCAATGCACTAAATACAATCCAATACAAACTACTCCGAGGACAATCTCAACTTGCGAAATTTTTGCAGATAGTGGTAAGAAAATCCAACAGATATGAATACTTGCCTAGTTGATATCTGCTTTTCAAAATGCCATTTGAAACTTCTCTTTTAAAAAAATTATAAATTACTCGGGTCCTAACGACCACTAAATACACGCATACGATAAGAATTTTAATTTTTTTTTTGACATAAAAGAGAACTTCATTGATATAAAGCAAGATAATACAAGGAAAGGGGAAAGAAGAAAAATTACAATAGTTTTAACACAAATATGAAAGAAACAAAACTAACGCAGCAAAAAACCTATGTAGCCAAAGTTATCGTTATACTCCAGTAAGCAACCATCCTCAAGTAAGTAAGCAATCAGTCAACCCGCAATAACCCAACCATCTGATACCAAAGCCTTCTCAAATCAAACCGCAACCAAAAGTGCCCATTAAACGACGGCTGAAATGAATGAAGAATACGAGACTAGTGCTTGAGATATAGAAATGTGGGTGAGTGAGGTGCATGAGAGGTGAAACATGACCGGTGACTACAACCAATAGATCGGGAATAGGAGAAAGGACCGATCGGGACGGGAAGGGGAAAACTTCACCAGGGGGACCGATCGGATCCCAACAACACCACTAAAGGAAATTCATGAGCGAGGTGAAACATGACCGGTGACTACAAACAATAGATCGGGAACAGGAGAAAGGACCGATCGGGACGGGAAGGGGAAAACTTCACCGGGGGGACCGATCAGAACCAAATAGAAGATAGGGAGGACTGACTGGGTCACACACGGCTACCACGCACACATGCAAACAGAAAAAACTCCGTAAAACAGAAACCGGGTTAGCGAGGAGAATTTTGGTGGGAGTTGAAGACTGGACCCGATTATACCATCAGTGACATAGCAAAGTGATTACTTCTGTTCCCTTTTCCGGTCACACACTGGGGGATGAATCTGTCCCAAAGATCCGAACTATCTGCTGTAGAGTAGGACAACAAAGTGGATGCACAAGAGCTTTTCTTTCCTCCACCGAATACACACATGCACACTGAAGCACTCACCGATTCTTTCTTCACCAGTAGAAACACAAAAACAGAAACATGCATGGCCGGATCTCAGGACAAAGAGATGTCGGGACACCCTGAGAACGAAGAGAGGCAGAGAGGCCAAGTCGGCGGCGGCAGAAGGCAGCGGCGGCGGCTTGGTCAGCGGGCCTGATCAGAAACGAAAGGAGAACGGCAGCCGTACAACGATGATGATCGGAGAATGAGCCCATACGGACGGCGGAGGAGTGGACTGCGTAGATTGGGAACAAAAGGGAAAACTTTGGATTTACAGGTGAAGTGGTGGGGGAGGAGGCGGCAGCCTCCCCCCCGGACAGCTATTGATGAACGAGAGAGAGAGAGAGAGAGAGAGAGAGAGTGTGTGAAAGAGGGGCTGAAATAGGGAGGATTTTTAGAGAGAAGGCAGAGGGCTGTAGGGCAAATCCAAATTGAATTTTAATATTTTAAAGAGATAATACTTTTATCGAAGGTAAGAAACAAAGACAATGAAAGAGCATCCACAATGGGTGTGTTATATTTGTATATCAAAATGTTTGTTAAGGTATGTGTTAGGATAAAAAATGGGTCTCACATGCGTGTGTTAACTTAGGAGTGTGTTAGTTTATATATGAGTACCTCAATGTGTTAGTTAGGAGTATGTTAACTCTTTAAAGAAAAGTAGTGTGGACATTTATGTTTTATACACACTACTTTTCTTTAAAGAGTTAACACACTCCTAACTAACACATTGAGGTACTCATATATAAACTAACACACTCCTAAGTTAACACACGCATGTGAGACCCATTTTTTATCCTAACACATACGTTAACAAACATTTTGATACACAAATTTATAGAGATAGGACCCTCTTATTGTTTGTTAGCTTGGTTGCTAAACTTGATAACCATGCTAACACACTACTAGATTTAGCACACTCTAACACACATGCATTGTGGTACAAAAAATACAATTTTGTTTGTTAAGTCTTAACATACATAATTAACACACTAGTTAACAAACCCATTGCGGATGCTCTAAGCTGCCAAATTTGAAAGAAAGTTCCTACTTTCAAATGTAAAAAAGATGCTAGTCTTGATTTTAGCCAATAGGCAGAGAATAGATGCTACATTTGATATTTTTTTTGATCGGCGGTACTACACTTGACAATAGCCAAAAGGCTGAGAACCGATGCTACACTTGATTTTTTTTGATCAACGATACTCTATTTGACATTAGCAATAAGGCCGAGAATAGCCGAGAAAAGATACTACACTTGATCAATTTTTTTAATCGGCGAGAATAGGTAAGCCAAAGGCTAAGAATATATGTTAAACTTGCTTTTTTTGCTATTCGGCAATACTACTACTCTTGATCTTGTTTTGTATCTTTCATATTACAGTTGACATTGGGGAAAAGGCCAAGAACAACCAATGCTACACTTGATCTTTTTATTGTATTTTATGTGAGATTTAATGTGTGTCTTGTCATTTGATCACCTTGGTTATTGATTTACTTCACACCCTTCACTCAGAAATGTACTCGCAACTTCATTAGAAAAATGTGCAAAGAGTTCTCGTTTGGTGTAAGGACCTGTAATTTCAGAAATTATTCAAAGGTTTATTTGAAATTATAAATGAGGACAATATAGAATTTGTTGAGTTTATTTGACTCGGGGGTTATATGAAACAATTGTTAGTGGAGGGAGTGCTAGTGTGATTAGTATATATGTTGGTATATATAGATGTGTGTGGGAGTTGGGGATTAAAATCCCAACTCGTTCCTCTCTCTCCCTCCCGTTCGACTCCCCTCTCTCTCTCTCACTCATTCCACCACCAAAACCCTAAAACCAAAGAACCCAACCTTTTCACCATCTTCCTCACTTGCTATTGAGTTCGTAGCTTGTCCGGTTTGGCTCGGAGAGGAGTATTTTGGGTGTATTTCAAAATTCGAGTTCAAAGGTTCGCGTGGCCCGATCTCTTTGCGTGATTGCTCTCCGGCTTCGAGGTAGCGATTTCTTGCACTTGTTATACGTTTATGTGTTGATTTTGCACCTGGATCGCGCTTTAGATTATTGGTTGTTGTTGGGGTTTCGTTTCTTGAAAATCTGCAGAAATCATCGTTCGTAACGTCTCCGTATCGATACGGCGTTTTGCTGTATCGATACCATTTCAAAACAATAGCTTCAAAATTTCTAATTTGAATCCCGTATCGATACAGCGTTTTGCTATATCGATACCAGATCCATATGGACAGTTTTCCTGCATTTGTTCTATACTTCATCGTTTTGACGCCCGATCGTTTCTAGCACCTCTTAAACGTCTTTAGACCTTCTCTAAACTTAATTGTTCGACCTTTGTTCACTCGTTGGTGTTTCCATTCCTGAAACGCTCGTAAAGTTGTAACTTTAGTTTCATTGTAAACAGATGATGTATCGTAAGGTGGTTTAAGGGTGTCGTAGGTTATGCAAGGATTTATGGTGAATGTGAATGAGTAGATGGGTGTCCGTCTAGTGATCCAAAAAGGGTAGAACCTAAATCCGAATTCTCAAGATCCGTCTTGTTGTTTCCTTCTAATTCCTTTGGTGCTTATCCCATGAAGTCTAGGTATCAATACTAGCTAGAGGTATGTCGTAGGGTGGTGATGGGTTTGGTACTTTACGTATGGTATTGTGGTATGCTTAAATGGAAAGGCGTGTATTAAGTAATTAGTCGGAGTGATGTTATGGTTGATAGTTTGGAACGTCTTGAAAAGTGACCGATGATTATGATGTAGTTGATTGTTTAGAATGCTTGAAGTGAAATCGATGTTGAAAAAGAACTGTATGAGATGTCCTCACGACTTGTCGAATCTTTCAATTCTTTGGGCACTCGTCCTATGAGGTTCAAGCGTAGAGACAAATGAATGGAGTATTACAGGATTACATATATGAGCTTAGTACGTTATGTAGGATGCGGATATGTAAACTAATGAAAAGGCATGAACATGTACATGTGTGGAGTTATGTAAAGGTTGATTGAAATTTTGTGGCATGACCGATAGATGGACGACGATTATGAAAAGTGTGAAGGATGACCCAAGTGGTCGTTATGGACGGAATAGACTCGGGGTGACCCTGCGCTCGAGGGAACTAGACCCGAGGTGACCCAAGTGATTATTATTATTATTGAGGGAATAGACTCGGGGTGACCCTACGCTCGAGGAAACTAGACCCGAGGTGACCCAAATGATTTTTGTTATTGAGAGAATAGACTCGGGGTGACCCTGCGCTCGAGAGAACTAGACCCGAGGTGACTAGCGATTATCGATGAGAAATACCTAATTAAAAGAATGGAAATGTTTTTCAATAAAGGGGTTTTGTGATGATAAATATGGACACAAGAGAAATTGTAGTATTGTACGAAGTATGATAAGATGATATGGAGTGGTTTATAGACTAACGTGGGTTGACTTGAGTTTATTAACGTATTTAGTTGAGAAGTAAATTGATTAGTAGCATTTAGGTAAAGTCTAGAATCCTTGACTATGGCGTGCAGCTTCTTGGTACCCATTCATACTTTGGGTGTATCTGTCGACGCTCACTCATTCTTCGCGCTTGATTCATCATATTTTCATATAGCATGTGTATAGATTTTTCTACTGGACTAGTGTAGCTCAACCTATCATTTTTAGGTAATTTGCAGGTCACCATCATGGAGTGCTTGGAGCGCATGCTGATGTCATTGTTTAAAGCCATTTTCGGAAGCACCTTTCTATCTTTATAAATTAAATTGCATTGTATCGTATTTTCTATTATGAAATTTTGTAAGTTGTGGGCAGATTTGTAAATTTGGGGACTAAATGTGTTATTGATTGTAACTCCGGTGAAGATTTTTAATTATTAAATGTTATTATTATTTATGTTAAAAATCGAGGGCGTGACATTTGGTCTCTTTGTATATGGTTGTTAATTTCTCTAATGTAAGTTGTAATATCAGAATATAATTGTTCTTGCTGTTTTTGTGCTGCAAGTGATGATATCACGCCACCAAAGAATATTGGGACTCTTTTGTACACAATCATAGAAGATACCATTGCAGAGGATGACACGGCCTTACAAGGTTACGAGGTCTGCATAATGGCCTTAAGGTCGCTGCGTTGCACTGAATTCAATCCAATACAAACTACTCTGAGAACAATCTCAACTTGCGAAATTTTGGCAGATAGAGGTACGGAAATCCAACGGCTATGAATACTTGAGCATTTGATATCTAATTTTCATAATGCCATTTGAAACTTCTCTTAAAATAAATAATAAATTTTGCAGGTCCTAACTACCACTAAAATCACGTATACGATAAGACTTTTTAGAGTTTGGAAGATATCGTCCTTGTATTGAAGGTAAGAAACGAAGACAATGTAAGTTGTTATGTTTGAAAGAAATTTCCTACTTTCAACTCAAAATTTCCGTCAAATATAAAAAAGATGCCACTCTTGATTTTAGCCAAAAGGCTGAGAATATTTGCCACATTAGTTATTTTTTTTATCAACGATACTACACTTGACAATAGACAAAAGGCCGAGGACAGATGCTACACTTGTTTTTTTTGGATAACCGATACTCTATTTGACATTAGCAATAAGGCCGAGAGCAACCGAGAAAATTTAAAACGCTTGATCAATTTTTTTTAATCTGCGAGAACAGATTAGCCAAAACCTTAGAACCAATGCTAAACTTGCTTTTTTCCTTATCAGCAATATTACTACACTTGTTCATGTTTTTTACGTTTTCATATTACGCTTGACATTAGGGAAAAGACCGAGAACAACCGATACTACAAATGAACTTGTTATTGTATTTTATATGTGATTTAATGTGTCTCTTGTCATTTGATCACCTTGGTTATTGATTTACTGCACACCCTTCGCTCATAATTGTACTCTCAACTTCATTAGAAAAATGTGCACAGAGTTCTCGTTTGGTCTCTATGTATATGGTTGTTAATTTCTCTAATGTAAGCTGAAATATCAGAATATAATTGTTCTTCGTTGTTATTGTGCTGCAAGTGATGATATCGCACCGCAATGAATATTGGGACTCTTTCTTACACAATTACGGAGTAGGCCATTGCAGAGGAGGACAAAGCCTTACAAGGTTGCGAGGACAGCTAAATGGCCTAAAAGTAGCTGTATTGCACTGAATACAATCCAATACAAACTGCTCCGAGGACAATCTCAACTTGCAAAATTTTGGCAGATAGAGGTACGGAAATCATACAACTATAAAAACTTGCGCAGTTGATTTCTGCTTTACATAATGCTATTTGAAACTTCTCTTAAAATAAACAATAAATTACTTAGGTCCTAACTACCACTAGATACATGTATACGAAAAGAGTTTTTTGAGTTTTGGAGAGGTTATCCTTTTATCGAAGGAAAGAAACAAAGACAATGTAAGCTGCCAAGTTTGAAAGAAATTTACAACTTGCAACTCAAAATTCTAGTCAAATGTTAAAAAGATGCTACTCTTGATAATAGCAAAAAGGCTGAGAATAGATGCTACATTTGATAATAGCAAAAGGCTAAGAATAGATGCTACATTTGATATTTTTTTTGGTCGGTGACACTACACTTGACAATAGCCAAAAAGCTAAGAACAGATGCAACACTTGATTTTTTTGGATCAATGATACTCTATTTGACACTAGCAATTAGCCCGGGAACAGCCCAGAAAAGATACTACACTTGATTTATTTTTTTCAATCGGCGAAACAGATACGCCAAAGGCTGAGAATAGATGTTAAACTTGCCTTTTTTTCCTATTCGGCAATACTACTACACTTGATCTTGTTCTATATCTTTCATATTACACTTGACATTAGGGAATGGCTGACAACAACCGATGCTACACTTGATCTTTTATTGTATTTTATATAAGATTTAACGAGTCTCTTGTCATTTGATCACCTTGGTTATTGATTTACTTGACATCCTTTGCTCATAATTGTACTCGCAACTTCATTAGAAAAATGTGCACTGTAACACCCCCAATTTTGGGAACGTTAAATAAACATTTTATTTAAATAAACTAAGTAGAGTCTGGCTCATTATTACATCACAAACTCCCAAAGAGTTCCATATTTACACAAGAGAGGAAAACTAAGGTTCCTAACTACAGCTCCGACTGCTCCTCCATCATAGCCAGCTCCGAAAGCCTCCAAGGTGTACAGTTCTCCTTGCTCATCTATAAGGTCTGACACAATATACCAGCGTCGCCACTAGCATAATATGTCAGGGTCACAAAAAGCAACACCTTGAGCTTCAAAAGCTCAATAGAATAACCCAAACCCACTAACTCTTAACTTACAAGCCAAATATAATATAGTTAACATGATTTTCGGGTTTCTCCTATGCGACTCGTCATAGACCGTGTCTCCATTTTCCACTTTACAAAAACAACATTTACGAATATCATTCCAAAAATCCATTTTTTAACACACCTAACCTCGGTTCCGTCGTTTCGGGTTCCCGAGTATCCTCATAATGGTTCCACCGCACCGGGTTCCCATTGGCACACATTAGCATTGGCTCATCTCCACAGATAACCAAGCCACACGATAGACACCCCAATTTGGATCTCCTGATCATTTTACGATTTCTTGTTTCCCCGATGCTGAATTGGATTGAAACAGACTTGAGTTTGGAATGGATTGAGCTTGGAGTGTTTTGGAACCCTTCTTAACCTTTTGAACCTCAGAAACCCTAGGTCAAAACCCTAGCCAAGGTTTGACCAGCAAGCGTGGGTTTGGAACCCTCGCGCGATGGAAAGATTGCCAGGTGTGGGTCAAAGTCAAAGTGTTGACTGTTGACCCTCGCGCGATGGTTTAAACCCCCGCGCGACAGTTCTACTCAATCGCGCGATGGTTTGAGACTGTCCCCATCACCTTTTTTCAGTTGGATTTTGTGATTATCAGCGGGCCTGTAAGCCTGTGGAACCTCGTTTTCCACCAGAACAGCTGTTGTAGAATGTATGGTTGGCACCTCCCAATGTAACCACTCCCCCACCTTGTTGGCCACCTTCTCCACCAAGCTTGGCTAGCCAGCCTTGTTGGCTGATGTTTAGGCCTAGTCCTTCGTCAACCCTTGCCTCCCATTGTCCTATAAATACCCCCCATGCTTCCAAAGCTTAAGGGTTACCAAAAATCAAGCAAAAAGATCACAAACCTTCAACCACACTTGTTATTCACGTACTCTTGTGTTCTACATACACTCATTCACCAAGCTACACCACCTTGTTCAAACCATTTCAAAAACAACTCAAGCAAAGGTATAAACATTTACCTGTCCTCTGTTTTGATCCCTGAGGGGAGTTGGCAGGGCCAAGGCTGGTAATCAATACCAGCCCTGGCCCTAAAGTCAATAGGGTTACAAGAAACTGCGGAGCAACAAACCCGCGCACGATGGTCCCAGAGTCTCGCGCAAGAGTTCTGTCAGCGTGAGAATGGACCACGTGGGGATGGGATGTTGATCATTTCTTGTTTTATTTATGTTCATAATTGTTATGAAGCATGTTTAGGTTTTAACTCACTGCCTTGCATGTTAAAAATCATAGACTAGCCTAGTTTGCTATTTACTTTGGTTTAGAATGCTCTTGGGCTGTTCCTGAGTATGCATCAGAGCCCCAAGCATGTAAAGCAATTCCTGGAAATCCAGTCAGAACCCTCGCGCGAGGGAGTCACTCTATCACGCGATGGTTCTCTAACTTCCAGAGACTACCCTTGAATGGCAACTAGGGCTTAGTCCCCTATTTATTCACCCCCACTTTTTAGGGGTTGTAATTCAATTTTAATCATTCTGTTTGTGATATTCTTTTACATTCCAGTACATATAAAACTGCTTGGTTTGCCCCCTGGGTGAGCACTGGTCCTTCTAGAGCCTAGAAGGGGATAAAATTCAACCTGTGGTGAGACATGAACACTCGCACGAGGGAGTGAGAGTGTCGCGCGATGGTTCCTTTGCATGTACGTAGATCCATGCATGCAAAGTTGGCCATAGTGCATGGCACACTTATTTCATGAGTAGCTTGGTTTGTTTCTGATCAGAGGGTTCAGTTTTATCCCATTTTCGTAGTATTCCATCCATCCATGTATCAATTCATATCACATCTTGCAAAGTGTTACGGTTTAATCCCCGATTAACTGTTCCCCCGGCCTAACTGGCTAAAAATTGGTTAATAAAAGAAGAATCAAAAGTTTTCACAAAATGCCTAAGTAGAGACCGATCTCTGGATTAGGCGAGTGGGGTGCCTTAAAACCCTTCCCCTCTCATAACCTGGCTCCCGAACCCAGATATGGTTATGACGGACTGGTTCCTTCACTTCTTCAAATCAAAAAGCGCGGCAGGTGCTTTGAAATATGGTTCTTTGGGGTGTCGGACCTTCAAAACCCGAGTGGTGACTCTGTATTCCAAGCGCTTGCTTCTCCTCTCATGCTCCCTCGATTTCTGGGCCGCTTTCGCAAAAAGGAACGAAATCCTTTTTCCAAGGGCATGCTGCCCACAGTGGCAACTCTGCTGGGGAATAATGGAACCAATATTAATCTATACTTAGAGTTTAATACGTTCATGAATAATTCCTTAAAAGTCTGTCAAAACGGTGAGCTTCGCGCTGCCAAAGGTTGGAATCTGATCTGGGACTTTTTCGATTAATCACTTGCATAGTTTCCTCTAAAGATGGACTAAATAAAGTGAGCCAAATTTGAAAAGGCATTTTGCAATTTTGTGATTCTTCTTCTTCTTAATCAAATTCTAGCATTCTCATTTGCATCGATGTGGGATAAAGCCTCGTTGGATCGTTTTGGCAATCCGGCACGGTTACGGTTTACAGGAGCCCGGGGACCCCGAATGACTAACAAACTTCGATGATGATGGGTCATGCTACCGTTTGACTGTTGCTCAGCGATATCGTGGGCAACAGGAGGTATATCTGTGGCCCTAATCCGAGGAACCTGTTACGAACCAAAACTGGCCTTTGCATATATAAAGCATTAGAACTTTCCAAACTAAGACAGGTACCTACAGGGTAAGATCTACTTGCATCTAACCACCATATACTGTCTACGTGTTACTGCTTTCCCTATCGCATGTATTGCTTATTCATCCAATTTGCGTAGGAGCATGCTTTAGGGCGACTTCTAGGTTCTCGTTTCAAGACGAGTCTATCTTCAACTTGTTAGGACATTGCTATTACCCGATGAGGAGTCGTGCATCTATATGGTGCACGTTATCAAAATTTCAAAATCCTTAGAGAAAAAGGGCTTTAGGAAATTAGAAATTTCTACACCCTTGTCTATATACCTGATTAAAGTTTCAAACAGAAAACAAAGAACAATAGAGAGAACGCCATGATGCTTACACCAAAAGGTAACAAGTGCCTCGTCACTTACACCGCCTGGCTAACAGCGTTGTGCCGCTCAAGCCATTATGGTTATAGTATCATGACATTCCTACCGAGTTGTTTTGACTTCCAAAGTTGAAACCCTAATCAACAGAATTGCCGAAGGTTTAGGATTCTTTTGGCATCCTTTAGCCTCATTTGCCTCTAGCAAGGATACACACTCGAAAAGAATTCTGAGGATTCTGGCAGTGTCCGAATGATTTAAGACAGACTCGGCTTTTAGTTCTAAAGTCTAGGGGACACGGACAACGCTGGCTGCATTTATGCTTTAGTCTTTTATTTAGATTAAAGTAGCTGCAGGGCCCTTATTTATGGTATTCGTTTACTTTGCAAGCAAAGGATCTGAGCCATTGCACCACCGAGGAAAGTATCGAAGCCAAAGGGGAAACCCGCTTGGGAACGTCTGCAACTGAATCCGGTTCAACGACTTATCAGGCTTGAATCCCAGTCAGTCACCACGGAAGACTCTCCACTTTCTCCATTGGTCACTCAGCAGTCAGGCTTACCATCAATCCAACGGGAAGGACATTCAACTTCTTCATCTTCCGCATCAACTACTTCTGAACCTCTTGTCATGTTAGGACAGCCACCTATTCAGCCGCTTACTGTTGAAGACATGCTCATGAATCTTCAAAACAGCATCACTGCCATGCAGCAGAGATCGACACAGATAGATGCCAACATTGCTTGCCTGAACGAGCTCCAGCTGCTCAAGGGGAAGACGAGTATGCTGAATCCGATCAGGAACAACCTATCATGGTCAAGGATCCGAACAATCCAGGGCGTCTTATTGTCCAACCTAACCCCAGGGTGTTTTGCGCACCTATGGCAAATCCAAATCCGGCGGTGATGTGCCAGTTGCAAATCAGGATATTACTGCTCTTATGGCCAAGATGGCCAAACTTGAGGAATCCATTGCCAAAGCGGAAAAAGTCAAAGCTAGTGGGATTGACTTGGATCGTCTATGCCTGTACCCCAATGCCAAGCTTCCTGAGAAATTCAAAATGCCAAACTTGGCAAAATTCGATGGAAGTGGTGACCCTCGGACTCACCTTTACAGTTACCACGCCGCTATGAAGTTCGTAAGAAACGCGGCGGGGGGTGGTTTGATGATGAGTTGAAAGTGTTTATGGTAGTGGATAGGGCTGCTCAAAAAATCCGATGAACCGTGAAACCGGTCCGGACCGAACCGATCCGTACCTTTTGGATTTTGTCCGTGGATTAATGGTCCGGATACGGATTGAAAAATTAGAAAACCGTGACTCGCGGTTCGGTCCACGGATTTTCATTATAAAACCGTGGATTAACCGAACCGAACCGTGAGATATTTATTTTATATAAATAATACATAAAAATATAGATGTGTATTTATATAATAAATTGTTAGGAATGTTAACACTTTTTTCTAATAATTTTAGTATTTTATCTTAATAATAGGATATAATGTAGATGTACATAAAATATATGGAGTAAATTATAGTGTTTTCATATAAATAATGGGTAACTCTAGTTGAGTTTCACTAGTTCGTTTCTTTTCTATTTTTTTTATGTTACGTACTATAATGATACAATTCTACTAGTGTTTATTTCGCAGTATAGTTAGAACTCTCAGCTAAAGATGACTACGCGGGAGTTGGAGTCCACCAAAATGGAAGCAAATGAGTCCTTTGCTGACTTCGTCAAAAGGTGGAGGGCCAAGGTTGTGTTGATGACTAAGCGCCCTAGTGAGAAGGATCAGCTCCGCATCATCTCTCGTAACCTTCAGCCGGATTATGCTAGGCATCTGGTTCTGACTCAGGCGTCTGCTAATTTTGAAACCTTCTTTGACTCTGACCTGGCCATCGAAGATGCGTTGCAGAGCGGGATATTGTCAAAGGGGGAATCTTCTAATCTGCCGAAAGCAAAACCTCGTACTTATTCTGGGAATACCAATGCACTATTTGGAGGCAGAACTTACTCCAATACAACAACCAGCGGCACAAACACCACCTCCTCCAACACCAATAACCACATCTCTGATGTCAACCAAGTGCAAACACCATAGAACAACCGGCCCCGTGGTCAGCCCCACAGCTTCTCTGCATTTGAGGCACCTCTGTCCTCAGTTATGGAGAAGTTAGTCAAATCAGGGCATCTGAAGCCCCTGGATCCAACTCCTCTACCCAAAAATCCTCCGGCAAACTTCAAAGCCAACCTTTACTGTGCCTACCATTAGGGAGCCAATCATCTTACAGATTCTTGTTTTTGCCTCCGACATGCGATTCAGGATCTCATAGATGAAGGGACTCTCCAGGCACCACCTCCACCATCCCAAAAGCCAAACATCCTCTCTAATTCCATGCCTAACCACAAAGCTGTCCCACATATTAGCCAAATATCCCTCAGCTCTGCCGAAATCAACCCCAACTCTACCACATTTGACCCCACCGGCCAAATAATCCCAACAAGTCAACCCAGGCCGGTTGTGTCTTCTCCACCCGAACCTTGTGCCGAAGTTTCATACATATGTGTAGAGGAAGGCCAGCTTACTGACACTAATGTACCTCTGGAATGGTTGCAAAATGGGGCGTTTGTCCTCAGTGCATCTATCGGTGACCTTTGCCATCAATCAATCCCTGCTGTGCAGCTCAATTCTGCTTCTTCTCTAAATAGCCCGTATTTCAACGCGACGGATCTTAACCCATCTCCTAGTCTGGCGGATCGGTTTCAATCCCATGTACCCCCTCCAGAAATCGACATGCAAGCTGTGGGTTGGGCCATGGCTGATAACATGGACTATGCCACCCCATTGATCAACGAATGGTCAGGTCTCGAGTTGGACGGATTCCCGCAACAGCCAGAGTATTTCCCTTTTGATCAAGCCTGGTACGACGGCAAGATGGCCGACCATGAAGCGGCAATGCTTGATCCCTTGGATGGTTTTTCTCTTAACATGCTTTTTCGACAGGCAGAGCCCTTTGTCCCGGAAGAAAAGTACAACTGGGACCCCGAGCCGATTTGGCAGGATCCCATGGATCTGGACCCTAATCCCCTTCAAGGATACGCCACACCGGATTATGTGATACACTACATGGAAGATGACCTAATACAGGAAGACCCTCGAGTTCTGGGGGATCATATTTCTACCTTTAGCTCGGTTTTTTACTCAGTCTGTGATGCTGATCACAACCCTTGCTCTTACATCACCAATGAGGAATTTCCTCGTCCCGAGGTTCCATATCCCAGTAATAGGGACTGCAGCATTATGGTAACAGATCTTATTCCTCCTGCTAACCTGTGGGATGTTGATGAGGTAGTCGACATCCAAGTGGGGACAAAAGTCTGGGCAATTAACCGCTCCCTGGCAGAGGGTGGACTGTGGGATGTTCCATTTGTCGCTAATCCGGAGCCCGTTATTGAAGTTGCGGCGGTCACAGACCTGAGTTTTTGGGACTCACTTCTCATGAAGGACTTGGCTGAAGACTTGGGGTTGGACATGGAGGTACTTAAATCTGCAACAGCCACTGATAAAGGGAAGCACAAACTGGGGGAAGTCCCTACTGATCTCTGGGATGTGAATGAGGATCCTCAGGTTGTGCCTTCTTCAGGAAACGTGCATAATGTTAC
Source organism: Rhododendron molle (assembly GCA_025413875.1). Taxonomy (NCBI): domain Eukaryota; kingdom Viridiplantae; phylum Streptophyta; class Magnoliopsida; order Ericales; family Ericaceae; genus Rhododendron; species Rhododendron molle. Next base: position 30,315,612 of record CM046393.1, on the reverse strand, counting down.
GAGGAGTGGACAAATTTTTTAACCTGCTAATCTGCAAGCTGGAAGTTCGTCCAACCCTTCTAACCAAAGGAACGAACCCGTTGCCTTCCCGAAGTCTGTACCTCTTGAGGGACCAGCTGGCTCACCAATTGCTGATCTGGTTCAACGACAGCTTGAGTGGATTCCCGCTGCTATACCTATTTGGGGGCTAATCTGTTCCTCCTGTGAGCATCGTCAGAAGTTGTGCCATGCTCTCTCCCGCCGTGAGATTCAAGCTGACATTACTCCTGAGGCGATGGTGTCTCTCATCCTCCCTCCTACTTCCAAGCACACTGTGGTCTTTACCGATAAGGACTTGCCAGTTGAAGGGGTTGACCACAACCGCCCCTTGCACATTTCCGTTAAATGCCGAGGACTCTGGGTTTCTACTGTCCTCATTGACAACGGCTCAGCTATCAACGTTTGTCCTATGAGAGTGGCTTGCCGTTTGGGATTGGCTAAAAAGGATTTTGCACCTTCTAGCTTGGCTGTTAAAGCATATGACAGGACATGTTGTATGGTCGAGGGCACTCTAATGCTTAAGCTCGATGCAGAGGGCTTTGGAATGGACGTTGAGTTCCATGTTATTGACATTCCCGCCACTTTCAACCTGCTGTTGGGCAAGCCATGGCTCCATCGATCAGACATCATGGTTGTGCCATCAACTTTCCATCAGAAAGTCATTCTGGGACTTCCCATTGGCACTCTTACCATCTGTGGAGATTCAGGCATTCGCCCGCTCAAAGAAGATGGGACTCCTGTCTTGGGGATTTTACATGGTAAAGAAGACGTCGACCTTGGGGGTTTTTTGTTCGATTCTTTTGGTTCCGTTTTGGCTATCAATGTGGACAGGGACTTCATCATAAGCTCTGTCGCAATGGACATTATGAGGAGGATGTCCTTCTTTTCTGGTCTGGGCTTAGGGATTCGCCAACAAGGAGTCCTGGAGTTCCCTCCCTTTCCTTCTTGTGAGGGCCGCTTTGGTTTGGGGTATGTTGCCTCTGCCAAAGATGCCAAAAGAAGGAAATGTGCGGGAAAACCTCGTACCCTCTATGGTGATCCTGACAGTTACTTTATGCGCGAAGTTGGGAACGTTGCTTACACTAGATAGGCAGAGCCGTTTATCGATGCCGAGACTGGGGAGCTGTTACCTGGTTTTGAGGTTTTGTTGATGACACCTGGTCATTTAGTGATGAGGAGCCGGCGAGGACAGAATTCAACAGGAAGCTTAATAAGCCAAAGTTGAAGACTGATTGGCTGGGAACTTTTGATCATGGGAGCCTGGAGCTGATGTTTCATGAATTCTCCCAAGTGGGTTTGGCCGAGGAAGCTGAAGAAGTCGAAGTGCTCATGCTCGGGCCCGATGCCCTCAAAGATCCTACCTCTCTCATTGTGGAGGCCAACGGTAGCCTTAAAAATTGCATTTTCAAGCCATGCTTAACTTGCATTGATGACACATCTGAGTCTGAGTCTGAGTCTACGTTTGAGTCAGAGTCAGAGTCCAGTGAATCATCTAAGTCTAGCTCTAAAGCCTCTGGGCCCTCCACGTCATAGCTTTTACTTTGAATTTGATTCTCTTGTACTTGGCAACCTTGAGGGGTTTAGTGAAATGGATGACTCATCTTCTGACTACTTGCATGATCTTTATATAAACTGTGTTGACCTTGACGATGAAGGGATAGATTTCAATGGGAACATTCCCAAGGAAATCTATGCCCTCATCGAAAGGGAAGACAAAAGGCATGCTCAGCCATTAAAAGAAGAAGTAGTTTCTATAAACTTAAAAGATGAGAACGATCCCCGAATGGTTTAAGTGGGCTCCACGCTTTCACCAGAGGAGCATCGTGACTTCAAGGAGTTGCTCACCGAGTACAGTGATGTCTTCGCATGGTCTCATCAAGACATGCCTGGCATCGATCCCGAGATAGTGGAGCATCGGATCCCCCTGCTACCGGATGCTAAACCTGTCAAACAGAAGCTCAGACGGATGACGCCGGATTGGGTACATAAGATTAAAGATGAGGTCACTAAGCAGATTGATGCCGATTTTCTCATGGTTTCTCAATATCCTACTTGGGTGGCCAACATTGTTCCTGTTCCAAAAAAGAATGGTTAAATCCGAGTCTGTGTCGATTTCAGGGACTTAAACAAAGCAAGCCCCAAAGATGATTTTCCCTTGCCGCACATTGATGTGCTTGTGGATAATACCGCGGGGCATGCTTTGCTTTCGTTCATGGACGGTTTTTTAGGCTATAATCAGATTCTCATGGCACCAGAAGACCATGAGAAAATCACGTTCATCACTGAGTGGGGGACCTACTGCTACTTGGTCATGCCATTTGGGTTGAAGAATACTGGACCTACCTACCAATGGGCTGCTACGATCATCCTGCATGACATGATGCACAAAGAGGTTGAGGTCTACGTGGACGATATGGTCGCCAAATCTAAAACTCGAGAGGGACACATTCCTGTGTTTAGGAAGTTCTTCGAGAAGCTCCGTAGGTTTCGTATGTGTCTCAATCCACAGAAATGTACTTTCGGGGTCACAGCTGGCAAGATGCTCGGTTTCATGATCACTTCTCGTGGGATAGAGGTTGACCTGTCGAAGATCAAAGGCAGTTCTTGAGATGAAGCCACCAGAATGTCAATTCACAATTACCTGCAGAATCCTTCGATTTTAATGCCGCTGGTGCCTGGTAAGCCCTTGATACTTTACTTGTCCGTAAATCCCTCCTCTATGGGGCGCTTACTAGCTCAGGAAGGAAATGAAGGAGTCGAGAAAGCCATTTATTATTTGAGTAAGAAGATGGTGGGTTGCGAGGAACGCTACACCACTCTTGAAAAGACATGTTGGGCTCTTGTTTGGGCTTCTAAGAAGTTGAAACACTGCATGCTGGCTTACCCAGTGAAGTTGATTTCTCAGATGGATCCTCTCAAGTATCTATTTGAGAAACCAGCAGTCACTGGTAAGTTAGCACGCTGGTTGCTCTTGCTGGAAGAATTCGATCTTGAATATGACACGAGGAAGTCCGTCAAGGGGCGTGCAGTGGTAGAATTCTTGGCTGATCACCCTGTGGATGGGCCGGACGATTCAGACTTTGTTTTCCCAGATGAGGCAGTGCTAACAGTTGCAGAAGATGTGTGGACCCTTTATTTTGATGGGGCAGCCAATTAAAAAGGGTATGGAATCGGGGTTTTGCTAAAAACACCCGATGGCTCTCATATTCCGCTGGCGTTCAAGCTCAACTTTGATGTCACTAATAACCAAGCCAAATATGAAGCCTGCATTGTTGGCATGGAGGCTGCTTTAACTCTTGGCGTTGAAAAGCTCGAGGTCATGGGTGATTCTAATCTTGTTGTGTCGCAGGCCAATGGGGACTGGAAGGTTCGTGAAGAAAGGTTGAAGCTTTATCACCAGGACTTGGAAGATCTCATTCCTCGTTTTAACAAGGTGACTTTTACTCACGTTCCCCGCTTGAAAAATCAATTCGCTGATGACTTAGCAACCTTGGCTTCTATGGTGGAGCTTCCTTTCGGTGTCAAGCTCCGTCCTATCCTGATTGAATAGCAGGATTGCCCTGCTTATCAGTATGTTAGCACCATTGACGACATCAATGATGGCCCACCTTGGTACCATGATATATGGAATTTTGTAGAAAGGGGCGAATATCCGACTGAGACCTCTAAAAAGGATCAACTTGCGTTACGAAGATTGGCTGCCCAATACATCATCTGTGGGGGGAAGCTTTACAGGAGATCTCATTGTGGGATGCATAAGCTCTGTGTCAACGGCTAAAGCCACCAAAATAATGGAGGAAATCCATGAGGGAGTCTGTGGTCCTCACATGAGTGGTGTCATGCTCACCAGGAAGATCTTACGGCAGGGGTACTTTTGGTCCACTATGGAATCACAGTGCATGGATTACGTTCGCCGCTATCATAAGTGCCAGATTCATGCCAATCTTATGCACGTTCCTCCCTCCAAATTATTCGGCATGACTTCACCTTGGCCCTTTACTGTTTGGGGCATTGATGCCATTGGCATGATCAAGCCATCTGCTTCGAATGGTCATCATTTTATTCTAGTGGTGATAGATTATTTCACCAAGTGGGTGGAGGCTGAATCTTATAAAATTCTTACTGCAGTTTAGGTGGCCCAGTTCATCAGAAAGAACATTATCTATCGGTACGACGTTCCGTAGGCATTTGTATCAGATAATGGGACTCATTTCAAAGGCAACGTTCTCGAGCTTTTCGAAGAATTCAAAATCCAAATACACCATTCGACGGTCTATCGCCCTCAGACAAATAGGGCAGTTGAGGCGGCCAACAAGAACATTGAAACGATCATCAAGAAGTCAACATAGTTCGCCAGGGACTGGCACAAGCAGCTACCTCTGGCTCTTTGGGGGTATCGGACATCAATTCAAACACCAATGGGGGCAACTCCATACTCTCTGGTTTGCGGGATGGAAGCGGTACTCCCTATCAAGCTTGAGGTACCATCGTTGAGGGTCATGACAGAATGTGAACTCACAGAATCTGAGTGGCTCAGTGGGAGGTTCGTTGAACTTATGCTCTTTGATAAGAGGAGGCTCCGAGCCTTGTATCATGTTCAAGGGTATTAGCGAAGGATTGCTCGGGCCTTTAACGAAAGGGTGAAATCTCATGATTTAGCTGAAGGGGATATGGTTACGAAGGAAATCCGGGCTCCCATCTTTGATCTCCGCGGTAAGTTCCGTCCAAAGCGCTCGGGACTTTACATCATCAAGACCATCCTCTCGGGTTAAGCAGCTCAGCTCATTGATCTGGACAGCAACGAGTTCAATACTCTGGTCAACCTGGATTAACTTAAACGCTACTATCCTTGAGAGAGGCTCGCTGGGCCGAAACCCACAAGGGTGGGCGGTTCCAAGCAAAAATTAGAGCAAGTCTGCTAGACCGAAAACCTAAGGAGGTGGCCTAGGCAAAAATAAATAGGCAAGAATCAAAAGCTCGCTAGGCCGAAAACCTGAATGGGCGGTACTAGGCAAAATTTGGAGCGCAAAAGGAGAGCCAAAATACACGAGCGAACCTTAGCCTAAACTACGCTTTGACCTGATTCCTTGAAAAGGACACGTAGGCAATCTCTCAGTGAGATTCGGTCATAATCAATCAATTTGATCCAGGTTTGCTTGCTCCAAGTGGCGTTTTCAGTATGCAGCGTGGTGTTCAACACTTGAGCAAAAGGGAAAGGTCTTAATCTTTCAATTGTATTTCAAACTACTACTTCTATTACACAGGCTAAGCAGTCTTTAAAAACAGTTAAAGCAAAAAAACGGAATAAAATACTAGAGGCCTTCACAGGCTCACAGTTTATTCTAGATTATCAAGGTCATGTCAGGAGTCAATCTGCATTTTGTCTTCTAATAACCTCTCTCCTTAGCCATGCTTTATAACGGTTTGTTAGCTCTATGTTGAAGTTTGGATCTGCTCCGCCGAGCTCCCTCAATCCCCAGTTGTGCTCATACCCTATCAGGTTTTGGGCAGTAAACGCAGGAATTTGAAAGGTCTCCATTCCAGCTCGGTGTGTTCCCTGACTTATCCCTAACTGCCAAAGGATACGACCTGGAATATAGAATGTGAAGCTAAACAGCCCAGCAATCACCATTCTTTCGAAACCTGCAGAGTTTACAGCCATATCCGGAATGTCCAGCACTTCGTGCCTCCAGATGATTTCTTGTGGCGACAGCTCATTCATGAATCTAATCCATTCCTCTATGGTCATCTCTGGATATAGCATCTCTCTTTGGCGCATTCGCCCGGGTAAGTGAGGCCAGTTCGCTTCTGGAGTTCCGATCAATCCGAGTTTGTCTGACAGCCACAACTGCATGAGCGAAAAGACAAGTAAGGAGCCATATAAAACTTGAGCGGGAAAACAAGTAAGGAGCCTTGGTCTTAACCTTAGCTGAGTGTTGAGGTAAAAGCAGAATGTGCGAAAACTAGAAAAAGGAGAGCTGAGTGAGAGTTTACCTGCAACAGAAGGGGACTGCCGCCAAATATCATTGTTTGGCCAGTAGATGCCAAATCCAACCCAATGAGCGTCTCAGCAAAAACCATGGGCACTACGTTCCTTTGGACGCCCAGCTGTGCGGCAACATTCACCAAAGAGACTTGTCCAGTCAGGGATACTAATAAGTATGCTACAAGCATGCTGATTATCAGGGCAAAGCGACGACATGCTTGCAGAGCCATGTCTCTGGTGTCGCCTTCGGGCCCGTACCATTCCATTAGGCGCAGGATGTTTATCTGTCCGCCGCTTAGCAGACTTTCTGTTGCACCGTTTGTAATGTTCAGGCTGGTTTTCAGAAGTTTGGACATGCTTTTCCGGTATGGAGGCACAACAATCACACCGGAGGCGAAACCTTGGAGATAAGCTTGAAACTCCTCCACCGTCAGGCACAGCTCATTGTCTCCAAACCTGAACACGTGGACGTCCGGGTCCCAGAACTGTAAGGCTGACCACAAGATTTGGGGCCGAAGTCGTATGCTTCGAAGACAGCGAAATGTGGCCAACCCGTGTGTTCGAAAGGACAGCCAATCACTCGTGATAAATGCTTCTAGCCATGGACCAATTAAGGTTGGAAGGTGGTTTGCCATTTTGAATGGTATACGGAGAGTTTTCTACTGAAAGGATGCTTTACATTCACAGGCAGTTACCATTTTATGCTAAAAAGGATGAAAAGATCCCTGCCATCATGGAAAATATCTTGATGAGCTGTCTTGCTCCCTTCAATTCAAGGGAACCTTTAAGAGATATCCCAGAGACCCCGATGGATAAGGGTGATGACATAGCCTGCAAGTTCTCACTTTTCGAATGGGTCAAAAGTGGCAACTGTGTCAGGGAGCAACCATCGCGCGATGGTTTGATATGTCGCGCGATGGAGTCAGTCCGTCGCGCGAGGGTTCACCTTTTTATTGGGCCATAAGGGCAGTCTACTAACTTTTTGAGGTGGATTTTTCATTATCAACTGGCATCAGTTTTCAGAAGGGGACGGACTTTCTTTGGAACAAAGTGGCATTACGAGGATGATTGCATCAAGCGAGATGTTCTTTTATTAAGCATGCCAAGCTTAAAGGCCATACAACAAAGTTCAAAGCAAATTACTGAAGCAAGGAAAGGTGCTCGAGCAACCCATCGGCTGTTGAGCTTATGTTTTAAAAACGAAATTCTCTCTGGGACTTCAAAAGTATCCCCTTGATCTAGCTTTGACCTCTCTGTGAAGCCATTTCACGTAGCAGATCTCCAGCCATGTGATGGGATCAAGAAGAGGCTCTTTCAATTCCCTGTTGTTCCAACTTTACTCATAGGCCTGCAGGTTGTGGTGATCAAATGTGGGAAGTTCAAAGTGTTCTCTCCCGAAGCATCTATTCTTCTGGTTCGTGCCCAGTTGACGAAGTGTCTGCCCTGGAATGTAGAATGTGAAACTTGTCAGTCCGGCAAGCACCACTCGTTTAAACCCTACAGAGCTTACGGTCATCTCTGGCAAGTTTAGCCAGGGGCACCTCCAGACGATGTCTTCCGATTGCATGTCATTCAGAAAGGCATACCATTCCTCAATCAGCAGCTCGAGGTACATCATCGGTCTCTCTGCCAATTGCCTTGGGAAGTGTTCAAAGCCAGCTTCCGATGCTTCAAGCACACCCACTTTGTCGGAAAGCCAAAGCTGAGTGTAAAAACAAGTAAGAAGTCAGATATAGCCAGAGTGAAAAGACAAGTAAGGTTTGTCGAGTGATCCTAGCCTGAGAGTCAAGGTAAAACGAGAAAGTGTGCAAATGAGGAAAATGTGAGTTGAGTGAGGACCTACTTGGAGCAGGAGAGGGCATCCGCTGAACCAACTCGCTTGGCCGCTTTTGACCAAGGCTAAGCCTATGAGAGTTTCCGCCAGAACGACGGGCATGATACTCTTTCGAGCATCCATTTGCAAAGCAATGCTCACTATGCTAGGGCAAACCCCTTCTTCGGTAGGAATTAGTATGTAAGCAGCCAAGGCGCAGATTGACAACACAAAGCGTCTGTGGGCCTGCCCGACATAATCTCCCAGGGCTCGCTCTGGACCGTACAATTCAATGAGACGGACAATGTTCAGTTCGCCGTTCTGGATTATACTTGTTGATAGCTCTTCGGGTATGTTGAGTTTCGCCTGTAGGAGTTGACTCATGTCCTCTTGGAACGGAGGAATGGCAAGAGTTTCACATTTGGTGAATCCTTGGAGATAGGCTTGAAACTCCTCCACTGTCGAGCAAATCTCATCATTTCGGAAACGGAACACATGCATGGCAGGATCCCAGTACACCATCGCGGCTTGAAATAGCTCAAGGTATGGCTCCATGAATCGAAGATCACGAATGGAAGCCACGCATTGAGAACGAGGACTTTCCCAATCGATGGTTTCAGGCCACATTAGTCATGGATCGAGTATGGCAGCTAGTGGACTTTCCATTTTGAGTAATATGAGAGTTTCTATGCTTGTAAAAGATGGGTGATTCCTACATTGTTATAGGGGTGTTCTATTTATAAGCTAGATTTTGGAAATATCGTCCTCGGTTTCCGTGTCGAATGACAAACATCAAGCAAGGTGTTAGGACACCTTGCTATGCAAGGACACCCTCTTCTGCAAACTTTAGAATGGCCTGTAAAGCGTTTGGGCGGATGACAAGGCCTCTGGTGCCTTCAAGGGTTGGTCTGGTCAAAAAAGGGCAGCTTGGCAGGATCATACCATCACGCGAGCATTCCAAACCATTGTGCGAGTGAAGGTTGGTCACGCAACAGTTCCAAACCGTCGCACGATGGTTTGTCTGCAGTTTTGATAGTTTCCAACAGCTACTGACCAAATTTTGTCAAAATTCGTTCCAAAGGGGTTTTGGCACTTTTGTTGGTTCCAGCAAGCCATAATGGGTATGTGTGACTGTGTCCAAACGTCAGATTCAAAATGTCGCGCTTAACGAAGATTTTAGACCCTCGGTGGCTTAGTTCATGTTAAAACTGAGGTTTCAAGAGGTCAAAATCTGTTTCAAGAGTTTTGACCGCATTCTACCATCCTGTACAGGTCATATGGACCTAATTTGACTGTGTGGAGGTGTCGGTCTCAGCCTGGGACATAATTGAGTCATGTTTTGTGTCTTGTGTCTGTTTTTGTTGTATTTTGGGCATTTTCCAGTATAAATGTTGTACTAAGGTGTTTTTCTCAATCCTGTCGGTTCGTGTAAGTCATCTTATGCATGCTAGGGTTTGTAGAAGTGTCGGTTTGGTCAGAGTTGAAGTATCTTGAATTTTGGCCTTTTAACGCCCAAAAGTTCATTATATTTCCCGTATCCTCGTATCTTGAGTATTTTTCGTGTTTTCTTTCGAGCTAGTCTCACCAGTACATACATATGTGTTTGTGTATAGTCTCAGTATGTTGTCAATGCAAGTTTGGTTTTAGTGGTTGATTTTACTTTCTCTTATGAGAAACAATGAACCGTGAAAATGCAAATTTTGATAGCTAAAACCATGTTTGATCAAGTCAAAGGAAAACTATTGTATATGTGGCACATCGGCCAACCAAAAACCATCAAAGCAATTCGGGCACATCCGCCCATCCATCAAAAGGGCGCGTAGGCCCCCCCAAAACCAGTATCAATGTCAACTAGGGCACATCCGCCCTCCATCTACCTACTTGGGCACGCAGGCCCCAAAAGCAAAGTCAGTATGAGGAAAGTAAAGAGGCTCCACCATGAACTTCAACTTTCCTCATCAAACCAGTCTCCCTTACCACCGTCATCATCATCACCGTCATCATCATCATCGTCGTTGGCTCTCTCCGTGGGATCTTTCTTGTATGGAGGGTTGTCAGCAAAATCGTCAGAGTCGCTGCGGGCGGAAGTACGCTCCTCCTCTTCTTCTCCCTCCTCCTCTTCTGCATCATCTTCTTCCTCCTCAGAGCTCTCAGGCAGGATCAGTCTTGGTTTCTTTTGGGCTTGCCCCTCCTCCTGTGCTGGTCTCTCGCGCATCTTCATTTAGTATTGAAGCTCAGCACGTGCCACGGCTTTTCTCGCTGCCTCCTCGCTTACAGCAGCTGGCTGCGAACTCCTGGTCTGTCGCCGTGTAGTGACCGGTGGCGTGGGCGTCCTGGCTGCTAACTTCTTTTGCGGAGGCAACCGTGTCCTCTTGCTCCTAGAAGTCACCTGTCCCTGTCCCTGCATTGTCATATTGTTTAAAGCATTAGTATACATTATGCATATTGCATGTATCAAATGTTTGAATAACAGGTACATTCTATTGAAGGCTACCGGTGCATGTGTGGCATATGTATTGAAAGTAGAAGCATATCATCAAGTATCGAAAGCAGGAATGTATCGTTGTATACCTGAGGCCTCTTGGCAGCAACTCGCTGAGCTGGTGGAGGAGACGGTGCTGGGTAACGCAGCTCTAATGGCAGGCCATTCGCTGCTCTTCTTATCACGTTTTCCATCGCCAGCATGCGGCGGATGGCCTCATTTACCCACTCATTGGGCACCTGCAAACGCAATTCGGTATCATTCAGTTATTCAGGGCAAAAATAGTGTGTGTTTATCAAAATACAATGAAAGTAAGGTTCATATCGGAACAGTCACGGACGATGGCTCAGCTCTGGCAGGGACCAAGTGTACCTCTGCTGGATTGCCCTGTGTATCCACCACTGGGATTTTCCATGACAGCTCTGGTGGCCCACCTATCATCGGTTTGCTCAAGCTCCTCCTGACACGGCCCTCGCCGCCTCTCTCCCTCTCTCCCGCAGCTCTCCTCTCCTCAGCGGCTCCTCGAGCTTGACTCCGTACATCTCTGAAAGCCCGAATACCAAGCGATCCTGCCAAACGACCTCTTTGGTAAGCAGCATAGCCCATCTCCGGGTGCAGGTAGCGTGTCAGCTCAGTGTCAGGCTGTGTAAACCTCTCCAGCTCAGCCCGGGTGTATGTGCCTGTGTGCGAAGCTCGGGGTGGAAGTGCCCATGGCACCTGGAACTCTACATAGCCAAGTGACTGGCGTGTCACCCGATCACCAAGGTACCATTGTCAACCAAAGGCCGACTCCAATAGCACCCTACTGGCTGTAACAGCTCTGCTTCTAGCCAAGTACTCAGGCTCAACCCTTGCAACTCTCCAAGGGTCCCAATTGATCTGCACACAGGTCAAACAAGCGACGAATGCAATTGATCAGTGACAGCATAAAGCAATTAAAGGAATGTATGTTTACATATGAGGATTCTAGGGCATACCTGTGAAGCTCTGAGGTCGTCCAAGTACAGCCTGAAAGTGTTGAGATGTCCTCTTCCTTCCTTGGACTCCATATTCTTCTTGTTCCATATCAGTGCATGGGGGAGAGTACTCAAATCAGGGTGCTTGCACTTGGGCGAGTACATCCGCATGACTTCGTAAGCCCAGAGCTATTCAAATTCAAGCATGCATATGCGTCAGTCACAAGACATACGATTATGCAGATATGTGTTCAAACAGGCTATGGTAAATGGTAAACAAATAATGCAAGTATAACAGAAGTTGTATCATGTTATCATACCTCCCAGACTCTCCAGTAGCCAGCAGTGCTTTGCCCTGTCCTCGACGAGTTGCCTAGAAAGGCGTAGGCTGTACCAAGCGCTGCTCCACCCCAATCGAAGCGTGAGGCTGTCCTCAGGTCTCTCAACGCCGGTAAGTAGGACAAGTATACCCTGCTATGCCTGTTTGGATACAGGGTAGCACCAAAGAGGTATAGGAGGTATGCTCTAGCCATCTGCTCTTCTTCCTGCTCTGTGGTCGCTTCCTTCTTCAGATACCCTGTGAATTGCTCGTATCTCGCCATCCCTTCCTCAATTTTGGGTGCCTCACCCAGAAACCACTCCAGTGCAGCTCGGTCATTTTGAATGCCCGAATCAAAAGGGATGGGCTCTCCTCCAACCCTCAGCCCTGTGATCGCCGCGAAGTCTGCAGGTGTCACTGTCATCTCCCCAAGTGGCAGATGGAAGGTGTTGGTAGTATCCCTCCATCTTTCTGCAAGCGCCACCAACACGGTATGATCGCTTCTGCTCCGAGTAAGAGTTTGAATGAACTCCCCAAAGCCTGCTGTACAGTTCTCTCACTCTCGGCGGCAGGGCCTCATACAGTGCCAGGGACCTGCACGCGCCTCCAAAGCCACGGATATCCCTCTGTCCTGCTCTCTTTTGTTACAAGTACACAGACAAGCAATAGGGCAAATGTCAGCATTTATGGCTTTCATTTTCATGTTCTAGGTAATCAATGCAGCGATGTGACAACAGTTCTTTGGTTCATACTTTTGCATGCATGGCCTACCGGGGTTATGTCATCATGAGATTACTTCAGTACAGTTGATAACTAAGATGGCTGGTTCAAGTTATTATTTTGTAAGGCATGCGATTCAAGTTGTTGTGACTTGGTTTTATTCGGGGTTTGTTTCATGCTTCGTTATACAACCTACTAGACATGCAAGTAAAAAAGAATTTGAAGTACGAAGGGGATTTCTCGGAAATTACCTCGGACCAAGTGTTCGCAATATGCACCTCAGGGTCTTTCAACACCATCTTGTCATCGTACTCTGTCCGCTGCGGCACATAGGCTGCGAAGCCCGACGGTGCGAACAGGTGTGGTGTCGGAGGCACGTATGCCTCTGATGAATAGTCAGGCCGCCCCGCAGCTCCTGCATCTGCTACGGCTGTCACCCTAGGCCACTGTACCTCCGCTCCGGTCCTCTCCTCAGCCTCCGCCTCCCTCAAAAGGTCCTCTCCCTCCTTTTGCTCTCTCTCGGCCCTCTCCGTCGCCTCCGATGCAGCAATGGCCCGTGCCCTCTCCTCCTTTGCTTTCAACACAATCTCTTCGATCAGGGGTTGTCCTCGAGAAGGTTCGCTAGCATCTCGTCGGGCAGGTGCTCGGCAACATCATACTTTGTAATCGGTATGTGGCTCAACGATGTGGCCGCCGTCGCTACTGGCCGGAACTGTACGTCTTCCTCCCTATATGTAACAGGAATCTCCGTGGTCTCCTCCCCTTTGACAGCAGCCCCTTTGCCTCTCGCCGGATCCCTCGGCGGAGACCCGATCGGCTCAACATCGTCACCTGCGACATCACTGCCTCCGGCACCACCTGCACTTCCACCAACCACAGGCGTGCCCTCTGCCGCTATGCCCGAGCCCACTGGCTCAATGCTGGACCCCACGGCCCCATTCTCTTCCGTCGCGCGAGGCTCTGCCTTTGTCGCGTGATGGTTTTCTTTACCAGCAACCTCCTGTTGCTGGCCTTCTCCACCATTGCCGCCGCTCGCAGCCACTACACTAGTGCCCGCAACAGCCCCTTCTCGTGTCTGATCTTCTGTTTCCACTACCATGGGTCCTCCACAGTCCTCCGAATGGTTGATGACATCGCCACCGTCGCCATTGCCATTGTTCTCTGCCATGGAAGAGTGTGGGTATGAGGTTTTTCTCGGATTTGTGTTCCAAATCTAGGGTTTTGGGAGAGATTTAAGGGAGTTTGAGCGGTGGGAAGAGTTTGAAACTTCGAAACTGACTGGGAACTGTTTCTGTAACTTCCCCGCGAAGCCTTAAAGCGTGGAACAGGTATGTGTAGACACCCCAATTTGGCCTAACGATTATTTCAACTCCCACCTTGGGACCATCCCGATGATGATACGGATTTGATGATTGCTGATTGCTTTCTTGTGAAACCCATGGACTTATGGTACGAACTCTGAGCCACTTAGAGGACCCAATCCAGAGCCAAATAGCCTTTCAGACAGAAACATAGTGTGTTAGGAAAATCCATCGATCGGCCGCAACATTGATTCCACGGCATTAGCATCCATTCCTCACCCGAGCAACCTGTTGCTAGCAAAATCTCCCTGAGAGATCGAAACCTTGGTCGCCAGATCAATGGCTCGGCCGCCACATCCATCCTTCGGCCGCCACATCCTTTGCTCGGCCGCCAGATCGGCCTTTTTCCAGACTCACCGAACCTTACGCCGATCGATCCAATCAATCCGCGCCTCTCCGATGCGTTCGGGCCACGTTCAGGGATTGCAACGAAGAGTTTGTATTGCAATGCAATTGCAATTGCATCCCCGTGATTTGATTGGACCGAGTGAGTCACCCCTTTGCCTATATAAAGAGACCCTCGGATCCGAAAATAAACAACAGAAATTGATAGACCTACACCCTCAAATCAGTCACGATACTCTGCTCCTATACTCACAAAAACCCTCTCTACAAAAGCCCCAACCTTCCATAGGCGGCCATCAATCCGACGACCCTACCCCGGAGTTCAAACCCTAACCCTAGGGTTTCGTCCAAAAAGCAATCAATCAGTCAATCCCGATCGATCCGAAGCAATCAAGCAACTGAGGGATCAAGGTGGTGAGGCCCAACGGCCTATGGTTTGGTTTATTTAATGTTTTATGTCATTAATCGTAGCTTTCTGATCGTTTGTTAGTTTTCTATCTGGTGTGAGGAAGAACACCAGCCGGGGCTTCGATGCCTCGGCCGGTACATTGATTCAGTGTGATCCCTCGGCCGCGACATCTATTCGCCGGCCGAGTGATCGATTTGCTGGCACAGCTTTGATTTGCTTACTGCTTTCTGACGCATGATTTATTTACAGTCTTGGCTCACCTTATTAACTGTTTAAGGCATAAAAACAGATTACGTGTTTGAATTGAATGAAGCATCTACATGTCTTATGTTGAATGATTATGGGCTAGCCTCGCGGCTAGGCAGAGAGGGGTGCCTAACACCTTCCCCTTACTGTACTTTTGACTTCCGTATCCAGAGTCTCTATCTGTTTTCCTAGCTTTAACAAACTAGGTGGCGACTCTGTTTTGATGATAACCGCTATCGTGTGGTGATACCTCTAGCCATGGAAGTATCCACGATCTTGGTTTATGAAGCGAGCAACCAATCGAGCAAACACAGTGATGATACAACTGTATGGCGATGCCCCGTCTGGGAGGTGTCTACAGTTTTCTGGCGACTCTGCTGGGGATATGAGAGCCATAACTAGAAAGTTCAACATAAGACTAATACATGCCTTATTTAATTCATTTATCATATGCATCGAGCAGGCAAGCCTCGTTGAGTTCACCTAATATCCCGGCATGACACGGGCTATGTTAGGGGTTCCAGCAAACTCCACAGTCACTTGTACCTTTTGGTATATCAAAAAGGGAATCACCCAATTACCGCCTATGATGGGCTGGTGAAAGGATTGGTGCCCTTTGACAACGGAGCACCCTGAGACTATCTAAAACCTTTCATGTGTTAGAAAGCCATAGAACTTATCAAACTAAGACAGGAACCTACAGGATAGGAACCTACCTGCATTTTGCTTCCAAGTTCTTCCTCACACCTTGTATATGTTGTTTTAATAGCTCTTTCTGTGCAGAAGGGTTGGGGCATGAACTAAGAGCCCTAACTCTTAAGTCTTTATAACTAAGCACTAAGGCATGCCATTGCCTGCAAGGTATGTTTTTGGCAAGTTGAAAGCATCATTTACTTAACATTCCCGCTTTACTTAAAGCACCGCAAAGCATGGATTTCTAGAATGAAATCAAACACTGGCTGCCCCGCCGACAATTGAACTAGGGGTTACTCTAGCAATCTTTGCTTTGCGAGGCTAAAGGAAAGAGGGAGTATAAAGTAGTAAAGCAGATTATGGATGATATTATGGATAGGACTTGCAATACTTATTTCTCCATGGATGATTCAGCATGACAAGTGTAGGACTTTAAGTCCTACTTTCAAATCAGCCTAGCAACCCATCTTTCAAAGTTCAAAATTTTGAGCATGCTTACCACAACGAGCCGGTAAGATTTAGGAATTTGTCAATGTGGTAGCAAATAATCAAGTGGATTTCAATTACCTCAATCACGTTTTGAGAAAGAATCTTCCCTAACCAAGAATTGAAAGAACTTTCAAAATTTCTTGCAAAACCTGATCTAATCCTCAAATGACAAGAATTGTGGAACATTCAAATAGCCGTCAGCACTGCGATAAAACTCTAAGTCTACTTTCTGTTGTGGGCATCTGCTCAACTTTTTCGGTCTGTGTTATAGTAGGATCTTCCTAAGTGACATGCAGTATTTGTAAACAACGAGTCTTAAGAATCATCCATATCAAAAATTGCAGGCTATCTATGGTATCCAATAAACTCATGCATAGAAACAAAATGTTGTACATGACTCATCCATAATCTGTGAAAGTAGCTATGGTGCTATATATATATCATTTTGTTTGTCTTTCTCTAACCATGCAGGGGACGAAACCAAAAGAGGAGTTCATCACCCTTATTTTTTCTCATAGCACATTGCATGACCCTGTGCTAACATCGAGTATCATTTGGTTAAACCACCCCATCATGCTAGATTTGCATTTTAAGGGCAATAAGTGTGTTTAATGTGTGCACTGCATAGACACTTGATTTTAGACATCTCAACCTGAACGTAACTAAGTTCTTGCTTTTCTTAAATTTTGGGTTTTGTCTAAGACGTGACAACAATGGTCGAGAAGATTGAAGCTCTGGTTGCTAAGGTTAATGTATTGGTTGAATCAATGGCTGCCCTGACCACCATTGTTCACAGTTTGCGAAGAAGCTCTTCACAAGCTCCACCTCCATCTCCCCCTGCTAGATGGACCGAGAAAGCAGTTCAAAAGGAAATTCATTTTGCCAAGAAAAGACAAGGAAGAACAATGATGAACCTGCAGGCTCAACATATGGAACAAGTCGAGGGAGAAATCACCAAATCCAAAAAAAGCCGTCCCAACCATACCATTGTCACCAATGCCAACAGTGCTATGTTTCCACTAAATTCATCCCAAAGCACCCCTACTCACCAGAACCCCACTTCCAGAAATCCTAAACGTCGTGCATTCTGCCACCGCCAAAATCTTAACTCATCCCCATCTCAAGCCCTGGCTACTCTAGTCGAACAAGGACTCCTTGAACCTTTAAAAACTCAATCACCTCACCCACCATTTGGCCCAAACTATGATCCTACCAAGCACTGTGCCTACCATCAGATTTCTGGGCATGAAACTGATCATTGCATCCAATTGCAACATGATATCCAAGAACTCATTGATCAATGGGTGTTCCAGCCAAATTGAATGTTTAAGCGGCAACAGCCAAGTCTGTCACGTCTTAGTCTGAATGTTGAGTCAATGTTTTAGCACAATCTGAGTCTTGGCTTTATTTTCTTTTAGGAGTATGAGTCTTGAGTTTATTTTCTCTTAAAATTAAAGTCATTTTGTTCATCATGGTTTTTGACTAGCTTTTTGCACTCGATATGAAATGTGAATCTCTTCCAAAATGAGAAATCTCCTTAGACTTGAACTACGAATGGCCTGATTCTCTTTTTGGGATACGTAGGCACCTTATGGTCGGCCACAATTTTCAAACTATTTTCCCATGTGCTGAGTTGCTACTATAGAATGTTCATGATAACGTCAGAAGTTGAAAAACGATCCTTAGGGATTTCAAAGTGATCTCATGATATCTTTTTGAAACATATTATAAATCACTCAAGTTGTCAAACGCTAAGAACGAGTTTTGAAATCTAGGATCCATGTCATTTTTGTTGAGCTAAGAAGGAGTCAAAACGTTTCTGCACCCTCGCGAAATTCATTTGCAAGTAAATCATGCTGTATGAAGGGTAGTAAAAAGGAGGAAGAAGAGGAAGAATGAAAAACAAAGAAAAAGAAAAGGAGTGAGCTCGCTAGATTGAAAACCCGCAAGGGCGGTCTAGGCAAAAGTTAGAGCACAAACAAAGTGAGAAATTCGCCGTGTTTCCATACATCTGCTATGTGTCTCAAAGGATTCGCTTGGTTAAACATCGAAGCTCTTAATCTCTTGGCTAGGATTCCTGTCACTTTGTCGTATGTTTCAAGATGAAGAAAGGCATTCATTTCTCTATCCCAAACACTTATCCCTTGCTAACCACGTCGAGCCTCTGGATAATCTCTTTGAAAAGCCTGCTAGGCAGCCATCCCCTACACTGGCAAAAAAAAAAAAATACAAGGAGAGATGAAAGAAAAATCAAATGAAAGAATGAGCACCCCGTCATACAAGGGGCATTTTTAAGGAAACATCTCTTTCAATCCATGCAAAGGCCATTTTTGAAGAAATTAACTCCTTCACACAAAGTGATGGCAAGAGACAGCAAGAGTTGATAAAAATGTTGAAGATGGCTGCTAGCTTTTAAAACCCAAGCATAAGTAGAAATTAGGTTTGAGCCTTTACATCCGCTTCTTTCTCAAGCCAAAACCCTAGCCTACATTATGGTCCATAACAAAGTCCTTTCAGATTGAGAAATATGACTTAGCAGCAAGGTCCTAGACACTAGGGGGCATCATCAATGTGGAACTTAGCACGAAGGGCAAGAATCCTGAAATTTGCATCATCATGGCAAATCAAACAACATGGAGAGTTACGTGAGACAAGGGGGTATGCCTATGTTTCCCTTTAAGCACCTCTCTCAAAAGTATCCAACCTCTTATATGGGTCTCAATGGGCGCTTATCAATCCAACTCAAGTCAACCAAATCAAAGTTCAAAGCAACAAACTCACCTAATTAACTAGGGGCATAGGTTTGCAAAATAGTTCTATATCTTTTGATGATTGAATGACGTAAGTGTGGAGCATGGATGGAATGATATGACCTTGAAGTCCTCGAGGAAAAGCTTTCAAAGTTAATTTTATCCTAAACATTCTTGACACAGCAATACAAGCACAATTGCTTTTACAAATTTTCGAGGAGATAAAATGAGTTTCTCATTTCATGATGAGTGTAGCTATATGGGCCCTTGGTCAAACAATATTTTCAGCAGTGTCACCAGAGTATTGTAGTCTATCTTGTCGTAGTCACTTAACTAGTTTAAAGTCATTCTTGGTCTCCTTAAATCAAAGAGAAGCATTAGCTTAAATGCTCGAAAGTTGAGATGTCCAGAATTGTCACGACCCCAACTCTAGAAACTTGGTTGAGTCATCGTGACCGGCCGATGAGTCCTAACGCTCATCCAGGCCTCTTTATCATAATTATATTTGGAAACAATAGCTTTGAGAAAGACATAACTGTTTTGTTTCAAAAACACTTATTACAAAACCCAAGTCTTCTGAAAAGAGAACATTTTTACAATATCTATACAAAAGTACAACAAGCATGTCCCAGGGCAGCAGCAACTCCATCTCTACTCTTCATTATCTGTGAAAAATATTAATTCTCATAAGCTGAATGCTCGTGTGAGATACAAATACCAAAGTTGCACGTTTTATACCATGGAAATAATTTTGAACGTAAATGCTTGCTTAATCTAAAACAAATAATCTTATGATGTTCATCCAACAGCTTAATCTTTCTGTAGGGGAGCGACCCCTCTTGCTGTGTGAAATGATCAAGTCACTGGCCACTAGGGCCCTATTCTTTCCGTCCGTATAACTTCCTTCTGTGTTATGGTATCTTTCTAAGCGTCCCCCAAACTCGGGACAACTGTCTGGATGCATCAATAGGCCATCTCTTTTGTCTGACCGCTTTCATTTCCTAAGCTTAAACTTTACAACGTCATCACCTTTGTCTGACGTGCTTCTAATCTTTAACATGAAAAATCTATCATATCTTTTCCATGGCATATCTTGAATAACATTGTAATAAAATCATGCTACTTTTATAAGAAAAATCATGTAACTAAAGAATAAGTATCTCACCTTAAAATCCTTTGTTACGTATACTCGTTATCCTCTGGACGACGTAGTGGTAGCTCGACAGTGGTGTACGACTTTGGGCAGAACTATTGTTAACTTCCTTTATTTCTTTTGTTATGCTAACCAACTGAACCCTTCTCTCTTTCTTTTCCGTACAAGTGATTTTATACTAAAGATACCATTTCTTTTTCCCGTACAAGTCATCTAAGTACCAGTGGTTACCATTCTCGGCATGCACCAAGATTAATACTCCTATTTATAGGCTTTTCTAGTTTCCCCAAACTTGACACCTAACACTCCATGTGTCACTACAAGTGTGAGGTGTTATTTTCTTAGTAAGTGTAAGCAAGGCTATAGAAATGACTTGGCTAAGCTATATTAGCTATAGGCTAATGTGGCAGATTTTAATATTTTCCCTTTTTGGTTTTTTTTTTTGTTATTCGTTCTATGACCCAACATTGCCTTAATATTAGACCGAACTACGTATGAATTTTGGGTCGAGGTGTTACAAGAATACATTGTGGAATTGTTTGCATATCATTATCACCCTGTCCTTTGCATCCTAGTATTTCATGCGTATGTCATTATGGCTGCTTAATGGAAGTAGTTGACTTGGTTGCACGAGCTAACCCCAAGTGTGAGTTGTTCTTATGCTCAAGCAAGGCAGGTTCATCAAGGCATCATGGCCATCATCTCTATACAAGAAATAAAGGGCAACCAAGGGATGCACTGTAAAGTCTACCTCCCTGCCAATACACTTAAAGAAAGCTCAGCTTGAGAAGCGTCATATTCTGGGGGAACACCTCAACTCTTTTGTGGAATGCTGTCACACAGCACTGTCAAGGGCATGCCAAGATCTCCGCCAAACAGAAACGTTTCACTCACATTCATTGTTATTTACACCGCATGCTAGGGGCAATAAGATCATTGTCATCATGCACGACTGAGCTAGGGTCAAGCATTCATGGCCTAAACAGGGGCTTGCGTTTCTTTTAAATACTCCAAATTAACATGCCTATGTGTTGCATTGCAATCTATGTCACCCAAAATCGTTTAAGCTTTTGAACTAGGGTTCTTCAAGTGTAGTGATCCTGCCCCTAGCAGTTAGCATAAAAGGACTTCGGCCCGTGGTCGACTCCAAGCCTGTTGCATGATATTTTCCTATCCATTGCTGTTTTCTAAACTATTCAAATGTGGATTGCAGGATTCGATTTCCGTCCTTGAAGCGATCAGGATCAACCACATCAAGCTGTGTGTCTATGACTGACAAAGCCAAGTCAAAGAAGCTGGAAGATAGCCTCATAACTAGTCCTGAGCCAACTCTACAATTGGCACCATATCAGCAACATTACAGTGGCTTCGCACTTTGCATCTCCAAAGCTCCTTGCTTCATGCTTTCATCTCCCTATCGGCAGCTCTGCCTTCATAACTCAGAAGCCTCACACTTACTCTTCCAACAAGAAAAAGCACCTGCATGAAGCTTACAATAACCTGGTACACACTTCAGCTCTTCAAAAGGCATTCGTGTTACTAAAGCTCTCCAGAAGGCATTTGTGTAGCCAGCTTCCAGAAAGCATTCAACCTCCGGAAGGTACCCCATTAATGGAGGCGATGGAAATCTCTCAAAACAAGTTGAATTTGCCAAAGGAGGCGATGGAAATCTCTCAAAACAAGTTGAATTTGCCAAAGGAGGCGATGGAAATCTCCTAGAGCGTATGTGGGGTCCAGAGGTGGCAAATACCCAGTAAGGAAACAATATCTGGAGAAGATACCCAACGGGAATAGGGTGAACGGCCAATTAAGAAGAGAGTTCCTAAATGGTCTGTAAGGTGATATGCAGTTATGGGAATGAGAATCCCTGATATTCTGGGTTCCCTTTACGGGAAAGGAAACTTAGGGCAACGAGATGGCTTGGACAGCAAGCATATGTGGATCTATAAATATGAGGTAAACCTAGAGGTAAAGGTACGCAATTTCTGGTTGTTTGCTCATTAGCTACTGAGAATTATGGTTTTCACTAGTACGAGATACTAACTTTGGCATCGGAGGGCCTTTGCCACGAGAAGGCAAAGGTGTGCTCACCCCTTGTTTGTTTTGTAGGTTAATTTCCGATAGCGAGCTAGGGTTCCGGCAAGAAGCAGGAAGTAGCCGTTGGATTCTGGTGCTGTCCGAAGGCCTTTCTGTTTTCCTGCACTTACAATTGGCGCCGTCTGTGGGAAACGAAAGAGATCCCTTTGAAAAAGCGACCATAGCGGAAGAAGATCCAAAGACTCCACTTGATGCAAACAATCAGCTGGGTGGGGGAGGTGAAAAATCCCCACCAGACCCTCCGAGGAAGCCCGACGGCGGGCGTCGAGGAGGACACGACGAGGACCACCCACAGCAATCCATGGCGACTCCGAGAAATAAGGACGGACGGCGCCACGGGATCCACGAAGGAGTAAGTCCCGCCATGGGAGGGAGTCAGTGGCACGTTCAAAAGCGTGCACAGGAGGGAAGACATCCTGGACAAAAAGAGACAAGAAATAGAGGAATATGCCGTCTGATTAAAAGACGAGAATATGAGATTCAACAGTTTGATACGAGAACATCCGGAGGATTATGGGCTCACAAAGGAAGTCCAGAAAGAAAGGTTGGATATGGCGAAGTACAGGAGAGCTTCTTCATGAAAAGAAGAAGTAGGAGCCTCACTCCGAAAGCCAAAGGCTTCTTCACGAAAAAGGAGAAGCAGGAGTAGGAGCTCCTCCCCCGAGGAAGGAGGGAGCAGGAAGCACCACAGGGACAGGTACGAGAGACCTGATTCCGACTGGGAAAAGAATAATGCCAGGGGTGCAAAGGGATCAGAAGAGGGGACCATGTCTGCACGAGAAGCAGCACGGAGAGCCCTTAGCAACATAGCAACTTCTCCTTTTGCAAAGAGATTGCAGGAGGCAAGGTTGCCGAGCAGGGTTAAACACGGGACGTTTATCCTGTACGAAACCAATGCAAACCTGGTGGCACACATACAGCATTACCAGCAGGCGATGTTTATGCACGATGGTGATGACGCAATCATGTGCAAGATGTTCCCATCTAGTTTGGGAAAGGTGGCTCTGTCTTGGTTCCATAAGTTGGGGCCGAACACCATACGGGGATGGAGACAGTTGGCCGAGGAATTCACTGCTCGGTTCCTGACGAGCAGGAAACCACCCAAGACTTTTGAGAGTCTCTCAGTTATGAAACAAAGAGAGAATGAGCCGATCAGTGACTACGCCAAGAAGTATTGTGAGACTTTCAACGAGATTGAAAGTTGCAGTGAGGAATACGCAATAGCGACGTTCAAGACTGGGTTGCCTGTTCGGGGGGAGCTACGAAAGTCCCTAAACATGAGTCCAGTGAGCACACTGGCAAAATTGATGGAACGAATTGAGCAGCACGCCAGGAACGAGGATGACATTCTACGGGAAGATGGCAAGCTGAGTGCCGAGTAATTCAAGGGCCCCATGAAGAAGGCGGATAAGCCCGAGCCCAAGACTTATAGGGAGAGGAAGGAGCATGGGCAAACTAAGAAAGAGTCGCACCGGGAGAAGCACGCCCCTGACCCGAAGTCTTTCTTCTCAATAACGACGGTTTAGAAAGAACCGATTTATCGGGTTCTTTATCGAATAAAAAACCGTCCGTACTTCTAGTGGCCTCCACGGCTGGAGGGTGATAAAGATGCAAGAAGGGCTACGAGTCAGCATTGCAGTTACCACAAGGACTGGGGTCACATGACAGAGGACTGCGAGATGTTCAAGCAGCACCTTGATGACCTGGTCTCACGAGGGTATTTGAAGGAATTCATTCAAGAGGAGCACAAGGGTGCCGAGAGAGCAATGGAGCTGGATTACGAGCAAAATTCGAGGGGCGTGATCCATATGATACATGGATTAGCCACACCTTATACGAGAAATGAGGTGAGGTTGCTCCAAAGGCAAGTAAAACACGACCAGCAAGTGATGCGGTTGGGAAAGAAACGAGGACGTGAAGCGGAAGGATTCAACGAGGGCATAACCTTCACGGACGAGGACCTGGGGGGAGTCCAGGTGCCGCACAATGACGCTCTTGTGATAACCGCACGAATTGGGGAATATGACATGGAGAGGATCCTGGTGGATTCAGGAAGCTGCACCGAGGTGCTTTATTAAGACGCGTTCAAGAAGCTGGGATTGGCACAAGCAGACTTGGTACAGTCATTAACTCCGTTGGTTGGGTTCAGTGCAAGGGCAGTCTGGCCATTGGGCAAGGTGACCCTTCCTGTTCGGGCAGGAACAATGGTGCTGAGAACCGACTTTTTGGTGGTGAACGTGCCATCTTCCTATAACGCGATTATAGGAAGGACTTGGCTGCATAAGATGAGGGCGGTTTCCTCCACCTACCATCAGATGGTAAAGTTTCCAAGGTCCAATGGTATCGAGCGAATAAGGGGGAACCAAAAGACAGCCCAACAGTGCTTGGTTTCCATAATTAAGAAGGCACCCAAGGCACAGTTGGTGCAGACAGTCGAGGTTACCAACCAGCCGACCATCGAGGATGTCGGAGGAAACCCAGCGGAGAAAGTGGTGGAAGAACTGAAGAAAGTCCAGATCAACGAGAATGATCCTGAAAGGTACTTTCTAATTGGGGAAAACCTGTGACAAGAAGAGGAGGAAGAGTTGGTGAAGTTCCTCAAAGAGCACGTTGATGTGTTTGCTTGGTGTGGGCAGCATGCCCTGGAATTTTCGAATTCCAAGGCGCAAGGGCCCCTAATCGAGGGAGCGCGAGCGGAGAAGCAGCAAGCGCTCAGAATACACAGAGTCGCCATTCGGGTTTGAAGGTTCGACACCCAAGGAACCGTACTTCAAAGCACCTGCCATGCTGTTTGATTTGAAAAGTGAAGGAACCAGTCCATCATAACCATATCCAGGTTCGGGAGCCAGGTTACGAGAGGGGAAGGGTTTTAAGGCACCCCTCTCGCCCAATCCGAAGATCGGTCTCTACTTAGGCATTTTGCAAATGATTGTGATTCGATTACTTCTTTAACCAATTTTAAGCCAGTTAGGGCGGGGGAACAGTTAATCGGGGATTAAAACTGTAACACGGTTTGCAAGATGTGATATAAACATGACATGGATGGATGGAGAAATGAAAAATAGAATAAAATTCAACCTTCTGGTTAGAAACAAACCAGACTACTCATAAATGGATGTGCCATGCACCATGGCCATCTTTGCATGCATGGATCAACGTGCATGCAAAGCAGACCATCGCGCGACAGACTCACTCCCTCGCGCGAGTGTTCAAGTCTCACCACAGGTTGAATTTTATCCCCTTCTGGGCTCTGGAAGGACCAGTGCACACCCAGGAGGCAAACCAAGCAGTTTATAGGTACTGAAAGTAAATAATTATTACAAATTATTATAAACAGGAGCTAAACAAATTGAAATACAACCCCTAAATAGTGGGGGTATCAAAACAAAAGCCAAGGGCCAAGCTGCTCATGCAAGGGCAGTTACTGGACTCAGGAGGACCATCGCGCGAGATAGTGAGTCCTCGCGAGTGTCTGACCGACTTCCAGAGCGCTTTGCATGCTACTGAGCCTGATGCAGTCCGGATGCAACCCAGAAGCATTCCAACAAAGTAAATAAGCAAGAAAAGCTAGTCTATGTGTTTTAACATGCTGAGCAGTGAGCTAAAAGGCCTATCATACTTCAAAACAATGAATAACATGATAAAACAAGAATAACCAGCACCCCCAAACCCCACGAGGACTGTCGCGCGAGATAGTGGACTGTCGCGCGTGAGAGTGAGTCACTCGCGCGAGGGAATGCTTGAACCAGTTTCTTGTAACTCTGCTGACCTTAGGACCAGAACTGGTATTGATTACCAATCCTGGCCCTGACAGCCCCCCTCAGGGATCAAAACAGTAAGCAGAAATGGTGTTTATACCTTTGCTTGGAAGGTTTTGGAAAAGTTTGAACAAGTTGGAGAAGCTTGTGATGGAAAATGGAGTAAGGAAGTGTATGGGAAGTGAGCTAGGGTTGAGAGCCTTTATGCTTGCAAGAGTTCTCAATTTCCTAAACTTTCAAAATTAGTGAATTTTTTGTGTCCCTTGTAGTGGAAGAACAAGGAGGGTATTTATAGGAGAAGCCAAGGGCCAAAGGTGGTGGCAAACACCCCCTTAAGACCAAACTTGGTGGCTAAGCTTGGTGGAAAGGTGATGGGAAGGGTTGTGTGAGTGTGTGTTCCCAAGCCTGCCAGCATGTCAGATACTCTGTGGAGAAAAAGCGGGGTTCGGCGACCTGCGGTCCTACGGCAAGCAACCAAGTGGCTGGCAAAGGTGAAAAAGATTGCTTCGGGACCTCGCGGCGGGACAGCGATAGTGTCACCTTGAGGTGCCACACATCGTGGCGTGGGTCAACAGTCAAATGTTTGACTTTGACCACACCTGGCAAAGCTGACCCTCGCGCGAGGGAGTGACTTCCTCGCGCGACGGTCAACTCCAGATCTTGGTTTGAGGGTTAAAGGGGGTCAAAAAGGGGGTTCCGCACACACCGAGCTCAAACCTTTCCAACCTTAAAACTGCTTTTTGACCCGGTTCATCATCGGGGAAACAAGAAACCGTAAGTAAAGTAATCTGGAAGCCCAGATTGGGGTGTCTACACTTGGGTGCCCGAGGAGATGCCTGGGGTGGATGCAAACGTGATTTGCCAACATCTGAATGTGGACCCACAACACAAACCTGTGATGCAGAAAAAAAGAAGATCTGCCGTACAGCATGTGGACGCTGTTATCGAGGAGGTCGACCGTTTGCTCGAAGCAAAGGCGATCCGGGAAGTATACTACCCCGAATGGTTATCCAACACAATGGTGGTGGAAAAGAAGAATGGGAAATGGCGGGTATGCATCAATTTCACAGATCTAAACAAGGCTTGTCCAAAAGATAGTTTTCCCCTGCTCACGATAGACCAGTTGGTGGATGCAACAGCTGGATATGGGCGTATGAGTTTCCTTGACGCTTATCGAGGATATCACCAGATAGCCATGTACGGCCCCGATCAGGAGAAGACATCCTTTATCACGCCACGGGGATTGTACTATTACAGTGTTATGCCCTTTGGTCTGAGGAATGCTGGAGCAACTTACCAGAGACTAGCGACGATTATGCTGAAGAAGCTGCTCGGCAAGACCATGGAGGTGTACATAGATGATATGGTGGTGAAAAGCAAGGAGAAACGGGACCACATCGCTGATCTGAAAAAAGCTTTTGAGATACTGAGAGAGTATAAACTGAAGCTTAACGCCTCGAAATGTGCATTTGGAGTAAGTTCTGGGAAGTTCCTGGGTCACTTAGTGACCATTAGAGGGATAGAGGCGAATCCCGATCAAATAACAGCTTTGCAGAAGCTGCAGAGTCCAAGGACCACGATGGAGGTCCAGCGGTTGACGGGGATGGCGGCAGCCCTTAACAGGTTCATTAGTCGTTCGAGTGACAAGTGTAGACCTTTCTTTCAGTTATTGAAGAAGAGAGAAGGTTACAATGGGGAGCAGAGTGTGAATAAGCGTTCCAAGACCTGAAGAAGTACTTGGCGGCAGCCCCACTTCTGTCTACTCCTGAGCCTAGCGAAATCCTGACCCTGTACTTAGCAGTATCCGAACATGCTGTAAGTGCGGTCTTACTGAGGAACAAGGGATCCGAGCAAGGATGCAGAAACGAGATATCTGCCCCTTGAGAAGTTGGTCCTGGCACTGAGGACGGCAGCTAGGAAGTTGCCCCACTACTTCCAAAGTCACAAAGTGGTGGTTTACACGGAGTTCCCATTGAAGTCATTGCTTCGAAAGGCCGATTTCTCGGGACGAATATGAACTTGGTTGGTGGAATTGAGCCAGTATGATATTGATTATCAGTCGCGCACGGCAGTCAAAGGGCAAGTTTTGGCAAATTTCGTGGCAGAGTTCTCTCCCACAGTGGCTCCACGGCCTCCTACGAGAAAGGAGCAGTTGGACGAGCCATCAACCGAGAAGCGAAGGGCGTTGGGCCGAGCAGGACCCATTGGAATGGAAGCTTTTTGTAGATGGATCCGCATGCAACACCGGATCTGGAATTGGAGTGGTGCTTTTCCCCCTGAAGGAGTTATGATCGAATTGTCCCTGCGCCTGGGTTTCAGTGCGTCGAACAACGTGGCGGAGTACGAGGCACTCCTGGCCGGGTTACGGAGTGCAAGAACCTTGAAGGTAAAAAGAATTCGAGTATTCTGTGATTCGCAACTCGTGGTAAATCAGCTTTCCGGGGAATACGAGGCCCGGAATGAGAAGATGGCAGCCTACATGGAGGCAGCCAAGGATTTGCTTGATACCTTTGAGAAGATACACATCGAGCAGATAAGCTCGGCGTAACGCCACGTGACTCGGCTTGGTTGGCGCATGTGCCAACAGGGTTCAAGAGGAAGGTGGCAGTGGACTATCTTGCTGAGCCGAGCATTGGGAGAAGTGTGGAATTGGTCCTGGACGTGAACCAAGGACCAAGTTGGATGGATCCTGTAAGTGCAGGAAAACAAATGGGCCTTCAAACAGCACCTTGATCGTAACGGCTGCTTCTCGTTCTACACCGGAACCCTACCACACCGCCGGAGTTGAGCCTGTAAAACAAACAACGGGTGAGCGCACCTTTGCCGTCTCGTGGCAAAGGCCCTCCGATGCCTAAGTTAGTATCTCGTACTAGTAAAAACCCTAATTCTCAGTAAGTAATAAGCCAAATAACCAAGAATTGCGTACCTTTACCTCTAGGTTTACCTCATGTATATATAGACACACGTCTACTTGTTGTCCAAGCCATCTTCCTGCCCTAAGCTTCCTTTCTCGTAAAGGGAACCCAGAACATCAGGGATTCTCATTCCCATAATTGCATATTTCCTTTTAGACCATTTAGGAACTCTTTCCTTAATTGGCCGTTCACCCCATTCCGTTGGGTATCTTCTCCAGATATTGTTTCCTTACTGGGTACTTGCCACTTCCGGACCCTTCTGGAGCATCTCCTCCAAAATGCTGCTCCTGTTCGGCCTCCTCGTTGCCGAACAGACTGTCTGGACCAGTGATCTCTCATATCATCGGTTCGTCTTCCATGCGACTGGTCCAGCAACTTCCCTTGCTCTTTGGACCATACCCCTACTCGGGCGTCTTGGACCTGGGACCTCACGTGTCTCCGATCCCTACTGCCGGTCACCGTATTGCACGGCGGATACTCCGGCTATATTGATTCTGGGCCCCACGTACCACGTGTTCGGCCACACCTTGTACCTGTTCGGGATTACCTCCCTACAATGGCTCCCCAGCTTTACTCGTTATTTTCTCGTAATATGACGAGCAAAGCTTCTAAACACCGAGCAAGGTTCTCGTCCTTTGCTCCTGCACCTATGTTTCTCGTACTTGGTGTAAACTCATCATTATCCCAACCTAAACGCCTCGTCGTTTGGTCGGACAAGCTTTCCATCTTTTACCTTTACACGTGGCGCACCCCCTTTCTTTCTCATTAAATGCAGATGGGCGCCATTTGGGGAATGGAACGTCAAAACGGCATCTTGGTGATGTTTCACATACATCACGCCTTTCACCCCAGGGTATACTTGGGTTTTCGTCCCCATTTCAAACCCCACTTTTCTCTTTCCATCTTCCCTCTGCAGAGAACACGCCCAAGTGCTCCCGCCATTGAAGCACCGTTCGCATCTCAGGGTTTCATTCTAGGGTTCTTCCTGTTCGTAAGTTCTTATTCCCCCTTTCTGCTCAGTCTTCATCGTCAATTTAGAACTATCACAGTCCCCTTAGGGTTTCTCGTACCCATTTCTCTTTTTAGAAAACCTATACCCATAATTCTCAGTATGGGTAGATTTCGTAGTCATTGCGACACCCCTCAGCGGATGGCTGAGTTCAGATCTCGTTACGAGATTCCTGACAACGTGGCCACCACACTAGCCTCTAAAAACGCCATTCGTGAGAGTTTCGATAACGATACTTTTCACATTCATGTCGTCGCCGTGGTTGAAGGCGGCGTCAGGTTTCCCCTGGCACCACTGCTCCGCCAGGTTTTAGCCTACTATAGACTATCCCCTATGCAAGTTTCAGCCAACTTCTTTAGGGTCGTTATGGGCATCAACGCCCTGAACCAAATGCTAGGCACATCCTTAGGTTTGCACGACATACACCACCTGTATAGTATTTCCAAAACCAAGGATGCCCTGACCTACTACCTCAAGAGTGGGAATTCCAGAAAAAGGCTCGTGCTAGAACTGCCTGACTCTGCCCGAGGAGACGATGATGACTTCCTCATCGTCACAGGGAATTTCGAGCCCAGGGATGAAGATGGTAGGGTCATCGGCTTTCACGCGACGCACAGATTTGGCACCCCACGTTAGTCCCTTTCTCGTAGAACTTTATTGCCGAGCAAAATTTCGTTTTGCACCGTCTTCTTTTTGCTTTCACTAACTGCCAATTTTTCTCGTATTTGCAGCATCGAACGTCAACCAGGGGCACGCCATCATTACCCCCCAGGTCCACGTTACTGATATCAACCGTGCACTTGCTTTCAACGGGCAAGGCACGTGCTTGGCTGGCCGAGCAAGAGCAGCGTAGATTCTTCTGAGCTACAGGGCTTCGTACTGCAGTTTCATTGACCGGCGGATCCGAGCAGCGGACAATCCTATCGTCCCAGATCCCTCAGCTCAACAGCCCGAACAACAAGAAGAGAGGCGTTCTCGGACCCCTCCTCTTCCCAACGAACCAATCCAACTTGCCGAGGAAACCTCCACATCCTCAAGTGGGTACTCTCCATCTCCCCCTACTCAAGAGATGCAGCAGCCAATCAACCTCAGCAGCCTCCTCAACATCCCGGGGGCTGGTCGTGCACGGGGCCGCGGCACATCTCGTGGCCGCGGACGTGCTCTGAGCCCGGCGCCTTCTCATGGCCGCCGTGGCCCAGCTCAACCAGATGTTCCTCCTGGCTTCTCCCCCGAGGAGATTGAAGCCAGCCACCATGACAAGCGTCAACGGTTGGAGACATCCTCTGTCGAACAGCCTTCGTCTCAACTCACAGCACCTCCAACACCTCTCTGGACTCCTCAATTCACTCATGGTGGACGGCCAGTCACCGTCCGCGACAGTGTGGAGTCTGAAGGCACCGCACTTGCATTGTCCCAAGCACTCATGCTTCCTGGGGATATGCAAAAAGAAGTTGCTTGCTCCCCTGACAATCTCCTCGGCTCGTTCATGAGCCATAGCGCCAAGGTAAGCCCCTAGTACTTCGTGTTTGCGGACTAATGACACTCAGTAGTTCTTCCTGTCACCTGTCTAACTTAGCGATAACTCCAGGCAATGCAAAAAATGGTGGCCATGGCCCAGAAACTGGGACACTCCGAGCCCCAGCGTGCCAAGCTCGCCAGCGAGAATGCCAAGCTTCAGAATACCATTGTCAGGCTGGAGAGAGAGAGGAATCAGGCTCGTGGGACCTTGGACGAGCTCAAAGGTAAGCTGGAGGGAGCTGAGGACAGTCTGAGCCAGGACTACTGTGAGCTGGAGGCAAGCAAAATGAGGCCAAGACCTCTTACCAACGGGGCTATAGTGGGATCCGCGTGGCTACCGAGAGCTACAAGTCTCAGATACCTGCCATCCAAGACTAGGTCTTCGAGGCTGGCCGGGCTTGCCTTAAAAGTTAGGCACAGCAGAATCTTCTCCACTTTCTGGACCGAGATCGAGCTTCCGAGCACGCAGGTGGTGGCCGAGGAGAGGAAGAGGAAGAAGACAGCACAGACAGGGAGCTCAATGCTAACGCCTCCGAGCAGCAGGACGCCTTGATCTTTGAGCAATGGAGAAGTGACCAACCTTGGCGAGAAGGAAGCCAATGGTGGTCCACGAATCAAATCTTGCCGTGGACAACACAAGCTGCTCCGGTCTCCGGATCGCTCGACCCTCTCCACCTGTTATCCAAGACCTGACCAACGAAGAGTAAGTTGGATTCTTCGTAGCGATTACATTTGAAACTTTTTGAATCAGTTTTTGACTGGCCCTGCGTGGCCATTGGTTTTGCCCTACGTGGCACTTAATACATTTCCATACATTTTGAACTCTGCTGGTTTTGGCCCTTCGTGGTCCTTTGTGTTTGGCTGGCCCTTCGCGGCCTAAACTTTTAGCTCTGCCTGGCCCTTCGTGGCCTTTATTTATGCAGGTGGCCATCTCTTGGCCAGCATTTGTCATGCTAAGCGTCTTCGTACTTAGCTTTTACGCATACTCACGTATGCTCCCCAGGCCTCATCGTGCCTGTTGATGGTCCAATCGTGTTCACTTTTTAACTGTTGTAGGTTTCTCGTACCTTTAAATGATGCTTTAGCAGTCTTCAAGTTTTCCGGACTTTAGATATTATTGCATGATCACGTATGCAGCTCAAATGCTTCGTGCTTGGAAGCTTCCATTCTTAGGTTACCCAAATGTGTTCGTATTTGGACCTAGTGATCCTGGGTTTGCTCATACCCAGACTCTATTGTGGGCATGCCCGCATACAAGTAAACAAACCTATTTGCACTTGAGATTATTCCAAACATATTCGTGTTTGAGGACAGTATGCATATTCTCATATGCTTTCTGGGCGTTTTTGTGCCCGAGCAATCGCTTAAGTATACTTACACTTGGCTCAATTCTGGGTATGTTCGTACCCAAACAAACAGTCAAGTGTATTAAGATTACTTGACATAATTACGGGTGTATTCGTGCGAACAAGCGATCAAGTGTATTCGTACTTGACATAGTTCGGGTGTATTCCTACCCGAACAAACGGTCAAGTGTATTTGTACTTGACATAATTCTGGGTATTCGTACCCGAACAAATAGTCAAGTGTATTCGTACTTGACATAGTTCTGGGTGTATTCGTACCCAAGCAAGCGGTCAAGTGTATTCGTACTTGACATAATTGCAGGTGTATTGATTTGTCGAGCAAGCAGTCAAGTGTATTCGTACTTGACATAATTATGGGTGTATTAATTTCATTCAGCTACCCTACACCTCTCCACCTCTGGCTCCCCAATACGGAGTGAGGACTAAGGATTTAGCTTGACTTCGTATTTAAAGCATATTAAAGAAAAACTTCGTAAGAAACGGTGTTTATTTATCAAAATCCTGGAATTTTATTCGTAATTCAAAGAACTCAAGGGGGCGTTACGCGTACCCCTTGCAACTAGTAAAACAAAACAAAAGGGAATTTTATTCGTAATTCCCACACAATCACGATGTGCATCTTAAAACAGAATAGAAACGGAATCGAAGTTCTTTACACGTAGAACTTCCTCAGGTTGTGAACATTCCAGGGCCTTGGTACCGGGTTCCCGTCCAGGTCTGCCAATCGATATGCCCCAATGCCAACAACCTCTATAACTCGATACGGGCCCTCTCAATTGGCCCCCAACTTGCCCTCGTTGGCCACTTTGGTGTTGCCGAGCACCTTTCTTAACACAAGATCTCCAACACCAAATTCTCGTGGGTGGACATGCTTGTTGTAGCCTTTCATCAGCTGCTCCTGGTACGAAGCCAGGTGTACCAGAGCTCGTTCTCTTCTCTCCTCGGCGAGATCCAGCTCGATTTCCAGAGCTCTGTCATTGCGCCCACTCTCCACCAATGTGGTCCTGTTGGTCGGTAAACCAACCTCCAATGGAATCACAGCCTCTGTTCCATACGCTAGCGAATAGGGGGTCTCGCCCGTAGACCTGCTAGGAGTTGTTCGGTGTCCCCACAGGACCAGTGGCAGTTCGTCAGGCCACTTGCCCTTTGCTTTGTCCAACCTTTTCTTGATCCCGTCAAGTATAGTCTTGTTGGATGCTTCTGCCTGTCCATTGCTCTGAGGGTAGGCCGGTGTGGAATAGTAGTTCCTTATTTCATATTGGGTGCAAAAAGCCTTGAACTTTTTCTGGAACTGTGACCCATTATCAGTGATCAAGGAATACGGCACTCCAAATCGAGTGATGATGTTCTTCCACACGAACCTTTCTATCATAGGTTCTGTGATTTTTGCCAGTGGCTCTGCTTCAATCCACTTGGTAAAATAATCCGTTGCCACCAACAGAAACTTCCTGTTCCCAGTAGCCTTGTGAAGTGGACCCACGATGTCCATGCCCCACTGTGCAAACGGCCAGGGACTTGTCAAGGGCACCAGGTCTTCGGCTGGTGTTCGGATCATAGGCGAGAACTCTGACACTTCTCGCAGATTTTCACATACACCTTTGCATCTTCTTGCATGTGCGGCCACCAATAACCCTGTGTGATTGCACGGTGAGCAATGGATCTCCCACCTGCATGACTCCCACAGGTTCCCTCATGTATTTCATGGAGGAATTTCTGCACCATCTCGGGATGCACACAAAGCAAATACGGTCCAGTGAAGGACTTTCTGTACAACTTCCCCTCTGGTGATAGCCAAAACCTTGCAGATTTTGTTTTTATCTTGTGAGCCTCCTTTTTATCTGTGGGGAGTGTCCCGTCTCGTAGGAACTCCACTATTGGATCCATCCAACTCGGTCCTTGGTTCACATCCAAGACCAATTCCACACTTCTCCCAATGCTCGGCTCAGCAAGATAGTCCACTGCCACTTTCCTTCTAAACTCCGTTGGCACAGCCGCTGCCAACCAAGCCAGTGAGTCAGCGTGGGCGTTCTGCCCAGAGCTTATTTGCTCGATGTGTACCGTCTCGAAGGTATCAAGCAGATCCTTGGCTGCCTCCACGTAGGCTGCCATCTTCTCATTCCGGGCCTCATACTCCTCGGACAGTTGCCACGAGTTGCGAATCACAGTATACTCGAATTCTTTTTACCTTCAAGGTTGTTGCGTTCCTTAACCCCGCCAGGAGTGCCTCGTACTCTCGCCACGTTGTTTGGCCTTGACTGAAACCAGCGCGAGGACAACTTCGATCATAACTCCTTCGGAGGAGAAGCACTGACTCAATTCCTGATCCGGTGTTGCATGCGGATCCATCAACAAAAAGTTTCCATTCCAAAGGATCCTGCTCGGCGGATGCCCTTCGTTTCTCAGATGATTGCTCGACCCATTGCTCCTTTCTCGTAGGAGGCAGTGGAGCAACTGTGGGAGAAAACTCTGCCACGAAATCTGCCAAAACTTGCCCCTTAACTGCCGTGCGCGGTTGATAATCAATATCATACTGGCTCAACTCCACTGACCAGGTTGATATTCGTCCCGAGAAATCGGCCTTTCGGAGTAATGACTTCAACGGGAACTCTGTGTAAACCACCACTTTGTGACTTTGGAAGTAATGGGGCAACTTCCTAGCCGCCGTTCTCAATGCCAGGACCAACTTCTCAAGGGGCAGATATCTCGTCTCTGCGTCCAGTAGCGTCTTGCTTACATAATAAACAGGGATTTGCTCGGATCCCTTGCTCCTCAATAAGACTGCGCTAACAGCATGCTCTGATACTGCTAAGTACAAGGTTAGAATATCACCAGGCTCAGGAGTGGGCGAAGCGGGGCAGTGCCAAATACTTCTTCAGTCTTGGAACGCTTTGCTCACATTCTCGCTCCCCATTCGTTACCTTCTCTTTTCTTCAACAAGCTGAAAGAAAGGTCTACACTTGTCACTCGAGCGACTGATGAACCTGTTGAGGGTGCCGCCATTCCAGTCAATCTTTGGACCTCCTTCGTGGTCCTTGGACTCTGTAGCTTCTGTAAAGCTGTAATTTGATCGGAATTCGCCTCTATCCCTCTAATGGTCACTAAGTGACCCAGGAACTTCCCAGAACTTACTCCAAACGCACATTTCGAGGCATTGAGCTTCAGCTTATACTCTCTTAGTATCTCAAAAGCCTCTTTCAGATCAGCGATGTGGTCCCGTTTCTCCTTGCTCTTCACCACCATGTCATCTATGTATACCTCCATGGTCTTGCCGAGCAGCTTCTTTAGCATAATCGTTGTTAATCTTTGATAAGTTGCTCCAGCATTCCTCAGACCAAAGGGCATAACACTGTAACAGTATAACCCCCGTGGTGTGATAAAGGAAGTCTTCTCCTGATCGGGGCCGTACATTGCTATCTGGTGATATCCTCGATAAGCGTCGAGGAAACTCATACGTCCATATCCAGCTGTTGCATCTACCAATTGATCTATCCGTGGAAGGGGAAAACTGTCTTTTGGACATGCCTTGTTTAGATCTGTGAAGTCGACGCAAACTCGCCACTTCCCATTCTTCTTCTTTACCACCACTGTGTTAGACAACCACTCCGGGTAATACACTTCTCGGATCGCCTTTGCCTCGAGCAAGCGGTCTACCTCTTCGATGACAGCGTCCACATGCTGTACGGCAGATCTTCTCTTCTTTTGCATCACTGGTTTGTGTTGTGGGTCCACGTTCAGGTGGTGGCAAATCACGTTTGCATCCACCCCAGGCATCTCCTCTGGCACCCAAGCAAACACATCGGCGTGCTCTTTGAGGAACTTCACCAACTCCTCCTCCTCTTCTTTGCACAAGTTTTCCCCGACCAGGAAATACCTTTCTGGATCATTCTCGTTGATCTGGATCTTCTTCAATCCTTCCACCACTTTCTCGGCTGGATTCCCCCCGACATCCTCGATGGTCGGCTGATTATTAACTTCGACGATCTGCACCAACTGTGCCTTCTTGATTATGGAAACCAAGCACTGTTGGGCCGTCTTTTGGTTTTCCCTTATTTTCTCGATTCCAGCGGACCCTGGAAACTTCACCATCTGGTGGTAGGTGGATGATACTGCCCTCATCTTATGCAACCAAGTCCTTCCTATAATCGCGTTATAGGAAGATGGCACATCCACTACCAAAAAATCTGTTCTCAGTACCACTGTTCCTGCCCGAACAGGGAGGGTCACTTTACCCAATGGCCAAACTGCCCCTGCACTGAACCCCACCAATGGAGTTACCGACTGTACCAAGTCCGTTTGTACCAATCCTAGCTTCTTGAACGCGTCGTAATAAAGCACCTCGGTGCAGCTTTCTGAATCCACCAGGATTATCTCCATGTCATACTCCCCAATTCGTAGGGTTATGACCAAGGCATCGTTGTGCGGCACCTGGACTCCTCCCAGGTCCTCATCCGTGAAGACTATGCCTTTGTCGCACCCTGCTGCTTCACGTCCACGTTTCTTTCCCAATCGCATCACGTGCTGGTCGTGTTTCACTTGCCTTTGGAACAATCTCACCTCATTTCTCGTATAAGGTGTGGCCAATCCATGAATCATATGGATCACGCCTCTCGGATTTTGCTCGTAATCCAGTTCCATTGCCTTCTCGGCGCCCTTGTGCTCCTCCTGGATGAACTCCTTCAAATACCCACGTGAGACCAGGTCATCAAGGTGCTGCTTAAACATCTCATGATCCTCTCATATGACCCCAGTCCTTGTGGTAACTACAATGTTGACTCGTAGCCTTTCTTGCATCTTTGTCACCCTCCAGGAAGGCCACTTAAAGTATGGGCGGTTCTTTATCCGATAAAGAACCCGATAAATTGGTTCTTTCCAAACCGTTGTCACCGAGAAGAACGACTTTGGATCAGGGACGTGCTTTTCTCGGTACGACTCTCTCTTAGTCTGCCCGTGCTCCTTTCTTTCTTTGTAAGTCTTGGGTTCGGGTTTATCCGCCTTCTTTGCGGGTCCCTTGACTTGCTCGGCACTTAGCTTGCCGTCTTTCCGTAGTATGTCATCCTCGTTCCTGGCGTGCTGCTCAATCCGCTCCATCAGCTTTGCCAGCGTGCTCACTGGATTCATCTTTAGGGACTTTCGCAGCTCTCCCCGAACAGGTAGCCCAGTTTTGAGCGTTGCTATTGCATACTCTTCACTGCAACTTTCAATCTCGTTGAAAGTCTCCCAATACTTCTTGGCGTAGTCACTGATCGGCTCACTCTCTCCTTGCTTCATAGCGAGAGACTCTCAAAGGTTTTGGGTGGTTTCCTGCTCGTCAGGAACCGAGCAGTGAACTCCTCGGCCAACTGTCTCCACCCTCGTATGGTGTTCGGCCCCAACTTACGGAACCATGATAGGGCCACTTTTTCCCAAACTAGATGGGAACATCTTGCACATGATTGTGTCATCACCGTCGTGCATAAATATCATCGGTAATCTTGTATGTGTATGCGCCAGATGCATTGGTTTTAAATGCAGGATAAGCGTCCGTGTTTAACCACGCTCGGCAACCTTGCCTCTGCAATCTCTTTGCAAAGGAGAAGTTGCTATGTTGCTAAGGGCTCTCCGTGTTGCTTCTCGTTCAGACATGGTCCCCTCCTCCGATACCTTAGCAGCCCTGTCATTATTCCTTTCCCGATCGGAATCAGGTCTCTCGTACCTGTCCCTGTGGTGCTTCCTGCCCCCTCCTTCCTCGGGGGAGGAGCTCCTGCTCCTGCTTCTCCTTTTTCGTGAAGAAGCCATCGGTCGTTTCGGAGTGAGGCTCCTACTTCTTCTTTTTCGTGAAGAAGCTCTCCTGTACTCCACCATATCCAACCTTTCTTTTCTGGACTTCCTTCGTGAAAGCCCAGAATCCTCTGGATGTTCTCGTATCCTCTGCAACTGTTGAATCTCATACTCTCACCTTTTAATCAGGCGAGCATACTCTTCTACCTCCTGTCTCTTTTTGTCCAGGATATCTTCCCGGCTATGTACGCTTTTCGAACGTCCCACCGACTCCCTCTCACGGCGGGACTTACTCCTTCTCGTGGATCCCGTTGCCGTTCGTCCGTCTTTGTTTCTGGAGTCGCCATGGACTGCCAGGGGGCGGTCCTTGCTCGTGGTCCTCCCCGCTCGCCCGCCATCGGGCTTTCTTGGAGGATCCGGCGGGGACTTGTCACCTCCCCCACCCAGCAGATTATTCGGGTCAACTGGGGTCTTTGGATCTTCCTCCACCATGGTCGCTTTTTCAAAGGGACCTCTTTCGTTTCCCACAGACGGCGCCAATTGTAAGTGCAGGAAAACAAATGGGCCTTCAAACAGCACCTTGATCGTAACGGCTACTTCTCGTTCTACACCGGAACCCTACCACACCGCCGGAGATGCCTATAAAACAAACAACAGGTGAGCGCACCTTTGCCGTCTCGTGGCAAAGGCCCTCCGATGCCTAAGTTAGTATCTCGTACTAGTAAAAACCCTAATCCTCAGTAGGTAATGAGCAAATAACCAAGAATTGCGTACCTTTACCTCTAGGTTTACCTCATGTATATATAGACACACGTCTACTTGTTGTCCAAGCCATCTTGCTGCCCCTAAGCTTCCTTTCTCGTAAAGGGAACCCAGAATATCAGGGATTCTCATTCCCATAACTGCATATTTCCTTTTAGACCATTTAGGAACTCTTTCCTTAATTGGCCGTTCACCCCATTCCCGTTGGGTATCTTTCCAGATCCTATTTCCTTACTGGGCACATGCCATCTCTGGACCCTGCGGAGCATCTCCTCCAAAATCTTGCTCTGTTCGGCCTCCTCGTTGCGAGCAGGTGGACCAGTGATCTCTCATATCATCGGTTCGTCTTCCATGCGACTGGTCCAGCAACTTCCCTTGCTCTTTGGACCATACCCCTGCTCGGGCGTCTTGGACCTGGGACCTCACGTGTCTCCGATCCCTACTGCCGGTCACCGTATTGCACGGTAGATACTCCGGCTATATTGATTCTGGGCCCCACGTACCACGTGTTCGGCCACACCTTGTACCTGTTCGGGATTACCTCCCTACAGATCCAATAGTGGAGTTCCTACGAGATGGGACACTCCCCACAGATAAAAAAGAAGCTCACAAGATAAAGAAAAAATCTGCGAGATTTTAGCTATCACTAGAGGGGAAGTTGTACAGAAAGTCCTTCACTGAACCGTACTTGCTTTGTGTGCACCCCGAGATGGTGCAGAAATTCCTCCATGAAATACACGAGGGAACGTGTGGGAGTCATGCTGGGGGCATGTCCATTGCTCACCGTGCAATTACCCAGGGATACTGGTGGCCGCACATGCAAGAAGATGCAAAAGTGTATGTGAAAATCTGTGAGAAGTGTCAGAAATTCTCACCTATGATCCGAACACCAGCCGAAGATCTGGTGCCATTAACAAGCCCTTGGCCGTTTGCGCAATGAGGAATGGACATCGTGGGTCCCCTCCACAAGGCTACTGGGAACAGGAAGTTTCTGTTGGTAGCAAAGGACCATTTTACCAAGTGGATTGAAGCAGAACCACTGGCAAAAATCACAGAATCTAT
Organism: Rhododendron molle; assembly: GCA_025413875.1. Taxonomy (NCBI): domain Eukaryota; kingdom Viridiplantae; phylum Streptophyta; class Magnoliopsida; order Ericales; family Ericaceae; genus Rhododendron; species Rhododendron molle. The sequence goes on along the minus strand of CM046393.1, from coordinate 30,275,606 downwards.
GATAGAAAGGTTCGTGTGGAAGAGTATCATCACTCGATTTGGAGTTCCTAATTCCTTGATCACTGATAATGGGTCGCAGTTCCAGAAAAAGTTCAAGGCTTTTTGTGCCCAGTATGGAATAAGGAACTACTATTCCACACCGACCTACCCTCAAAGCAATGGGCAGGCAGAGGCGTTCAACAAGACTATACTTGACGGGATCAAGAAAAGGGTGGACAAAGTAAAAGGCAAATGGCCTGACGAATTGCCACTGGTCCTGTGGGCACACCGAACAACTCCTAGGAGGTCTCCGGGAAAGACCCCCTATTCGCTAGCATATGGAACAGAGGCTGTGATTCCATTGGAGGTTGGTTTGCCGACCAACAAGACCACATTGGTGGAGAGTGGGGGCAATGACAGAGCCCTGAAAATCGAGCTGTACCTCGCCGAGGAGAGGAGAGCGAGCTCGGTGCACTGGCCTCGTGGAGGCGGTGATGAAAAGCTGCAACAAGAATGTACACCCACGAGAGTTCGGTGTTGGAGACCTTGTGCTACGAAAGGTGCTCGGCAACACCAAGGTGGCCAACGAGGGCAAGTTGGGGGCCAATTGGGAAGGCCCATATCGAGTTACAAAGGTTGTGGGCATTGGGGCATATCGATTGGCAGACCTGGACGGGAACCCGGTACCAAGGCCCTGGAATGTTCACAACTTGAGGAAGTTCTACGTGTAAAGAACTTCGATTTCGTTTCTATTCTGTTTTAGATGCACATCGTGATTGTATGGGAATTACGAATAAAATTCTCTTGTGTTTTATTTTTACTAGTTGCAAGGGGTACGCGTAACGCCCCCTTGAGTATTTCGAATTATGAATACAATTCACGGATTTTTGGTGACACAAACTCAGTTTTTTACGAAGTTTTGCTTTTATTATGTGTAGGGAGGTAATCCCGAACAGGTATAAAGAGTGGCCCGAACACGTTTTACGTGGGGCCCAGAATAAATGTAGACGGAGTACCAGCTGCAGTGCGATACGGTGAGCAGCGTGGGACCAGGGACACGAGGTCCCGAGGTCCAAGATACCCGATCGGTATGGTCCAAAGAGCAAGGGTAGTTGTTGGACCCGTCGCATGCTAAAGGGACCAATGGTTTGAGACATCATTGGTCCAGATAGGCTGTTCGAACGAGAGGGCCGAACAAGAGCAGCAATTTGGAGGAGGTGCCAGAAGGTGCAATGGGTCCAGAAATGGTAATTCCCAATAAGGAAAGCGAGATCTGGAGGAGATACCCATCGAGAATGGGATGAGCGGCCAGCTTTGGAAAGAGTTCCTAAAAAGGTCTAAAAGGAAATATGCAGCTAAGGGAATGAGAATCCCTGATATTCTGGGTTCCCTTTACAAGAAAGGAAAACTTAGAGCAGCAAGATGGCTTGGACAGCAAGTAGACATGGGTCTATAAATATGAGATAAACCTAGAGGTAAAAGTACGCAATTTGTGGTTTGGCTTATTACTGCGAGAATTAAGGTTTCACTAGTACGAGATACTAACTTTGGCATCGGAGGGCCTTTGCCACGAGACGGCAAAGGTGCGCTCACCTTTTGTTTGTTTTATAGGTTCAATTCCAGCGGTGTGCTAGGGTTCCGGTGTAGAGAGAAAAGTAGCCGTTACAGTTTGGTGCTGTTCGAAGGCCTGTTTCGTTTTCCTGCACTTACAATTGGCGCCGTCTGTGGGAAACGAAAGAGATCCCTTTAAAAAAGCGATCATGGCGGAAGAAGATCCAAAGACTCCACTTGATGCAAACAATCAGCTGGGTGGGGGAGGTGACAAATCCCCACGAGACCCTCCGAGGAGCCCGACGGCGGGCGTGCGAGGAGGACCACGAGCAGGACCGCCCCCTGGCAATCCATGGCGACTCGGAAATAAGGGCGGACCGGACGGACGACCACAGGATCCACAAGAAGGAGTAAGTCCCGCCGTGGGAGAGAATCAGTTGCACGAAAAGCGTGCACAATAGGGAAGACATCCTGGACAAAAGAGACAGGAAATAGAGAGTACGCTCGTCTGATTAAAAGACGAGAATATGAGATTCAGCAGCTGCGGCGGATACGAGAACATCAGGAGGATTCAGGGCTTTCACGAAGGAAGTCGAGAAAGAAAGGTTGGATATGGCGGAGTACAGGAGAGCTTCTTCTTCACAAAAAAGAAGAAGCAAGAGCCTCACTCCGAAGCGGGCAGCATGCACTGGAATTTCCGGATTCCAAAGCGAGCCTCAGGAATTTCGTTTCGGAGCAAGGAGCCCGATAGATCGAGGGCTGCCATTTACTCTCAAGGACAAAACGAAGCAGGTTTGAAGGTCCGTCACCCAAGGAACCGTATTTGAAGCACTGCCGCTATTTGATTTGAAAAAGTGAAGGAACGATCCGTCATAACCATATCTGGGTTCGGGAGCCAGGTTCCGAGAGGAAGGGTTTTAAGGCACCCTCTCGCCCAATCGGAGATCGGTCTCTATTTAGGCATTTTGTGAAAATATTGTGATTCTTCCTCTTCTTTAATCATTTTTAGCCAGTTAGGGCGGGGGAACAGTTAATCGGGGATTAAAAACTGTAACACTTTGCAAGATGTGATTTGAATATGGCATGAATGGATGGAATACTATGAAAATGGGATAAAACTTAACCCCTGATCAGAAATAAACCAAGCTGCTCATGGAATGAGTGTATCACACATGACAGCCACCTTTACATGCATGGATCTACGCGCATGCAAAGAGGACCGTCGCGCGATACACTTACTCCCTCGCGCGAGAGTTCATACCTCACCACAGGTTGAATTTTATCCCCTTCTGGGCTCTGGAAGGACCAGTGCACACCCAGGAGGCAAACCAAGCAGTTTATATAGACAGTAAGTAAATGATTACTATAAATTATTACAAAACAGGAGCCAAATTAATTGAAATGCAACCCCTAAACAGTGGGGGTATCAACGAGGGCAAGGTCAAAGTTTGCTCATGCAAGGGCAATCACTTTGGAATCAAGAGGTCCCTCGCCTGAGACAGTGACTCTCTCGCGCGAGTGTCCTGACTGGACTTCCAGGAATTGCTGTGCATATTCTGGGCTCTGGTACATGTCCAGAAACAACCCAGGAGCATTCCAACAAAGTAAATAAGCAATAAGAGTCTAGTCTATTTGTTTTAACATACTGAGCAGTGAGCTAAAAGGCTTACAAAGCTGTAAAATAAATAACAACATGAAAAGCGAAAACCGGCATCCCCAAACCCCACGAGGGTATGCTTGAACCAGTTTCTTGTAGCTGCGTATGTGAGTCACTCGCGCGAAGGTATGCTTGAACCAATTTCTTGTATCTCTGTTGACTTTGGACCAGAGCTGGTATTGATTACCAATCTTGGCCTTGACAGCTCCCCTCCAGTAAGCAGTAAAAGGTGTTTATACCTTTGCTTGGAAGGTTTTGGAAAGGTTTGAACAATTCGAGAAGATTGTGATGGAAAATGGAGTGAAGAAAGGTATAGGATATGAGCTAGAGTTGAGAGCCTTTGTGCTTGCAAGGATTCTCAATCTCCCAAACTTTCCAAGTTGGTGAATTTTTGTGACTTAGTGTGTCCTTTCAAAGGAAGAACAAGGGGGGTACTTATAGGGGAAGCCAAGGGCCAAAGGTGGTGGCAAACACCCCCTTAGGACCAAACTTGGTGACTAAGCTTAGTGAAAAGGTGATGGGAAGGGTTGTGTGAAGGTGTGTTCCCAGGCCTGCAGCATGACTGGTGCTCTATGGAGAAAAGCGGGGTTAAGCGAGCCTGTAGCCCCCGGGCAAGCAACCAAGTGGGTGGCAAAAGGTGAAAAGGGACAGCCTAGGACCATCGCGGCGAGACAGTGAGACTCTCGCGGCGAGTGTTCCACCTGTCGCGCGTGGGTCAGCAATCAAATGTTTGACTTTGACCACACTTGGCAAAGCAAACTTTCGCGCGAGGCAATGATTCCCTCGCGCGACGGTTCCAGAACCAGTGTTGACCATCTTTAATTTCTTGTTTTAAGGGTTCAAAAGGGTTCAAGGGGTTCCACACATACCGAGCTCAAACCTTTCCAACCTTGAGACCTGCTTTTGCGATCTAGTTCATCATCGGGAAACAAGAAACCGTAAAGCGATCAAGAGATTCGGATTGGGGTGTCTACAGTAGTCCCTCTTCGACGGCACGCGGAGCACCATTGGCAGGTATGGGTAACGCCAAAGGTTTCTAGACACCCACCAAATCCACCCAAAAGCCGATTTATTGAAAAAGCGGCGAGTATGTAAAGTACCGTGCACCGAAGAATGATTTGACGGATAGATCACATCGTTGATTGAATGCGGACGGATAGATCGTCGCTGATTTGAAAGTGGGCGGATAGATCGTCGTTTGATTTGAATCGGGCGGATAGATAAATCGCCAGATTCGAGAAGTTGGACGGATAGATAAATCGATTGATTGATGGTTAGATCGTCGTTGATTTGAATGTGGACGGATAGATCGTCGCGGATTTAGAGTTGGACGGATAGATAGTCGCTGATTTGAAATTGACCGGATAGATCGTCGATTTGAATGTGGGCGGATAGATCGTCGCTGATTGAAGTTGGACGGATAGATCGTTCGTTGATTTGAAATTGGGCGGATAGATCGTCGCAGATTTGAATGTGGCGGATAGATAAATCGCAGTTGAAGTTAGACGGATAGATAAATCGTTGATTTGAAATTGGACGGATAGATCGTCCGATTTGAATGTGGGCGGATAGATCGTCGCGGATTGAAGATTGGACGGATAGATCGTCGGCCGATTTGAAATTAGACGGATAGATCGTCGCTAGATTTGAATGTGGGCGGATAGATCGTCGTGATTCGGAGTTGGGCGGATAGATCGTCGATTTGAAATTGGGACGGATAGATCGTTCGGTGATTTGAATGTGGACGGATAGATCGTCAGCGGATTTGAAGTTGGACGGATAGATCATCGTCGATTTGAAATTGGACGGATAGATCGTCGCAGATTTGAATGTGGACGGATAGATAAATGATTGAGTTAGACGGATAGATAAATCGGCCCGATTTGAAATGGACCGGATAGATCGTCGCGATTTGAATGTGGGCGGATAGATCGTCGATTGGCGGATAGATAGCGCGGATAGATAGCGCTAGGCGGACCATAGCTGGGGATAAAAATGCTCTAGGTCGCGCAAGCATCCAATGATCATGAACCCAAAAACTTTAAATTCAGACCATCAAGAACCAGGATTTTTAATAACAATGGTAATAATAATAAACAGGCTTGGGCCTGTTTGCTGGGGAAAATGGGCCTGGAGCCCAAAGGTGTGTCGCGCGAGGCAGTGACTCCCTCGCGCGATGGAAAGTTTTCTGGATCTGGATCTTGAACCGGCCCAGACCCGGCCCAACATTGTGCTACACCTTTTAAACGTCCGCGGGACATTTCAGAGAGAAGTTTCAGTCGGTTTCAAAACCTCCCACACCCCTCTCTACTCTCAAGTCTCAAACTCTCTCAAATCTCCCCAAACCCTTGATTTCGAACACAAACTTACCAACCCACACACGATACACCAGCCATGGCAGATCATGATGGTAACGGAAGTGGCGGGGAGGTCGTGGATCAATCGGAGGACCGAGGAGGTCCAATGGCAGTCGAAGACGTGGGTCAAGCGGCGGCGGAACCCGCCAGGGTTGAGGGTGCAGTGCTCACAGGCAGCGGCGATGACATCCAAGGCCGCGAGCAGGAGGTTGCTGGTGGAGAGAACCCTCGCGCGGTAGAGGGAGTGTCTCGCGCGAGGGACCAGGCTGGGGCCGTGGAGTCCAGTCGCGGGTCAGAGGGTTTGGGAATGGTGGCCGAAGGTCCAGCCATGATTGAGAGGGGTTCTGGAGATGCAGAGGTCAGTACAGCGGTCGGAGAGGCCACGGAGCCGAGCCAAACCCCGCCGAGGGACTCGGCGAAGGGCAAGGGGGCTGTGATTGAAGATGAGCACGTCGAGGAGATGCGGATTGAGATAGAAAAGACCACAGAGGCTGCCCCCGTTGAGGTTCAGGCGGGGGATGTCGCGTTTAGACCACCGGCGGGTGCGGCCACCTCGTCCCGGCATGTGCCTGTCACTTACGCCGACATTGCAGAGCATACACCCGACGCGATACTAGCAAGACTCTTGGAGGAGCGTCCCGACATTGGTGAATATGTTTTAAAAGCCAAGGAGGATCGGGCACGGGCCGTCGAGGCAGCAGCGAGGGCTGAGAGAGAGGCTGAGGGAGAGAGAGCCGGGTCAGAGGGATTGGCAGCCGATGTAGAGGCTGAGGAGGCAGAGGCCGAGGAGGCTCTGGGGCCAAGAGTGAGCGCAGTGGCTGAGGCAGGTGCCCTGGAGCGTCCGGAGTTTTCAGAGGAGGCCTATACACCTCCGCGGCCTCACCTGTTTGTACCGTTAGGGTTTGCAGGCTACAGGCCACCACAGCAGGCTGACTACGACCCAGAGTTGATACTGAGGGACCCCGGGGTGCACATTGCCAATACTTGGGCTGAGGTACATCCTGTTTATGCTTTTACTTGATATTTGTAAGCTTTTGAAAATCACGAAATACCTCGTAATTGAATCATGCAATAACGACATATGTTTACGCCCCAAACGCCATGCATGCAATAACTTGAATCAACCATCTGTTGTAGATTGGGTATAAGACATGTCAAGATGAAAGAATGCTCGTAAAGTATGCCATGCATACGAGACGTCCACCAATGAATCCATTGCTGCACCATGAACGCATCATGCCAAAATCATAACTTGGACCAACCATCTCATGATAGCTTGTGTGGATACCAAAACATGACGATGTAGCCCTTGCAATTAATACTTCGTACGCAAAGTCTTGAACCAACCAACTGTTAAAAATGGCACCGAGTTCCAAGTAATGACAAGATAACCCTAATACTGCGACGTATGCATGCTATCATTTGAACAAGAGCTTGAGCAAATAACAAAACCCATCCGTCTGTGGTCATGCCGATACATTGATTACCTAGAACTTGAAAATGAGAGCATTGCATGCTAACATCATATTCCATTGCTTGATTTTGTTGTCTGAAACAGGCGGAGCAGAGGGATATCCGGGGCTTTGGAGGGCCATGCAGTTCTCTGGCACTGTACATAGGGTTGCCAGCGAGGGTGAGGGAGCTGGTGGATGCAGCAGGCTTTCGAGAGTTTATCCTGACCCTGACAGTACCAGTCAGGAATGACCACGCTGTCCTCGTCGCACTAGCTGAGAGGTGGAGGGATACATCCAATACCTTCCACCTGCCTCCAGGAGAGATGACAGTGACGCCATCAGACTTTGCTGCGATCACAGGTTTGAGGGTTGGGGGCGATCCCATCCCGTTTGACTCGGGGAAACACGTCGATCCAGCGGCTCTGGAGTGGTTCTTGGGGATGGTGCCCCAGGTTGAGAGAGGAGCGGCGAGATACGCTCAGTTCATACGGTACTTGAAGAAGAAACCGACCAATGAGCATGAGGAGGCAGGCCCGGGCATACCTGTTATACATGTTTGGAGCTTCACTATTCCCGGGCAGAGGGAGCACCGTGCACTTGTCATACCTGCCGGCGCTGAGGGATTTGAGGACGGCTTCCCGCTTTGATTGGGGCGGAGCAGCATTGGGCACCGCCTACCAGTTCTTTGGTGACGCTTCGAGGAATGGGCAGAGCATGGCCGGCTATTGGCGTGTCTGGGAGGTATGATTTCAATTATTGTAGCATACCCTCCATTGTACTCCTTGACTGCATAAATTGCTTACTAGCTTTAACTGTATAACCATACAATTTGACTAATGCATCTTCCTGTTTGAAACCTGCGCAGCTTTGGGCATATGAAGTGCTGAAGATGTACCCCCCGGAGTGCAAGCATCCTGATCTGAGCACCCTCCCGCGAGCGCTGATATGGAGTAAAGAGTACAGGCAGCCTCAATGCCTATAGGCTGTATCTGGATGAGCTGAGAGCTTCACAGGTATGACATAAGAACTCAAATAAACAATCATGCATGCTTTTCCTAATGCTGTCGCTGATCAATTGTACATATTGCCTGTTTGTCACTTTGTGCAGGTTGAGTGGAACCCTTGGAGAACGAGCGGACCAGAGCCAGAGTATTTGGCACAGAGCAGAGCGGTCACGGCCAGCAGGGTGCTACTGGAGTCAGCCTTCGGTTGGCAGTGGTATTTAGGGGATCGAGTGGTCCGCCAGTCACTCGGTTACCCTGAGTTTCAGGTGCCAGGGCCACTCCCACCACGAGCTTCCCACACAGGAGACTACACGCTGGCTGAGCTGGAGAGGTTTACCAGGCCAGACACTGAGCTGACACGGCATCTACGCCCGACGATGGACTATGCAGTCTATCAGAGAGATCGCCTAGCGAGACCATTTGGGATCAGAGCTCGCAGAGAGATCCAGGAGCAGGCGCGCGAGGCTGGTGCAGAGAGGAGGGCCGCTGCTGAGGCACCGAGGGGAGGAGAGCGCCGCGTGAGGCGTAGAGAGAGTAGGCCAGTAGTCGGTGGGCCTCCGGAGTTGGTTTGGAAGGTAGATGTGGTAGACCATCAGGGGAATACAGCTGAGGTGGAGCTTGTGCCTGCGCTTAGAGAGCCCGCGGCCGTGACTGTACAGGTAAGCTAACTTCCATTTGCATAACTTCAAAACCCTTGAACTGTACCTAGAATATCTGATGATTGCAAAACATTCACAGGTGCCTGCTGAGTGGGTGAACGAAGCCCTACGTCGCATGCTTGCATTGGAGAACTTGGTGAGGAGAGCAGCTCAAGGCATGCCATTGCAGTTGCGTTATCCAGCACCCGCAGCTCAGCCAGCTCAGGCGGCGGCGTCCCGGAGGACTCAGGTATACAAAACGATACACTTCCTTCTGGCTTTCAATACGTACGATACATGCCTGCTTTTGATACATGCATGCTTGCTTTGATACCAATACATTGCTGATAGCTTCCAATTGATAGAACGTACCTGTCAATTTAAACATTTGATAGACAAATACATTGCAAAACATATACTAATGCAACATATAAACATGCAGGCACAGGGACGGGCGGCTTCTAGGAAGAGAGCGCGGTCGCCTCCGCAGCAGGCAGCGACCGGGACTACCACACGGCCGGTCGTCACACGACGACAGACTAGGAGTTCGCAGCCTACTGCTGCAAGCAAGGAGGCCAAGAAGGCCGTGGCGCGCGCTGAAGAGCGGTATCGAATTGAGATGCGCGTGGTGCTGGGCCCAGAGGAGCCAGTTCGTAAGCGGTTGGTTGTGCCTGATCCTGTTGAGGATGAGGAGGACGGAGACGAGGAGAGCAAGAGCGACTCTGACGACACCGTCGACGATCCCCGCTACTTGCAGAATCCGCACGAGCTTGCTGCTGCCGATGAAGATGACAGTGATGATGACAATGGTGGTGATGATGTTGTGGAGGACTTGAGAGATACCGACTGGCTCGGACTGGATGAGGATGACTGAGGAGCCTCTTTACTTTCTTTGACTTGCATTTGTTTTCGGGCCTTGGCGCCCAAGTAGTTTAGATTAAAGGCCAATGCGCCTTTGATACAATGATTATTTTTCTTATGATGCCTGCGCGCCTTTGTTAGTGGGCGAGTGTGCCCGAGCATACTTTTGATGGTTTTGTTTTGGGCCGGAGCGCCACATATATAGTACTTTCCTTTGGTTTGGTTTGATATAGCACAGTTTAGTTATAAAATTTGCATTTTATGGTTTATTTCACTCTTATATGCATTAAAGAGGTAAAACGCCAACCACTAATACCAAACTTGCATTGATAACATACTAAGACCAACTGTAGACGCACACGCATGTATAAATAGAGACTAGCTCAAAAGAAAATGGAAAATGTAACCCAGGATACGACCAGGATACGAGGATACGGCCAATTAATGAATCTTTGGGTATTAAACGACCAAAATTTGCAATACTTGACTTTGATTGAAACCAACGCTTCCGTAAGGTCAAGCACGCATAACGTGACTTGCACGAGTTGACGGAATCAAGAAATACATCCCGAGGCGAGAAATATGTCAAAAAGTGTCCCAAGACACAAAAAGGGACACGAGACAGCGAAACAAGACTCAATTATGTCCCAGACTGAAACCGACACCTCCATACAGTCACATACACTCCATATGACCTGTGCGACATGAGAGAACTTGGCAAAATCCTTTGGAACAAATTTCGAACCTCCAAAACCTCGTTTTTAGCTTGAAACGGGCCGCCGAGGGTCAAAAATCTTCGTTAAGCGTGAATTTCCGTAACCGATGCCCGGGTACAGTCACATATGCCCATTAAGACTTGTAAGAACCATAAAAAGTGCCAAAATACCCCTGGAACCCAAAATGACCAAGCCAAACCAGTAGCTGCTGCAAGCTGTCAAAATGCAGAAAGGACCCTCGCGCGAGTAAGTGGAACCCTCGCGCGAGTAATATCTGTCGCGCGAGAGAGTGCCATGCACGCGTGAGGAATATGTGTCGCGCGGGAGAGTGAGACTCGCGCGAGAGTCAACCCCTATCAGGCTGGCTTTGTTTGACTGGAATAAACTTCTGAAGACACCAGGAGATGCTAAGGGGGCCTCCAACGATCTGCACACAGTAATTAACATAATTGGGGAGCCCTTCATTTGCCAAGTGTAAAGTATTCAAAACCTTTTAACTTCTTTCTTCAACACAAATGAATAAGGAACCGACACTTCCAACCAAAAACCCCATAAATGGAACCCATTGATAGTTGTGTAGAACACCATCGGTTATTTGAAATGGAGAGTCCACTTGCTGCAATGCTTGATCCTTGGTTGGCAAGAACCGAAACCTATGAATGGGTGAGTCCTCGGACTCGAGGGCTGGCTTCGATCAGAGATCTTTGATACGTGGGGCCACGCCCCGAGCTCCTCGAAGCTGCTATGAACCACTGGGATCCAGTCATGCACGTATTCCATAATTATGACGACGAAATGTGCCCAACAGTGGAAGAGTTCCAAGCCTACCTACCCGGCTTTGCAAATCCCAATGTCCTCGCCGTTCCACCGGTGCAGGAGAACATGAGCCATTTACTGATGATTAAACTGAACATTTCCGGGGGGCTGGCGGCCAGCATTATCCATGATGATGAATTGGACATTGCGCGCTTGATTGAGTTGTACGGGCCTGGCGGCATTCTGACGGATCACGTTGAAGAGGCTCACAAACGTTTTGCCTTCTCAATTTGCGTGTTGGCGGCTTACGCACTGGTTCCTGCTGACGGAAGGGTAAGTCCCAGCGTGGTGAGCATGGCCTCACAAATGGGAGCCCGAAAAAACATTATTCCGACGGTCCTGGCCGAGACACTGATGGGCTTGGATCTGTTCAAAAGCGGACAGAGCAATGTCTTTAGTGGCAGCCCACGGTTGCTCCAGGTAAATACTCACTCAACTCACCTTTTTCCGGTTTTCGCACTTTCGCATTTTACCTCGACACTCGGTTAAGGATCATTCTAGGACCTTACTTGTCTTTTCGCTCTGGCTTTATCTAGCTCCTTACTTGTCTTTTCTCTCACAGGTGTGGCTTTCTGACAAAATGGGATTACTTGAAGCTCCACAAGCGGGTTGGGAACATTTCCCGAGGCGATTGCTCGAACGGCCCCTGCTGTATCCTGAACAGGACGTAACGGGATGGAGTATGATCCTGCATGACATGCAGTTTGATGATTTTGTCTGGAGATGTCCATGGCTGATCATGCCCGAAATGGTCGTCAATACAATAGGCCTTGAAAGGGTGATAATCGCTGGCTTGACGAGCTTCACCTTCTATATCCCGGGTCGCATCCTACGCCAACTATGCCTAAGCCAAGGGCTGCACAAAGCCGGAATTGAGGAATTCCACTTGCCTGACTTCAATGTGTCCTCACTGCGCGAGTATCGAAGGCTTTGGAGACAGGGGGTGCTTGAGGGCCCCAGCCCAGATTTTGTGGATTGGCTAGACGGCCGTTATGTGGCATGGCTTCGTGCCGAAATCCAAGCAAGGCCCGGGGGATATTACTGAACGCAAAAGGATTCTGCCTGTAATTGAGAATAAGTTCGAGAGTCGTTGGGCCACCCAAATAGTTTTCTGTAATTTTGCTTGATTGTCAGAACTGCTGTATGGTGTTGTTTGCTCGGTACGCTGAATAAAATGAATATTTCGAACCCCCCCGCGTCAAAATACTTGAATTGACCTGCTAGTAAAGCACAAAACCCTAAAAGCCAGCCCAAGATGAAACATGAATGATCACTCCAAATAATCCAGTAGGCTGATTTTGAAATGTGAAAGAAAACAGATCCTCGCGCGAGAGACCCAGTGTGTCGCGCGATGGTGTTGTTTAGCTCAGATGCGATGTTGGACACTTTTCAGAAAGCTGAGGCGTTGTAGGCCCTGTTATCACTGTTTGGGCGTCCAGTACAAGCCTGAGACAGTTCCAAAGCATACGACTTCTCTTGAAAGGACGTATACCCACCTCCAGAGATATTTTCTTTTGAATAAGGGAAATATCCTACCATTCTTGGGTTATAAAAGCTTGAACCTCCATGAACATAAGGCATTTGTCTCCAGACTAAAACTCCAGACAATATTTAAGAAATGGCAAACCACCTCCCTACCTTAATTGGCCCGTGGCTTGAAGCATTCGTTGCAGGCGACTGGCTATCATTTCGAACCCACGGGTTGGCCGCGTTCCATTACCTCCGAAGCGTAAGACTGCGTCCTGAAATCCTATGGGCGGCAGTGCGGTTCTGGGACCCAGATGTCCACGTATTCTGATTTGGCAATGACGAACTATGTCCAACAGTGGAGGAATTTCACGCATATCTCCAAGGATTTGCGTCCAACGTGATTATTGTACCTCCTTACAGAGAGAGCATGTCCAAACTCTTGAAATCCGCACTGAAGATCTCAAAAGGCGCAGCAGAGGGCCTGCTAAGTGGAGGGCAGATAAATATAATGCGCCTGATGGAGTGGTATGGCCCTGAAGGTAACCTAACGGATGCCACTGCGCAGGCCAGGCGCCGGTTTGCTCTAACAATCTGTGTGCTGGCTGCATATCTGCTGGTGCCTGCCGATGGCCGAGTTAATCCGTCATTGGTTCACGTGGCCACTCAGCTAGGTGTCCGGAAGAACATTTTGCCTATGGTTCTGGCGGAGACACTCATGGGTTTGGATTTGGTAGCTACCGGCCAGACGGAGACGTTCGGCGGCAGTCCACTCCTACTGCAGGTAAACTCACTCAGCTCACCTTTTTCTGGCTTTCACACATTCTGCTTTTACCTCAACACTCAGCTAAGGCAAATATCGGAGTTTCTGACTTGTTTTTCCGCTCAAGTTTTATATAGCTCCTTACTTGTCTTTCCACTCATGCAGCTGTGGTTATCAGACAAGCTGGGATTGATTGAAGCTCCAGAGGCGAATTGGCCGCACTTGCCCGGTCGAGTTCACCAACGAGGGATGCTATACCCAGAAATGTCCACAGAGGACTGGTATGCATTCATGAACAACCTGTCACCACAGGAAATAGTTTGGAGGCACAGGGCGCTAAACATTCCAGACATGGCTCTACACTCCGCAGGTTATGAAAGAATGGTGATTGCTGGGCTGTCCAACTTCACTTTCTATATTCCAGGCCGTATCCTTCGGCAGCTAGGGATGAGCCAGGGGTTACACCGAGCTGGGGTGGAAGCCTTCCATACTCCTGCATTCACTGCCCAAAACCTGAACGGATATGCACACAATTGGGGCCTGAGACAACTTGGAGGAGCGGATCCTGATTTCAGCACCATCCTGCAACGTCGCTACAAAGCATGGCTACAGAAAGAAGTTGCAAGAAGACAAAATGCAGACTGACTCCTGACCGAAACCTACATGATCTAAAATAAGCTGTGAGCCTGTCAAGGCCTCCAGCATGTATTCTGTTTTTATGCTTAAATGTTTTTAAGGTTTGCTCGGCCATGTAATAGAGATAATAGTTTGAATAAAAGTGAAAAGTCAAGAATTTTCCCCTTTTGGTCCAAGTATTGAACACCAAGCCGGTCTTGTATGTCAGCATGTATACTGGAACAGGAAACCGTGGGTCGAGTTGATTGATTGTGACCGAATCTCACAGAGAGATTGCCTACGTATCCCTTTTCAAGGAATCAAGTCAAAACGTAGTTCAGGCTAGGGTTCACTCGTGTGTTTATCTCTCCTTTTACGCTCTAAATTTTGCCTAGAACTGCCTTTTCAGGTTTCAGCCTAGCGAGCTTTTGATATTTGCCTATTTATTTTTGCCTAGACTGCCTTTGCAGGTTTCCAGTCTAGCAGGCTTGCTCTAATTTTTGCCTGGGACCGCCCACCCTTGTGGTTTTCGGCCCAGCCGAGCTTCTACCAGGGATAATGGCAGCTTGAGTTGATCCAGGTTGACCAGGGTGTTGAACTCGTTGCCGTCCAGATCAATGAGTTGAGCTGCTCCACCCGAAAGGATGGTTTTGATGATGTAAGGTCCTGCGCGTTTTGGTCGGAACTTCCCGCGGAGATCAAAGATGGGAGCACGGATTTCCTTGGTAACCATGTCACCCTCGAGCAAGTCACGAGACTTGACTTTCTTGTTGAACGCCCGAGCAATTCTTCGCTGATATCCTTGAACATGATAAACCTCCTGCTGAGCCACTCAGACTCCGTGAGTTCACATTCTGTCATGATCCTCAAAGATGGCACCTCCAGTTCGATAGGGAGTACTGCTTCCATCCCATAGACCAGGGAGTAAGGGGTCGCCCCGGTTGATGTTCGAATTGACGTGCGATACCCCCACAAGGCTAAAGGCAGCTGCTCGTGCCAGTCCCTGGCAGACTCTGCAGACTTCTTGATGATTGTTTCAATGTTCTTATTGGCTGCTTCAACTGCCCCATTCGTCTGAGGGCGATAGGTCGTTGAATGGTGGATCTGGATTTTGAATTCATCAAAAAGCTCCAAAACCCTGCCTTTGAAGTGAACTCCATTATCCGATACAAAGGCCTGAGGAACACCATATCGATAGATAATGTTTTTCCTGATGAATTGAGCAACCTGAACTGCAGTCAGAGTTTTGTAGGATTCAGCCTCAACCCACTTGGTAAAGTAATCGATTGCCACCAAAATGAATCGATGACCATTGGAAGCAGACGGCCTGATCATGCCGATAACATCAATGCCCCAGACAGAGAAAGGCCAAGGCGAGGTCATACCAAACAGTTTAGAGGGAGGGACATGCATAAGATTGGCGTGAATCTGACACCTATGACAGCGGCGGACATAATCCACACACTGTGATTCCATAGTCGACCAGTAATAACCTTGACGAAGGATTTTCTGGCAAGCATGACTCCGCTCATGTGAGGACCGCAGATTCCTTCATGAATCTCTTCCATTATTGTAGTGGCCTCAGCACTGTCGACACAGAGTTTGTGCATTCCGCAATGAGATCTCCTGTAAAGCTTTCCTCCACAGATGATGTAATGAGCAACCATCCTCCGTAGCGCGAGTTGATCTTTTTTAGAGGCTTCAACCGGATATTCACCCCTTTCTACAAAATTCCATATGTCGTGATACCAAGGCAGACCATCATTGAGATCATCAATGGTGCTAATATGTTGATAAGCAGGGCAGTCCCGCTGTTCAATTAGAATAGGACGAAGCTTGACACCCAATGGAAGTTCAACCATGGAGGCCAACGTTGCCAAGGCATCGGCAAATTGATTTTTCAGACGAGGAATATGTGTGAAGGTAACCTTGTTGAAACGAGGAATAAGATCTTCCAAGTCTTGATGGTAAGGCTTCAACCTTTCCTCCCGAACTTTCCAGTCCCCGTTGGTTTGAGATACAACCAGATTGGAATCGCCAATGACCTCGAGTTTTTCAACACCGAGTGTTAAAGCAGCCTCCATGCCGACAATGCAGGCCTCATATTCGGCTTGGTTATTCGTGACATCAAAATTGAGTTTGAACGCTAGAGGAATATGAGAACCGTCGGGCGTTATCAACAAAACCCCGATTCCGAATCCTTTCTGATTGGCTGCCCCATCAAAGTAGAGAGTCCATACATTGTCAACTATTGTTAGCACCTCTTCGTCTGGAAACGTAAAGTCTGAGTCCTCCGGCCCATCGACAGGATGATCAGCTAAGAATTCTGCCACAGCACGGCCTTTGACAGACTTCCTGGTGACGTACTCAAGATCAAACTCGGCTAGCATGAGTAACCAACGTGCTAACTTACCAGTAAGTGCTGGCTTCTTAAATAGATACTTGAGAGGATCCATTCGAGAAATCAGCTTCACTGGATAAGCCAGCATGTAGTGTCTCAACTTCTTGGACGCCCAGACAAGAGCCCAACATGTCTTTTCAAGAGCAATGTAGCGTTCCTCACACCCTACCATCTTCTTACTTAGGTAGTAAATGGCCTTTTCGACACCCTTATCTCCTTCCTGAGCTAGCAAGCATCCCATGGATGAAGGATTCACAGACAGATAAAGTATCAAGGGCTTCCCTGGCACAGGCGGCATCAGAACCGGAGGATTTTGCAAGTAGTTCTGAATAGACTCAAAAGCTGCTTGGCACTTGTCGGACCATACGAACGACGTGTTCTTCTTGAGTAGACGAAACATCGGCTCGCAAGTTAAGGTCAACTTGGCGATGAATCTGGCGATGAACCGAACCTTTCCCGAAAGCTCCGCGCTCCACTTTTAGGATACGGTGGCTTCATCTCAAGCCTTGCCTTGATCTTTGATGGGTCAACCTCTATCCCGAAGTGATCATGAAACCGAGCATCTTGCCGGTCTGACTTCGAAGGTGCATTTCTGCGGATTGAGCCACACGAAACCTACGGAGCCTCTCGAAGAACTTCCTTAGCACAGGAATGTGTCCTCTCGAGTTTTGATTTGGCGATCATGTCATCGACGTAGACCTCGACTTCTTTGTGAATCATGTCATGCAAAATGGTTGTAGCAGCCCGCTGATAAGTAGGTCCAGCATTCTTCAGCCCAAAAGGCATGACCAGGTAGCAGTAAGTCCCCCACTCAGTGATGAACGTTGTCTTCTCACGGTCCTCAGGTGCCATAAGGATTTGGTTATAGCCTGAAAAACCATCCATGAACGAAAGCAAAGCATGTCCCGTCGTGTTGTCCACAAGCACATCGATGTGTGGCAAGGGAAAGTCATCTTTGGGGCTTGCTTTGTTTAAGTCCCTGAAATCGACACAGACTCGTATCTGCCCATTCTTCTTGGGAACGGGAACGATGTTGGCCACCCAGTGGGATCTTGAGAAACCATGAGGAACCGGCGTCGATGCAGCCGTGACCTCATCCTTGATCTTATACCCAATCTGGTCTCATCCGTCTGAGCTTCATTTCACAGGTTTAGCATCCGGTAACAAAGGGATCCGATGCTCCACTATCTCGGGATCGATGCCTGGCATGTCTTGATGAGACCATGCAAAGACATCACTGTACTCGGTGAGCAGCTCTTTGAAATCACGATGCTCCTCTGGTGAAAGCGTGGAGCCCACTTGAACCAATCGGGGATCATTCCCATCTTTCAAGTTTATAGAAACTATTTCCTCTTTTAATGGCTGAGCATGCCTTTCATCTTCCCTCTCGATGAGGGCACGGATTTCCTTGGGAATATCCCCATCGAAATCTATCCCTTCATCGTCGGGGTCGACATAGTTTATATAAAGATCATGCAAGTACTCAGAAGACGCCTCATTCATTTCAAAAGACCCCAACGGGTCGCCAAGTACAAGAGAATCAAACTCGAAATAAAAGCTATGACGTGGAGGGCCAAGAGGCACAAACTCCGACTCAGAGCTAGACTTAGAAGACTCACTAGACTCTGACTCTGACTCAGACGCAGAC
This sequence comes from Rhododendron molle, assembly GCA_025413875.1. NCBI lineage: Eukaryota > Viridiplantae > Streptophyta > Magnoliopsida > Ericales > Ericaceae > Rhododendron > Rhododendron molle. The sequence goes on along the minus strand of CM046393.1, from coordinate 30,257,679 downwards.
TCAGACTCAGAAGTGTCATCCATGCAAGTTAGGCGTGGTTTGAAAATGCAATTTTTAACACTACCCTTGGCTTCAGTGATAAGAGCAGTGGGATCCTCGAAAGCGTCCGCCCCGAGCATGAGCACTTCGGCTTCTTCAGCTTCTTCAGCTTCCTTGGCCAAACCCACCTGAGAGAACTCTTTGAAGAATAGCTCTAAGCTCCCCAAATCAAAAGTCCCCAGCCAGTCAGTCTCTACTTTTGGCTGATTAAGCTTCCTCTTGAATTCCAGCTTGGCCGGCTCGTCATCACTCTCAGACCAGGTGTCATCGGCGAAGACCTCAAAACCAGGCAGCAGCTCCCCAGTTTCTGGATTGATGAAAGTAAGCAGCGTTCCCCGCTTCACGCACAAAGTAGCTGTCAGGATGACCATAGAGAGTTCGAGGTTTTCCCGAGTATTTCCTCCTTTTGGCATTTCAGGCAGAGGCAGAGTACCCCAAACCGAAACGGCCCTCGGAAGAAGGAAAGACAGGGAACTCCGGAACTCCCTGATGGTGGATTCCCAGACCCAGACCAGGAAAGCAAGACATCCGGCGCATGATGTCCATAGCGACAGAGCTGATGAGAAAGTCCCCGTCCACGTTGATTGCCAAAACAGAGCCAGATGTGTCGAAAGAGAAACCTCCAAGATCAACGTCCTCTTCACCGTGCATGATTCCCGGCGCGGTGTTCCATCTTCTTTGGCGAGGCGAATTCGAGTCCCCGCAGATGGTGGCGTACCAGGCGGCGGTCGATGACTTTACGGTGAAGGGTGGATGGTACGGCCATGATATCGAGCGGTGGAGCCATGGCCTACCCAACAACAGGTTGAAGGGCAGGTATGTCGACGACATGGAACTCAACATCCATTTCGAAACCCTCAGCGTCGAGTTTGAGCATCAAAGTGCCCTCAACCACACGGCGAGTGCCATCGTATGCCTTGACAGCCAAATTAGAAGGTGCAAAGTCTTTTTGGCCATCCCAGACGATAGGCCACTCTCATTGGACAAACATTGATGGCTGAACCGTTGTCAACGAGGACAGTCGGGACCCAAAGTCCGCGACACTTAACTGTAATGTGCAGAGGGCGGTTATGATCAGTTCCTTCCACGGGAAGATCCTTGTCGGTGAAGACCACGGTGTGCTTAACGGTAGGAGGGAGGATAAGGGAAACCATAGCCTCTGGAGTGACATCAGATTGAACTTCTAGACGGGCAAGAGTTTGGCAAAGCTGCTGGCGATGCTCACGGGAAGAACAAATTAGGCCCCAGAGAGATATTGCAGCAGGAACCCGTTCGAGCTGTCTCCGAATAAGATCCGTGCTTGGTAACTCAAGCGGTGCAGACCCTGGGAAAGCAATGGGTTCATTCCTTTGATTAGAAGGGTTGGGCGAAGTCCCAGCTTGCATTAGCAGGGTGAAAGACTCGTCCACTCCTTGTAACATTAAGAACGTTTCCCAAGGAAGGCGCGGCTTGAGGGTCTTGATTCACGTCCCAAAGATCAGAAGGGACTTCACCCAATTTACGCTTCCCTTTGTCAGTGACCAGTGCAGCTACCGGCGCTTCTGTATCCAACCCTAGGTCGTCAGCGAGATCCTTTATCAGTAGTGAGTCCCAGAAATTTAGATCTTGGACCGCTGCAACTTCGTGCTCTGGTCCTAGGTTTGTGGTGAAAGGAACATCCCAAAGACCACCATCAGCTAGAGAACGGCTGACAGCCCAAACTTCGGCCCCAACCTGGACATCGACTATCTCATCTACATCCCAAAGATTTGCTGGCGGAACCAGACCTGTAACCATGACACTGAAGTCTTCTGGAGGAGAGAAAAAAAGGCGTGGTTGATCTTCATCTACGATATTGAGTGCAGGGTCATACACAGGGTTAGTTACCGAGTCAACAAGCCTGTTGAGGGTAGAAGGGAAGAAACACTCTCCCAATACTCGGGTCTCCTCTTGAAACAGATTGTCTTCATCAAGGTGTATCATGTACTCAGGAGTAGTAAATCCTTGGAGAGGCCCAGGAAAAGTGACTGGAACCTGCCAAGCGGGCTCAGGATCCCAAAAGTATTCTTCCTCGGGAATCTGAGGCTGAAGTTCCTGGAAGAGCATGAACAAGGAGACGCCATCCAGAGGGTCAAGTGCTATTTGTTCGTGCTGAGCGATCCATTTTGCTTCCCATGCCGGGTCGGGTGGAATCTGCTCAAGGTGCAGCGGAAAACCCTCCAACTCGAGTTGGAACCATTCTTGGATGAGAGGGGCATCATAATCCTCATTATCAGCTATTGCCCAGCCTACAGCCTGCATATCAAGTTCTGGTTCTGGCTCGGGTAAGGTTGGCATCATAGCTCTGAATCGACTTGCAAAGTCCCGCGCAGAACCAGGAGAATCTACACCAAAGATGGGAAGATTACGAGTTGATGTAGGATCAAGTCGGATCCGCGGAAAAGGACCGTCGTGCAAATCACTGATATTGTCGTTGAGGAAATTCAAGCCTGCTTGCACCAAACGGGTAGGCGGATTATAGGTTTGCCCTATAAACATGAGTTCGGCATCGGATTCTGCAGGTATGAGCACAATGGGTTTTGGCTGATTGATTGGGATTATATGGTTGGTGGGGTCGAATATAGTGGAGGTAGGGTTGATTTGAGTGGAGCTGAGGGAGATTTGGCTGATGTGGGGAACAGCCGTGTGTTTGGGTAAGGAATTGGAAAGGATGTTAGGCTTTTGGGCTGGTGGAGGCGGTGCCGAGAGAGTTCCTTCGTCTATAAGATCCTGAATTGCATGCCAAAGACGAAAGCAGGAGTCTGTAAGGTGGCCGGCACCCTGATGGTAGGCACAATAGAGATTGGCCTTGAAGCCAGGCGAAGGGTTCTTGGGCAAAGGCATTGGATCCAGGGGCTTGAGATGCCATCTTTACCAACTTTTCCAAAACTGAGGACAAAGGTGCCTCAATAGCAGAGAAGCTCCGTTGCTGTCCGCGGGGCCGGCTGTTCTGTGGCGACTGAACCTGATTGACATCGGCGATGTGGTTTGTGGTGTTGGAAGCAGAGGCGTTGGTACCACTGGTTTTGTATTTGAGTAAGTCCCGCCCCCAAACAGAGCATTGGTGTTTCCAGAGTAAGCACGGCTTTGCCTTCTGGGGATTAGAAGATTCCCCTTTTGTCAAATTTCGCTTTGGAGTGCATCCTCAATGGCCAGGCCGGAATCATAGAAGGTGTCGAAGTTGGCGGATGCCTGAGCGAGAACCAAATGCTTGGCATAGTCCGGCTGGAGATTCCGAGAGATGATGCGGAGCTGGTCTTTCTCGTTGGGGCGATCAATCATGAGAGCAGCCTTAGCTCGCCATCGCTTGACAAAATCGGCAAAGGACTCCTTTGCCTCCATCTTTGTGGATTCGGCTCTCGTGTGGTCATCTTGATTGAGAGTTGTAGCCCATGCTGCGAAATCAGCCTTGATCCCGATAATCCTCCCAAGTCCTCCTTTTGGCAATGTCGAGTGACAGAAACCATTGGAAGGCGGGGCCTGAAAGAGTCTGAGGGAAAAGCTGTGACATGGCCTCAGGCTCAACTGACAGCAACTTCATTGCAGCATGGTAACTATAGAGATGGGTCCGAGGGTCACCGCTTCCATCAAACTTTGCCAAGTCTGGCATTTTAAACTTCTCAGGAAGTTTGGCATTAGGATACAGACAGAGACGATCTAAGTCAATGCCTCCAGCTTTGACTTTTTCCGCTTTGGCAATGGATTCCTCAAGCTGGGCCATCTTGGCCACGAGAGCAGTGATGTCTGGATTTCCAACCAGGATGTTGCCTGCAGGGTTACCAGCAAGTGCCTGAACAATTTGGGGGTTGTGCTGAACAATGACGCGCCCGGGATTGTTGGGATCTTCCACCATAACTCGGTGCACATGCGGATCGTCTTCGGCCTCGCTTTCCTCCTCAAGAGGTGGTGGAATGCGAGTGTCGAAGAGTTCATTCAAACGGGTGACATTAGCATCAGTTTGGGCGGCCCTCTGCTGCATGGCGGTGATGCTAGTCTGAAGGTTCATAAGCATCTGTTCCACCGTAAGCGGCTGAACCTCGGGGTTTCCGGCCATGTTGGAAGTTTCAGACGCTGAAGAGAGACCAGGTGATGTTGGCTGAATAACTTCTTCCAAGATCGGCGATGAGCTTAACCGTAAGGTAGCCAACGAAGAGAGCAGAGAGTCTTCCGTTGCGAGTGATTGGGTTTGTAACCTGACAAGCCTCCGACCCGAATTCTGTTGCAGACGTTCCCAAGTGGGTTTGCCAACTTTCCTCGATACTTTCCTTGGCGGTGCAATGGCTTAAGACTTTGCTTGACAACAAAACAGAAGGCTCAGTAGGGATCCTGCAGCAACTTCAATCTAAATAAAAGACTAAAGGTATGCAGCCAGCGTCGTTGGTGTCGCCCCTAGACTCTAAGACTAGAAAACAAGTCTGTCTCGAGCTGTTTCAGGGACTACCAAAAACCCTCAGAATTCTTTTCAGAGGTGTGTCCTTGTTTGGGCCAATATAAGACTAAAGGATATCAAAAGAACCCTAGACCTTCAGCCATTCCACTAACTGGGGTTTCAACTTTGTAGTTGGAACAACTCGATGTGCATGTCACGATGCCATAACCAGGAGCGGCATGAGCGGCACTGCGCTGCTAGCCGGGCGGTGTAAGTGACGAGGCACTTGTTACCTGACTGGTGTAAGCATCATGGCATGTTCCTTTGTTGTTCCTAGTTTTCTGTTTGAAACCCTCATTAGGTGTATAGACAAAGGTGCAAGAAACTTTTGATTTCCTAAAGTCCTTAGTGCTCTAAGGATTTGAAAAAGCTGACAACATGCATCATCTGGATGCATGACTCCTCATCGGGCCTAACAATGCCCAATGCAGCTCAAGACATACTTGTAAGAACGGAACCCCAGAAGCCGCCCTAAACATGCTCCTACGCAAGAGGGTATGATGTACATTGCATGCGATAGGGAAAGCGATAACACGTAGACAATATATGAGGTTAGATGCAAATAAATCTTACTCTGTAAGTTTCTTGTCTTAGTTTGGAAAGTGCTAGAGCTTTGTATATGCAAATTTGGTTTTGGCTTGTAACGGGTTCCTCGGACTAGAGCCACACAGATATACCTCCCGTCGCCCGCGATATCGAGCAACAGTCAAGCGGTAGCATGACCCATCATCGTCGAAGGTTGTTGGTCATTCGGGGTCCCTGGTCTCCGGTGGATTGCCAAAACGATCCAACGAGGCTTATCCCACATCGATGCAAATGAGATGCTAGAAATTGATTAAGAAGAAGAAGAATCACAAATCACAAAATGCCCTTTCAAGCTCGGCTCACTTTATTTAGTTCATCTTTAGAGGAAACTACGCAAGTGAATAATCGAAAAAGTCCCAGATCAGATTGGCCGGACACGAGGTCCTGTTAAATCACCAATCTAACCTTCGGCAGCGCGAAGCTTACCGTTTTGACAGACTTTTAAGGGATTGTTCGTAAGCGTATTAAACTCTAAGTATGAATTAATATTGGTTCGATTTATCCCCAGCAGAGTCGCCACTGTGGGCAGCATGCCCTGGAATTTCCGGATTCCAAAGCGAGCCTCCGGGAATTTCGTTTCCCGGAGCAAGGGCCCGATAGATCGAGGGAGCGCGAGCGGAGCAAGCAGGCGCTCGCAAAACACAGAGTCGCCACCTGGGTTTGAAGGTCCGTCACCCAAGGAACCGTATTTCGAAGCACCTGCCGCGCTATTTGATTTGAAAAAGTGAAGGAACCAGTCCGTCATAACCATATCTGGGTTCGGGAGCCAGGTTACGAGAGGGGAAGGTTTTTAAGGCACCCCTCTCGCCCAATCCGGAGATCGGTCTCTATTTAGGCATTTTGTGAAAATATTGTGATTCTTCCTCTTCTTTAATCATTTTTTAGCCAGTTAGGGCGGGGGAACAGTTAATCGGGGATTAAAAACTGTAACACTTTGCAAGATGTGATTTGAATATGGCATGAATGGATGGAATACTATGAAAATGGGATAAAACTTAACCCTTGATCAGAAATAAACCAAGCTGCTCATGGAATGAGTGTATCACTCATGACAGCCACCTTTACATGCATGGATCTACGCGCATGCAAAGAGGACCGTCGCGCGATACACTTACTCCCTCGCGCGAGAGTTCATACCTCACCACATGTTGCATTTTATCCTCTTCTGGGCTCTGGAAGGACCAGTGCACACCCAGGAGGCAAACCAAGCAGTTTATATAGACAGTAAGTAAATGATTACTATAAATTATTACAAAACAGGAGCCAAATTAATTGAAATGCAACCCCTAAGCTTGGTGGGGGTGTCAAAAGCGAGGGCAAAGGTCAAATTTGCTCATGCAAGGGCAATCACTTTGGAATCAAGAGGTCCCTCGCGCGACAGTGAATCGCGCGAGAGTCTGGACTGGACTTCCAGGAATTGCTTTGCATAATCTGAGCTCTGGCACAATCAGAAGCAACCCAGAAGCATTCAAACAAAGTAAATAAGCAATAAGAGTCTAGTCTATTTGTTTTAACATGCAAAGCAGTGATCTAAAAGGCTTACAAAGCTGTAAAATAAATAACAACATGAAACACAAGCCTAGCATCCCCCAAACCCCACGAGGATCGTCAGCGAGACAAGGACTGTCAGCAAGACGATGTGAGTCACTCAGCGGTATGCTTGAACCAATTTCTTGTATCTCTGCTGACTTTAGGACCAGAACTGGTATTGATTACCAATCTTGGCCCTGACAGCCCCCCTCAGGGATCAAAACAGTAAGCAGTAAAAGGTGTTTATACCTTTGCTTGGAAGGTTTTGGAAAGGTTTGAACAATTCGAGAAGATTGTGATGGAAAATGGAGTGAAGAAAGGTATAGGATATGAGCTAGAGTTGAGAGCCTTTGTGCTTGCAAGGATTCTCAATCTCCCAAACTTTCCAAGTTGGTGAATTTTTGTGACTTAGTGTGTCCTTTCAAAGGAAGAACAAGGGGGGTACTTATAGGGGAAGCCAAGGGCCAAAGGTGGTGGCAAACACCCCCTTAGGACCAAACTTGGTGACTAAGCTTAGTGAAAAGGTGATGGGAAGGGTTGTGTGAGGGTGTGTTCCCAAGGCCTGCACTGTACAGTGCTCTATGGAGAAAAACGGGGTTAAGCAGCCCTGTAGCCCCCCTGGCAAGCAACCAAGTGGCTGGCAAAAGTGAAAGGGACAGCCTAGGACCATCGCGCGAGACAGTGAGACTCTCGCGCGAGTGTTCCACCTGTCGCGCGTGGGTCAACAGTCAAATGTTTGACTTTGACCACACCTGGCAAAGCAAACTCTCGCGCGAGGCAATGATTCCCTCGCGCGACGGTCCACACCAGACCCAGTGTTGACCATCTTTAATTTCTTGTTTTAAGGGTTCAAAAGGGTTCAACGGGGGTTCCACACATACCGAGCTCAAACCTTTCCAACCTTGAGACTGCTTTTGCGATCTAGTTCATCATCGGGGAAACAAGAAACCGTAAAACGATCAGGAGATTCAGATTGGGGTGTCTACAACGACAAAAGGCTTCTTCACAAAAAAGGAGAAGCAGGAGTAGGAACTCCTCCCCCGAGGAAGGAGGGAGCAGGAAGCACCACAGGGACAGGTACGAGAGACCTGATTCCGACTGACAGAGAAATAATGCCAGGGCTACAAAGGGGCCAGAAGAGGGGACCATGTCTGCATGAGAAGCAGCGCGGAGAGCCCTTAGCAACATAGCAACTTCTCCTTTTGCAAAGAGATTGCAGGAGGCAAAGTTGCCGAGCAGGGTTAAACACGGGACGTTTATCCTGTACGAAACGAATGCAGACCTGGTGGCACACATACAGCATTACCAGCAGGCGATGTTTATGCACGATGGTGATGACGCGATCATGTGCAAGATGTTCCCATCTAGTCTGGGAAAGGTGGCCCTGTCATGGTTCCATAAGTTGGGGCCGAACACCATACGAGGATGGAAACAGTTGGCCGAGGAATTCACTGCTCGGTTCCTGACGAGCAGGAAACCACCCAAAACTTTTGAGAGTCTCTCAGTTATGAAGCAAGGAGAGAATGAGCCGATCAGGGACTACGCCAAGAAGTATTGGGAGACTTTCAACGAGATTGAAAGTTGCAGTGAGGAGTATGCAATAGCAATGTTCAAGACTGGGTTGCCTGTTCGAGGGGAGCTACGAAAGTCCCTAAACATGAGTCCAGTGAGCACGCTGGCAAAGTTGATGGAACATATTGAGCAGCATGCCAGGAATGAGGATGACATACTACGGGAAGACGGCAAGTTGAGTGCCGAGCAAGTCAAGGGTCCCGCGAAGAAGGCGGATAAACCCGAGCCCAGGACTTACAAAGAGAGGAAGGAGCACGGACAGACTAAGAAAGAGTCGTACCGGGAGAAGCATGCCCCTGACCCAAAGTTGTTCTTCTCAATAACGACGGTATGGAAAGAACCGATTTATCGGGTTCTTTATCGAATAAAGAACCGCCCATACTTTAAGTGGCCTCCACGGCTGGAGGGTGATAAAGATGCAAGAAGGGCTACGAGTCAGCATTGCAGTTACCACAAGGACTGGGGTCACATGACGGAGGACTGCGAGACGTTCAAGCAGCACCTTGATGACCTGGTCTCACGAGGGTATTTGAAGGAATTCATTCAAGAGGAGCACAAGGGTGCCGAGAGAGCAATGGAGCTGGATTACGAGCAGAATCCAAGGGCGTGATCCATATGATACATGGATTAGCCACACCTTATCGAGAAATGAGGTGAGGTTGCTCCAAAGGCGGGTAAAACACGACCAACGACGTGATGCGGTTGGGAAAGAAACGAGGGCGTGAAAGCGGAAGGATGCAACGAGGGCATAACCTTCACGGACGAGGACCTGGGGAAGTCCAGGTGCCACACAATGACGCTCTTGTGATAACCATACAAATTGGGAATATGACATGGAGAGGATCCCGGTGGATTCCAGGAAGCCGCACCGAGGTGCTTTATTACGACGCGTTCAAGAAGTTGGGATTGGCACAGACTTGGTACAGTCAAGAACTCCGTTGGTTGGGTTCGATGCAGGGGCAGTTTAGTCGTTGGGTAGGGTGACCCTACCTATTCGGCGAGAGCAGTGGTCGAGAACCGACTTTTAGTGGTGGGCGTGCCATCTTCCTATAACGCGATTATAGGGAGGACTTGTTTGCATAAGATGAGGGCGGTTTCCTCCACCTACCATCAGATGGTAAAATTTCCAGGATCCACTGGAATCGAGAAAATAAGGGGGAACCAAAAGACAGCCCAACAGTGCTTGGTTTCCATAATCAAGAAAGCACCCAAGGCACAGTTGGTGCAAACCGTCGAGGTTACTAATCGGCCGACCATAGAGGATGTCGGAGGGAATCCAGCCGAGAAGGTGGTGGAAGGATTGAACAAAATCCAGATCAACGAGAATGATCCTGAAAGGTATTTCCTGATTGGGAAAAACCTGTGCAAAGAAGAGGAGGAAGAGTTGGTGAAATTTCTCAAAGAGCACGTTGATGTGTTTGCTTGGGTGCCCGAGGAGATGCCTGGGGTGGATGCAAACGTGATTTGCCACCACGAATGTGGACCCACAAAGACAAACCGGTGATCTGAGGAAGAAAAGAAGGTCTGCCGTCTGACAAAGATGTGACGCTGTTATCCCGAGAGGTCGACCGTTTGCTCGAAGCAAAGGCGATCCGAGAGGTGTACTACCCCGAATGGTGTCTAACACAGTGGTGGTAAAAAAGAAGAGTGGGAAATGGCGGGTATGCGTCGATTTCACGGATCTAAACAAGGCTTGTCCGAAAGACAGTTTTCCCCTGCCCAGGATAGATCAGTTGGTGGATGCAACAGCTGGGTATGGACGTATGAGTTTTCTCGACGCTTGTCGAGGATATCACCAGATAGCTATGTACGGCCCCGATCAGGAGAAGACGTCCTTTATCACACCACGGTGGTTGTACTGTTACAATGTTATGCCCTTTGGTCTGAAGAATGCTGGAGCGACTTACCAGAGACTAGCAACGATTATGCTAAAGAAGCTGCTCGGCAAGACCATGGAGGTGTACATAGACGATATGGTGGTGAAAAGCAAAGAGAAACGGGACCACATCGCTGATCTGAAAGAAGCTTTTAAGATACTGAAAGAGTATAAGCTGAAGCTCAATGCCTCGAAATGTGCGTTTGGGGTAAGTTCTGGGAAGTTCCTGGGTCACTTAGTGACCATTAGGGGGATAGAGGCGAATCCAGATCAAATAACAGCTTTGCAGAAGCTGCAGAGTCCGAGACCACGAAGGTGGTCCAGCGGTTAACAGGGATGGCGGCAGCCCTTAACAGGTTCATAAGTCGTTCGACTGACAAGTGTAGACCTTTCTTTCAGTTGTTAAAAAAGAGAGAAGGTTACGAATATGGAGCAGAGTGTGAGCAAGCGTTCCAATACCTGAAGAAGTACTTGGCCGCAGCCCCACTTCTGTCTACTCCTGAGCCTGGCGAGGTCCTCGACCGCATTTAGCAAGATCCGAACATGTCGTAAGTGCGGTCTTATCGAGGAACAAGGGATCCAAGTAAATCCCTCTGTCTATTATGTGAGCAAGACGCTATTGGATGCGGTGACGAATATATGCCTCTTGAGAAGTTGGTCCTGGCAGTGAGGACGGCCGCTAGGAAGTTGCCCCACTACTTCCAAAGTCACAAAGTGGTTGTTTACACAGAGTTCCCGTTGAAGTCATTGCTTGAAAGGCCGATTTCTCGGGACGAATATCAACTTGGTCGGTGGAATTGAGCGATATGATATTGATTATCAGCGCGCCACGGCGGTCAAAGGTAAGTTTTGGCAGATTTCGTGGCAGAGTTCTCTCCCACAGTAGCTCCACGGCCTCCTACGAGAAAGGAGCAGTTGGACGAGCCGTCTGCCGAGAAGCGAGGGGCACCCGCCGAGCAGGACCCATTGGAATGGAAGCTTTTGTAGATGGATCCGCATGCAACACCGGATCTGGAATTGGAGTGGTGCTTTTCCCTCTGAAGGAGTTATGATCGAATTGTCCTTGCGCCTGGGTTCAGTACGTCGAATAACGTGGCGGAGTACGAGGTACTCTTGGCAGGGGTTACGGGCGCAAGAACCTTGAAAGTAAAAAGAATTCGAGTATTCGTGATTCGCAACTTCGTGGTAAATCAGTGTCCGGGAATACGAGGCCGGAGTGAAAAGATGGCACCTACGTGGAGGCGACCAAGGATTTGCTTGATACCTTTGAGAAGATACACATCGAGCGAGATAAGCTCGACGTAACGCCCACGCCGACTCGGCTTGGTTGGCGCTGTGCCGCAACAGAGTTCAAGAGGAAAGTAGCAGTGGACTATCTTGTTTGAACCGAGCATTGGGAGAAGTGTGGAATTGGTCCTGGGCGTGAACCAAGGACCAAGTTGGATGGATCCAATAGTGGAGTTCCTACGAGATGGGACACTCCCACAAGATAAAAAGAAGCTCACAAGATAAAAACGAAATCTACAAGATTTTGGCTATCACCAGAGGAGAATTTGTACAGAAAATCTTTCATTGGACCGTACCTTCTGTGTGCACCCGAGATGGTGCAGAAATTCCTCCATGAAATACATGAGGGAACATGTGGGAGTCACGCAGGTGGGAGATCCATTGCTCACCGTGCAATCACCCAGGGTTACTGGTGGCCGCACATGCAAGAAGATGCAAAGGTGTACGTGAAAATCTGTGAGAAGTGTCAGAAGTTCTCACCTATGATCCGAACACCAGCCGAAGATCTGGTGCCCTTCACGAATCCTTGGCCGTTCGCGCAGTGGAGGATGGACATTGTGGGTCCCCTCCACAAGGCTACTGGGAACAGGAAATTTCTGTTGGTAGCAACGGACTACTTTACTAAGTGGATTGAAGCAGAACCACTGGCAAAAATCACAGAACCTATGATAGAAAGGTTCGTGTGGAAGAGCATCATCACTCGATTTGGGGTTCCTTATTCCCTGATCACTGATAATGGGTCCCAGTTCCAGATAAAGTTCAAGGCTTTTTGCACCCAGTATGGAATAAGGAACTACTATTCCACACCGGCCTACCCTCAAAGCGATGGGCAGGCAGAGGCGTCCAACAAGGCTATACTTGACGGGATCAAGAAAAGGTTGGACAAAGCAAAAGGCAAGTGGCCTGACGAATTGCCATTGGTCCTGTGGGCACACCGAACAACTCCTAGGAGGTCTATGGGAGAGACCCCCTATTCGCTAGCATATGGAACAGAGGCTGTGATTCCATTGGAGGTTGGTTTGCCGACCAACAGAACCACACTGGTGGAGAGTGAGGGCAGTGACAGAGCCCTGGAAATTGAGCTGGACCTCGCCGAGGAGAGGAGAGGACGAGCTCTGGTGCACCTGGCTTCGTACCAGGAGCAATTGATGAGAAGTTACAACAAGCATGTCCACCCACGAGAGTTTGGTGTTGGAGACCTTGTTCTACGAAAGGTGCTCGGCAACACCAAGGTGGCCAACGAGGGCAAGTTGGGGGCCAATTGGGAGGGCCCATATCGAGTAACAGAGGTTGTGGGCATTGGGGCATATCGATTGGCAGACCTGGACGGGAACCTGGTACTAAGGCCCTGGATGTTCACAACTTGAGGAAGTTCTACGTGTGAAGAACTTCGATTTCGTTTCTATTCTGTTTTAGATGCACATCGTGATTGTATGGGAATTACGAATAAAATTCCCTTGTGTTTTCTTTTACTAGTTGCAAGGGGTACGCGTAACGCCCCTTTGAGTTTTGCGAATTATGAATAAAATTCCCAAATTTTGGTAACAAACACTATTTTTTACGAGTTTTTCTTTCGTTATGCTTTAAATACGAAGTCAAGCTATGTCCTTAGTCCTCACTTCGTATTGGGGAGCAGAGGAATAGGGTAACTAAATGGAATTTCGAATCTTTCAAAATTTTACCATGTACGAATATACTTGTCTGTCTGCTCGGGTACGAATACACCCAATATTGAGCCAAGTACGAATATACTTGTCTGTCTGCTCGGGTACGAATACACCCGGAATTTTACCAAGTATGAATATACTTGTCTGTTTGCTCGGGTACGAATACACCCAATATTGAGCCAAGTACGAATATACTTGTCTGTCTGCTCGGATACGAATACACCCAGAATCGAGCCAAGTACGAATATACTTGTCTGTTTGCTCGGGTACGAATACACCCAGAATGCATACGAGGATATGCACACTGCTCTCAGATTCGAATGTGTCTGGGATTATTTCAGGTACAAATAAGATTTGATTACTAGTACGGGTGCATCCCCACATGAGCTTGTAACTTAACCTGGGTATGAAACAACCCAAAATTACTAAATCCAAATACGAGCACATTTGGGTAACCCAAGTACGAATATACTAGGGGAAGTTTCCAAGAATGAAACATATGGGCTACATACGTAAACATGCAATAATATCTAGAGTTCGAAAAAGCTTGAGGGTTGCTCGAGTTCAAACAGACCCTGAATACAAACAACTATACGTGTTGAAAGCTGCTAAAGCTTAACCGAAATGCTACTCTAAGGTACGAAACCTGGCACAGAGTAAGTGAATACAACGTAATCATCAGCAGGCACGATAAGGCCTAAGGAGCATACGAGGAATATGCATCAAGCTAAGTATGAAAACACTTAGCACAAAAAGATTTGGCCATGGGACGGCCACCTGCATTCAAGAAAGGCTGCGAAGGGCCAAGCAAAAATTGTTCAGGCCAACAGGCCATCAGAGACTTCAGAAAGGCCACGAAAGGCTAGAACCAACAAAATTAAAGTATTTAGAAATGTATCGGTGCCACGCAGCAATACCAATGGCCACACAGGGCCAACAAAATTGACTCGAAATCCCAACTGTTATCACGACGATACAAAGAGACTAACTTACTCTTCGTTCGTCAGATCTTGGATGACAGGTGGAGAGGCTGGAGCAGTTGCAGAGACAGGAGCTGTTGTATCATCCACAGCAGTGCTGGGTTCGGAGGGACCGCCACTGGCTTCCTTTTGGCCAGAATTGGTCACTTCTCCAGTTTGATCAGTGCCAACATTTTGCTGTTCGGGGACATTGGTGTTAAGCTCCCTGTCCAGGCTATCTTCTTGCTCTACAACTTCTTCCTGCTCCTCGGCAACAGCCATGGCACTTGGAAGGTCGATTTCCGTCCAGAGAGAAGAAGACTCTGCTGTGCCAGACTTCTTGAGGCAAGCCAACCAGCCAGCCTTGAAGACCTGGTCCTGGATCGCGGGCATCTAGTCCGTGTAGCTCTCAGTGGCCACACGGATTCCCTCATTGTAGCCCCCTGATAGGCTGCCTTGGCCTCGTTTTTGCTCGCCTCCAGCTCCGTCAAGGTCTGGTTCAGGCTGTCCTCTGCACCCTCCAGCTTACCCCTGAGCTCGTTCGCAAGCCCGCGGGCCTGATTTCTCTCTCTCTCCAACCTGACAATGGTTTTTTAAAGCTTGGCGTTCTCACTTGCAAGCTTGGCACACTGGGGCTCAGAGTGTCCCAGTTTCTGGGCCATCACCACCATTTTTTGCACTGCCTGGGGTTATCTCTAAGTTAGGCGGATGACGGGAAGAACTATTAAGTATCATTAGTCTGTAAACACGAGTGTTAGGGGCTTACCTTGGCGCTATGGCTCATGAACGAGCCGAGGAGATTGTTTGGGGAGCAAGCCACTTCTTTTTGCATATCCCCAGGCAGCAGGAAAGTCTGGGATAGTGCAAGGGCTGTCGCTTCAGAATCGACGCTATCACGAACGGTGACTGGCCGGCAGCCGTGCGTAAGTTGAGGGGCCCAGATGGGAGTTGGACGAGCTGTGAGTTGAGGAGGCTGCTCGACAGAAGAGGTTTCCAACCGTTGACGTTTGTCACGGTGGCTGGCTTCAATCTCCTCGGGGGAGAAGCCAGGAAGAGCATCTGTTTGAGCCTGTCCTCGGCGGCCAAGAGACGGCGCCGGGCTTTGAGACCTTCTGCGGCCACGAGCAGAGCCGCGGCCTCTTCCACGGCCAATGGTGAGAAGGTTGTTGAGATTTATCAGTTGATCCATTTCTCGAGGTGGGGGAGAAGGAGAGTATCCGCTGGAAGAAGTGGATGCTTCGTCGGCGAGCTGGATGGGTTCGTCGGGAAGCGGAGGGGTCCGAGAACGCCTCTCCTCTTGTTGCTCGGGTTGTTGAGCAGGAGGATCTGGGATGATTGGCATGTCTGCTGCTCGGATGCGCCGATCAATGAACCCGCCGTATGATGCGCGGTAGCTGAGAAGGATCTGTGCCGCTCTTGCTCGGCTAGCCAAGCACGTGCCCTGCCCGTTGAAAGCGAGAGCACGGTTGATGTCAGTCACGTGAACCTGGGGGGTGATGATGGCGTGCCCCTGGTTTACGTTTGTGGCTGCAAATTTGAGAAAAATTTGCAGTCAGTAAAGCAGAAACAGGAAATGCAATACGAAATATTGCACGGCAAAGAAGTTCTACGAGAAAAAGAACTAACGTGGAGTGCCAAATCTGTGGGGTGCGTGAAAGCCGACGACTCTACCATCCTCGTCTCTGGGCTCGAAGTTTCCCGTGACGATGAGGAAGTCGTCGTCGTCCCCGCGAGCAGAGTCAGGCAATTCAAGCACCAGCCTTTTCCTGGAATCCCTACTCTTGAGATAGTAGGTCAAAGCATCTTTGGTTTGAGAGATGCTGTACAGATGGTGAATATCATGTAAACCTAGGGACGTGCCTAGCATTTGGTTCAGGGCATTGATGCCCATGACGACCCTGAAAAAATTGGCGGACACTTGCATAGGGGATAGTCTGTAATGGGCTAAAACCTGGCGGAGAAGCGGTGCCAGGGGAAACCTGACGCCGCCCTCAACGACGGCGACGACAGGGATGTGCAAGGTATCATTGTCAAAACACTCACGAATGGCATTTTCTGCGGCCAACGAAGTGGCCACGTTGTCTGGGATCTCATAGCGAGACCTGAACTCGGCCATCCTTTGGGGTGTGTCACAGTGCCTACGAAACTGGCCCATAATAAGAACTGTGGGTGCGGGTTTTCGAAAAAAAGATGGGTACGAAGAAACCCTAAGGAGACTGTAGTGGTCCTAGATTGATGACCAAGACAGAGTAGAAAGGGTGAATGATGACTTACAACGATTGGAGATTCTAGATGCAAAAGAGATGAACCACGATATGGTGAACAGTGCTTCAAATGGCGGACTGCTCAAGCGTTCTTTCTGCAAGAGGGAAGTTGGAGAGAGAAAGTGGATTTGAAATCAGGAATGAAAACCCAAGTATACCCCAGTGAAGGGGGATGACGTATGAGAAACGTCACCCCAGGCGCCGTTTGGGCGTTCCGCTACCCGAAACGTCTGCTCGCATTGAATGTGGGCAGTACAGGGCGCGACGCGTGTAAAGGTGATAGCTGGAAAAGCCTGTCCAGACCAAATGACGAGACGTTTGGGTTAGACTAATGATGAGTTTGCACCAAGTACGAGAAACATGGGTGCAGGAGCAAAGGAAGAGAACCTTGCTCGGTGTTCAAAAGCTTTGCTCGTCATATTAAGAGAAAATAACGAGTAAAGCTAGGGAGCCATTATAGGGAGGTAATCCCGAACAGGTATAAAGAGTGGCCCGAACACGTTTTACGTGGGGCCCAGAATAAATGTAGACGGAGTACCCGCCGTGCAGTACGGTGAACGGCAGTAAGGACCAGGGACACGAGGGGTCCCAGGTCCAAGATACCCGATCAGGGGTATGGTCCAAAGAGCAAGGGTAGTTGTTGGACCAGTCGCATGCTAAGGGGACCAATGGTTTGAGACATCATTGGTCCAGATAGGCTGTTCGGCAACGAGAGGGCCGAACAGGAGCAGCAATTTGGAGGAGGTGCCAGAAGGCGCTCCAAAGGGGTCCAGAAATGGTAATTCCCAGTAAGGAAACGAGATCTGGAGGAGATACCCAACGAGAATGGGGTGAACGGCCAGCTTTGGAAAGAGTTCCTAAAAGGTCTAAAAGGAAATATGCAGCTAAGGGAATGAGAATCCCTGATATTCTGGGTTCCCTTTACGAGAAAGGAAAACTTAGAGCAGCAAGATGGCTTGGACAGCAAGTAGACATGGGTCTATAAATATGAGGTAAACCTAGAGGTAAAGGTACGCAATTCCTGGCTATTGGCTTATTACTTATTGAGAATTAAGGTTTCACTAGAACGAGATACTAACTTTGGCATCGGAGGGCCTTTGCCACGAGACGGCAAAGGTGCGCTCACCTTTTGTTTGTTTTATAGGTTCAATTCCAGCGGTGTGCTAGGGTTCCGGTGTAGAGAGAAAAAGTAGCTGTTATAGTTTGGTACTGTTCGAAGGCCTGTTTCGTTTTCCTGCACTTACATTATGCTTTAAATACGAAGTCAAGCTAAGTCCTTAGTCCTCACTTCGTATTTGGGAGTAGAAATAAGGGGTAACTAAATGGAATTTCGAATATTTCAAAATTTTACCAAGTACGAATATACTTGTCTGTTCGCTCGGGTACGAATACACCTAGAATTGAGCCAAGTACGAATATACTTGACAGTTTGCTCGGGTACGAATACACCCAGAATTTTTGCCAGGTACGAATATACTTGACAGTTTGCTCGGGTACGAATACACCCAGAATTGAGCTAAAGTACGAATATACTTGACAGTTTGCTCGGGTACGAATACACCCAGAATTTTTGCCAAGTACGAATACACTTGACAGTCTGCTCGGGTACGAATACACCCAAAATATTGGCCAAGTACGAATATACTTGACGGTTTGGTCGAGTACGAATATGCTTGACTGTTTGCTCGGGCACGAATACGCCCAAAATGCATACGAGATTATGCACACTGTTCTCAAACACGAATATGTTTGGGATAATTTCAAGTACAAATTGATTTGTTTACTTGTACAGGAACTTGTAACGTAATCTGAGTATGAATAAACTCAAGATTACCTAATCCAAATACAAGCACGTTTGAGTAACCTAAAGTTTCCAAACACAAAGCATATGGGCTGCATACGTAAACATACAGCAATATCTAAAGTACGAAAAAACTTAAGGGTTGCTCAGGTATGAACAAACCTTGAGCACCTGAAACATTAAACGAATGTGTTTAATAGCCTGCTCGGGCACGAGCAGACCCTGAACACATACGAATATGTGCACTGATTGGCAGGCTACGAATACTAGTAGCACTCTTCTAAGGTATGAGAAACCTGCAACACTGTAAATGAGAATACAGCTAAATCTACGACAGGCACGATGAAGCCTGGGGAGCTCATGAGCGTGTGCAGAAACAAGGCTAGAGTATGAAAACTCTTAGCACATAAAAAATTGACCAAGAGATGGCCACTTGCATTGATAAAGAGAATGGCCAAGCTAAACAGAAGTTTAGGCCAAACAAGGCCACCAAAAACATGAATGGCCACGAAGGGCCAGAACCAGCAGAGTTAAAGTATGCGTAAATGTATCAAGTGCCACGCAGGGCAATACCAATGGCCACGCAGGGTCAGTCAAAACTAATTCAAAAATTCAAATGTTATCACTACGAAGAGTCCAACTTACTCTTCAATCGTCAGGTCTTGGATGATGGGGGAGGCAGGAGCAGTTGGAGGAGAGGCTGGATCAGTCGCGTTTCCCACCACAAGGGTTGATTCAGGAGCACCACCACTGGCTTCCTTCTGGCCAGGGTTGGTACCATCGTCAGCAGCAGCATCGTTCCCCGTCTGCTCGGCGACTTGTGCATTTGGCTCACCCTCCACGTTGTCTTCTTCTTTGGCCTCTTCCTGCTCGTCAGCTACCACCTGGGTGCTAGGAAGGTTAATCTCAATCCAGAGAGGAGAGGACTCCGCTGTACCAATCTTTTTTAGGCAGGCCAACCAACCAGCCTCGAAGACTTGGTCCTGGATACCTGGCATCTGATCCGTGTAGCTCTCAGTGGCCACGCGGATTCCCTCATTGTAGCCCCGTTGGTAAGAGGTCTTGGCCTCGTTTTTGCTTGCCTCCAGCTCTGTCAGAGTCTGGTTCAGACTGTCCTCAGCCCCCTCCAGTTTGCCTCTGAGCTCGTCCAGGGTCCCGCGAGCCTGGTTTCTCTCTCTACCGACGATAGTGTTCTGCATTCTCGCTGGCCAGCCTGGCACGCTGGGGCTCGGATTACTGGCCAAGTTTTTGCGCCATCGCTACCATCTTTTGCATTGCCTGGAGGTACAGAACGAAGCAACGTTAGACACAAATAAGGATACGTAATCTACTAAAGAAGCATGACAGGTTTACCTTAGCGCTGTGGCTCATGAACGAGCCGGAGGTTGTCGAGGGAGCAGAGACTTCTTCCGCATGTCCCCAGGCAACAGAAAAGCCTGGGACAGTGCAAGGGCCTTCCCTTTCAGCACTATCACGGATAGTGACCGGCCGGCCTCCATGGGTAAGCTGAAGGGCCCAGAGCGGGGTTGGAGGAGCTGTAAGTTGGGACGGAGGCCGCCGACCGCAGAAGTTTCCGGTACGACGCGTTTGTCGCGGTGGTGGGCCTCAATCTCTCAGGTGAAAAGCCTGGGAGTGTCGGTTGAGTGGACCTCGGCGGCCATGAGACGGCGCTGGCCTCTGAGAGCGTCCGCGCCACGAGCAGCGCCGCGGCCTCTACCACGGCCGATGGTGAGCAAGTTGCTAAGGTTGATCGGTTGATCCATTTCTCGAGGTGGGGGAGATGGAGTATATCCACTCGAAGATGTGGAGGCTTCTTCGGCAAGCTGAATGGGCTCGTTGGGCAGTGGAGGGGTCCGAGAACGCCTCTCTTCCTGTTGTTCGGGATGTTGAACAAGAGGATCTGGGAGGATGGGATTGTACGCTGCTCGGATCCACCGGTCAATGAAACCCCCGTTCGATGCCCTGTAGCTCAGGAGAATCTGCGCTGCTCTTGCTCGGCCAGCCAGACACGTACCTTGCCCGTTGAAGGCGAGAGCACGGTTGATGTCAGTGACGTGGACCTGAGGGGTGATGATGGCGTGCCCCTGGTTGACGTTTGTGGCTGCAAAATACGAGAAAAATTAGCAATCAGAAAGGCAAAGGGAAAGCGATGCAAAACGAAATTTTGCTCGGCAATAAAGTTCTACGAAAAGGACTAACGTGGAGTGCCAAATCTGTGGGGTGCGTGGAATCTGATGACTCTACCGTCCTCGTCTCTGGGCTCGAAATTCCCTATGACAATGAGGAAGTCGTCGTCATCTCCTCAGGCAGAATCAGGCAGTTCAAGCACGAGCCTTTTTCTGGAATCCCTACTTTTGAGATAGTAGGTCAAGGCATCCTTAGTTCTAGAGATGCTATACAAATGGTGAATGTCGTGAAGGCCTAAAGATGTGCCTAGCATGTGGTTTAGGGCATTGATGCCCATAACAACCCTAAAGAAATTAGCAGAAACCTGCATAGGGGACAGTCTGTAATGGGACAGAACCTGGCGGAGCAATGGTGCCAGGGGAAATCTGACGCCGCCCTCAACGATGGCGACGACAGGGATGTGCAAGGAGTCATTGTCAAAACACTCACGAATGGCGTTTTCAGGAGCCAATGCAGTGGCTACGTTGTCAGGGATCTCATACCGAGATCTAAACTCGGCCATCCTTTGGGGGTGTCACAGTGTCTACGAAACCTACCCATAACGAAGAATGTGGGTATGGGTTTTCTAAGAAAAAATTAGGTACGAAAAAGCCCTAAAAGAGACTGTGGAAGTCCTAAATCGACGAGGAAGACGGAATGGAAAGGGGGAATAAGAACTTACGAACAAGTGGACGAGAACCCTAGAGTCAGAGGGGAAGGAGACCCTGAGATGATGAACAGAGCTTCAATGGCGGGAGCACTTGAGCGTTCTTTCTGCAAAGGGAACTAAAGAGAGAGAAAGTGGGTTTGAAATTGGGACGAAAACCCAAGTATACCCCAGCAAAGGGGCTGACGTATGAGAAACGTCACCCCAGACGCTGTTTGGGCGTTCCGTTCCCTGAAACGTCTGCTCGCATTGAATATGGGCAATACAGGGCACGCCGTGTGTAAAGGCAATAGCCGAAAAGTTCGGCAAGCTTGTAACGATGAGACGTTTTGCCTGGACTAACGATGAAGTTTGCACCAAGTACGAGAACGGGGTGCATGAGCAAAGGACGAGAACCTTGCTCGGTGTTCGAAAGCTTTGCTCGCCATATTAAGAGAAAATAACGAGTAAAGCCGGGAGCCATTGTAGGAGGTAATCCCAAACAGGTACAAGAGTGCCCCAACACGTGGTACGTGGGGTCCAGGATAAATATAATCGGAGCATCCGCCGTGCAGAACATGAACAGCAGTAAGGACCGGGGACACGTGAGGTCCCATGTCCAAAATACCCGAGCAGGTATGGTCCAAAGAGCAAGGCAAGTTGACTAGTCGCATGGAAGAGGGACCAATGATATGAGAGATCATTGGTCCGGATGGTCTGTTCGTTCGAGGTCGTTCCTAGAGCAGCGTTCTGGAGGAGATGCTCTAGAGGGGTCCAAAGGTGGCAAATACCCAGTAAGGAAACAATATCTGGAGAAGATACCCAACGGGAATGGGGTGAACGGTCAATTAAGGAAAGAGTTCCTAAATGGTCTGTAAGGTGATATGCAGTTATGGGGATGAGAATACCTGATATTCTGGGTTCCCATTACGGGAAAGGAAACTTAGGGCAACGAGATGGCTTGGACAGCAAGCATATGTGGATCTATAAATATGAGGTAAACCTAGAGGTAAAGGTACGCAATTCCTGGTTGTTTGCTAATTACCTACTGAGAATTAGGGTTTTCACTAGTACGAGATACTAACTTTGGCATCGGAGGGCCTTTGCCAAGAGAAGGCAAAGGTGCGCTCACCCCTTGTTTGTTTTGTAGGTTAATTTCCGATAGCGAGCTAGGGTTCCGGCAAGAAGCAGGAAGTAGCCGTTGGATTCTGGTGCTATCCGAAGGCCTTTCTGTTTTCCTGCACTTACACGCGGTATTTTACATACTTGTTTGCATCTTTCTTTTAAATCGGCTTTCGGGTGGATTTGATGGGTGTCTAGAAATCTTTGACGTTACCCGTACCAGTCAATGGTGCTCCGCGTGTCGTCAAAGAGGGACTACTGTAGACACCCCAATTTGGATCCCCTGATCGTTTTACAGTTTCTTGTTTCCCCGATGATGAATTGGATCGAAACAGACTTGAGTTTGGAATGGATTGAGCTTGGAGTGTTTTGGAACCCTTCTTAACCTTTTGAACCTCAGAAACCCTAGGTCAAAACCCTAGCCAAGGTTTGACCAACGCGCCTAGGTTTGGAACCCTCGCGCGATGGACATATTGCCAGGTGTGGGTCAAAGCCAAAGTGTTGACTGTTGACCCTCGCGCGATGGTTTAAACCCTCGCGCGACAATTCCACTCAATCGCGCGATGGTTTAAGATTGTCCCCATCACCTTTTTCCAGCTGGATTTTGTGATCATTAGGGGGCCTGTAAGCCTGTGGAACCTCATTTTCCACCAGAACAGCTGTTGTAGACTGCATGGTTGGCACCTTCCAATGTAACCACTCCCCCACCTTGTTGGCCACCTTCTCCACCAAGCTTGGCTGGCAAACCTTGTTGGCTGATGTTTAGGCCTAGTCCTTCATCAACCCTTGGCCTCCCATTGTCCTATAAATACCCCCCATGCTTCCAAAGCTTAAAGGTTACCAAAAATCAAGCAAAAAGATCACAAACCTTCAACTTCACTTGTTATTCACTTACTCTTGTGTTCTACATACACTCATTCAGCAAGCTACACCACCTTGTTCAAACCATTTCAAAAACAACTCAAGCAAAGGTATAAACATTTACGTGTCTGTAGGGAGGTAATCCCGAACAGGTACTAAAGAGGCCCGAACAAGTGGTACGTGGGGTCCAAGATACCCGAGCAGGGTTATGGTTCAAAAAGCAAGGGTAGTTGTTGGACCAATCGCATGCTAAGGAGACCAATGATATGAGACATCATTGGTCCAGATAGTCTGTTCGGCAACAAGGGGGCCGAACAGGAGCAGCAGTCTGGAGGAGGTGCCTGGAGGCACTCCAGAGGGGTCCTGAAATGGTAATTCCCAGTAAGGAAAAGAGATCTGGAGGAGATACCAAACGAGAATGGGATGAACGGCCAGCTTTGGGAAAAGTTCCTAAAAGGTCTATAAGGTAACACGCAGTTAAGGGAACGAGAATCCGTGATATTCCGAGTTCCCTTTACGAGAAAGGAAACTTAGGGCAGCAAGATGGCTTGGACAGCAAGTAGACATGGGTCTATAAAATATGAGGTAAACCTAGAGGTAAAGGTACGCAATTCCTGGTTATTGACTCATTACCTACTGAGAATTAGAGTTTCCACTAGTACGAGATACTAACTTTGGCATCGGAGGGCCTTTGCCACGAGAAGGCAAAGGTGCGCTCACCCTTGTCTGTTTTACAGGTTCAACTCCGGCGAAGTGCTAGGGTTCCACCGTGGGAAGAAGTAGCCGTTGGATCTTGGTGCTGTTCGAAGGCCTTTTTGTTTTTCTACACTTACAATTGGCGCCGTCTGTGGGAAACGAAAGAGATCCCTTTGAAAAAGCGACCATGGCGGAAGAAGATCCAAAGACTCCACTTGATGCAAACAACCAGCTGGGTGGGTGAGGTGACAAATCCCCACCAGACCGTCCGAGGAAGCCCGACGGCGGGCGTGCGGGGAGGACCACGAGCAAAGACCGCCCCCTGGCAATCCATGGCGATTCTAGAAACAAGGACGGACGGACGGCCACAGGATCCACGAGAAGGAGTAAGTCCCGCCGTGGGAGGGAGTCAGTGGCACGTTCGAAAAGCGTGCACAGCAGGGAAGACATCCTGGGCAAAAAGAGACAGAAAATAGAGGAATACGCTCGTCTGATTAAAAGACGAGAATATGAGATTCAACAGCTGCAGCGAATATGAGAACATCCGGAAGATTCTGGGCTTTCACGAAGGAAGTCCAGAAAAGAAAGGTTGGATATGGCGGAGTACAGGAGAGCTTCTTCACGAAAAAGAAGAGAAGCAGAAGCAAGTCTGAAACGACCGAGGGCTTCTTCACGAAAAAGGAGAAGCAGGAGTAGGAGCTCCTCCCCCGAGGAAGGAGGGAGCAGGAAGCACCACAGGGACAGGTACGAGAGACCTGATTCCGACTGGGAAAAAAATAATGCCAGGGGTGCAAAGGGGTCAGAAGAGGGAACCGTGTCTGCACGAGAAGTAGCACGGAGAGACCCCGTGGCACACATACAGCACTACCAGCAAGCGATGTTTATGCACGATGGTGACGACGCGATCATGTGCAAGATGTTCCCATCTAGTTTGGGAAAGGTGGCCCTATCTTGGTTCCATAAGTTGGGGCCGAACACCATACGAGGATGGAGACAGTTGGCCGAGGAATTCACTACTCGGTTCTTGACGAGCAGGAAACCGCCCAAAACTTTTGAGAGTCTCTCAGTTATGAAGCAAGGAGAGAATGAGCCAATCAGAGACTACGCCAAGAAGTATTGGGAGACTTTCAACGAGATTGAAAGTTGCAGTGAGGAGTATGCAATAGCAACGTTCAAGACTGGGCTGCCTATTCGGGGAGAGCTACGAAAGTCCCTAAACATGAGTCCAGTGAGCACGCTGGCAAAGCTGATGGAACGTATTGAGCAGCATGCCAAGAACGAGGATGACATACTACGGGAAGATGGCAAACTGAGTGCCGAGCAAGTCAAGGGCCCTGCGAAGAAGGCAGATAAGCCCGAGCCCAAGACTTACAGAGAGAGGAAGGAGTATGGGCAGGCTAAGAAAGAGTCATACCGGGAGAAGCATGCCCCTGACCCAAAGTCTTTCTTCTCAGTGACAACGGTTTGGAAAGAACCTATTTATCGGGTTCTTTATCGAATAAAGAACCGTCCGTACTTCAAGTGGCCCCCAAGGCTGGAGGGAGATAAAGACACAAGAAGGGCTACGAGTCAGCACTGCAGTTACCACAAGGACTGGGGTCACATGACGGAGGATTGCGAGATGTTTAAGTAGCACCTTGATGACCTGGTCTCACGTGGGTATCTGAAAGAGTTCATCCAGGAGGAGCACAAGGGTGTCGAGAAAGCGATGGAACTGGATTATGATCAAAATCCAAGGGGCGTGATCCATATGATACATGGATTGGCCACACCTTATACGAGAAATGAGGTAAGGTTGCTCCAAAGGCAAGTGAAGCACGACCAGCACGTGATGCGGTTAGGAAAGAAACGAGGACGTGAAGCGGAAGGATGCAACGAGGGCATAGTCTTCACGGATGAGGACCTGGGAGGAGTCCGGGTGCCGCACAACGATGCTCTTGTCATACCCTACGAATTGGGGAGTATGACATGGAGAGGATCTTGGTGGATTCAGGAAGTTGCACCGAATTTCGAGGATGAAATTATTTTAAGGGGGATAGGTTGTAACGACCCTGATTTTTGGCCAATAAAAATTTCGCTAAAAATTTGAATTTTATTTTAATACTTGGATTTCATTTTAACATCCAAAAATCGGTCGTTATCGACTTATAAAATTTTGTTATTATATTTGAAAATTCTTTATTTATTTTATAAATCCCTTTTTGCAATTAATAATCCGTCATAATTAGGTTTATGACTTAGGAGATTGGAATTCATCGCCCGGGCATTAAGGTCATTTTCTAAAGACGAGTATGCCTATTAAGACCTTGGTATAGTTACTTGGTAATTGTAGTAAAATCCTAGAAATTATTTTCTCGACTGGATATCCTACATGGCAACCGATTAGCTAGCAACCCTAATTACCGTTTGGCTTAGTTACATTTCCCTAACCTAGAGTGTTGCATCGATGCCGTAGTAGTTAGTAGAAATTTTTGGTCTTTGCCTTAACCGTCGGCTTGACCGCCTTGCTTTGGCTTGGCTAGTGCCTGCCAGGCATCGGTCATTATTGAGCTGCCCGCCGCAGGCATTGGGTCTCTGTCGAACTGCCTAAGCCTCGGCGTCGGTTCATTGATGGAGCTGCCTTGCCTTGGCGTCGGCTTTCTGTCGCGCCTGCCTTGCCTTAGCGTCGGCTCGTTGTCGCGCCAGCCTCGCCTCGGCGTCGGCTCATTGTCGCGCTGCCTCGCCTAAGCGTCGGGTCATTGTCGGGCCTGCCTCGCCTAGGCGTCGGTCCTTTGTCGGGTTGCTCTGCCTGGCTGCCATCGGGTTTGCCTTGGCATCCGGTCGCGCCTCGCTTTTGCCTTGGCGTTCCTGGGCTGCCTTGCTCTCTGGCTGCCATCGGGTTCGCCTTGGCATCGGGTCGCGCCTGCTTTTGCCTTAGCGTTGCTTTGGTGCCTTGCTCGCCTGGCTGCCATCGGGTTCGCCTTGGCATCGAGTCACGCCTTGCTTTTGCCTTGGCCTCTGTTTGGCCACCAGTGCTTTGTGGCGCCCTACCGGGCTGCCTTGACCTTTGTTTGGCCACCAGGCTGTAGCCTTGGCTGCCACCGCTGCCAGCCTTGTTTGCCACCAGTCGCTTTGGTCGCCGCAGCCCTTGCCACGTGCCAGCCTTTGTTAGCCACCAGTGTGGTCGCCACCGGGCTGCCTTGCCTTTGTTTGTACCGGCGCTTTGGCCGCTGGCAGCTGCCTTGCCAAGCCTTGCCTTGGCCTTTGTTTGGCCACCGGTCGCTGGCCACCGCCACGCTCACCATTTCATGGCGTTTGACACCGCCGGCTTTAATATTCCGTTACTAGGCGATTTCCTACTAAATAAAACCAAAATACCACTCGAGCCATGAAAGCCTAGATTAAGTATCGTTAGTCTTTAACCGATTAGTTAGAATAGCCTAATGCCCATTTAACCTAATCATTGGGATCCCAAATCTAATTAGGTTACCCTAACCCTAGATGGACCATTTTACCCTTTTTGTCTTTATCCATTGGACAATAGCATTAGAGTTTCCTTTACCCATTGGTCAATAGGTAAACCTTAGTTAATATTCCTAAGTACGAGATTAGATTAGTTTAGTACTTAATTTCAAGTATTAGACTTTCTAGCATTAACCGTTGGATAATAACCGTTAGGAGTTTTATTAACCATTGGACGATAGACTAGAATCCTAGCCATTATTACCCATTGGTTATTAACCATTAGAGAAACTATTATCCATTGGATAATAGTTAGTCTTGACAATCAAGTACTTGTTTGATTTAAATATTAGACTTGGCCATGTGTGTTATTTGATTAAAATACAATTAGTACATTAGGTTAGTATTATTATACAAAGTACTTTGAAAGTAGTAGAATACTATATTAAATATTAGTCCTAGGTCATATCTAGTATAGATATTGTGTAGTACATGTATATATATATATATATATATATGTATGTACTTGTTGTATATATATATTATATTGTATATAGCATGTGTGTTATTAAATATTTTATTTAGAAAATCTAATTTACTTGAAAACTTAGATTTTATTGAAGACCCATAGTACATATATATATATATATATATATATTAGTATATATGTAGTCTTTTATAGTACATACAAGTGGGAGAGAGAGAGAGAGGGAGAGAGGAGAGAGATTACCGAGAGAGAGAGAGGAGAGAGATCCGAGAGAGAGAGAAGGAGGGAGAGAGAAAAAGAGAAGGAAAGAGGGAGAGAGAAATGTACCTTGATCTCCTTGACCTTCTTGATGTACCATTGCTTGATTTCTTGGTGATTACCTTCCTAGCAATCAATGACCTAGTTGTCCTAAATTCATTTTCTTATTGGGGAAATCTTGTACAAACTTTGCTAGCCAAAATCCTTACTCTTCCAATCCAAATCCTTGTCCTTCCATATCTATTATATATATAGTTATATTTATATATTGTGTACCAATGTACCAAGTGGAGAGAGAGAGAGAGATAGGAGGAGAGAGAGGCCGAGAGAGAGATTAAGAGAGAGAGATTCGGATGGAGAGAGAGAGGGAGAGAGTGATGTGTGTGCAAGTGATTGACATGCTTTGGTCATCCTTGTCCTAGTTGTGTATACTTTCAAATGAAAGCATAACCAATGCCATCCAATCTTGTCCTTCTTTGTACAAACCCTAATTTTATACTTGAAACAAATCCACTTGCTTGGCCAATCTTCCAAAATCCAATCCAAAGGACACATCCTAGCCTTGCATGCCTAGGTTTTTAGGTTATTTCTTGCAAGCAAACTTGATTTGCTTGAATAAAAAAATTGGAGGAAAGAGGGAGAGAGGGCAGCCGGCCAAAGAGAGGGAGGGAGAGCCCATTTGCCTATAAATAGGACCTCACACTTCTCATTCAACTCACACCTCTTCATTCTCCATGTTCTCTCCTTGAAAGCATAAGAATTCTTAGTGTTCTTGAGTAGTTCTAGCTTGTTCTTGAGCTTTCTTTCCATCTCCACCACTAAACCACCATACGACCACCACCTCGATCCTAAAGTAGTAGTAGTATAGGTTACGATCTAGTTTCGAGAGAAACCTTTCTCTTTCGAAGCTATCGGAAGCTTATCATAAGCCGTTACTCCGTTCGTTTGCCAACTTTCTTTCCGTCGATCTTTTCGTAGTCTTCCTACCGCCAAGAAGAAAGGTAGAATCTTCTTATACCCCTACCCTACATATATCGTATGATATGAGCGTGAGTAAGAATATGTAATACTTGGCTAGTTGATCGCATGACGTTGTTTGACGTAGAATTCTTTGAAGTATATGAGCATGATAATGTAGTTGTGATAATTAGCTTGTAGAACTTTCTTACTAAAAGTACGTAGTTTAATTTGATCTTGAGAATAATTGAATGCATGGCTTATAGAATCTTCCCAACTTGATTAACTCGTCAATAAACATATGTTGTTACGATTTCGTTTAAAAACAAAATGTTATTTCAAAACGAAGTATTCGTATTTTGACCTTTTCAAGGATTGTGAACTTGATCGCATGATTGCTTACCTTACTTGTGGTTGTAAACAAGCATGATTAAATAGAGTTGGATGATCTTGCTAGATTACTTTAAAGTGATTCGTCCCGCCGCGGAGTCTATGCATGATTACGAGACACGAGAACCAAAAAGGAGAAACATGACACTTAGGGAGTGGTTGATATGGATAAAAAGGATTTTTGAAACTACATAATGGCCGGACTTGGTAGCCTTATGTGAGTTGTGAAAACCCGCAAGGTGGTCGGACTTGGTAGCCCTTTGTGTGGACTTGAGAAAACCGCAATGAGGCCGGACTTGGTAGCCCATTGTGTAGATTGCTAATGGAGCCGGACGTGGTAGCTTCATTGGTAATTGGGCTTGGTTATCCGCGGAGAGGAGCCAATGCAAGCTTTTATAACGTGGCCGGACTTGGTAGCCCGTTGAATGAGAAATGATTTTTGAAATGAAATGGTGACACAGTTATGATGAGTCGCGTAGGAGAAACAAAGAAAGGCATGACACCAACGTAAGCAAGATAGTGAATGCGGATGTATCATTGTTAATTATGTTGTTAAATGAGCATGTGTAATTATTCATATGACTCTTCATTGTAAGTTATGGGTTAGCGGGTTGGATTATTCTATTGAGCTTCTGTAGCTCACGGTGTTACCTTTTTGGTGACCCTGACATATTATACTGGGGGCGACGCTGGTATAATGTGTCAGATTTTATAGATGAGCAGCAGGAACAGTACACCTTGGGGGCCTTTGGAGCCGAGGAACTTGCAAGGATGGAGGAAGAGGCGGAGCAGTAGTTAACCTTAGATTATTCCCTCTTTTGTTGAATAAAAGTACTCTTGTGAGACGTATGTTGTAATAATGAGCTAGACTCTCCTTAATTTATTCAATAAAAATGTTTATTTAACGTACCCAAAATTCGGGGCGTTACAACTTGGTATCAGAGCTTTAGGTTCAAAACCTCGGCCATGGGTAAAATGGGTAGCCTTTAAGATTAGTTTTAAGATAAGTTGACCGTTGCATAAACGTGACTTGATTTTTAAGTTTACCGTCCCAAATTGGGTGGAATTCTGACAAAACAATCTTTGGATTGAAGTAAGGTGGAAACTGGCAGTACCGCCGAACTGGGAATTCCCGAACAATTGGATGATGACTTGAATCAAGAATCGAATGTGGAGCATAGAATTTTCAATGTGTCCATAAGCATTAGCAAACCTTGTTTTAAAATGTTACTAATTGAAGTTAAAACTTCTTCTTGTAGATGGATCACCTAACCAACCTGATAGTTGGAGCTCACCAACTCGAGGTCACCCTAGAAACTATGACCATCCGACTGATGGAGAAGACTGACTACATTGTCATGATACTCGCAGAAATCCGTGATTTCAAAAGAGTACAGCATCATACCCCTACCCCTGTGGAAGATGACCCTTGGTTTCCTGTAATGTTCCCAATCCTGTGTGCCTTCCGTGTATTCTTTGGAGCCCTACCCCCGATGGAAAACTTTACGTATGGTGAAGAAGAAACCGGAGACGAGAAGGTTGCTCATGAGGTGACTAAGGAAGGAGAAGCTAGTGAGAGTAAGGATGAGCCCGAGGAGGACGAAGTTCTAGCCTGACCTTGAAGCCAAGAATACTATCTAGGAGTCCCTAAATAAACCTAGCAATAGTTGTAATCCTTTGGGATGTAAGATCTTTTAAACTAGGATCACTGTTGTTAGGCCTTTTAATGTAAAATAGGAAAATGTAGGACTCTTGATGTATCAAGCTTAAGGCTACTATAAGCCGCCTATGATGTACTTGTTTTCCCTAAGTAATGGAATTATGTGTTTCTTTTATGCGTGTTCATTGTTTATGTATGTACATGTGTCTTTACGAGACTACCCTTTCACACCGATAAGTCTAACACATAATTTTCTTATTATTGTAGATATGGCTAACTGTACCCCTGCTACACCGTTCACCTTTGCGGACCTGCTTACGTACAAGGCTCTGCTTGCACCCGAGAGTTACATCCCTATACCCCACTCGGGTATATTTGACCCTGCCACTGGCGAGCACACCTTCGAGGTTATTCTCGTGTCACCTTTAGCTGAGACCATGGACGTGGAGACCCTACATTTATCACTTAGTGACGCTGTTGAGGATGCCCGACAACGAGGGGAGTATTGGCTCGAGAAGAGGGAGAAGGAATGGAAGGAGGAGTTATGAGTATCTTTTGGACTTATCCCACCGCAGTAGTAGAGTCGTAATTTTAGAATAAGGTCCCGAAAGTTGTAGTCGCAGTTGTGTGAGTACGAACTTAGACCATGTATTAAGAGTATGTAGGATCATTCCACTTGTATTAGGAGAAATCGTGTCATTTGCTTTATAGTAGAATTATATGCTTACGATTGTATCTCTCTTTTATCTATAAAAAGCTTGTTTCCTTCAAAAGAGTACTGCTGCGTACTATTCTTTAGTAAATGAAACCCTTATTACAAAGGACAATTATTTTAGTTGACGCAAGTTGCTAAAGGATAGTGATTTTCTTTGATTACGAGTATTGTAACCCTCTGCCGATAGACATCTCATTTTTTTTTTAGGAACCATTTTTGGATAGATTTTCCAGGAGAGCGACAAGTGTTAGCCAAAGCCGAGGGGGACCCAGCCTTCACCCGCCGGCCATACCCGCAAGGGGGCCCCGGCAACCACCCCTCAACCCTTCAAAATTCAAACTTCAAATTTCAACCTCCAATTTCAAATTTTCAAAACTCAATCATTTCCCTCCTCCACTCACCCCTCACCCGGCCTATATGTACCCCACCACCACTTCCCATTTCCTTATCCTTTTCTCTTCATCTCTCTTACCATCTCATCCCCCAACCCGAACCATGGCCACCCGACGACGAGGATTTCCGGAAGACGCCGCGTTCTGAGAAATCGAGCAAACCGAGCTCACCCTAACGACCCAAGCGCTACGGTTGCAACCCTTCATCTTCCTCCTGTTCTGTGTCGTGCTGACAATGGGCATGCCACGGTGGTTCGGTAGGAACAACCGCCTCCGCACCTTCTGGTGCTGTGTTCTCGCTGTGACCGTCGCACTCGAGGTGTTCGTAAGGGCATACGAACGTCGTTTGATCCAAGCCTTCAATGATAGGTGGTAGGACGAGGCACATCAATGGCACCATAGCCATTATTATCTGCTTTTCCTTGCTTTTTCTTGTACCTACTGATGCCTTTAGGCATGTAGTATGTTGATCTTATGTTATCTTAAGAAATTTTATTTGCTTGTCTACCACAATCTGTCGTGTTCATTGCGTGCTAACTTCATAACAAAACCCCCTAAGTTCGAGTAACACCACCATTTCGGGAGAGTGCAGCTGTTAGTCTAAAGTGAGTAGCGAGTGCGGACTAGAAATAGCCAACCTACGCCTAACCTGCGACTTAAGATTGACTTGCTTCTTTTAAGGGGGATAGACGACGATTCAAGGACCAGTATAGTGACCTTGTCAAATCGGTAGACACGCACCAATTTCGAGGACGAAATTATTTTTAAGGGGGATAGGTTGTAACGACCCTGATTTTTGGCCAATAAAAATTTCGCTAAAAATTTGAATTTTATTTTAATACTTGGATTTCATTTTAACATCCAAAAATCGGTCATTATCGACTTATAAAATTTTGTTATTATATTTGAAAATTCTTTATTTATTTTATAAATCCCTTTTTGCGATTAATAATCCGTCATAATTAGGTTTATGACTTAGGAGATTGGAATTCATCGCCCGGGCATTAAGGTCATTTTCTAAAGACGAGTATGCCTATTAAGACCATGGTATAGTTACTTGGTAATTGTAGTAAAATCCTAGAAATTATTTTCTCGGCTGGAAATCCTACATGGCAACTGATTAGCTAGCAACCCTAATTACCGTTTGGCTTAGTTACATTTCCCTAACCTAGAGTGTTGCATCGATGTCGTAGTAGTTAGTAGAAATTTTGGTCTTTGCCTTGGCAGCTTGACCGCCTTGCTTTGGCTTGCCTAGGCTGCCTAGGCATCGGGTCATTGTTAGGCTTGCCTCGCCCAGGCATCGGGTCTCTGTCGCGCCTCGCCTCGGCGTCGGCTCATTGTCGCACTTGCCTTGGCGTCGGCTCGCTGTCGCGCTTGTCTTGCCTTGGCGTCGGCTCACTGTCGCGCCTGCCTTGCCTTGGCGTCGGCTCGCTGTCGCGCCTGCCTCGCCTAGGCATCGGGTCGCTGTCGGGTCTGCCTCGCCTAGGCGTCGGGTCACTGTTGGGTTGCTCTGCCCTGGCTG
This sequence comes from Rhododendron molle, assembly GCA_025413875.1. Lineage (NCBI taxonomy): Eukaryota > Viridiplantae > Streptophyta > Magnoliopsida > Ericales > Ericaceae > Rhododendron > Rhododendron molle. The sequence continues at coordinate 30,224,339 of CM046393.1, read as the reverse complement.
CCATCGGGTTCTGCCTTGGCATCGGGTCGCGCCTCGCTTTTGCCTTGGCGTTGCTGGGCTGCCATCGGGTTCTGCCTTGGCATCAGGTCGCGCCTCGCTTTTGCCTTGGCGTTGCTGGGCTGCCTTGCTCTGCTTGGGCTGCCATCGGGTTCTGCCTTGGCATCGAGTCACGCCTTGCTTTTGCCTTGCCCTCTGTTTGGCCACCAGGCTGCTGTGGCGGCCGCTTGGCGACTTCTCGGCCACCGGGCTGCCTTGGCCACTATTTGGCCACTTTCTGTGGTCGCCGGCTATTGCCGTGCCTTAGCCTTGTTTGGCCATCGCTTGTCGCACCGGCCACAGCCGTCGCTTGCGCCGCTGTGGCCAGCCTTAGCCGCTTGTTTGGCCATTTCTGGCCGCTGCGCTGCCACCGCCTTAGCCTTTGTTTGGCCATTCGCTTTGGCCACCGCTTGGCCACGCTCACCATTTCCTTGGCGTTTGACACCGTCGGCTTTAATATTCCGTTACTAGGCGATTTCCTACTAAATAAAACCAAAATACCACTCGAGCTATGAAAGCCTAGATTAAGTATCGTTAGTCTTTAACCGATTAGTTAGAATAGCCTAATGCCCATTTAACCTAATCACTGGGATCCCAAATCTAATTAGGTTACCCTAACCCTAGATGGACCATTTTACCCTTTTTGTCTTTATCCATTGGGCAATAGCGTTAGAGTTTCCTTTACCCATTGGTCAATAGGTAAACCTTAGTTAATATTCCTAAGTACGAGATTAGATTAGTTTAGTACTTAATTTCAAGTATTAGACTTTCTAGCATTAACCGTTGGATAATAACCGTTAGGAGTTTTATTAACCATTGGATGATAGACTAGAATCCTAGCCATTATTACCCATTGGTTATTAACCATTAGAGAAACTATTATCCATTGGATAATAGTTAGTCTTGACAATCAAGTACTTGTTTGATTTAAATATTAGACTTGGCCATGTGTGTTATTTGATTAAAATACAATTAGTACATTAGGTTAGTATTATTATACAAAGTACTTTGAAAGTAGTAGAATACTATATTAAATATTAGTCCTAGGTCATATCTAGTATAGATATTATGTAGTACATGTATATATATATATATATATATATATATATATATATATATATATATATATATATATATGTATGTATGTACTTGTTGTATATATATATTATATTGTATATAGCATGTGTATTATTAAATATTTTATTTAGAAAATCTAATTTACTTGAAAACTTAGATTTTATTAAAGACCCATAGTACATATATATATATATATATATATATATATATATTAGTATATATGTAGTCTTTTATAGTACATACAAGTGGGAGAGAGAGAGAGAGGAGAGAGATTGCTGAGAGAGAGAGAGGAGAGAGATCTGAGAGAGAGAGAGAGAAGGAGGGAGAGAGAAAAAGAGAAGGAAAGAGGGAGAGAGAAATGTACCTTGATCTCCTTGACCTTCTTGATGTACCATTGCTTGATTTCTTGGTGATTACCTTCCTAGCAATCTATGACCTAGTTGTCCTAAATTCATTTTCTTATTGGGGAAATCTTGTACAAACTTTGCTAGCCAAAATCCTTACTCTTCCAATCCAAATCCTTGTCCTTCCATATCTATTATATATATAGTTATATTTATATATTGTGTACCAATGTACCAAGAGGAGAGAGATAGGAGGAGAGAGAGGCCGAGAGAGAGAGATTGAGAGAGAGAGAGAGATTCGGATGGAGAGAGAGAGGGAGAGAGTGATGTGTGTGCAAGTGATTGACATGCTTTGGTCATCCTTGTCCTAGTTGTGTATACTTTCAAGTGAAAGCATAACCAATGCCATCCAATCTTGTCCTTCTTTGTACAAACCCTAATTTTATACTTGAAACAAATCCACTTGCTTGGCCAATCTTCCAAAATCCAATCCAAAGGACACATCCTAGCCTTGCATGCCTAGGTTTTTAGGTTATTTCTTGCAAGCAAACTTGATTTGCTTGAATAAAAAATTGGAGGAAAGAGGGAGAGAGGGCAGCCGGCCAAAGAGAGGGAGGGAGAGCCCATTTGCCTATAAATAGGACCTCACACTTCTCATTCAACTCACACCTCTTCATTCTCTAAGTTCTCTCCTTGAAAGCATAAGAATTCTTAGTGTTCTTGAGTAGTTCTAGCTTGTTCTTGAGCTTTCTTTCCATCTCCGCCACTAAACCACCATACGACCACCACCTCGATCCTAAAGTAGTAGTAGTAGTATAGGTTACGATCTAGTTTCGAGAGAAACCTTTCTCTTTCGAAGCTATCGGAAGCTTATCATAAACCGTTACTCCGTTCGTTTGCCAACTTTCTTTCCGTCGATCTTTTCGTAGTCTTCCTACCGCCAAGAAGAAAGGTAGAATCTTCTTATACCCCTACCCTACGTATATCGTATGATATGAGCGTGAGTAAGAATATGTAATACTTGGCTAGTTGATCGCATGACGTTGTTTGACGTAGAATTCTTTGAAGTATATGAGCATGATAATGTAGTTGTGATAATTAGCTTGTAGAACTTTCTTACTAAAAGTACGTAGTTTAATTTGATCTTGAGAATAATTGAATGCATGGCTTATAGAATCTTCCCAACTTGATTAACTCGTCAATAAACATATGTTGTTACGATTTCGTTTAAAAACAAAATGTTGTTTCAAAACGAAGTATTCGTAACCTTTTCAAGGATTGTGAACTTGATCGCATGATTGCTTACCTTACTTGTGGTTGTAAACAAGCATGATTAAATAGAGTTGGATGATCTTGCTAGATTACTTTAAAGTGATTCGTCCCGCCGCAGAGTCTATGCTTGATTACGAGACACGAGAACCAAAAAGTAGAAATATGACACTTAGGGAGTGGTTGATATGGATAAAAAGGATTTTTGAAACTACATAATGGCCGGACTTGGTAGCCTTATGTGAGTTGTGAAAACCATAAGGTGGCCGGACTTGGTAGCCCTTTGTGTGGACTTGCGAAAACCGCAATGAGGCCGGACTTGGTAGCCCATTGTGTAGATTGCTAATGGAGCCGGACGTGGTAGCTTCATTGGTAATTGGGCTTGGTTATCCGCGGAGAGGAGCCAATGCAAGCTTTTATAACGTGGCCGGACTTGGTAGCCCGTTGAATGAGAAATGATTTTTGAAATGAAATGGTTACACAGTTACGATGAGTCGCGTAGGAGAAACAAAGAAAGGCATGACACCAACGTAAGCAAGATAGTGAATGCGGATGTTTCATTGTTAATTATGTTGTTAAATGAGCATGTGTAATTATTCATATGACTCTTCATTGTAAGTTATGGGTTAGCGGGTTGGATTATTCTATTGAGCTTCTGTAGCTCACGGTGTTACCTTTTTGGTGACCCTGATATATTATACTGGGGCGACGCTGGTATAATGTGTCAGATTTAATAGATGTGCAGCAGGAACAGTACACCTTGGGGGCCTTTGGAGCCGAGGAACTTGCAAGGATGGAGGAAGAGGCGGAGCAGTAGTTAACCTTAGATTATTCCCTCTTTTGTTGAATAAAAGTACTCTTGTGAGACGTATGTTGTAATAATGAGCTAGACTCTCCTTAATTTATTCAATAAAAATGTTTATTTAACGTACCCAAAATTCGGGGCGTTACATTGGTACAGTCAATAACCCCGTTGGTCGGGTTTAGTGCAGGCGCAGTTTGGCCGTTGGGTATGGTGACCCTCCCTGTTTGGGCAGGAACAGTTGTACTGAGAACCGATTTTTTAGTGGTGGATGTGCCGTCTTCCTATAACGCGACTATAGGAAGAACCTGTTTGCATAAGATGAGGGCAGTTTCATCCACCTACCATCAGATGGTGAAGTTTCCAGGGTCCAATGGAATCGAGAGAATAAGGGGGAACCAGAAGACAGCCCAGCAATGCTTGGTTTCCATAATCAAAAAGGCACCCAAGGCACAGTTGGTGCAAACAGTTGAGGTTACCAATCAGCCGACCATCGAGGATGTCGGGGGGAATCCAGCCGAGAAAGTGGTGGAAGGATTGAAGAAAGTCCAGATCAACGAGAATGATCCCGAAAGGTATTTCCTGATCGGGGAAAACCTGTGCAAAGAAGAAGAGGAAGAACTGGTGAAATTTCTCAAAGAGCACGTGGACGTGTTTGCTTGGGTTCCCGAGGAGATGCCTGGGGTGGATGCAAACGTGATTTGCCACCACCTGAATGTGGACCCACGACACAAGCCTGTGATGCAGAAGAAAAGAAGATCTGCCGTACAGCATGTGGACGCTGTTATTGAAGAAGTCGACCGTTTGCTCGAGGCAAAAGGCGATACGAGAGGTTTACTACCCCGAGTGGTTATCCAACACAGTGGTGGTGAAAAAGAAGAATGGGAAATGGCGGGTATGCATCGATTTCACAGATCTAAACAAGGCTTGTCCGAAAGACAGTTTTCCCCTGCCCAGGATAGATCAGTTGGTGGATGCAACAGTTGGGTATGGGCGTATGAGTTTTCTCGAAGCTTATCGAGGATATCACCAGATAGCCATGTACGGCCCCGATCAGGAGAAGACGTCCTTTATCACACCACGAGGGTTGTACTGTTACAGTGTTATGCCCTTTGGTCTGAGGAATGCTGGAGCAACTTACCAGAGACTAGCAACGATTATGCTAAAGAATCTGCTCAGTAAGACCATGGAGGTGTACATAGACGATATGGTGGTGAAAAGCAAGGAGAAACGGGACCACATCGCTGATCTGAAAGAAGCTTTTGAGATACTAAGAGAGTATAAGCTGAAGCTCAATGTCTCGAATTGTGCATTTGGGGTAAGTTCTGGGAAGTTCCTGGGTCACTTAGTGACCATTAGACGGATAGAGGCGAATCCCGATCAAATAACAGCTTTGCAGAAGCTGCAGAGTCCGAGGACCACGAAGGAGGTCCAGCGGTTGACAGGGATGGCGGCAGCCCTTAACAGGTTCATCAGTCGTTCGAGTGACAAGTGTAGACCTTTCTTTCAATTGTTAAAGAAGAGAGAAGGTTACGAATGGGGAGCGGAGTGTGAACAAGCGTTCCAAGACCTGAAGAAGTACTTGGCGGCAGCCCCACTTCTGTCTACTCCTGAGCCTGGCGAGGTCCTGACCCTGTACTTAGCAGTATCCGAACATGCTGTAAGTGCGGTTCTATTGAGGAATAAGGGATCCGAACAAATCCCTGTCTATTACGTGAGCAAGACGCTATTGGATGCAGAAATGAGATATCTGCCCCTTGAGAAGTTGGTCCTGGCACTGAGGACGGCGGCTAGGAAGTTGCCCCATTACTTCCAAAGTCACAAAGTGGTGGTTTACACAGAGTTCCCGTTGAAGTCATTGCTTCGAAAGGCCGACTTCTCGGGACGAATACCATCTTGGTCGGTGGAATTGAGCCAGTATGATATTGATTATCAGCCGCGCACGGTAGTCAAAGGGCAAGTTTTGACAGATTTCGTGGCAGAGTTCTCTCCCACAGTGGCTCCACAGCCTCCTACGAGAAAGGAGCAGTTGGTCGAGCCATCAGCCGAGAAGCAAAAGGCGTCCGCCGAGCAGGACCCTTTGGAGTGGAAGCTTTTTGTAGATGGATCCGCATGCAACACCGGATCTGGAATCGGAGTGGTGCTTTTCCCTCCTGAAGGAATTATGATCGAATTGTCCCTACGCCTGGGTTTCAGCAAGGTCGAACAACGTATGGAGTACGAGGCGCGCCCCGCGGTGGTTACTGAGCGCAAGAACCTTGAAGGTAAAAGGAATTCGAGTATTCCGTGATTCACAACTCGTGGTGAATCACCGTCTGGGGAATACGAGGCCGGAATGAGAAGATGGCAGCCTACGTGGAGGCGGCCAAGGATTTGCTTGATACCTTCGAGAAGATACACATCGAGCAGATAACCTCTGGGCAGAATGCCCACGCCGACTCATTGGCTTGGTTGGCAGCGGCTGTGCCAACAGAGTTCAATGAGAAAGGTGGTAGTGGATTATCTTGCTGAGCCGAGTATTGGTAAAAGTGTGGAATTGGTCTTTGACGTGAACCAAGGACCAAGTTGGATGGATCCAATAGTGGAGTTCCTACGAGATGGGACACTCCCACAAATAAGAAAGAAGCTCACAAGATAAAGACAAAATCGCAAGATTTTGGCTATCACCGAGGGGAAATTATACAGAAAGTCCTTCACTGGACCGTACCTGCTTTGTGTGCACCCGAGATGGTGCAGGAAATTCCTACACGAGATACACGAGGGAACATGTGGAAGTCATGCGGTGGGAGATCCATTGCACACCGTGCAATCACCCAGTGTTTTCTTGGTGGCCACACATGCAAGAAGATGCAAAGGTGTATGTAAAAATCTGTGAGAAGTGTCAAAAGTTCTCACCCATGATCCGAACACCAGCCGAAGATCTGGTGCCCCTGACAAGTCCTTGGCCGTTTGCGCAGTGGGGTAAGGACATCGTGGGTCCACTCCACAAGGCTACTGGGAACAGGAAGTCTCTGTTGGTAGCAACGGACTACTTTACCAAGTGGATTGAAACAGAACCACTGGCAAAAATCACAGAACCTATGATAGAAAGGTTCGTGTGGAAGAGCATCATCACTCGATTTGGGGTTCCTTATTCCTTGATCACTGATAATGGGTCGCAGTTCCAGAAAAAGTTCAATGCTTTTTGCGCCCAGTATGGAATAAAGAACTACTATTCCACACCGGCCTACCCTCAAAGCAATGGGCAGGCAGAGGCGTCCAACAAGGCTATACTTGACGGGATCAAGAAAAGGTTGGACAAAGCAAAAGGCAAGTGGCCTGACGAATTGCCACTGGTCCTGTGGGCACACCAAACAACTCCTGGGAGTTCTACGGGAGAGACCCCCTATTCGCTAGCATATGGAACAGAGGCTGAGATTCCATTGGAGGTTGGTTTGCCGACCAACAGAACCACACTGGTGGAGAGTGGGGGCAATGACAGAGCCCTGGAAATTGAGCTGGACCTTGCCGAGGAGAGGAGAGAACGAGCTCTGGTGCACAACAAGCATGTCCACCCACGAGAGTTTGGTGTTGGAGACCTTGTGCTACGAAAGGTGCTCGGCAACACCAAGGTGGCCAACGAGGGCAAGTTGGGGGCCAATTGGGAGGCCCCGTATCGAGTTACAGAGGTTGTGGGCATTGGGGCATATCGATTGGCAGACCTGGACGGGAACCCGGTACCAAGGCCCTGGAATGTTCACAACTTGAGGAAGTTCTACTATGGGCTCCCGCGCCCGGAAAAGGCGCTAACTCGAAGAGTCGCCACCCGGAGCTTTGAGATGGATGATCCGAGAAACCGAGAGCTTGATTTGAAAAAGGCTTTTGGTCTAGCGAAAACGTTGAGATTTTGGATCCGGGAGCCACGTTACGAACGGGGAAGGTTTTGTTGAAAAAGCACCCCGCTCGCCCGGTAAAACCGGTCTCTACTTGATGTTTTAAAAAGGGGGGGAATCTTCAATATTATTTGGAATATCAAACTCTTTAATAAAGCACGTAACGGGAAAGGGACATGGGAAATATATCACATTGGCGTGCGTGTGGTGCTATGCACAGTCGTGATAAAATGATATGCATAAATGGAAGTAAATAACATTCAACAGATTGTTTGGGCCTCGAATACCGCTCACGGCACCCTGAGATGCCAGTGCGAGGCATCTCAACATGCCGTGCGTGGCACCCGCTCACTGCCGATCGTTGGACCTCGTAATATCGCTCACGGCACCCTGCGATGCCGCGCGAGTTATCTCAACATGCCGTGGCGTGGCACTGCTCGCCTATCAGACCGTTGCAGTCTTTCAAAACATCATTTAGCTCACTGGTTTCTCTATAGATCTTTTGAAAACTCACGAATAGCCACGGCGGTCAGATCATCCCAAGAACGTCATTATCCTTCTCAAAACATAGTTTTAAAGTAGTTTTCAACGTTTTTGATCACTTGGGATGATCTTGAAAAGATTTTAGAAGAGCCGAACATGTCTTGTAGATATGGTCTTATTTTAAGAGCTACGTAAACAAGAAACAAAGAAAAGCAGTAACCACAAAGCAGAGGAAAACTGAGATCCCACTGCTCACAATAGCACTAAGTGTGCACCATGTCGGCGCCGAGAGTCGTGCCGTATGCGTCGATCAACAGACCGTAGCGGTTCCCCAACCTCAGCACAGTGTTGGTTTTATTTTATGAAAATAGGTTTTGAGTCAGGATCTAACCAAAAGGGATTAGATCTGCTGACAGAAAGGTCCCCTCAGGACCAGAACGGAATCTAGTCCGAGAAAACTAGTTTATACCTTTGGTTTCGAGCTTGATCAAGGATCGTGGATGCAAGGATGTGGATGGATCGTCACGGATGTGGATGGGGGAAGTTAAATGAGACGAAGGGAGTATGGGTGTGAGTGAAGGTTAGGTGTTTTGGGGGTGATGAGTCTTTGAAGTTAATGAAGGATCAACTTCAATGATGAGAAGGGAGTGAGTGAAAGCACTTAAAGAAGGTCTTTTGGGAATGACATTCTTTAAAGCTTGGAAATGGCAATGGAAATAAGAAAGTGGGTGTAGAAATTTAGAGAGAGAAAGTAGAGTGAGAAAGCCAAGAGAAAGGCAAGAGAGGGACTCAAAAGAAAGGCTAAGAGGGACCTCTTTCCCTTGAGTGGAGGGGTTAATTTATAGGCAAAGGCCAAGGATTTTGAATTTCAAGTGGTGGAGGTATTTTCTGGGCGGGCCAGAAGTGCATTTTCGGCTGAGCCAGTCATCAGCTGTGGCTCACACTGGCGTGGCCGACAGCTTTCTGAGCCAGCCAGCTTTTTGCTCAAGGTGCCGTGCGGAGGGGTTTGGCTGCGCACGGTCCCTTGAATTTCTCAAGGTGCCGTGCGCTCCAATTTGGCTCCGCACGGTACCTCCTCCTGTGGTCCAGGGCCTTTTGGGCCTTTTTTTATTGGGCTTGGCTGGGTTTGTTGGATTTGTTGGGTTTTTGGCTTTAAAGGAGATCCTTTTTCAAGCTCGCAAAGGTATCGTTTCCTCTATTTCATCATCGGGGTGGACAAAGACTCTTCGAGGTCCGGATTGGGGTGTCTACAGTAGTCCCTTTTTAACGTAACTCGGATACCATTAGTTGGTACGAGTGACGCTTAAAGAATAGGAATCCCAATCCGTTGCTCTAGTGCCTTTGAACAGAGACAGAGTGAAAAATGCAAGTAAATAACGATGGTGGTCGCGCTCGGAGAGCTGCCTCGTGCCCGTTGTAGGGATCGGACCGTAGTTACCTGGGACATTACAATGAGAGAAAATGAGTCTCAAAGGACAAACTCGTGGAGAGAAAAATAACAGAGTGCTCGTGGTGTCGTGGTATGCAAAACATTTGTTTTAAAGGAAAAACTCGAGACAAGCCCTGAGGCGAAAATTAAGACGAGCCTCGGGTGGCGAAAATCGAGGCAAGCCCTGGGGCGAAAATCGAGACGTTAGGTCCGTTAGACCGTGGCTCAAGAGACGAAGAGACGTTAGGCTGTTAGACCGTGGCTCGAGAGACTAAAAAGCTGAGACGAGCCTTCGGGAGGTGAAAGGTTGCGAGACGAGCCCTCGGAAGGTTAAAATTGAATTTTGAATTTTGAGACGAGCCTCGGAGGCGAAAATTGAATTTTGAATTTTGAGACGAGCCCTCGGGAGGCTTAAAATTGAATTTTGAATTTTTGAGGCGAGCCCCTTGGGAGGCGAAAATTGAATTTTGAATTTTGAGACAAGCCCTCAGGCCGAAAATTGAATTTTGAGACGAGCCCTCGGGAGGCGAAAATTGAATTTTGAATTTTTGAGACGAGCCCTCGGGAGGCGAAAATTGAATTTTGAGACGAGCCCTCGGGAGGCGAAAATTGAATTTTGAATTTTTGAGACGAGCCCTTGGGAGGCGAAAATTGAATTCTGAGACGAGCCCTCGGGAGGCGAAAATTGAATTCTAAGACGAGCCCTCGGGAAGCGAAAATGGAATTCTGAATTTTTGAGACGAGCCCTTGGGAGGCGAAAACTGAATTTTGAGACGAGCCCTCGGGAGGCGAAAATGGAATTCTGAATTTTTGAGACGAGCCCACGCTGGGGAAAATACGTCGAGCTAAAAACGTTCGACTAAAAATCCGGAGACCAATCATGGCAAGTCCCGGGGGGCGAATACCGAGGAAGAGACGAGTACGGCGAATTCCCGGGGAATCAAATGGTGTCATAACCAATGCACGATATTCTAAGGGATCTTTACTGCAAAACGGCCGAGAATTGAGTTTCCAAGAGGATTTTGGTGGCTGATTGGATCAACTTTCGAGAAAACATTTAAACTTCTGAAGCCAGGGTGCCGTGTGGTCCAGGTTCAAGGGGCACGGCACCTCGATCTTCTAAGCACCCCTTCGATTTCCGAGAACAATTGGCAGATTTGAGGGCACCCATTAATTCGGGTGTGTCCGTTCGATGGCTGGGACGACTTTATAAGCATGGTGGTGCCTCATTCTATGCACCACCAACAAATTCTCAAGCCTTTCTACATTCTTTTCCTTTTCTTGAGAAAAAAAAACAGGTTGCTTCCGCATGGACAACAGTCGTTTGGCAGCCCGTGTCGAGGCGTTGGAGGCCGAGATGGCCTACTACCGTGGAGAGATCGAGGAGTTGAACACACAAATTGCGAGACTCATCACGACTATCCATTCCCTCCGCCGTGCCGTCTCCAACCTTCAAGACTTCTGCTTCGATCAATTGGATGACAAAGACAATCCGGAGTCCGCTCCGGGGCGTGAGTCAGATGAGACAGCGGAAGACTCCGAGGGTAATCCGAATGGTTCGGATGACCGCTCGGACGGGGCGAACGACTGAGACGAAGGGCTAGAGGAAAGAAGGAAGAAGGAGAAGAAGGAAGAGGAAAAAGGAAAAAGGGCAGTAGGCCCTGTAGTTGTTTTTGTTGTTTTTCTTTTTTTTTTTTGAAATGTAATGACAAATCCCGGGGGTTACCCCGGGTGTTATCAATGAAAAGTCCTTTTTCTTCTTCCTCTTTCTCGCATATATCTCCCTAACTCTGAATCGAATCGAACGTGAAAATGCCAAACTGCTTTCAAGAAGCAGACTGTCGAAAGCAGATCAGCGTGCCGTCTTGCGGCTAATTTAGGGACGCACGGTAACATAAATTAAATGTACCTGCATGCTCGTCCAGGGTGCCGTGCGACACGCATAAGGTGCCGCGGCGGCTTGGGCCGTGAACCCGGTCCAATCTTTGGTTTCCGAATGGTCCGTTCAGGGAATATATATATAGGGTGTACACAGTACACCCCACCCGTTTGCTATTCCTCTTTCTATCTCTCTCTCGATCACTCTCTCTCATGTGCTATCTCTCGCTCTCTCGCTCTCTCAATCGCTCTCTCTCTTCTCTTGCTCTCTCTCTCTCGCTGCTCTCTCTCTCTTGCTGCTCTCTCTCTCTCTCCCTCTCTCATATATTGCGATCATGGAGTCCAGGGACACACCTGGTGACAGTCACTCATCACGAGTTGATATTACTTCGCCTCCGATCGTCCCGGAGGTTGTGGCTATGGCCGAGGGCGTTCCGGAGGCCATGGGGGTCTCGGACCAGGCGACATTGGCCGAGGGGGCCGTGGCCGAGGCCACCGTGGTGGACGGCAGTGGTGGAGGCGACGGTGGTAGTGTAGTATTGGCCGGGTACGGCCAGGAGACGGAGACTCCGGGTGCAGTGGAGTCGAGGGACGATGTCGAGGTTTCGGGCCGGTCAGAGGCGGCGGCTAGCGTGGAGGAGAGGACCACGGAGGGTCACGGTGGCGGTGGCTTAGACCAGGGGGTAGAGGAGACAGAGGCCTCTCCCGCGAGAGAGCCTCGGACTGACTTGGGGAAGGCCCCCGTCGTCGAGGGTGAGCCGGAGGTGGAGCTAGTGGTGGAGGACACGCCGCCCTTGTTTGCGGGTAGTGGCGTAGGGTCGTCACGCCCCATAGGCACGGGCGACTACTTTGGTGACGGGCGCCCATGGAGGACGTGGCCGGAGTTGGTGCACGTGTTTCCGGGTTACGGACGCTTTATCGGCGGCCCGCGAGGCGTAGAGTTACGTGTCGTTAGGGATCGAGGTGCCGTGGAGCCGGGGTCGAGGGAGAGGCGAGCCGAGGAGGCCGGGTGACGGCTCCTCACGTCACTGTGGTGGCTGAGGCGACACGGGCGTTGCAGGGGCGAGGGCTCTACGACGAGGCGGCCTACGTGCCTTTCAACACGTGGTGGTGCCTTCGCTTTTGACCCTTACACGCCACGGAGGCCGACTTACGACGAGGCTCTGGTCCTGAGGACCTCAGCGGCACCTTTCTTTGCGCCGAGACGAGGTATACTTTAAATGTCTAGCATTTCAAATTCCAACGCATCGTATTTCCGTTTCGTTACATCCAAGTATACCATTGTATTGCATGCCATGGCTGTTACCGAATATTTGCTGATTTGTTGCAACAGCGATCTCGCTCTCGTGTTACGGAGGTTCGGCGGTGCCGACGTTTTGGGAGAGGTTGCCCGAGGCTTCATGGAGATAGTGAGGCGGCGGGCTTCGGGAGTTCGTCGGGTACTTGGGCAGGTGTGTGCAACCCACCGCCTGGCAGAGGGCTTTGGCCGAGAGGTGGTGGGACACGGCGAATACCCTCCACTTTTCTTTCGGTGAGCCGACCTGACGCCGCTGGACTTTGCGGCGATCACCGGTCTCGTGGTCGGAGGTGACCTTATCCTTTGACGACGCCACAGGAGGCGGCGGCGTTCCAGGCGATGTCCGGGACACGAGAAGGCGAGGGGACGATGGCACGCCCAGCTCCTGAGGTTTTGGACAGAGAGGCTCCCGACCGACAGGGCAGAGGAGGAGCAGATGGCGAGGTGTTTCCTGCTATACTTACTTGGTGCGTCCCTGTTTCCCAACAGGTGCAACCGAGTGCACCTTTCGCTTCTCCCAGCCGTGAGGGACGTCGGGGAGATCGCCCGCTTCGACTGGGGAGGTGCGGCGCTGGGGACGTGTTATGCCTTTATGGGCTCTCTTTCCCGTGGGGCAGGAGTGAGTTTCGGAGGCTACTGAAGGGTTTGGGAGGTACATTTCTTTTCCTTTCTCATGAATAGTTAGCTTTCCATTTATATCAATTCAATATATATCTTGTGCTAACTTTCGATGCCTTGAATTGCAGCTTTGGACGTACGAGGTTATAGGGATGTACCCTCCCGAGACCACGTGTCCCGACGACACGATACTCCCCCGAGCCCTACGCTGGTCGACAGAGTACAAGGGCGTGAAGAGGGGGAGAGGCAAGCTGGATGCCTTCCGTCTTTACTTGGATGAGCTGCGTCCTGATCAGGTACTAAGGCATTTCCATATCCATTTCCGGCTTATTTTCATTCAATCAGCACCTTGATATTGCTTATTCTTGATGACAGGTCCACTGGCGGGTGTGGGACCGCTTCGAGATCCCCTACGTGGCACAGAGTAGGGAGGTTGCCAGGGGGAGAGTGCTTCTCGAGTCCCTTACGGCTGGCGGTGGTACTTGGGTGACCGAGTGTCACGCCGGTCGTTGAGGCTGGACACCTTTCGAGTCCCCGCGCTTCTGCTTCTAGTGCAGGAAGACACAAGACACGCGGAGGGAGGTCGAGCAGTTCCACACGGCCGGACCTCGAGTTGGAGCCGCCGAGGCGAGTCTTGGCCTTGCTGGCCGACTACGCAGATCGTTCTCGTGCCTAATGGCGGAGTCGAGGATACGTCGCTTGGAGGCGACAGGCGCACGAGAGAGTCTTGGAAGAAGTGGGAAGGAAGAGAGACAGAGCGACGGAGTCACGGGGTCGTGGTGACAGAGGTCGCAGTGAGGGTGCAGGCCCGAGTGGCCTAATCTCCCTGCCTCTCTTGGACAGTGGACGTGACAACCCGCAGGAGCCCTGCCTAGTTTGTAGCGACCACGCCTGCGATTGAGGCTCCAGCTGCTTTCGCTCGTGTACAACATGCTTTCATTCTTCCGTACGTTCGCTCTTTCTACATGTTCTGATTGATTTCCTTCATTGCAGGCCCCTCCAGGGTACGTGAAGGAGATGGCAGAGGCCATGATGGGCCTGGAGCAGCTGGTGAGGCAGTACGCCATGGGCCACCCTCCGGAGGTGTTGCCTCGCGTCGGTGGGTCGATGGTATACTCTAGAACTTCAGTCAATTGCTTTACTTCTATCATTTATGATTATGATTATGATGCAAATGTCATATGAATGCTATACCATTGCAGGCTAGAGGAGGGGCTACACGAGGGTTGCGGCGAAAGTCCGTCCGCCCGATAGTACGACAGGTCTCCTCTGCCGGCTCACGGGAGGAGCCGGCATCGAAGAGGACACGACGCTCTGTAGGGACCGAGGACGAGCCTATCGATGTTTCCGAGGACGATACACCCGAGCCTACAAGCGTTGACCTGGAGGTCACCTCAGGAGACACTATGCCTAGGGCGACGGGTACTCAGGCGGCGAGCAGCTCTCCTGCGGACGAGGAGATCTCCGTAGAGGACGAGGAGGAGAGCGAGGGCGAGGACGAGGATGAGAGTTGAGCTCCTCTCTTGTTTTGTGTTTTTGACGGAGCCTGCGTGCTTCTTTTGCTAGGGCGCCTGTTTGCCCTTGGTGGATAGGACTTCGATCATTGGGTCATTGTGCCCCTTTTTGTACTTCGACTCCTGGATGCTTTTGGATTTATACAGAGATTTTGTTCTTTCATTGTTTATGTCATTCAATTTCCTTTTGTTTGCACGAAGAAAACTGAATAACCAAAACATTAACCGAACTGTGCAACTAAGCCGAATGTGAGGTTTGTGAGGCGGGACATATTAACAATCGACGTATATTGACAGTGGAATAGAAATCAAAGAAGGCAAGCAAACCGTTGTAAAGTAGACTCTGCATACAAGACTTTATATAGACATCTTTGCAACTGACTCCAGACATGAATATGAGACAATAATGCCCTTTGAATCTTGCTATGATGCTCGGAAATTCTATTTTGCCTCTGGAATATACTCGAAAAGTAGGAAACGTTGACTCTAACATGTGACATTTTCGAGTTTTGACTCTGGACATGAACCGGAACTTGGACTAAGTCACTTTTGGCCATTATGACCTGTAGGACTTGAAAGAACGACTTGGAATGACCCGAAACGGACTTTGATACTTTGACATGGCTTAAGGAACGGATTTTATCGAGTTTTCATGCCACGACGGCGAATCCCGGGAGTTATCTTGAAACAAAATATCCATGAAGTCCCAAATACCCGTTAGAGTGTGTTTAGGTGCTGGTTGGTGCTTTGTAGGGCCTTGATTCCATCTTGGGGTGTTGCTGCCAAAAACTGCAGAAATGCAGAGTCAAGGTGCCGTGCGCGTACACCAAGGTGCCGTGCGGGTAAGAATCTGCCTCACGGTACCTTAATCACCTTGCCGTGGGACTTTTCTGGTTCCAACGTGCCGTGTGATCCATCAAGGTGCCGTGCGAGGCACTTTTCCTGACAGATTGTTGTTTTGTTGTTTCCCAAGGCAGATTGCTCGGAGATTGAGGTTTGACCCATGCAGTGGCATTTCTGAGCCAATGCATGTCTGTTTTGAATCTTCTAGGACTTGACCAAGCTTTTCCCTATGTTGGACTCATGGAAAACTTGCACTTTTGAAACCCAAAGCTCTTTGAAAGTTGAAGTTGTCCCTTCTACCTCTCCTATAAATTCAGGCTCTCTCATTCTATATTCTCCACACCTCATCCAACTCTTGTCTTCTTTCTTTGCTTCTTGAAATGGCTCTTTCTCTTACCGGTTCACTTCGTCCATGGTTGGCTTCGATGGAAGGTGTCGATTGGCTCAACTTCCGAGCTCACGGTCTCTATTCCATGCGGTACCTTCGCAACATCCGTCTTCGCCCCGAACTTTTGAGGGCAGCTGTGAGTTTCTGGGATCCGGAGGTTCACGTGTTCCGGTTTGGCGATCAGGAGCTTTATCCCACTGTCGAGGAGTTCCGTGCGTACCTCGAGGGCTTTGGTTCAGGGGATGTCATCATTCCTTCTGTGCGCGAGAGCGCTTACAGGGTCTTGGCTGCGGCCCTTGGATTGGGTGATGGTGCTGCTCGCTACTTGGTTAGGAATGGCCAGCTTAATGTCATGCGCCTTATCGAGCTATTTTCTCCTCCTGGCGATCTTGGAGATATGACTTATCAGACTCGACGCATGACTGCTCTCTGCATGTGCCTGCTTGCGACCTATCTCTTAGTTTCTTCTGCCGGTCACGCTAGTTCGGCGCCGTCATTCAGCTCGAGTAGAGGCTCGAAAGGACGTGATTCCAATGGTTTTGGCCGAGACGTTGATTGGTTTGGACAAGATTCGTTCTGGAGGGACCGAGACTTTCGGTGGTAGCCCCCTTCTCCTACAGGTTGACTTCTCACTTAGCTCTCCTTTTTCGGTTTTTTTCTCACGTTCTCATTTTACCTCGACACTCAGCTTGGCTTTCTACGGTTTCTTACTTGTTTTCTCTCTTCCCACAGATTTCGCTTTGTGACAAGGTGAATGTGCTGACCATTCCTTCTGGCAATTGGTCATATGAGGCGAGGTTACTGTCTCAGCGATGCTTCGAGTTTGAGGATAGGAGCAGGGCCGAGTGGGTCGATTTTCTCAGGCGCCGGCGAGCGGAGACCATTGCTTGGAGGTGTCAATGGCTGGATCTTCCTCCCATGATAGTGCACTACATGGGCCCTCAGTAGGTCGTCCTTGCTGGTTTGGGAGCTTTTACCTTCTACATCCCTTATCGCATCCAGCGACAGCTAGGTTTGAGGCAGGAGGCCCCTGCCGAGGTTCTCGTGGATGTGGTTCTGCCTCTCTTCAGCCATTCGGTTCTTTGCCACTACCAGCGCTTTTGGATGACACGCGAGGTGACCGACACACATCCTTATCCTTCTGTGGCGATGCGCGGGAGCTATCGAAAGTGGCTTAGGAGGGACATCGCAGCGAGGGCTGGAGCCCAAGGAAACTGACTCGATCCTACTTCCCTGACCGTTCAATAAATTGTGGACCCTCTTCTCATTATGTCGTATTTCTTTTGGTTTTGAAAGCTTTGCCCAACCTTATGTAGCGGAAGTAATAGTGTTAATAAAAGCGAGTCTTGGAGGGTTTCCCCCTTCTCGACTTTTGTTTTTCAAACCTTCTCAACCTGGATCTTTATTTTGATGGATCGTGACCGGGCCTCAGTGTGAGACTGCCTACGTATCCTTCTGGCGAACGAATCAGGTCATGACGTAGTTCAGGGTAAGGTTTGCTCTGGTTTTAACACTCTCCTTTTGCGCTCTAACTTTTGCCTAGAACCGCCATTTTGGGTTTTCGGTCTAGCGAGCTCATTTATTGTATGCCTTAACTTTTGCCTAGGATGCCCTGACGGGTTTTCATCCTAGCAGGCTTTGCTCTAATTTTTGCCTAGGACTGCCCGCCCTTGCGGTTTTCAGCCTAGCGAGCTTCTCTCAGGGGTAATAGCGCTTGAGTTGATCCAGGTTGACCAAGGTTGAGAATTCATTTCCGTCCAAGTCGATGAGTTGCGCAGCTCCTCCAGAAAGGATGGTCTTGATAATGTACGGTCCGGACCATTTTGGTCGAAACTTTCCTCGTGGGTCGTAAACAGGAGCCCGGATTTCCTTTAAAACCATGTCACCCTCTATCAAGTTCCTGGGTTTCACTTTCTTGTTGAATGCCCGTGCAATCCTTTGTTGGTACCCTTGGATGTGGTAAAGAGCCCTTAACCGGCGTTCATCGAATAGCATAAGTTCTTCGAACCGATTGCTCAACCATTCTGCCTCTTGGATTTCATATTCAATCATAGTTCGAAGAGATGGGACTTCCAATTCTATGGGGAGCACCGCTTCCATTACATAAACCAAAGAGTAGGGGGTTGCTCCCGTTGGTGTTCGCACAGATGTGCGATACCCCCACAGAGCCAGGGGTAGTTGTTCATACCAGTCCCTTGCGGATTGAATGGTCTTCTCCAGAATGGCTTTGATTGTCTTATTGGCGGCCTCCACGGCGCCATTAGTCTGCGGCCGATAAGTCGTCGATTTGTGCACTTGAATTTGGAACTCATCCAAAACTTCCCGGGCTCGTCCTTTGAAATGAACCCCATTATCAGATACGAAAGCTTGGGGGACCCCGTACCGGTAAATGACATTTTGCTTGATGAAATGTGCAACTTGAACCGCAGTCAAAGTGGCATAGGAAGCAGCTTCTACCCATTTCGTGAAATAATCGACGGCTACTAAAATGAACTTGTGACCATTGGATGCTGCCGGCACGATCCTTCCGATGACGTCAATTCCCCATGTCGAGAAAGGCCATGGTGAGGTCATTTGTTGCAGCTCATGTGGCGGGACATGCGTGAGATTAGCATGAATTTGGCACTTTCTACACCTTCGCACATATTCCACACATTCCGTTTCCATGGTGGTCCAGAAGTATCCTTGCCTGAGGATTTTCTTAGCGAGCATTATACCATTCATGTGAGGGCCACATACACCTTCGTGGACTTCCTCCATTACCCTCTTCGCATCTTCCCCATGGACGCATAACTTGTGCGTACCGCAGTGTGATCTTCGGTATAGGTTCCCTCCACAGATAATGTATTGAGCCGCCATTCTCTGGAGAGCGATTCGGTCCTTCTTGCTTGCTCCCATGGGGTACTCTCCTCTTTCTACATATCTCCAAATATCGAAGTACCATGGCTGACCATCATCGGGTTCTTCGATCGTCATGACATGCTGGTAGGCTGGAGTATCCCTTTGTTCTATCACGATCGGCCTTAACTTTACACCAATAGGGATCTCGACCATCGATGCCAACGTTGCCAAAGCGTCTGCGAATTGATTTTTGAACCTCGGGACATGAGTGAATGTTACCCTGGTGAAGTGGGGGATGAGATCTTCGAGATCGTGGTGATATGACTTTAGTTTTTCTTCCTTGACTTTCCAATCACCATTTGCCTGGGACACGACCAAGTTCGAATCTCCCACGACTTCCAGTTTTTCTATGCCGATCTCAATGGCTGCCTCCATACCGACGATGCAAGCCTCATACTCTGCCTGATTATTGGTGACTTCGAAGTTAAGCTTGAATGCCAACGGGATGTGCGACCCATCGGGCGAAATGAGTAATACACCGATTCCGAACCCCTTTTGGTTAGCTGCTCCGTCAAAGTACAATCGCCAAATGTCCTCGGCTACCGCCATTATGTCTTCATCTGGGAAACTGAATTAGGCATCCTCCCCTCCCTCAACTGGGCAATCGGCCAGGAATTCTGCGACAGCTCTTCCGTTCACTGACTTTCGGGTGACATACTTTAATTCAAATTCACCAAGCATCAGCAACCATCGCGCCATTCTTCCTGTGAGGGCTGGTTTTTCGAATAGATATTTTAGGGGATCCATCCGAGATATCAGCCTCACCGGGTAGGCGAGCATGTAATGTCTCAACTTCCTGGAAGCCCATATAAGTGCCCAGCATGTCTTTTCCAGGGAAGTGTACCGCTCTTCGGGTCCAACCATCTTTTTACTGAGGTAGTAAACAGCCCTTTCAACCCCATCATCTCCTTCCTGTGCCAACATACACCCCATTGAGGACGAAGTGACCGACAGGTATAGGATCAAAGGTTTTCCTGTTACGAGCGGTGTTAATACCGGTGGCTTGTTCAGGTAGGCCTTGATGGCTTCGAAAATTTCTGGAACCTATCGTCCCAAGCGAACGGCACTCCTTTCTTGAGTAAACGGAATAGGGGTTCGCAAGTCGAGGTCAGCTTTGCAATGAATCGACTGATGAATTGCACCTTGCCGAGGAAACTCCTTACATCCTTCTCAGATCTCGGCGGTTCCATTTCTAGGATGGCTTTGATTTTCGATGGATCGACTTCGATGCCTCGGGTGGTGATCATGAACCCAAGCATCTTCCCTGCAGTGACTCCGAACGTGCATTTGGCGGGGTTGAGCCGCATCTTGTACTTCCTGATTCTTTCGAAAAACTTCCTGAGCGCGGGCAGATGTCCTTCTCGCTCTTTGGCTTTAACAATCATATCGTCAACGTAGACCTCTATCTCTTTATGAATCATGCCGTGTAGCAATGCCGTGGCGGCCCGCTGGTAAGTAGATCCGGCGTTCTTTAGTCCGAAAAGCATGACTCGATAACAATATATCCCCCACTCAGTGATGAACGTAGTTTTTTCCCGATCCTCTGGAGCCATAAGGATTTGATTGTACCCGAAAAACCATCCATGAAAGAGAGTAGGGCATGACCGGCAGTATTATCAACTAACACATCAATGTGTGGTAGCGGGAAGTCATCTTTTGGGCTGGCTTTGTTGAGATCCCTGAAATCGACGCAGACCCTTATTTTACCATCCTTCTTTGGTACTGGGACGATGTTTGCAACCCACTGAGGGTATTCAGTTACCATTAAAAACCCAGCGTTAATCTGTTTAGTGACTTCTTCCTTTATCTTAAGCACCCAGTCAGGTCTCATGCGCCTTAGTTTCTGTTTTACTGGTTTCGCATCAGGATAGAGGGGAATCCGGTGTTCCACAATTTCAGGATCGATTCCGGGCATATCTGCATGTGACCATGCAAACACATCGTCGAACTCTTTGAGCAAATCTATGAGGGCCTTGCTTTCTTCGGCGGATAGCGCGGAACCGATCTGGATCACCCGGGGACTCCCTTCATCTCTCAAATTTATTAAAACGATTTCTTCTTTTACAAGTTGAGCATGCCTTTCATCTTCCCTGTCGATTAGGGATCGAATTTCTTTGGGGATGTCCCCATCGAAATCAATCTCTTCATCACCAGGGTCGACGCAATTTATTTCAAAGTCAGGGAAGTAAGCAGAATCAGATTCCTTCATTTCATTATTAACGGAGGCCTCGGGGGCACCATACACACGGGTGGATTCGAACTCGAAGTACAGACTCTGAGAGTTTGGGCCAAGAGGCACCAACTCGGACTCAGCAGACTCAGAAGACTCAGAAGACTTAACAGACTCAAATTCAGACTCAGATTCAGACTCAGACTCGTGGTGAGTTGCACTCGGTATGAAGGTCCAGTTCTTGTATCCTCCAGCAGCATCCATGATGAGCAAAGTCGGATCCTCAGGGGTATCTTGTTCCATCATCAGCACTTCTGCTTCCGCAGCTGTACCCATTGACTCGTCTTCCCTAAACAGAGTTGCGAGACTACCCATGGCAAAAACCCCAATCCAGTCAGGGAGCTCTTTCTGCTTTTCCACAACCTCAGCTTCTTCGTCACTATCTGGCCAGACATCGTTGGCGAATATCTCAAACCCTGGCAGGAAGGTATTGGTTTCCTCGTCCCAA
Source organism: Rhododendron molle (assembly GCA_025413875.1). Lineage (NCBI taxonomy): Eukaryota > Viridiplantae > Streptophyta > Magnoliopsida > Ericales > Ericaceae > Rhododendron > Rhododendron molle. The sequence continues at coordinate 30,202,910 of CM046393.1, read as the reverse complement.
AACGGTTCCGGCTGTCCCTGATAAATCTGCTTTGCTTCTTCTTTGACAAAGTAGTCCTCCAACCTGTTCCCCCTTTTCACTTTGCTTTTACTTGAGGGTGAGTAACCAAGGCCTGTTGTACGCGTCAGAGCGCCCTGGGCTTCAAACTTCGCAGGGCCTTGGAGGTTCTTTCCCAGTCCCAATCCTGGCATGTAGGACATTTTCTTCATAATCTTGATGGCAACATTGCTAATAACGAAGTCATCATCGATCCTAACCGAATAGATCGACTGAGAGGTATCTAGAGAGAAGCCTCCCAAAGCGATATCTTCTTCTCCGTGTTGAATTTTCAAGAGTGGGGCATTATCCTCAACAGGGGCATGAATCCCAGAGTCTCCGTGGATAGTAAGCATTCCTGTTTCCAGTCCCAGTCGAATTTTCTGGTGGAGTGTGGAGGGCACAGCCATGATGTCTGGCTGATGTAGCAAGGGCCTTCCCAAGAGCAGATTGAAAGAGGCAGGGATATTCACCACGTGAAATTTTACTTCCGTCTGGTATGGTCCGAAGGTCATGGATATCATGAGAGTCCCAATCATATCCCTCCGAGTGTTGTCATATGCTCGGACCTTGACTTCTGATGGAGAGAAGTCCTTATTTTTGTACCCCAAGCAGTAGGCAACACGGAGTGGACAGACATTAATTGCCGAACCATTGTCCACCAAGATTACGGGTACCGACTTGCCACGGCATTTCAGAGTGATGTGCAATGGCCGATTGTGGTCGGTTCCTTCGGCGGGTAAGTCTCGATCAGTAAAGGTGATGGCATGTTTGATAGGTATGGTTTTGATCAGTGCCACAAGCTCATCGGGAGTTATAGCGGAAGGAACCTTTAGCTGAGAGAGTGCTTGGATGAGGCCTTCACGATGGCGTGTGGAATGGACCAGCACATCCCAGACAGACATCTTGGCATGGGTTTGCTCCAGTTGGCGCTTAATCATCCCTTCGGGATTCTTTTCAGGTCGGGAAGGCTCCTTAGCCGGTGGGTCAAAGGGTCGAAAGGTGCTCTTGACCGGAGTGGTAAAGGGATCAGAGGGTTCTGCGGTTGCAGGGTTGGAAGGTTCCCCAACTTGGAGGTTCAGAGGTTGATAAACACGGCCGCTTTTGGTTAGATGATCAATCTGGCGGTACTTCGATTCCTCACTCCATAGGTCGGCTAAGGCTTTACGCTTGTTTCCGATAGTTGTATCTTGTAGATTAGCGGCCAGATCAGCGATAACTAGATCATCCCACAGATCCTCGGGTGTCCACTTTTCAACCTCCATCATGGCTTTGTTAACAGTCCATTCTTCGTTTCCCACTTTTACGTTAACCACTTCAGTGTTGGCCCACAAGTTTGCTAGTTCATCTTCCCATAAGTTTATCATGGCAACTTCAGCGTCTTTCGGGAAAGTGACTGATGGCTCAGATTCAGATCCGTCCACGAGGTAGTCCATCGGGTCAAACTCATTGCTAGCAACCTCCTCCTCGAACCTAGGAAGGTCTGGGTACGGGGTGAGGTTCACATTGTCATACGGGTTGTTGACGACAAAGTCATTAAAATGAGAGAAATCTGGGCGGAGCGGGGCAAGTTCCGGCCAGTTGTACGTCACCATCTCAGGTGGGTATCCAAGCTGGTATTCTTCACCGAATAGTGTCGGCAGGGAGAAGGTATCCAATGGGTCATTCCATGCCAAAAGCTGATACTCATCCGGAGTCGGGTCCCATTCCCATTCGGGTACATCTTGGAAGGCCGGGTATTCTTCCCCTTGATTTTCGAATAGTGCACACAAAGAGAATCCATCAAGAGGATCCGCCTGGATGTTTTGCCAATCAACCTCCCATCCAGCCTCGAACAAAGGTTCGTTGTTTCTTTGGAAATTGGCAGCTTCAAATTCTTCCCAGTCAGCAATCAGTTCTCCCCACGTGTCTTCCCATTCCCAGGTAGAATGGAAGGCAATTTCTCTGGAAATTTCACCAACAGGCATTGGAGTAATGAACAGAGTAGGGTCAAATTCTGGGATGCTCTGATTCTTCGGCTAGGGTGATTTGGTTGATACGGAAGGGGGTATTATGCTGTGGCAGGGGGTTCGAGACGGTGTTTGGTTTATCTGTGGGTGGAGCATCGACAACCTTGTTGTCAATGAGGTTTTGGATTTCATGACGGAGGCAGATGCAGTTGTCGGGTTCCCTGGACTAGAGCCAAGATGTGCTACCCCGTGTCGAGTGTATTGCAAGACAACGGTCGTACAGCACGATGGCTCATCATAGTCGAGGGTTGCTAGGCATTCCGGGAGAGCTTGTCACCGGTAAACCGGGCAAGATAGCCGAAACACGCATAGCGAGGCTTGTGCGGTGCAAAAGTGTACGGGATAAAAGAATTTAATATTCCGAAAAATATTTGAAAATCCCCCTTTAGAAAACACCTTTCAAGTTTGGCCCTCTTGATCATCCAATACTTTTATACATTTTTTTTTTAAAAAAGTATTGAATAAATATTATCCCCAGCAGAGTCGCCACTGTGGGCTCCCGCGCCCGGAAAAGGCGCTAACTCGAAGAGTCGCCACCCCGATTTTTGAGATGGATGATCCGAGAAACCGAGAGCTTGATTTGAAAAAGGCTTTTGGTCTAGCGAAAACGTTGAGATTTTGGATCCGGGAGCCACGTTACGAACGGGGAAGGTTTTGTTGAAAAAGCACCCCGCTCGCCCGGTAAAACCGGTCTCTACTTGATGTTTTAAAAAGGGGGGGAATCTTCAATATTATTTGGAATATCAAACTCTTTAATAAAGCACGTAACGGGAAAGGGACATGGAAAATATATCACATTGACGTGCAGGTGGTGCTATCTGTACAGTCGTGATAAAATGATATGCATAAATGGAAGTAAATAACATTCAACAGACTGTTTGGGCCTCGAATACCGCTCACGGCACCCTGAGATGCCGTGCGAGGCATCTCAACATGCCGTCCGTGGCACCTGCTCTGCTGTCAGACTGTTGGGCCTCAGAATACCGATCACGGCACTCTGAGATGCCGTGCGAGGCATCTCAACATGCCGTGCGTGGCACCTGCTCTGCTGTCGGACTGTTGCAATCTTTCAAAACATCATTTAGCTCCCTTGGTTTCTCTATAGATCTTTTGAAAACTCACGAGTAGCCTCACGGCGGTCGAGATCATCCCAAGAACGTCATTATCCTTCTCAAAACATAGTTTTAAAGTAGTTTTCAACGTTTTTGATCACTTGGGATGATCTTGAAAAGATTTTAGAAGAGCCGAACATGGCTTGTAGATATAGTCTTATTTTAAGAGCTACGAAAACAGTAAACAGCAAAAACAGGTAACCACAGTAGAGGAAAACTCAGATCCAGTCGGCTGTTCACAATAGCACTAGTGTGCACCATGCCATGCGCCGAGAGTCGAGGTGCCGTGCGTCTGATGAACCGCGCGGTTCCCCAACCTCGGCACAGATGTTGGTTTTATTTTATGAAAATAGGTTTTGAATCGAGGATCTAACCAAAAGGGATTAGATCTGGCGACAGAAAAGTCCTGGACCAGAACGGAATCTAGTCCGAGGAAACTAGTTTATACCTTTGGTTTCGAGCTTGATCAAGGATCGTGGATGCAAGGATGTGGATGGATCGTCACGGATGTGGATGGGGGAGGTTAAATGAGACGAAGGGAGTATGGGTGTGAGTGAAGGTTAGGTGTTTTGGGGGTGATGAGTCTTTGAAGTTAATGAAGGATCAACTTCAATGATGAGAAGGGAGTGAGTGAAAGCACTTAAAGAAGGTCTTTTGGGAATGACATTCTTTAAAACTTGGAAATGGCAATGGAAATAAGAAAGTGGGTGTAGAAATTTAGAGAGAGAAAGTAGAGTGAGAAAGCCAAGAGAAAGGCAAGAGAGGGACTCAAAAGAAAGGCTAAGAGGGACCTCTTTCCCTTGAATGGAGGGGTTAATTTATAGGCAAAGGCCAAGGATTTTGAATTTCAAGTGGTGGAGGTATTTTCTGGGCGGGCCAGAAGTGCCTTTGCCATTTAGCAGTTGTGGCTCACATTGGCGTGGCCGACAGCTTTCTGAGCCAGCCAGCTTTTTGCTCAAGGTGCCGTGCGGAGGGGTTTGGCTGCGCACGATCCCTTGAATTTCTCAAGGCGCCGTGCGCTCCAATTTGGCTCCGCACGGTACCTCCTCCCGTGGTCCAGGGCCTTTTGGGCCTTTTTTTATTGGGCTTGGCTGGGTTTGTTGGATTTGTTGGGTTTTTGGCTTTAAAGGAGATCCTTTTTCAAGCTCACAAAGGTATCGTTTTCTCTATTTCATCATCGGGGTGGACAAAGACTCTTCGAGGTCCAGATTGGGGTGTCTACATCTACGTGTAAAGAACTTCAATTTCCTTTCTATTCTGTTTTGGATGCACATCGTGATTGTGTGGGAATTACGAACAAAATTTTCTTGTGTTTTCTTTTACTAGTTGCAAGGGGTACGCGTAACGCCCCCTTGAGTTTTTCGAATTATGAATAAAACTCCCGGATTTTGGTAACACAAACTCTGTTTTTTACGAGTTTTGCTTTTAGTATGCTTTAAATACGAAGTCAAGCTATGTCCTTAGTTCTCACTTCGTATTGGGGAGCAGAGGTGTAGGGTAACTAAATGGAATTTCGAATATTTCAAAATATTACCAAGTACGAATATACTTGTCTGTTTGCTCGGGTACGAATACACCCAAAATTTTTACCAAGTACGAATATACTTGTCTGTTTGCTCGGGTACGAATACACCCAGAATTTTTACCAAGTACGAATATACTTGTCTGTTTGCTTGGGTACGAATACACCCAGAATTTTTGCCAAGTACGAATATACTTGACAGTTTGCTCGGGTACGAATACACCCAGAATTGAGCCAAGTACGAATATACTTGATAGTTTGCTCGGGTACGAATACACCCAGAATTGAGTCAAGTACGAATATACTTGACTGTTTGCTCGGGTACGAATACACCCAGAGTTTTATTAAGTATGAATATACTTAACCATTTACTCGGGTACGAATACACCCAGAATTATGTCAAGTACTGTAAGTGCAGAAAAGTTTGCTCAGTCTGAATACACCCAGGATACATACGAGATTATGCACACTGTTCTCAAACACGAATACGTTTGGGAACATTTCAAGTACGAATAAACTTGTACATGTGCATGCCCACATAAACTTGCAACATAATCAGGGTATGAATGAACTCTAGATTACTAAGTCCAAATACGAGCACATTTGGGTAACCTAAGTACGAATATACTAAGAAAAGTCTACAAGAATGAAATGTATGGGTTGCATATGTGAACATGCAGTAGCATCTAAGTTCAAAAAAACTTGAAGATTGCTCAGGTATGAACAAACCTTGAGCACGTGCATATACAATGTTATACAAGTATGGTCAAACAGCATGCTCGGGTACGAACAAACCCTGGATACATATGAGTAAATGTACTGGTAGACAAGCTGCGAGTGCAATTAGCACTTACACTAAGGTACGAGAAACCTGCAACAGTGTAAATGAGAATACAGCTAGATTATCAACAGGCACGATGAGGCCCAAGAAGCATACGTGAATATACATCAAGCTGAGTACGAAGATACCTAGCACATGAAGATACTGGCCATGGGACAGCCACCCGTATTAAAGAAAGGCCACGAAGGGCCAGCCAAGCATATTTAAGCCACGAGGGGCCAGGCAGAGCAAAAGTATAGGCCAAGCAGGGCCACCAAAAGCACGAAATGCCACGAAGGGCCAAAAAACCAGAGTTAAAGCATTTGGAAATGTATCAGTGCCGCGCAGACCAATGGCCACGCAGGGCCAGTCAAAACTGATTAAAAGTTCCAGTCGTTATCACTACAAAGAGTACAACTTACTCTTCGTTTGTCAGGTCTTGGATGATAGGCGGAGAGGCTGGAGCAGTTGGAGAGGACGGAGCAGCTGTAGAGACCGGATCAGTTGTGTTGTCCGCAGCAGTGCTTGATTCAGGTGGACCACCATTGGCTTCCTTTTGGCCAAGGTTGGTCACTTCACCAGATTCCTAGGCACGGGCGTCCTGCTGCTCGGAGACGTTAGCATTAAGCTCCCTGTCCAGGCTGTCTTCTTCCTCTGCAACTTCTTCCTGCTCCTCGGTAACCACCTGGGTGCTAGGAAGGTCAATCTCTATCCAGAGAGGAGAAGACTCTATTGTGCCTAACTTTTTAAGGCAAGCCAACCAGCCAGCCTCAAAAACTTGATCTTGAATCCCGGGCATTTGGTCCACGTAGCTCTCAATGGCCACGCGGATTCCCTCATTGTAGCCCTGCTGGTAGGCAGCCTTGGCCTCGTTCTTGCTTGTCTCCAGCTCAAGCTATCTTCAGCTCCCTCCAACTTGCTCTTTAGCTCACCACGGTCCCACAAGCTTGGTTCCTTTCTCTTTCCAATCTGACGATAGTATTCTGCAGCTTGGCATTCTCACTGGCCAATCTGGCTCGCTGGGGCTCAGACTGACCGAACCTTTGGGCCATGGCCACCATCTTTTACATCGCTTGGACAAACACATGGTTAGACGAATGGCAGGAATAAGCAATTTGAAGCCACTAGCATGGAAAAACGGATACAATAGCTTTACCTTAGCTTGGTGGCTCATAAAAGAGCCAAGAAGGTTGTCTGGGGAGCTGGCAATCTCCTTTTGCATGTCCCCAGGAAGCATGAACGCCTGGGACAGTGCAAGTGCAGTGCCTTCAGATTCCACAGTATCGTGGACAGTGACTAGCCGTCCGCCATGAGAGAACTGAGGAGCCCAGAGGGGAGTTTGAGGAGCTGTGAGTTGAGGTGGAAGCTGTTCACCTGCCGACGCTTCCAGCCGTTGACGTTTGTCCCTGTGACTGGCTTCGATCTCCTCGGGGGAGAAGCCTGGAGGAGCGTCTGGTTGAGCCGGTCCTCGGCGGCCATGAGACGGCGCCGGGCTCTGAAAGCGTCCACGGCCACGAGATGTGCCGCGGCCTCTTCCACGGCCAGCTACAGAGACGGTGAGCAGATTGCTGAGGTTAATGGGCTGATCCATTTCCTGAGGAGGGGGAGATGCGGAGTATCCGCTGGAGGATGTCGAGGCCACTTCGGCGAGTTGGATGGGCTCGTTGGGCAGAGGAGGGGCCCGAGAACGCCTCTCTTCTCGTTGCTCGGGCTGTTGAGCTGGAGGATCAGGGATGATGGGATTGTCTGCTGCTCGGATTCGTCGATCGATGAATCCGCCGTATGATGCACGGTAACTAAGGAGGATCTGCGCCGCTCTTGCTCGGCCAGCCAAACACGTGCCTTGCCCGTTGAAAGCAAGAGCACGGTTGATGTCAGTCACGTGAACCTGGGGGGTGATGATGGCGTGCCCCTGGTTTATGTTTGTGGCTGCAAGTACGAGAAAAATTTGCAGTCAGTAAAGCACAAACAGGAAACGCAATACGAAACATTGCTCGGCAAAGAGTTCTACGAGAAAAAGGACTAACGTGGAGTGCCAAATCTGTGGGGTGCGTGAAAGCCGACGACTCTACCGTCCTCGTCTCTGGGCTCAAAGTTCCCCGTGACGATGAGGAAGTCATCATCGTCCCCGCGAGCAGAGTCAGGCAATTCAAGCACCAGCCTTTTCCTGGAATCCCTACTCTTGAGATAATAGGTCAGAGCATCTTTGGTTCGAGAGATGCTGTACAGATGGTGAATATCGTGTAAACCTAGGGATGTACCTAGCATCTGGTTCAGGGCATTGATGCCCATGACAACCCTAAAGAAGTTGGCTGAAACTTGCATAGGGGACAGTCTGTAATGGGACAGAACCTGGCGGAGCAATGGTGCCAGGGGAAACCTAACACCGCCCTCAACGACGGCGACGACAGGGATATGCAGAGTGTCATTGTCGAAACACTCACGAATGGCGTTTTCAAGGGCTAATGAAGTGGCCACGTTGTCTGGGATCTCATAGCGAGATCTGAATTCGGCCATTCTTTGAGGCGTGTCACAATGCCTACGAAACCTACCCATACTATGAGATGGCGGTGTGGGTTTTCTAAGAAAGAGATGGGTACGAAGAAACCCTAAGGGGACTGTAGTAGTCCTAAATTGACGACGCAGACAGAATAGAAAGGGGGAATGATAACTTACAAGGATAACGATCAAAGACCCTAGATGCAGAAATGGTGAACCACGAGATGGTGAACAGTACTTCAATGGCGGGTATGAGCGAACCGTCTTTCTGTAGAGGGAACTTAGAGAGCAAGTGGGGTTTGAAATGGGACGAAAACCCAAGTATACCCCAGCAAAGGGGGTGACGTATGAGAAACGTCACCCCAGACGTCGTTTGGGCGTTCCATTCCCCAAAACATCTGCTCACATTGAATGTGGGCAATACAGGGCACGCCGCGTGTAAAGGCACCCCAGACGTCGTTTGGGCCTTCCATTCCCCAAAACGTCTGCTCACATTGAATGTGGGCAATACAGGGCACGCCGCGTGTAAAGGCAATAGCTGGAAAAGCCTGCCCAGACCAAACGATGAGACGTTTGGCTTGGACTAATGATGAGTTTGCACCAAGTACGAGAAACAGGGTGCAGGAGCAAAGGACGAGAACCTTGCTCGGTGTTCGAAAGCTTTGCTCGTCATATTAAAAGAAGAAAACAACGAGTAAAGCTGGGGAGCCATTGTAGGGAGGTAATCCCGAATAGGTACTAAAGAGGCCCGAACAGGTGGTACGTGGGGTCCAAGATACCCGAGCAGGGGTATGGTTCAAAGAGCAAGGGTAGTTGTTGGACCAATCGCATGCTAAGGAGACCAATGATATGAGACATCATTGGTCCAGATAGTCTGTTCGACAACAAGGGAGCCGAACAGGAGCAGCAGTTTGGAGGAGGTGCCTGGAGGCACTCCAGAGAGGTCCAGAAACGGTAATTCCCAGTAAGGAAAAGAGATCTGGAGGAGATACCCCAACGAGAATGGGATGAACGGCCAGCTTTGGGAAAAGTTCCTAAAAGGTCTATAAGGTAACACGCAGTTAAGGGAACAAGAATCCCTGATATTCCGAGTTCCCTTTACGAGAAAGGAAACTTAGGGCAGCAAGATGGCTTGGACAGCAAGTAGACATGGGTCTATAAATATGAGGTAAACCTAGAGGTAAAGGTACGCAATTCCTGGTTATTGACTCATTACCTACTAAGAATTAGAGTTTCCACTAGTACGAGATACTAACTTTGGCATCGGAGGGCCTTTGCCACGAGAAGGCAAAGGTGTGCTCACCCTTGTCTGTTTTACAGGTTCAACTCCGGCGGAGTGCTAGGGTACCTCCGTGGGAGGAAGTAGCCGTTGGATCTTGGTGCTGTTCGAAGGCCTTTTCGTTTTCCTGCACTTACAGTGTCCTCTGTTTTGATCCCTGAGGGGGACTGACAGGGCCAAGGCTGGTAATCAATATCAATCCTGGCCCTAAAGTTAGTAAGGTTACAAGAAACTGTGGAGCAACAAACCCGCACGCGATGGTCCCAGAGTCTCGCGCGACAGTTCTGTCAGTGTGAGAATGGACCACGTAGGGATGGGATGTTGATCATTTCTTTTTTTTATTTATGTTCATAATTGTTGTGAAGCATGTTTAGGTTTTAACTCACTGCCTTGCATGTTAAAAATCATAGACTAGCCTAGTTTGCTATTTACTTTGGTTTAGAATGCTCTTGGGCTGTCCCTGAGTATGTATCAAAGCCCCAAGCATGTAAAGCAATTCCTAGAAGTCCAGCCAGAACCCTCGCGCGAGGGAGTCACTCTGTCGCGCGATGGTTCTCTAACTTCCAGAGACTGCCCTTGCATGGCAACTAAGGCTTAGTCCCCTATTTATTCACCCCCACTTTTTAGGGGTTGTAATTCAATTTTAATCATTCTGTTTGTAATATTCTTTTACATTCAAGTACATATAAAACTGCTTGGTTTGCCCCCTGGGTGAGCACTGGTCCTTCCAGAGCCCAGAAGGGGATAAAATTCAACCTGTGGTAAGACATGAACACTCGCGCGAGGGAGTGAGAGTGTCGCGCGATGGTTCATTTGCATGTACGTAGATCCATTCATGCAAAGTTGGCCATAGTCCATGGCACACTTATTTCATGAGCAGCTTGGTTTGTTTCTTATCAGAGGGTTCAGTTTTATCCCATTTTCATAGTATTCTATCCATCCATGTATCAATTCATATCACATCTTGCAAAGTGTTACGGTTTAATCCCTAATTAACTGTCCGCGCCCTAACTGGCTAAAAATTGGTTAATAAAAGAAGAATCAAAAGTTTTCACAAAATGCCTAAGTAGAGACCGATCTATGGATTGGGCGAGAGGGGTGCCTTAAAACCCTTCCCCTCTCGTAACCTCGCACCTGAACCCAGATATGGTTATGACGGACTGGTTCCTTCACTTTTTCAAATCAAAAAGCACAGCAGGTGCTTCGAAATACGGTTCCTTGGGTGTCGGACCTTCAAAACCCGAGTGGCGACTCTGTATTCCGAGCGCTTGCTTCTCCGCTCGCACTCCCTCGATTTCCGGGCTGCTTTGGCAAAAAGGAATGGAATCCTTTTTCCAAAGGGCATGCTGCCCACACACACACCCAACCTCGGTTCCGCCGTTCCGGTCTCCCGAGTATCCTCACAATGGTTCCGCCATCCCAGGTTCCCATTGGCACACACACACGCACAACTCACATAATGACTATCACGTCTGGTCATTATGTAATTTCAAAAATATTTTACCAAGTCAATGCCTTTAAACACACCCTAGGTGTTATGTTTGTAACTTTCTCGGTCTTAGCCGAAAAGCCGAGAATAGATGTTACACTTGGTCTTCTTCTTTTTTTATCATCGATAGTACACTTGAAATTAACAAAAAGACTGAGAACGGATACTATAGCTGATCCTTTTTTTTAATCGGCAATACGTCAATTGATCTTAGCAAAAAAGCCGAGAACAAATGCTATAAAAAAAATTATCGACAATATTACAATTGATTGTAGCCAAAAGTCCGAAAAAAGATGCTACACTTGATTTCTTTTCTGATCGGCGATAGTCCTACACTTGATCGTAGCCCAAAGGATGAGAATAGATGCTAAACTTGATCTTTTTTTTCTCGGTGATACAACACTTTATTTTAGCCGCGAACAGATGCAACATTTGAACTTTTTTTTGATCGTCGGTACTACACTTAACAATAGCCAAAAGGCAGAAAACATCTACAATAGATATTTTTTTGTTATTGGGATACTACACTTCATCTGAACCAAAGGACCGATTACAAATGCTACATGTGATCTTTTTTTTGGTCGGCGATACTACACTTGACATTAGCCAAAAAGCCGAGAACAAATGCTACACTTGATCTTTTTTTGATCAGCTATACTACACTTGACATTAACCAAAAGGCCGATAATATGTACTACATTTGGTCTTTTTTTAATAGGTTATACTATACTACACTTGACACTAACCAAAAGGCCGAGAACAGATATTACACTAGATCTTTTTTTTAATTAGTGATACTACACTTGATCGTTTTTTATTGGCGATACTACACTTGATCTTAGCCAAAAGGCTGAGTACAAATACTACACTTAATCTTGTTTTAGAATCGCCGATACTACGCTTGATCATAGCCAAAAGACCGAGAACATATACTACACTAGATCTTTTTTTTTATCAGAGATACTACCCATGACCATAACGAAAAGGTAGAGAACAGATACTACAGTTGATCTTTTTTTTTATCGGCGATACTACATTTGATCTTAGCGAAAACGCCAAGAACAGATGCTCCAAATCGTTTTTTTATCGACGAGATTACAATTTACTGTAGCCAAAAGTCTGAAAAAGGTACTACACTGGATTTCTTTTTTGATTGGCGATAGTCCTACACTTGATTTTGGCTAAAAGGATGAGAATAGATGTTACACTTGATCTTTTTTTTTTTGTTCGGCTATACTATAATTGATTTTAGCAAAAAGGCCGCGAACAGATGCTATAATTGACTTTTTTTTTATCGTCGGTACTACACTTGACAATAGCTAAAAGGCAGAGAACAGATGCGACACAAGATTATTTTTTGTTATTGGGATACTACACTTCATCTAAGCCAAAAGGTCGAGAACAAATGCTACACATGATCTTTTTTATTGATCGGCAATACTACACTTGATTAGCCCAAAGGCCGAAAATAGCCGAGAACATATGCTACACTTGATCCCTTTTTATCAGCTATACTACACTTGACATTAACCAAAAGGCCAAGAACAGATGCTAAACTTGATTTATTTTTATTTTTTGGATCGGTGATGCTACTACACTTGATCTTAGCCCAAATGATGAGAACAAATGCTACACTTAAATTATTATTTTTTATCTGAGTGACTACACTTTGTTTTAGCAAAAAGCCTGAGAACAGATGTTACATTTGATCTTTTTTTTATTAGCGATACTACACTTGACAATAGCCACTCGATACGACACTTGACAATAGCCAAGAGGTTGGGAACATATGCTACACTTGATTCTTTTTGGATAAGCGACACTACATTTGACATTAGCTAACAGGCTCAAAACAACCGAAAATAGATACTACGCTTGATCATTTTTTTATCGGTTTATATATACATATGAGGGTAAAATTGTAAACTCAATTTGTCTCACCGTGTGTTGGTCAATACTTTTGGGGATACCATGATAGTGGTGATTTTGATAGTGGAGACGATGTGTTGGTAATATGATTTGGTCTATCTCCTCCACCTACCGATAATTTTCCCAAAAAATTGAGTAATGCTATTGGTTGCATAGGGAAAATGCACCGACGGCCACCAGACGGCCGATCCGAGCCGTCCAAATATTTAAATAAATAAAAAAACCGAGTGGGTCTACGCGGGAATCAATGACATCCGATGTGTGTAGGGTGCTTGATCCGAGCACCCCTTTTTCGTATATATACACGTGTATACATATATACACAAAAAAAGGGGTGCTCGGATCAAGCACCCTATACACCTCGGATGCTGTTGATTCTCACGGGGGCCCACTCGGTTTTTTTTTTTAATTTTTGAACGGCTTGGTTTGGACGGCTCGGAATGGCCGTCAGTGCATTTTCCCTACGGTACCATCGGTACCAATATCATTTTCGCAAAAAATTAGACCCACTCTTCATTCTCTTCTCTTTGTCAAATCGATTCACCCATTATTTGTCTTTTAATACATCGTTCCACCGGCCTCTCTCTCTACTATCCAATCCATTCCATTCTCTCTCACTCTCTCAAATTAATTACTTCTCCCTCCACATAGTTCTTTCTTCAAAAGTTTCGTAAGTGATGTATACAGAAATCGACATTTCCTCTCCTCCAACAAGAACAGGTTTGAGGGATGCCAATTTTTGGCTCGATTTTTCCAATTAAGTCCCTCAATACTCAATAGGGCAACCTCAAGGTTAGAGGCTGGGGTAATTGCATCCATTTGCTTGGTTCTATTTTGGTAATTAGAAGTGTCTTGAAGGGCAATTGAAAGTTTGCCATTCTTGTGGGAGTTCACGTGTAATTCTCCCGTCCAAGTATTCTTCTCCACTTTACTCTCCCTCCCTTCTCGAAGTTTACACACCGCTGTAATACTTATTTACTTATTGATATCCGCAGAGGCTGATTTTTTACAGAGTCCCATAAAATAATATTCAAAAATTTATGGATATTTTTCTAGATTTTTTTAGAACCCGAAATGAGACCAAACGCATTTTTCTCTGCGTGGTTCCCTGCAAATCATCTCATTCTGTTAGAATTTTTGTCTCCCCCCACCCCTTCTCTCTCATCCCTCCGCACTTTCAGCTTTGAAAAACGAAGGATCATCAACGCTTTGATCGTTGATATTCATGGGTAATCTCTCTTGACCTCTCGACTTCCTGTTCAGAGTGTTTTTAGGGTTATATCGATTTCAATTTTGTTTTTTCTCTCACTTCTATGTTTCCCTCTGTCTCATGGAGGTGCCGGCATCGGAGTCACTCATCGGCTGCAAGAGGGTAGGTTTTTACCCGTACAACTCCGAGATCGCACTTTTCCTACTCTAAAATCTGTCGCCGCCATAGATCTGGTACACCCTCACTCACTCTCTCTCTCTCTCTCTCTCTCTCTCTCTCTCTCTCTCTCTCTCTCTCTCTCTCTCTCCGTGGCAGGTGTTAAGAACACCAAATAATATACCTACGGATTCTTGATTCTGGGTCTCTTGATTTGGTAAAGAAAGCCCAATAACTTACATGGAGTTTCTCAATTTTTTTTTTTTTTTTTGAGATGTGGGTTTCTTGATGTAAAATCAGATGCCCAATAATTAATTAATGAGGCTTGAGTTTTGTAGCATCTATAGCAGAAGAGTACAGGATCCAGATTTGCTTGACCAAACTTTTCTATGATTTATAAATTGTCATGTTACTTGTTGGACAATAAGATTTGCACCTGGGGTTGGAATATTGAAAATTTGAGTGTAGTGTGTTGAACAACACTTGCAGCCCTCATTTCTTTGTCTTCCCTCTCCGTTGTTACTTTCCTTCTTTGTTCAGCAACATATTGAGGATTCTGTTGATAGGGCTAATTGATTGAGTTAAAAACTTCTGCTTTTCTTTCTCATTAGTAGGGAATGCTTTTCTTTCTCAATAGTAGGGAATATCATTGATTTGATGAGTACAAATAGAGGGCCCATGACCCCAATGTTCATTATATATTCATCATATCCATATTACTGCAGAAAAGTATCCCAAATTATCTCCCAAATTGTCTCAACTAAAAGATCTAAAATTGACTCTCAATCTGAGCTTCAAGTGCTTCTACTCTCTCCCTCAAATAAAGTACTGTAGACAAAGAGGAGCTGTGTTCTTAACTTTGCCTTTTTCATTGTACAAACTTCCCATCCTATTCAACTAGCCGGTGGCATCTTAGGCCTGTAATTTTCTAAAATCAAACTTGTTAAGTGAATGAGTCAGTATAATTATATTCATGGCATTTGGCTCAAGCTATTCAGCCTATTCTTACTCTCTCATCAGATTGTTGTATGGCCAGAAATGGATTGATGGAGAAGCATCAAGTGTCCTCCAATATTGCTGCCTTTATGTCATTATTTTGGCTATGAATGGTTAAATTATTTTCATAGTTTTGTTTAATTATTATTCATGTCTACAGATAAATTATTTTAACTTTATATATATACAAAGGCATCATGTACCCTATGGGATAGGATTAACAATAACACTCCATGCTTGGGTTGGCTAATCCCATCAGTTGAGGGGATTGGGCATCCCATGGGATGAAATCACTCAAAGCATGGTTTTTGGTTCGTAGATCACTTTGGTAATCGTATCCCATGGTCCAATCCTTCTATCAAACAGGTCCTAAAAGTAGGTTTCACGGAACTCAGTTCTCGGCATTTGTTTTAAACCCCATTTATAGGACTCTCTTTCAATCAGACAGACTTTGATGTATCCTAATTTCGTTTACTTCATAAGAAATATTGGACTCTCTTTCCTTATTGTCTTCCTTTATTTTAATGTTAGTTTTTAGAATAGAAGTAGGGCTCTTCCTTTATATCTTTTTCGCTGAGTTGTACAGTTCATTGAAGGAAATGTTGAAAAGGGTTTAGATTTTGATGGTCAAGGAACTGGAGATGAAGGACATTCTTGAGGCCTCACCTGATGCCAATATCAAGCATTGTGAACGCGCGATGAATTCATGAAATATTTTCCCCAAGGGCTAATGTGAAGTATTACTTCTCATTTTGCCAACAAGAAAAAAAACTTCAGATTGGAATTATTGCCTACCAAAAAAAACCTTTACATCATCGAAATTGTGGTCCATCCATAGGTGAGCTGATTAGTTGAGGTATTGTCTGCTATCTTGTTTGTTATGTTCTACTTCACTTCACCCCTTTCATTTACATGTTGAGTATTTCATATTTGAGAAAAGGTCTGATGGGAAAAAAATTAAGATAATTTTTGGTGATAGGGCTCCATTACATGGTACAAATGGTCGGCATAATCATATTCCTAGAGAGCTCCTTTAGTACTAACTCATTGCTGGGCATAGGAATGTTAGCAAGGATAATTACATGATAGTGCAGAATTGGACTTGCTTACAAGTTTGAGTATGTGAGTACAATTGCTACTTACGTTAAAATTATTACCATTGTGCAGGGCATTAGTCCTCGATTCAAAACATTTTTAAAAAAATTAAACATGGTGGTTTAAGGTAGGAGGTTAGAGGGATGTTGAATCAAAAGGGTATTATGCCATTAGTTTTGAAATGTTAGGATATTGTTAGTATTTGACATTGTCCCACATTGGTTATCTAAGTCTTGTAATGAGTTATTGTTTAATATAAATAAAGGTTATATGTGTGAGGGTTAATTATTAACCTACACACTCTTTCTTACCATACAACATGGTATCAGAGCAGGGTATTAACCCTAATTTTAAACCACCTCTATAATCAAACCCTCACCCCACCCATCTGCCAATAATAAAAATAAAAAAATAGAAAAAGCAGCAATTCCCCACCGTTGCCCACCACCCCACCCTATTGCCGACACATCCCTTCCTGCCGACAACACATGTCCAGCCCTTCCCACCTCTTACCCACTGTTAGCCATCCATCTCCAGCCCCCGACACTCCTACCCATCCTTTCCAGCTACATCTGGTCCCCGAATAGGCCTAGCAACCCTAACCCAAGCTTCGCCCATCCTCGCCGCCCTCCGGCGACCCCTCCTCGACCCTCGCCAGTCACCGATCTGTGTCGTATTTGCTGGGTTTTCCGTTGCTTCATCTCTCCAACAGGTTTTCTGTTACTCTCGGCTGTGGTATTGTCTATGAACATCAGTATTCCTTTTTATTATGCCTCCACTGTTGCTCCTTGAATATTCTACAAGTTTTTTGTGATGGATCAGTTGCTCCTTGAATATCATGCCCTTCATTATTCTTTGGGTTTTGCTATTCGTTGGTGAATCGTGTTGATTATGTTGTTGCTTTGTTCCTTTATTGGCGGCATTATTGGTCCCATTTTATTGTAGTTACTGTCTCTCTCCTATTGGATTCTTATCTGTTGGTCTCCGTATTGCGATGGGATCCACTCCTGCTCTTAGTTCTAGCTCTGTTGGTGCTGTTGGTTGTTCTCCGCATTGGTATCCTGAGATGTTGTCAATTACAGCTATTCGTTTGAATGGTAAGAATTATGTTACGTGGGCAAAATCTGTGGAAACATATTTTATGGGTGCCCAGCAATATACTTATCTATCTGATGATCCTCCTAAGTCCACTGATTCCACTTATGCCAATTGGGTAGTTGAGGATGCCCGGATTCGTCTTCGCTTATGGAATAGTATGGAGCCGGCTATTGCTAGCACATTTGTCTTTTGTGATACTGCTAAACAGGTTTGGCAAAGGGCTAAGGAGCTATCTTCCGGGGTCAATAATCTTCGCCGGACCTTTGATCTTTATCAGACTTATTTTGCACTTAGCCTTGGTGATTCTACTTTGGATGAGTATTATGCTAAGTTCAGTGGTGTCTGTGCGGAACTTAACATCTGTTAGCCTCTTTCTACTGATATTACGGTTATGCGTAGTTAGCGTGAAAACTTGCATGTGGCTCTCTTCTTGTCTGGTTTACCTAAGAATTTTGATCCAGTTTGTCGTCAACTACTGGGGGAGCGGGAGTTGCCTCCTCTGACTGAAGTATTTAGCCACCTTCGTCAGTCTGATACTAGTTCTGCTACTCCACTGCCTCCTGATCATTTTGCATTGGCCACATCTGCTTCTGATGGTCCATATTCTCGTGCTTCTCATCGTGGTGGTCGGGAGTCAAGGGGAGGTGGCCGTGATTTTGGTCGCGCGCGGCTCTGGTCGTGATTTTGGCCGTAGTGGCCGTGGACAATCATCTGGCGGGCGTGGCCGTGGGCATTCCTTTGGTGGTAATCGGGTATCTCGGTTTGCACTCACTATCATGGGACTAATCACACTATTGACTATTGTTGGATTTTACATGGTTGTTCATCTGCGCACCAAGCTGCTATTTTTGAGGATGATGGACATCTCTTGACTAAGGGCTCTAGCTCCACCCCGCGTGTGGTTACTATTCCAGAGGATAAGTACCATCGTCTTACTTCTGCATCATCTTCCTTCACTGCTACGTTCGCTCAGAAAGGTTCTTCTTTTGCTGGTGTTTCTTCTAATACTCCTTGGGTTATTGATTCCGGAGCTACTGATCATATGACTGGTAGTCCCACCCTTTTATCTAGCTCTCGTTCTCTTGGGAAATCCCCTCGTGTCACATTGGCTGATGGTTCCACCATTGATGCTTCTGGTTTGGGTTCTGTTAACTTGAGTCCGTCCCTTTCTTTACATTCTGTTTTACGTGTTCCTCTTTTTCCATAGAGTCTTCTTTCTATTAGTCAGCTCACCAAATCCATAAATTATTATGTGACATTCTTTCCTGGCTCTTGTGTTTTTCAGGATCTCACGACGGGGAAGAAGATTGGTGGAGGTGCTAAACGTGGTGGTCTCTATTACTTTAGTGCTGATAAGCTCTCCTCCTTCGTTGCACTTCAGTCCTCTACTTCACCATATCAGCATCATTGTCGTATTGGGCATCCGTCTCTTCAGAATCTCAAGCAGATGGTCCCCTCTTGTGGTGATGTCACTGACTTGCCATGTGAAGTCTGTGAGTTTAGTAAACAGCACCGTGTTTCCTTTCCCCCTAGGATAGAGAGTCGGGTGTCGAGACCTTTGCAATTAGTTCATTCTGATATTTGGGGTCCTATTCATGTTTCGTCTCGATCTGGTTTTCAATATTTTGTTATTTTTGTTGATGATTATTCACGGATTACTTATGTTTATCTTATGAAAGCGCGCTTTGAGTTGTATGCAATTTTCAAGTCATTTTATCAAGAAATAAAAACTCAGTTTGATGTTTCTCTTCGAATTTTTCGTTTTGATAATGCTCGTGAATATTATCGTAGTGCATTGTCCGTATTTCTTAATGATCATGGTGTTATCCACCAAATATCCTGTTCTCGTACTCCACAATAGAATGGCGTGGCCGAGCACAAGTTGCGCATATTCTCGACGTCGTCCATGCCCTTCTATTTCAGCGGCACGTGCCCAAATCCTATTGGAGTGACGCTGTTCTTACTGCAGCCTACCTTATTAACCGTATGCCGTCTACCGTATTAAGGGGTCAGATTCCGCATTATGTTCTGTTTCCTGGTCGTTCACCATATTCTTTACCCCCTCGCGTTTTTGGCTGCACCTGTTATGTTCATGCTATGGATCCAAGCAGGGATAAATTGGACCCTCGATCTATCAATGTGTGTTTCTTGGGTATTCTCGCACTCAAAAGGGGTATAAGTGTTACTCTCCTTTTCTTTGTCGTGAGTTTGTGTGCGCTGATGTAACCTTTAATGAGTCATTGCCCTATTTTTCGGTTTCTTCTTCCGTGGATCCATCTCACTACATCCTCACGACAATTCCAACTCCGCCACAGGCAATACCAAATCCGCCACCGTTGCAGGTATATGTTCGTCGGTCTAAAATTTTGCCATCTCAGCCATCTACCACATCTTCCCCTGCGTTGCGAGATCCGGTCGTCTCTCCTGCTAATCTCTCTATTGCTCTTTGCAAAGGTACTCGTACTTGTACTTCTCATCCCATTGACCGTTATGTCTCTTATGCTCATTTATCCCCATCTCTTCGTGCATTTGCCACTTCTGTTTCGTCTATATTTGTTCCTAACACTGTCTAGGAAGCCTCGTCTATTTCTGAGTGGCAGGCAGCGATGGAGGACGAAATGACAGCTCTTCATCATACTGGTACTTGGGAGTTGGTACCTCTCCCACCTGGAAAGGCCACAGTTGGGTGTCGCTGGGTGTTCACCATCAAGTATCATCCTAATGGGTCTGTTGAGTGCTACAAAGCCCGTTTGGTAGCCAGAGGATATACTCAGACATATGGTGTTGATTATGCTGAGACTTTCTCTTCGGTTGCCAAACTTGGTTCGGTTCGCCTTCTTATATCTCTGGCAGCCAATCTTGGTTGGCCTTTATTTCAGTTGGATGTTAAAAATGTTTTTCTTCATGGAGATCTTCAGAAGGAAGTTTATATGGAGCAACCATCGGGGTTTGTTGCTCAGGGGGAAAGTAATCAGGTGTGTTGGCTTCGCAAAGCATTGTATGGTCTCAAGCAGTCTC
Organism: Rhododendron molle; assembly: GCA_025413875.1. NCBI lineage: Eukaryota > Viridiplantae > Streptophyta > Magnoliopsida > Ericales > Ericaceae > Rhododendron > Rhododendron molle. The sequence goes on along the minus strand of CM046393.1, from coordinate 30,182,642 downwards.
CTAGAGCCTGGTTTGGCAAGTTCAGCGATGCTGTCTTGCGATTTGGCATGCATCGATGTTAGTGTGATCATTCGGTCTTTTCTCTTACATCAGATCGCGGCAAGGTATTGCTAATCGTCTATGTGGATGATATTATCATTACTGGTGATGATCAAAAAGGCATTGATGAGTTGAAAGATTTCCTACAACGTGAGTTCCATACCAAAGACGTGGGAAAATTACGATACTTCTTGGGTATTGAAGTGGCGCGGTCTAAAGATGGTATTAGCTTATCTCAACGGAAATATGTGTTGGATATCTAGAGGAGACTGGTTTGTTGAGGGCTAAGCCTGTTGAGACCCCTATGGATCCCAATGTCAAGCTTTGTGTGGATCAGGGGGAGCTACTTCCTAATCCTGATCAGTACCGTCGTTTGGTTGGTAAGTTAAACTATCTTACCATTACTCGCCCTAATATCTCGTTTGCTGTTAGTATTGTAAGTCAGTTTATGTCTGCTCCTCGTCTTCCACATTGGGAAGCTGTCGTTAGAATTGCAAAGTATCTTAAGGCACATCCCGACCTCGGTTTGTTCTATCGTACTAATGGACACTTGCGTATTGAGGCATTTACCGATTCTGATTGGGCAGGTGGACCATCTGACAGAAGGTCTACTATAGGGTATTGTGTCTTCTTGGGTGGAAACCTTGTCAATTGGAAGAGTAAGAAGCAGACAGTGGTTGCACAGTCAAGTGCAGAAGCAGAGTATCGAGCAATGGCCCATACGACATGTGAAATTGTATGGGTGCGCTCGTTTCTTGAGGAAATTGGATTTGGGGTGAAACTTCCTATGAATCTATACTGTGACAATCAGGCAGCAATTCACATTGCATCAAATCCAATCTTTCATGAAAGAACTAAACATATTGAAGTGGATTGTCATCTTGTGCGGGAAAAGTTAACAAGTGGTGTAATAGCTACTCCATTTGTATCCACCGGCGCTCAGTTGGCTGACATGTTTACTAAATCATTGTTCAAACCATGGTTAGAGTAGTTATGTAGCAAGCTGGGACTTTTTGATGTCTACTCTCCAGCTTGAGGGGGAGTGTTAGGATATTGTTAGTATTTGACATTGTCCCACATTGGTTATCTAAGTCTTGTAATGAGTTATTGTTTAATATAAATAAAGGTTATATGTGTGAGGGTTAATTATTAACCTACACACTCTTTCTTTCCATACAACATGAACATTGCAGTTTTGTTGCCTCTTTATTTTCTGATAGTTGACTCCACTTACATGCGATGTGGAACCAACTTTTACTTCAAGTCTAGATAAGCTATAGAATTAGTCAAGGCTAAGATTAATTGCGGGAGTATTTTTCCGTTGGGTATGAGAAGACATTATCTGAAGCACACACAGAAGACAAGAAACGCATCCAGGGAAGAGAATTGAACATCTGCTCTCATGAAATAGGTATAATTAGCTCTAGTCATATTACTAGCATACTCACTTCTCAAACTTGTAGACGCAACAAACAACCAATAATCACTTCATTTTATTCGCTTCTCTTTTTCCTGTTCAATAGTTTTGCTATTTCCTGATATCCCCTATATGGAATGCATACTGATTGTAGTTGTGCGAGTTGATTTCGTAGGGATTTAGTAGGAAAAAGAAAATTCTGACCAACCACCTCGAACTAGCCTCGGGAGACTTTCACAGACTGAATGTTGTCGGCATCGTTACTTTCGAATTAAGAAAATTTTCAATCTACCTAATTTTTGGCTTCCTAAAATCTTCAACTAACAAAAGCTGATATTGTGAAGGACTACAACCTTGGAATGACTATCTAGGGAGAGTTTTCCCTATTCTTTTCCCCCTGGCCCCTCTTCCCTAGATTACGTCATGTTGCTTGTGCTATTTGTAAAAAATTGGTAGATAATTAGAAGTATGTTGATGTGTGTTGAATGAGTCTGTTTTTGGTTTTAAATATGAGGACTTAAGGAGTCAATTGTTAATATTTTGGCTCTCAGTATTCTAGAACATAAGAAAATATCATTGGCAAGACATTAATTGTGTATTGAGTTACATAAGGTCAACTACCTTGCTGCACATACTGCAATTATACATGGGTCACCAAAAATAATTTCGGTATCTGAGTTCAATGATGACTGTGTTGGATCTGTGTATGCAAAGTGTATGTTTGAGGGTTTTTTTAGTTTTGAAACATTTCCCTTTTCCGTTCGTGTTCCATGTTACAATTTGGGTTATTGCTATGAACTATCTAGGTTTGTAGTATTTGGGGTTTTGGACGATCTCTTAGTTTTGGGCTATGCCGTCAGTAAATTAGGGAGTATTGATCTCAAGTTTTTGATAACCTCGACAAATGATCTCATCATTATGTTCTAGAACTGTTTTTTGACTTCAATACTGGTAAATTGCCTTAAGTAGGTAAAACTTTCAGCTACTTGTCGTTTGTGTATTCGATGTGTATTCAATGTCCGCCATGCCAGTACCAGCACCGGATGACCAGCAGAATCTGCAACAACCACTAGCTTTGCCTCCTACAACACCCATCAAGAACGAAAAAAACACCACTGCATCAGCATCTACCTATGCAGCCAAAGAAATTCCAGGCAAAAGACCCAGGTTGAACTGAAGCCACAAAGGCTTGCAAGGACAATATTTTCCTATCAAAAAATCCCTTTCCAACTACTTTTGTACTGCTGTCTATGGCTACTCCAAGCTATACGGATGTTACGTGCCTTGACCATCTATAAATAGACTATGCACTGTGTTTGTTCATATGCAGATCAACTAATGTTTTTGATACTTTGATCAATCTATGTAATATATCTACGTGTGTAGATCAACCTATGCTTTTCGTACTTTCAGCAATCTATGTAATATATCTACCTGCTTATTTCCGTGCTCTACCTATTTCCAAGCTCTTCTATTGCTTCCGACTTTAAAATTACAAACAAGATAGATCTAGACTATATTAAAACTTGTTCTCTTCAACGGGCATGAATTCGTGCTGTGCAGGATGGTGAACCTAGTCCAAAAAAACAAATTGGCTAATGAGATGAGCAAACGAGACTCAATTTGACCTCCACCTTTTAATTCCACCATCCCCAGCTGGCCACTCACCAATTTCACCATACCCCAAGAAAGACCCAGAGAATATGGAAGAACCGAAGAAACAAATACTGTAACCCATAAATCAAATTGAATTATGATCGCACGAACAACTTGTCTGATTTTCAAATTTATGTATCTAGTTTTTCTGTGTCTATGCTTGGAACACCTATAATATTAATTCTTCCCATCAAAACTTGTGTATTATTTCCCAAGTTTCATGCACGTTGCCACAACGGATTTAATTATTATTTTGTGATAACCGGTTGAGATAGATTATGTTACACAAGACATGTCGTGCCGATGAAATTTACCCTTTATAAGTTGGGCTCTGTAACCCGCAATCATACAAAACGGCCATTGTTTAGCTTAACAAATGAAATTAGAGAGGATTTTCGGCTAAGTCAAGCCAAAAAAATGGTAAAAATAAAAAAAGATACCAAAATGCGAAAGGTGAGAGAGAGACCACACCAAGCTAGAACGTCTTCAAGAAGAAAAAGGAGAGAGGGGAAAAAAAAAAACCCCCAAGAGTAGACATCAATTGTACGAATGGCTACCTCCTCTTTCTCAATATCAAAAAAAAAAAAAAAAAATTTGAATTTTTGTTATAATACACCTGCCTGTACAATCCAATGGACTAGAACGATATCAAACATACACATCATCTAGAACTTAAGCTATCCAATCAACAAATAAAACGAACTCTGGACAAATTCCTACCTCCCCCCTCCAAATTATCATTACAAAACAACCCCACCTATGTCAAAAGAACGCCTCTTCCTATTGCTGGTCATGTGTTGCCTAACTACTCAAACTGTCACATATTACCCCACACAGGGTATCTCATCTCTGGGCAGCCCTTTTCTTTTCAAATTCTATAAAGGTACACATTATTTGTGTGCCTCTAGTCTACAAATCGAATTCACTTACCCTATAACTGTTACCGCGCGTTCTGGATCCTCACATGCTCATAAGCTTTCACCGCTTCTGATGTGAAGTTATCCAAGGCCCCAAAAATCGGAATCAAACCTGCTTTTATACTACTACTAGAAGCTGCACTATGAACCAACTCAATAGCCTCCTTATGCTGTGCTCTCCCTTCCTTCAGTTTCTCTCTAATTGAGTCCAAATCCACCTTCAGATCATCAGAAGCAACAATTGACACACCCGTTTTGTCTGACATAGCATCTCGGTCCCGTCGCAATCTGCCACTCCCCATGCGAAGCATTCGGAGCCGTTTTTCAAGATCTTCTGATAAGTATTCCGTTTCTAGCCTTTGTTTTTGCTCCTCTTCTTGTTTCTCAATTAACTCTCGCAAACTAGAAGCAAAACGAAGCATTGCATTAGTCACACCCGTCCCTGTCTCCGATACAGACCCATTTGCTAGGGTCCAATCGTTGCAAATTACAAAAATCGGGGGAGCTCCAATTCGGCCTGGGGAAAAGGGAACGATTCCATCAGGGGTAACTTCAGGTTCATGTAATAAGCACCTCGAAAGCCATCCGTTCAAGGACTCAATAAAGGATTTTTGAGACTTGATCCAGTTGCCAAATCGGCTGCTCCAAGCATGGAGCTCCTTTTCAAGTTCCATAGTGGCTCTCAAGTGTGAATCTCTTCTAGAACCAACGTTTGCAATCAAGCTTCGAGCTTTACTTTCCTTGATTGCTTGGAACTGCTTGTGGTGACACTTGAGCATGGCCTTCCACATTCTTATTAATCTAAAGTCATAAGAAGTAAAACATATCAAGAAGGAAGCTGTGCATTCCAAATACAAGGACTGAAAAGTTAAAAGCCAATGTAAAAGCAGCAAAAAGGTTAACTTCATAAATGGCCAACAAACAGACTCCTACAGACAATGAAATGACGAGTTTGACCCAGTAGTTCCAAGTCGACAGCCACTTTTCTTTGAAGTTTGCAAATGAAGAAAGCAACATCAAGCTACCTTACCAACATCTTCCTTTAGCAATCTTTTCGTACGTATGCAGGTAAAATAATTATGCTTTTTGGAATAGTAATTAACTAAATTGGCAAGACAAGTAATTTTGTGTAATGAGCCATCCCCAAATAGAAACAACTATTGCTATCACATGAACAGAACTAGCAGTTGCATATATCATGCTGCGTACGAGGTGTACCAAGTCTGTGTGATTCAAACTATCAAGGATATATCTCAGCGGCTAACCCATCAGGGTACCCCGACAATTTAAGGTTGTCACTCCGATCAAACATGGTTTTAAATAGCCAATAAGTATATAACCACACACAAACACTTACACACACTCACTCACTCGCGATAGGGATGGGTCTCACACACACTGGAGCTAGTGTGTGGGACCCACCCCTATAATGATTTTTGTTTGTGTGGTGGTAGCATTGTTGTTAAATAGAAGTCGTTCTTGGTGTAACGATAACAGAGGAGAGGATGCAGTTGTGGAGTGTACGGTCAAAGTTTAACGGTGGCAGCAACTCGAGGCATGAATTTCTTCTTTTCCGCAAGGTTGCGGGGTGTAACATTAGAACGCAACAGGTAATGCTAAACACCCATACTGTTACATTACGGTTCCGACCAAGTTTAAAAACAATGGTATCCACCATAAACCAGGATTTCTTGTATTTTGCTTCCGCTGACGACACCCTAACAGCATCTGAGTACCCAACAGGGGTGGGCTCAAAATGATCCTGCCTTGGAGGAGTGTTCCTCGTCACCAAAAATATGTAACTTGATATAACCCAACGATAATCTCTGCAAATAATAGCAACACCCATGGAGCAATGGCTTGAACATTTGCAGGAACTATATTAGCCTAAACGAGAATACCACGCAGTTCCTCACATTTTTCTTTTTCCTTTTCTAGTTTTAGGTGATAATACTGAAAATTCTGTCAAGAAGCACTCGAATCAACTATCGTGAAAATTATAAATGCATAATGCCTATTGAAATTGTAAGTCCATCTCAAAACCAATTGGCAATAAGCGGAAGGGTCCCTCATGTTATTAAGTGATCGGATATTTTCCACTCCCAAACAATGTGGGACTATATTTTCTTGACATCCCCCATCACGTGCAACCGCATTTAAGGTTTGTCGCATGTAGCCTTTATTGCTAGTCTATCAACATGGGGTGTGGATTGTAAATTTTTAAAATGTGGGGTGGAAAACCAAGCGGAAATTTTATGTCCATCTCAAAACCAATCCCTTATGTTATTAAGTGATCGGGTCACTCCCAAGCAATGTGGGACTATATTTTCTTAACAATGCCAATCAAGTTGAAATTAGAATGACATTGATTAGTGTTCTGAACATTGGTTCTTACGTGTCCCATACATGATGAGATCCTATGCTCTTGATTTCAACCGATCAATAGTCGTGTATCACCGACCCCTGAGGAGCTAAGAAGCACCGATACAGACACAAACACGGACACCCAAATACATCCTCTTTTGCTCTCTTCTCCTCTCTTTAAACTTATTTTCTTCGATTATTTCGTCATTCATGTTTTTTTGTCTTTAGTCATTTTTATCAAAAAAAATATTTATTTTCACTTTTTGGATGTATATAGCATACCTTTATTCAAAAAGTAAAAAAATCTGTTAATCTCAGAAAAATTGACTAAAGAGGAAAAAATAAGCAAACCTATACAACTTTTTTAATTCAAAAACTAACACCCAAACAAGGTGCTTATTCCTTCAAAATATAGGCCACAGACACGTTGAGGATATGTTCTCTTACATATATCTAAGTATATTGTTATTTAAAGATATCACTCTACCTATACGTCCCAAATTATATAAATACCATAAGTTGTGAAGAATTTAGTTGATAAGGGACTTGCGAAATCCTTCAAAATAAAGACATGGGCAAGATTATGAATCCTCAAGAAGTTCTTAACAAATTCCAGCTGAACTTAATATAATAAATTATAAGAATTACTATTTTCCACATTTTTATATCATAGTGATTCAGCTATTGTTGATAGTCATATGTTAGCAAGTGTCCAAAATGTGTCCTAAGAAGCACGGATACTCCGAAACTAGTCACGTTTGAGTATCGGATATGCGAGGGATAAGGATACGGCAAATAAGTATCCAGCATTTAAATGAAATATTTTTTAATTTCGGATACGTGAGGGATATGCGGGGATACGAAAGGATACGTTTAAGGATATGGCGGGGGTTAAAATGAAAATTTTTAAAGAATCACGTACAAACTAAAAGGGGAAAATGTATAAATTATACAGTCGTATCCCCAACATATCTGTATCCTATTTTTTTAGGTTTTGCCATATCACCGTATCCGTATCGTATCGTATCATATCCGTATCTGTGCTTCATAGCTCAAAAGTCAAAACCAATTGGCAATGAGTGGAGAGCCACCTAGGCTCATATCCTAATTTTGGACGTTATAATTAACCAATGTTCCAAAAATCGCTAAGCTCCAGCCAGGCAAAAATGCCTAGGCGGCCAACTTTTAGAATATTGTGTGGGACAAGCTCTAACAGACACCAAAAAAAAAAGGATCGGACAAGTGTCTGAGAGTGCATGAGGAATGTTGGTGTTCGGCACATGTCAGAAATGGACAAGCCACCTTCTTTTCAGTGTTAATGTTTCTTAGCTAAGGAAGAACATTTGCACTAGAGGCCTTAAATTCTTCGGAGATGGAGATTCTATTAATAGAATACTAACAAAAACTGCACAGCCTCCTCTGGCCTCTAATCGTCCTTGCATCTCAATCGAGCAATCCCCTTCTCTAGGCAGAAAGGGCGACAAAAAAGCAATCCTTTCGCTCATCGCACTCATCCCATCAGAATGAGGGTTCAGTTCGGATCTTCCCTCACAGGCGAGGAGAGAGATAGTCTATCTAATTTATACCCCCGGGCACAATAACATAGTAGGTAGCAATTGAGTCTGAGTAGGTGGCTTGCTAGAACTTGAGTGACGGATTGCTTCCCTTATTTAAATGAATGACCAAGAACGGTTTGGAAGGTTAGGGCCGTCTGACCCTCCTAGATGAAGCATCCCCTTACTATTGCAGCATTTAATTTGGCAAAAAAGAGGACTTGATGAAAAAATGCATAACAATTTCTTTCACGAGTTAAAAGCCACCAAATGGAGTGTGGGAATGACAAGACCCAAGAAATCATTGTTATTATCATTTATGTTAATAAAAAAGAACATAACTAAGTCAAATCTCGGCAAATGAAGGTTGACAAAGTTTTTATTCATCTTGTGGATTACAACATATGATTCCGAGTTTTGGACCCTGGCACAGCTAAACATACAACACTAAATACATATGAACATCCCAGCCCATGTACCTGCTGTGAGCTCCTTATCTCCTTCATATGTGTTTTCAAGTGGCAAAGTCAAAATTTAATTAGTTCTAGCACAACACATACTCGCTGTTGCTGTAAGATACCTACTCAATCGTATGAATAGTTTCTGAATCATTGATAGCCCAATTCCCTAGTTAAGACTCCTGAAAATCAGATCCAATTCGGTAACACTTACTGAAGAGTTAAGAGGGGTCGAATAGGGTAGAATTGTAAGATGTTGGAAACATGAACTGTACTACAATTTTACATCTAACCAAATTCAAGCATTTCTATAACTAGTCAATCTTTATGGTTCAAATAAAGCACAACAGTGTGTCTTAGCAAACACAGACAGATACAGTATCATACAGTTCCAGAGCAAGCATACCATATATAGTACATTAAATATGCTGCAGAATTAAGGTTGAAGAAATTAGAATATGCAACGAGTAGCGTCTCCATAATGATTTAAACAAGTTTATCAGTCACCGGCAACTAATATCCACAAATAATCATCGCCCTGAATTGGCAATGTCCTTTCTTTTTCATTGGTTAGAGAACACACACATATGGTGATAGGAGGCTTAAACTCACTTGAATCACCTTGGTGCGTGCTCTCTCCCCAATGAAAAGGGCAACGAAAGACAACACAAAACAAAACAAAGGGCTATCCCACATCAGAGGGTGAACCATTTCCCTTGTGAGATTCAAGGCTCCAATTGCTTTTAGAACTAGGCCCTTTCGTGAGGTTCTTTCAAGTGGGTTTATGCCTTCTAAGTTCGTGCTCTACAAACCAATGAAAAGACTCGGCAATACAAAAGTTTATTATTTTACTACTCCCAATCATGGTTTGTCAAAATCTTACGACTCACGATACAATTCGCGATTCGATTCACACAAAAACAATAGATTCTATAGGTGAATCAAGGTATGTACAGAATCGGTGGGAATCGTACGATTCACGATTTGACTCGTGATTCGATTCACGATTCATACAAAAATGATACGAATCTATAGGTGAATTAAGGCATATCACAATTGTTGGGTTCAACTAATATGAAACCACATTTGCAATTCACCTTAGTTTTTCTTATAGTAAACCAATAATATATTGTTAAGTACGAAAATTCTTATTCCCATGCAAAATTTGTTCATATTGGTATATATTATGATTCGGATCATGTAAACCACTTTTTTTTCATTCTTCTTAAGGATTAAAGTAGTCATTCTAAAGAGGCTTACAACTAAGATACGTTGTACTGATGAGTTATGCCTTTTATTTTGGTAAAATGTTCATATTTTGCTATAATGTGAGTCAATAGACGTGCTCAACGTCTTTAAAATGATATAATTTTAATTTGCTAGATAATTATACAAGTAACTGTGAATATTGCTAAGGATAATATCTATATGGATGCATTGTCTCACAAATCGATCTTTTTAATTCGGGTATCCTCTAAATCATAGACCGGGACAAGCTAGTTTAGTTTCGTACCTATGAGGCTGCAAAATATAACCGGGAAGTGCTTGATCCAAACAGTTTTCATAAAGCTTGATAGGAACTACTCTATTTAAAAAATGTTTGGATCAAGCACTTCCCGGTTATATTTTGAGCTGATTTACCCTTAAAACATGTTTTAAACAAATTGAACGGTTTGGATCATCAAAATATAACCCGGAAGGCTCCAAACATATATATACATATATATAGGTATATACTATACATATATATTTTTTCACCATTTCATAAATGCTTTCTTTGGTCGACTACCATGGATTGATCATGATTTTGTCAAGTTCGATGAACACAATACTCTCCCGCAATTGTGAGATCCGAGATCTTGCCATTAGGGTTTTCTCATGATCAACTCAGAGATTCTCCAATTAAATCGACAGATTTAGCAAGTTTTGGGGGTTTACAGTTTCGGTTTCAAACTTTGGATTTCAGTACACAAATATGCAAAGTGCAATATTAAATGTCTGCATAAAAAGGTATAATTAACTTGAAGACAAGCACATCAAAGGAAAACTTAGTTTGAATCGCGTCAAAGGAGAGATGCATGCACATACCCATAAATTAAATCAATGACTTGTGGCTGCAACTCCTCATCCCTCAATTTGTGTATCCTATTTGATATACCATCAACAGCTTTGATGCAAACATTTATTTTCGTCAGCAACTTCCTTATTGATGCCTGAGTCGCATCAATCTTACTAGATTCAGCTCCTCGGTCGTCCAACATTTTCAGCCTCTTGCATTGCTTTTCATAGATCAATCGAAGTTTTTCTTCATCCTAAATAGCAGCAAAACACATAAAAAGAATTAGCACGATAGTACATGAACTGCCATAATAAGAAAAACACACAAGTCCGCAACGGAAGGATTTTTAAAAGAATGCAATCAAGCTAATTCTAATTTATCTTGGTTTCCACGGTTTAAGGTCATATTATGGTCACATAATCACATCTGAGAAAATTTTCAAACATAAAGTTGACAAACCAAACAATACTAGTTCATAAGAATCCTAATATACGAATATTCTGTCCATGATAGAAAATATCTGTTGGGAATTAGAAGTATGTGGCCATGGATCTCTTCCTCTGGAAGTCAACATGCAACAAGGATGATTACCATGCTACAATTCACCTCAAGCATTCACAAGATTAAATGATATGATACACTGGTTAATCAATTCAGAGCCTAACTCCTAGAATTGAGGGATCCTCCCGCTAATGGTCCTGCCCAGAGCTGAAAGAAAAAACAGAGGACAATGCTCTTGCAGCTATTGAGGGCTTTACAGAAATATTTTGGCAGTCCCAACGTCTATACCTTCCAAAAGTGATTCACTTGTGAAGAAATCTCAACTACAGTGCTTAAAGAAGCCATTATCTGGCTCTTCGATAAACTCTAGTTCACTTACATGTACCCAAGAAGAAATGAGTCCAGCAGTCAATTTTTTTAAAGATATAAAAGGAGAGGAAGAGATGTTTTAATATGACATGTTATTTTAATTCGCCAAGTATCCTTGCATTTGTATGTTCCTTCCCTGCACAAGCTAGAAGGACCAAAGCTATTCATACTCCGTAATTGGTAGCTGCTGCTTTCTTCTAAACTCCAACCAAAATTACCCTCATACTCGAGTTGCATGCTTGTCAGAAGAAAATCTAGCCAAACCAAACAGAAATGATACTATCATTGTAAACACATAAATTCATTCATCGTATTAAGAGAAAAGATTACACTTACTCAAAACTCTTACCCATGGTACGAAAAAACAAACTCTTTCATCAGTACCTTAACTTCTTTGTACAGTTTCTTCTCCCATTCATATAGCTTCTCCAGGGTAGATGAAAGGTCACTCTTCATGGTGGAGTTACTGCCCGAATCCCCATAGTAAGCTTTTGCCAGTTTCATTGTGCTAGTGGCCACCCTTACTGATTCCCTAGACGGTGGGCTCGAAGATGACAAGGAATGTGCCTTCATACACGGAATCCCGGATAAAATCACTGCATGAAGACATAATAATACCAATAAAGTACCAAGGAGAACTTTGTTTGTGGTGACTATGATAAACAAAAATTAATCAGCTAATTTAAATTCATATCAACAATATATTCTAAGGCAATTTTGTTTGTGGAGACTATGATAAAGACAAATTAGTTTCAATGGAATACCACAGCTAATTTAGACAAGGGTTCCAATCAAAATCATGATAAAGGTAAAACTGAATTAGTAACATCATTTCAAGAAAGTAATCTTTTGATATCTTATCTTCTTTACATTTATCAAGATTGTGGGTGAGGGGCCAACGGGGATGTTGAGGTCCAGGACCTAGTAAGTGGGGCCGCTTAACACCTGTAATTGAGGTGGAAAAGTTGAGGTCATCCGATTCGTCAGAGTGAGATAACTCAAGGCACCAGAGGTGGGAAGAAGAAAGCCATGGAAACTTATAGAGAGAGGGAGAATTCCATTAATAGTGAAGGATCAACTCGATGAATTTAGTAGATCCAAGGCAATGGGTATTAAGGTCCCAAGACTCTTTGTCAGAGACGCCTGTGATTTATTGGTTGTGTCCGTTAAAGAAAAGGAGAATTAAGACAGAGCCCCGGACTATGTTGTAGTCTTGTTGACATGTGGCGGTCCCTCAATGGCCAACAATATATAAGGAGTACGAGGTACTAGGCCTAGTCCTCAGCGAACAGTTGGTCATACAGAGAGTCGGTCGGTCAACACACAGGGCTAGTGATGTGTAGGGGAACCTCTCATGGGACATCAAACCCTGAGGTCGCAGAGGTTTAGGTGGTAGGCGCCACTTGTCCCCAATCATAGTCCCCGGCAGCTAATTCAGCAATTGCAAATGGCTAGGCAAGAAGTGTCACTGCCATCTTCAGTACATAGAGCAGCTCAAAAAATAAGACAATACAAAAAAGGAAAGCAGTTGAAGTAGGTGCAATGGATCGAAGGGCATTTGAGACTGTCTTTGAAGCCCAACAAAACAATCTATTTCAAATCATAAAGAGGACAAAAACAAACACACAAACACAAGATATACGTGGTTTGACACACAAGACAATGTGGCTACATCCACAGGGGAAGGAAAGGGAAATCCATTGTGTGCAACAAAGATTACAAATGCTCCTCAATCGCCCTCTCAATTGTGGCACTTTGTTCTATCACGTTTCACACTAAAAATCATTGCAGGGAATTATCCACCACCCGGACAGAAAAAAATCGAGAGTAAAAACGTGTGTAGGGATGAGAGTTCAGACACCCGAATTTACATCCAGACTCTCCACGACTCCATCTTATTCATCCAAACATAGAGTCGCATTTGACTACAAATCTCCACATTGGCTTGCATTCATATACCATCCAAAAGAAATAGATGCTGCTAACTACACCTCGTTAGCAGGTATGGGTGCTCCACCCTCCAACGCAATCACCATGGGAGTACATCGAGCAAGTCCAAGTAATGCTCGTACTTTTCCAGAGGAATTGGTTTCATCAACTTGGCAAATGCATTCTCACCAATATGAATCTTAAACAAACATTGATCACTTGAAAAACAACCACTATTGAATCATGAGATACTGCACATCAATATGCTTTGTCTTTATGTGATAAACCTGATTCTTGGCTCAACACTTTGACCGTCACAATACAACAGCACATTGGCATCCATGAAAACAAGCTCACTAACCAACTAGGTATGAAGATCATACAGCAAAATGCTTTGTCCTTTGCCGACATGAAAGCCAATTACATATGGAGATCCTACTGTTATTCCACCTCGATGCCACTAAGGAAGATACCAAAGATACTCCCGTAGAACAATATTTCTTCATATTCTCCTATGAGCCTCTCCATTCCTTGACTCATAACCAAAATATGAGTAAAAAATATCCTAAAACTCACTCCAATCTTTGACTCAAACCTGTGTGAGATTGAGTTTTGCAAAAAACCTTTTATCAAATCACGACTCAAATATCTTAAGGCTGTTTCTTCCCTCTTAGATTGACAACGATGCTACTAATGAAGCTTTTACTCAAATTTATGCTTAGCTTTGAGTTTGTCTGTTACCAAATGAATTTTTTGTGCAAATTTTTATGTAAATTTTTACTCATCTAAGGGTCGGAGATGCTTTAAAGAGCCATCACTTCCAAGCAAACAACTCCAGTAACTTATAACCAAGTGGTAACGGGTATAAAGTTTGCAAACACAAGAATATATGAGATACAAACACATGAAAGATATGCCTTTCAAAAAAAAACATATGAATGATACTCCATGGCATTTCAAGTAACTCAGCAATCTATGCTAGTACAGATTAGAGGATGGATAGACAAGCTTTTGTTGTTTCCCTTTATGGAGGTATGTAATGCTATATTACTGCCAAAAAGTCCCCTTCAAATTCAATCTCGGTCAAAAAAAAAAAATTCAATCTCGGTCACCTACTTCATGTCTTGATTGCCGCTTAAATTTTAAATTCGTTATCAAATTCGTAATCTCCTCTCAACGGCTTTAATTTCAACTGGGAATAATTACTTATTGGTTTCTTAGATTTCCATAGCAGACAAACGGGGTGAGACTCGTGAAAACAACAACTGATGAGACAATACCTTTAAGTAGAGTGAACCTGGACTGATAAGGCAGTTTGCCCACCTCAAGCAACATGGCAACCTCCTTGCTGTAACTAGAAGCCATCGCGAATTCATCTCTGATTTCAGCAACAACCTCCTGAATGTCTCTTGTTCCATGAGGAGAAAGTGTTGTCAAGCTACTCAACTTTGACGATTCACCATTATCATGTGTTGAGGGCCCCGCATCTACCTCAAAAGTCACTCCTTTCTTCCTCACAGACCCATTTTCTGTGTTGCTTGTTAAAATTGTATCTGGACTAGAATTTTCCTCTTTTACATCAACTGAATGAATTACCTCATCATATTGTGACGGTGCTTCCCTGGAATGGATACCTCTATGACTATGAGTCCCCCCTTCACTACTACCATTATCGTGTGATAACACCGTCTTTGAACTACTACTACCCTCACTACTCTCCTTATGCAATGGCACTGGCCTTGAATCACTACTACTATGTCTTTGTTTATGCGATGGCACTGCCCTCGAAGTCCCCTCCCCTGAATAATTTTTCCTATTTTCTTGACTCGACTTCTTCCTACCCTTAAAATGATGATGATGATGATGAACTGCCCTCCTAAATGTTTCAGGATCCGTTTCATCTTCCAAATCTGGAATCCCCTCTCTTTCTCTCACTTCATTCGAATCGGGACTGCTAGCAATCGACCCATACCCGTCTTTTTGTCCATAAGAAGAAGAATAATAACCACTGTAACCACCACTATCAAACATATCGAAGGGGTTGAGAAAGTCCCAACCAGACACCTTGGGCGAAGGAGGCGGCGGCGGACCCGGCGGCGTACTTTGTTGCTGGTTTTGGAGGAACCCGAAAAACCCTCTACTCTGATCTGGATAAGAAGTTGGGGGAGGACTTGGTTGCTGATTCTGGACGAACCCAAAGAACCCTGCACTCTGATCTTGATAAGAAGTTGGATAGGCAGAATTCATATCCATAGTATATGTAGAATAGGATGACCTGGATCTTTGCTCCGCTGCTGCCGGATCATAAATTACAGACTGAATCTGGGGCTTAGATCTCTTCATGTAATAAGCAGTACTAGTAGTATTCGTTGTTGAATAAGTAGGATTATACACCCCAAATTGACCACCACCCCAATCTGTCTGAGAAGGTGGGTAAACACCCCAACTACTTATCTCAGGCGGGGCATATGGATACGGGTCCCCCCAACCTGTTTGAGGAGGTGGTGGATGATCATCATAATAATAGGAAGGGGGGTAACCTTGTTGTTGCTGTTCAATAATTTCTGGACTATGACGCATATGGTTGCGGGAGGAATCCAGTTCAGAATCAGAACCCGACGAAGATAAATGCAAGTGGCCGTGGTGGTGGAGGTCATCGTGGTCATCATCCTCGTCTTCGGACAAGTGAATGTGCGAGCCAGATCCGGAGTGCGATAGCGAGGTCGAAGAGGACGAAGAGTGTTTGTTGTTGTTGTTTTCGTTTGTGTTTTTCTTCTTGCTGGTCTTGGGTAGTGTTAAGACAGGGGAAGCCGGGGGCGAGGGAAGGGCGAGCTCTTCGTCAACGAAGCAGCGGAGGGCGTCGCCGACTTGGTTTAGGCAGTGGAAGTAGGAGACGTGGGCGGCGGCGAGGGCGAAGCGGTGGTCCTTGGCGGCCTTGATCAGGGCCTTTCTCTCTCTGCACCGGATCACCAGTGGCAAGTCGTCTGCCTTGGACCCTCCGCACCCCATATCAAAAAACCCTAGTAGTAATTGTAGCAGTAGGAGTAGGAGTAATCCAAACAAACCACTAATAATAATCCAAACCCCACCTCGTGACTTCTTCATCACTCATCTCTGCACCTGCACGGACCAATGCACGACAAACGGAAGCATTGCGTTCGAAGCAGCGGCAGTAGCATTCAGGAAAAATTTATGGAGAGACAGAGAGAGAGAGAGAGAGAGAGAGAGCTGGATACTACTCGGATACTACTCCTCCATGTATATTTGTATCTGCTACTGAATAATTGAACTTGGAAGGTGCAATTGAATTTGGGAAATTACTCCTACTAATGCTAATTTGAATCAGAGAGACATGGAAAGAGATTTGGGAGGAGTTAAGTGCGAGCGTCGGTATTTGGGGAAAATTGACTCATTACCGTCCATGTGACGGAGAGTTGTTTGAATCGCTGGATCTGCGTGGAGAGAGAGAGGGGGAGAGAGTATTTATTGGAGTAGTTACTTTGAGGGAGTTTGTTTGGAGAATAAAAAATTAGCTTCGAGATTTGTGACGTTGGAGAAGAGTCGTCTTTCTCTCCTTCTGCTGAAGCGTTTTGAATTTTTGGGGATTACATTTTAGTTTGCGATTTTTCTGTCTTTTTCCTTCAGAGCGTGTTGGGGGTGGTGTCAGAGATCAGATTTGCGAGAGAGAGAGGGGGAGGGAAAGCTCGTGGAACCCGCCATGGGTTGGTGGATAACGGACAATGGTCATTAATTACCACCACCGTTGCCCATCATCAAAATCATCATTGTTGACCTGTCTCTCTCTCTCTCTCTCTCTCTCTCTCTCTCTTTCTCTCTCTTGATTCTGGTACTTCGAGGAAGGCATGCTGCTAGAGTCATCATCGTCGCGTCGTGGAAGCAGAGCAGGCATAGAAAACGTCGAGGTTGTAATAAATGTAGTAATTAAAAAGTCCTGTTTCTTCCTTTATCTCTCGAGTGAAAAATCTGACTTTTTGCCTAGGATCCACATTTGACTATTTTTTGGGTAAATTTCACTTATTTCCCTTGAGGTTTTTGATAGATAGAGAAACCTCCCCTAATGTTTCTAAAATTGCACTTATATCCCCTGTCGGTCTTGTCGAGTAACGTCAGTTAACGAAAACTGTTAATTTACATTTTCCCCCTTCATTTACCTCCCTTGACATAAGGCTTGGATTGGTTTGGTTTGGTTATTGACCTTCCTTGAGGTTTATAATAATAGATACCTCTCCTAAAAACAAAGGTATATTCTTTTGTAATTTTTTACACTTTTTATTCTTTTATTCACTAACAAGTCAGGAAAATTAATTGAATATGAAACTAATATGTTATCAATTCTTAGAATTCGACCCACGCGTGATTAATTTTTGTGAGAAGAAATTGATATTTTTAAAATTAATAACTTCAACAACATATTATATTAGTGCAAATTAAAAAATTACGCACGAGAGTATTTTTATTTTTATCTTGTTGGAATTTGTCTCATATCGATTAATTAACACATTAAAAACTAGTATATGAGCTTGGGCGGCCTCTCCTTTCATTGCAAATTGGTTTTAAGGTGGATATTTTAACATGGTATCAGAGTTAGGTTTTCATAGGCTTTTCCCCTTTATTTGTGTCATAGCTACATTTTGTTTCATTGTGATCCATATGTTCTGGATCCTTTGTTAACCTCTCCACGTGCGAGTCAAAGGCTGCAGGAGAGTGTTGAAATTTGTCCTACATCGGTTAATTAACACCTCAAAAACTAGTATATGAGCCTCGGTGGCCTCTCCTCTCATTGCCAATTGATTTTGAAGTGGATGCTTTAACATATCTAAAATGTGTTTCTCCATTGTCTCATTTTCTTCAACCGTGGCAACTAAATTGGTGCTAAAAAAAGAACAAGTGCGGTTTTCTCTTAGTTGAATCTTACAAACGGGGCAATAATATATTTTTAACCAACTACAAATTGAACAAGGACTTCAAATAATTGCATTGGTTTGATTCAAGAATTTTGAAGAAATTTTTTTCAAGGATATGCTTGTTCCCATATTTTATGGGTAATAGAAAAAAAGAAATCAACAGGTGCGGAGAAAAGCATCCAAACTTACTTATATGGAGCCAAAAACATCTCAAAAGAATAAATAAATAGCATTAGTTTGGTGTAAAAATACACTTTTTGGGGTGGTTGTAAAATAAAATTACATTAATTTAAATTCATATATGCGAGATTTTTTTTGTTATTCTTGGCCAAAAAAATTTTTGGAGCATCATAAAAAAGGAAAGGGACTCTAATTCCTTTGTGTTACTGCCTACAAATGTATGTTGCTTAAAAAAAGTTCAAAAAAAAAAATTTAAGCTTTAAAATTAAATATATATATATATTTGTACATGCATATTTTCAACCAAATGTATATGTTTTTTATTTTAAAACCAAATTTATATATGTAGAAAACTTTTTTAAGAAATTGTGATTGAGGATTAGAAGGGCATTTATCTCAAACCATCATTCTAAAAAGGTAAAAAAAAAAAAAAAAAAAAGGTTGAGTTGGTGATGTCAACAATTTCTGTTACTTAGTAATGGTCTTCTAACGGCATGGGGGAATCTGCAAGCCACAACTAAAGCAAAAGGGAGGTCAATGCAAATTCAAAAACGTGAGGAGATGTTTCTGTATTTGTCAGAAACCTCAAGGGAGGTAAGTGAAGTTTACCCCTTTTTTAATTAAATTTTCATCCTTTTTTTTATTGCTTCTCCATCTGAATGTAGACACATTTAAGGCTGTTGTTAAATCCACAACTCCATTTGTTGGAGCCACGACTATTATGTTGACCAGACATATTTACCCTTTTGAATCACATGGTCACCGTACTTCTTACCTTCTCACTCTGCTCAGTTGAAACTCTCTCCACTTTTATCTCTTCCTAAACTAGATCACCCACTCTCTCTTCCTCTCTTGGGTTTCTCTATATTTTAGGAAAT
The DNA here is from genome assembly GCA_025413875.1 of Rhododendron molle. Taxonomy (NCBI): domain Eukaryota; kingdom Viridiplantae; phylum Streptophyta; class Magnoliopsida; order Ericales; family Ericaceae; genus Rhododendron; species Rhododendron molle. Next base: position 30,163,397 of record CM046393.1, on the reverse strand, counting down.
TTATATTGTCACTCCCAAATGGGAGTTCAATTATCAATTTGGGGAGTAGCATTTTCAATCTCTATATGAAATTGATTTTGCTACTCCCCCGAAGAGGTATTATAAATTTGAGGAGTGGCATTATCAATAGCCATATTTTACAATATCAGTCTCCCTCGAATTTCTTGTCCCCAGCAGAAAGTTGATCTTTTTTTTGCTTTATACAATGCCTAATTTGCAACACTATGTCAGTGCCTGAAATGGGTCTTCTGATCTTCTCAACGAAGCTCTTCCCTCCAATTTCTTCCCACACCAAACCAATCTTTCTCTTTCATTAAGACCTTTCGACCTCTTTTCTCTATAGCCATTCGTTAAACCTAATCTACTCTATTTTAGGAGGCGGAGAGGGGGATGAGTGCTTATGAGAATCAAACTATGCCCATGTGGATGAAAGTATAAGGGAGGTACTAACTGCACTCTACTCCACTCGCAAAAAAATGGAGTGGCAAAGAAGGTAAGGGTAAATTTCATTGACCTTCCTTGAGGTTTATGATAAATGCAGAGACCTCCCCTAAAATTCTGATAATTGCACTGCCCTCCCTTGCGTTCCAAACTATTAGCAAGATTTTCCCATTCCGTTAAGTTTGCTCTAACCCCGTTTTGTTTAAGATATTAAATGACTAAAATACCCCTAGATATTTAGGTGTTCTAAAAAACTAAGTCTTGTTTTTTTATATTGGATTTTAAACAATAAAAGAAAATTAGACTTTTGGTTATATGTAATATAATGTTTGCATTTATTGAATAACTTGTACTTCTACAAATAATAGAATTTTTTCTTGTACAAATGATATAAATATCACTTAATGTTTCTCGTTCTACTTAAAATATTTACTTTTCTTTTGTTTTATTCTATTATAGAGTTAGTATTGAAATAAAATTGCACTTTGGTCATACATATATTTTAGTCAAAATTATATAGTTACTTGTGCATTTTGTTTAGTGAATTTTTTGGTCATCATATTTTTTTTTTAGACCCCTCTAGTTGAGACGAATAATTAATTCAAAAATTATAGTGTGAATCTAACAAAAATTCAAAAAAATGAACAAAAAGACACAAAAAAAAGTTAGGTAGAATGAGGCAATCATTACAAAAATAAAGTTAGGTATACAAATGATGACACAAATTCAATTACATACAACCAAAATTATAAAGTCTAATTTTATATTAATGTTAAAAACTCCAATTGAAAATAAAAATAAGAACAAGACTTAGTTGTTGTTTTTAATCCGACAAGACTTAGTTGTTTTGAACAATTAAATTTCTAGGGGTATTTCAGTCATTTATTAGCCTAAACAAATGGTGTTAGAGTAAACTTAACAGAATGGGGGAATCTTGCTAATAGTTTGTAAAGAAGGGGAGGGCAGTGAAATTAGCAAAACCTCAGGAGGGATCTCTACATTTGTCAAAAACCTCAAGGGAGGTAATGAAATTTACCCAAAAAGTAAATGAACTTTTTTTTTTTTTTTATCAGTAAAAAGTAAATGAACTTTGCACTCACCCTTTTAGCTTTACCAACACATAAACACTTTTTTTAATTTCTTACATAGAATTCAACAATACTCGTATAAGAGTACGGAAGTTTATGGTCCCCACTAGCAGATGTGGGTTTATGGTTTCCAAAATTAATTGATTTGAGCGTAAGCTGTCCCGAATATGTGATTATCATAAAAAAAATTACCGTGGTTTGATAATGTCAAAGCTATTTTTAGGCCTATTTTGGCTAAATAATCCAAATTAATTAATTTTTTTTGTCCTTGTTTAATTTTTTTTGTTTTGCATTTGTTAGTTTTGCTTCGATTTTTGTGGATTATTGCTTTATCGTGACGAGAGGAATCTAAAAAGTAAACAATTACAATCGAACTTCTTTTTTTTTTGTTGAATGCAGACAAAAATAAGCCAATAAAAAATTGACACAAAACTAATAAATGCGAAAAAATTTGAATAAGGACCAAAAAGTAATCCATTGTACCATATGCTTAGTAGTTAGTACAACCTTCTCAGATTATTTCAAAGTATTTAAGGTACAACTCAAAAAATCTTTTTTAACGCAACTTTTGTAGGCAGCTCCTTCCCAATTTGAATTCTATATTTTTGCTTCTGATTCAATTTTTTTTTTTTGGGGTACTTTTTTTGCTCTGATTCATAGTTGTAGCTTTGAGGATCTAATTTTCATGGGAGATTGGAGAAATTAGTTTTCCAATAATTAATGAGATACTAACTGGGAAATTAGTTTTTATGATTTTTGGTCAGTCTATTTGGAGTTCGAAAAACCTTCTGGAGTTCATTTTTTACAAAAGAAAAGAAAAGAAAAGAAATTCCCTTTTGGACTTTAATTCTTGACGTCCTTTTCCATATAAAGCGTGGCATAGGAGGGGATGATGCCTTATTATGAAAACGAGGCTCTCAAAAAATGGGTTTTGACCATCTATTTTCCTTCAACATATGAGAATATTTTTGGGTTAACTCAACAAGCACAAAAATCAGCCAAAAAGTCAGATTTTTCAATATTATTCAAAAAATTTGAGTTTGAATAAAAAAATTTACTTTTTTATTCATCTCGTCGAGACGAACCAATAATCCACAAAATTTGTCGCGAAACTAAAAAATGCAAAAAAAAAAAACCTTGAATAAAAAAAAAAAGTAGGCTTATTTAGCCAAAACAGAAGTATAAAAGTTTGATCAAGTTAGGTTTTTGAGTGAATGATCTTTCTCTAAATATTTTACAAGTTAAAGGGTTCTGATATTTTCAATACTTTAAAATGGATCCGCAAAATATCTAACTCCACGGAACTAGTAAGTGACAGAGAGTGAGATTAATTATGCAGTGTCCTTGGGACACAGCCACATGTGGGGACAATGTACCTATCTTAGGCCTTAGAGCATCCACAGTGGACTAATCAAAATTGGATAATCAAAAATTGTCACATCACCTTTTGATTATCCATTTAAAAGATTGTTAAGGTTAGCAATGTAGATGTCCCCAGTGGCATAATCAACATTGAATAATCAAAACTTGCCACATCACATTTTCAAGCTGTAAAAATCTAAAAATTGTCACCATATAAAACAATTTTTTAAAAATAATTTTCAAACTAAAAAAAACAGGTTATTAGAAATAGAAAATAATTTTTTGAAAACTTTTATTTTGAAAAAACCATTTTCCGAAAAAGTTTTTAAAAAATAGTTTTTGAAAAAGACAGTTTTTTTTAAAATAACAATTTTTGAAAAATAAAAGACATTTTGCAACAAAAAAAAAAATCTTTTAAAAATATTTTTCTTAGAAACATTGTTGGGAGAGGGAGAGAGAGAGAGAGAGAGAGGGTTTTGACAAAATGTTGACAGTTTTGATTATTCAATAACCAAAATTTAATGAGTTGCTAAGATATTGTTAAATTTGGTTATGCTCCAGTGAGCATTTTTTTAGGAAACATTACTAACCTTATCAACCTTATGATTTTAATTATTCCACTGTGGATGCTCTTACACTAAATATGCGACGAAAAAAGGGCATCAAGTTGTAGACACCCCAATCCAGACCTCGGAGAGTCTTTGTCCACCCCGATGATAAAATAGAGGAAACGATACCTTTGCGAACTTGAAAAAGGATCTCCTTTAAAACAAAAAACCCAACAAATCCAACAAACCCAGCCAAACCCAATAAAAAGCCCAAAAGACTCTGGACCACGGGAGGAGGCACCGTGCGGAGCCAAATTGGAGCGCACGGCACCTTGAAAATTCAAGGGACCGTGCACTAAACTCCTCCGACGGCACCTTGAGCTAAAGTCGATCGGCTCAGAAGTCGGGCCACACCAAGTGTGAGCCAATGATGATCGACTCAAATTAAATGCACTTCGCCTCACTAAAATACCTCCACCATTTGAATTCAAAATCCTTGGCCATTTGCCTATAAATTAACCCCTCCACTCAAGGGAAAGGGGTCCCTCTTAGCCCTTCTTTTGAGTCTTTCTCTTGGCTCTCTCTTTATTTTCTCTCTCTAAGTTCTTACACCCACTTTCTTACTTTCACTTCCATTTCCAAGCCTTAAAAAATGTCATTCCCAAAAGACCTTCTTTAAGTGCTTTCACTCACTCCCCTCTCATCATTAAAGTTGATCCTTCATTAATTTCAAAGTCTCATCACCCAAAATATCTAACCTTCGCTCACACCCATACTCCCTTTGTCTCGTTCAACCTCTTCCATCAACATCCGTGACGATCCATCCACGTCCTCACACCAACGGTCCTTGATCAAGCTCGAAACTAAAGGTACAAACTAGTTTTCTCGGACTAGACCTTGTTCTGGTTCTGAGGGAACTTTTCTGTCAGCAGGTCTAACCCCCTTTTGGTTAGATCCTGACCAAAAACCCATTTTTTACAAAATAAAATAAACATAGTGCTGAGGCCGGGAAGCCGCGCGGTCTGTTGAATAGACGCGCGGCACCCTGACTCTCAGCGCACGGCATGTCACATGCTAGTATTTTTGTAAGCAGGCTGTCTGGATCTGAGCTTTCCTCTGTTGTGGTTGTCTGTATCTGCTGTTTGCTATTTCTGCTGCTTTTAAAATAAGACCATATCTACAAGCCATATCCCGGTTCTTTTAAAAGTTTTGTGAGATCATCCCAAAATGATCAAATATGTTAAAAACTACTTTAAAACCATGTTTTTGAAAAAGACAATGACATTTTGGGATGATCAGTCTGCCGTGAGGCTTCTGGTGAGTTTTCCAAAAGATATACAGAGAAAGCAGCGAGCTAGAAAATGTTTTGAGAATATGTAACAGTCTGACGGTAGAGCAGGTACCACGCACGGCGTGTTGAGGTGCCGCGCGCGGCATATCAGTGTGCCGTGAACAATTTGTCGAGGTCCAGACAGTCTGCTAAGTGTTGTTTGTTTTCTCTGTTCACACCATTTTATCACTACTGTACAGACAGCACCACATGCACGTCAATGCGATATATTTTCCATGTCCCTTCCCCGCTATGTGCTTTATTGAAAGAGTTCGATGTTCTAAATGATATTGAAGATTCTCCTTTTTGAAAACATTAAGTAGAGACCGGTTTTACCGGGCGAATGGGGTGCTTTTTAAAGAAAAACCTTCCCCATTCGTAATGTGGCTCCCGAACCCAACATCTCAACGTTTTCACTAGACCAAAAGCCTTTTCCAAACGACTATCGGTTCCTCGGGTGACCCATCTCAAAAACCCGGGTGGCGACTCTTTGAGTTAGCGCTCCTTTTTCCGGGCGCCGGGAGCCCACAGTGGCGACTCCGCTGGGGATCTTTACTTCATCCAATTTTTTGTTTTTTAAAATGCTCAAAAATATTGGATGATCAAGAGGGCCAAGCTTGACAGGTGTTTTCAAAGGGGGATTTTTCAAATATCTTTCGGAAGATTAAGCTCTTTTATCCTGTACACTTTGCACTGCACAAGCCTCGCTAGCATATTTTGGCCACCTTGCCCGGTTTACCGGTGACAAGCTCTCCCGAAATGCCTAGCAACCCTCGACTATGATGAGCCATCGTGCTGTTCGACCATTGTCTTGCAATACACTTGACATGGGGTAGTACATCTTGGCTCTAGTCCGGGGAACCCTTCTGAGACCAAAACCAGCCTTTGCACTTGTACATAGCCATAGAACCATCCCAACTAAGACAGGTACCCATGGTTAGGACTTATGTGTTATATCCTGTTTATGTACATTTTATTTTTGTACACCCATCATTCATGCATCACTGCATTTTGCGGGCTAGAGGATTAGGCTCCCTTAGAATCCTTTAGGACCCTCCAGTCGGTCTAGGAGACCTTAAATCCATGGAGTTTGTGATACCTCCGGTGTTTGCCGTGCCCGAACGGCTCCCTTGGTTTGGATCTAGCCTTGAGCGCGTGCGTATCTGGATTCCGGTGGTAACATTGCTCTGCCTCGGATGGTCACGATAAGGAGATTGGCTCTAGTTCCGACCCGTTCGGAATTTAACCTGCCTGACGGCACCTACCCGGACTACCGGAAATCTTCTGTACAAACGTCTTAAGTGAGATTCAGGCCACGGTAGGTCCTAGACCTTGTTTCTAGGAGATGGGTAGAAGTAGGACGAGCATTTGGATCGATTGTGAGTCGCTCCCTTTTGACTTGTTGCCAGTACTGCCAACATTGATCGCCTGCGAAAGAAGGAAACTGTACCCAATTGGTTTCGTCTGTCCCAAAGACTAGTCCGTGTAGACACCCTGGAAGGAACCACTGTTTGAAGTCCAAGTCGATCAAGAAGAGCAACAGTTGTTAGAAGAGACCATAATAGAAGAACCCATAGTCTTAATCCTGCCCGAAAACCCTCTACCCATGGCTGACCAAGGAGACGGGATAGAAGAGCTAAGGCAGAACATGGCAAACATGGACATTCAGTTTAAGCAGTCCCTTGCTGGTGTCGATGCGCAACTCAAGGCTACCGTGGTCTCCATGAAAAATGACATGAACATGATGATGGAAAGTATGCAGGAAATCAGTGATAAGCTTCTGGCTAGGCGGCCTGAGCAACCCAAAGAAGAAATACCAGCAGCTGATCCCAACTTGGCCGCCCTCATGGCTAAAATTGGCGAATTGGAGGAGTCAGTCCAGGAGACTAAGCGACTTGGAAAAGGAGAAATCGACATGAACAAGCTGTGCCTTTTCCCCAAGGTCAAGTTGCCAGAAAAATTCAAAGGTGTGGACTTTGCAAAGTTCGATGGTACTTGCGATCCGAGGGCCCATCTTCAAGGATATGTTGGCTCCCTCACCATGCGTGGCATCGAAAAGAAAGCTATGGCCCAATTGTTCCACAAATCCCTATCTGGGCCAGCTCTACAATGGTTCCTCTCTCTCGAGCCATCCAAGAAAAGGATTTCGGAAGACATTGAGACAGCTTTCGTGGCCCAATACGACTTCAATGTTGACCTGAAAATGACCACGAGGGAGTTGGAAAGCACTAAGATCGTGGGAGATTCAAATTTAGTTATGTCCTAGGCGAATGGCGACTGGAAGGTTAGGGAAGAAAAGCTGAAGCCGTATCATCAGGATCTCGAAGATCTTATCCCCCACTTTAGCAAGGTGACGTTCACTCACGTACCGAGGCTCAAAAATCAATTCGCAGATGCTTTGGCAACATTGGCATCAATGGTTGAAATCCCCGTTGGCGTAAAGCTAAGGCCAATTGTGATTGAACAAAGGGATACACCAGTACACCAGCACGTCGCGACAATTGACGAGCCCGATGATGGTCATCCGTGGTATTATGACATCTGGAGATATGTGGAAAGAGGAGAATACCCCGTGGGAGCAAGCAAAAAGAACAGGATCGCTCTCCAAAGGATGGCTGCTCAATACATTATCTGTGGAGGAAACCTATACCGGAGATCACACTGTGGCACACACAAGCTCTGCATCCATGGAGAAGATGCAAAAAGGGTGATGGAAGAAGTTCACGAAGGTGTATGCGGTCCCCACATGAATGGCATAATGCTCGCCAAGAAGATCCTCAGACAGGGATATTTCTGGACCACCATGGAAACAGAATGTGTAGAGTACGTGCGAAGGTGCCGAAAATGCCAGATTCATGTCAATCTTACGCATGTTCCACCGCACGAACTACAACAAATGACCTCGCCATGGCATTTCTCAACGTGGGGGATTGACGTCATCGGAAGAATCGTGCCGACAGCTTCCAACGGCCACAAGTTCATCTTAGTAGCCATCGATTACACCACTCTAACTGCAGTTCAAGTTGCACATTTCATTAAGCAGCATGTCATTTATCTGTATGGCGTCCCTCAAGCTTTCGTATCCGATAATGGGGTTCATTTCAAAGGGAGAGCTCGAGAAGTATTGGATGAGTTCCAAATCCAAGTGCACAAGTCAACAACTTACCGGCCGCAAACTAATGGCGCTGTGAAAGCAGCTAACAAAACAATCAAAGCCATTCTGGAAAAGACCATTCAATCTGCAAGGGACTGGCATGAACAACTACCCCTAGCCTTATGGGGGTACCGCACATCTGTAAGAACACTGACGGGAGCAACTCCTTACTCCCTGGTTTACGGGATGGAAGCAGTACTTCCCATTGAATTGGAAGTCCCATCTCTTCGAACTATGATTGAATGTGAAGTGCAAGAGGCAGAATGGTTGAGCAATCAGTTCGAAGAACTTATGCTATTCGATGAACGTCGGTTAAGGGCTCTTTACCACATTCAAGGGTATCAGCGAAGGATCGCACGGGCATTTAACAAGAAAGTGAAACCCAGGGACTTGGCGGAAGGTGATATGGTTTTGAAGGAAATTCCGGCTCCGGTTTATGACCCACGAGGAAAGTTTTGACCAAAGTGGTCTGGACCATACATCATCAAAACTATTCTATCGGGAGGAGCTACGCAGCTCATTGACCTGGACGGAAATGAATTCTCAATTTTGGCTAATTTGGATCAACTCAAGCGCTACTACCCCTGAGAGAAGCTCGCTGGGCTGAAAACCGCAAGGGCGGGCAGTCCCAGGCAAAAATTAGAGTAAAAGCCTGCTAGGATGAAAACCCGTCAGGGCATCCTAGGCAAAAGTTAAGGCATACAATAAATGAGCTCGCTAGACCGAAAACCCGAAAGGGCGGTTCTAGGCAAAAGTTAGAGCGCAAAAGGAGAGTATTAAAACCAGAGCGAACCCTACCCTGAACTACGTCATGACCTGATTCCTTCGCTAAGAGGTTACGTAGGCAGTCTCACACCGAGACCCGGTCATAATCTATCAAAATAAAAATCCAGGTTGAGAAGGCTCAAAGAACAAAGTCATGACAAAAGAAGCACGACATGATACTCAAAACTCGTTTTATTAACACAATTACTTCTACTACATAAGGTTGAGCAAAACTTTCAAAGACAAAAGAAGCACGGCATGATAATGAAGGGTCCTCAGTTTATTCAACAGTCAGGGTAGTAAGGTCGAGTCAGTTTCCTTGAGCTCCAGCCCTTGCAGCAATGTCCCTCCTGAGCCACCTACGATAGCTCCCACGCATCGCCACAGAAGGGTAGGGATGTGCATCGGTCACCTCGCGCGTCCTCCAGAAGCGTTGGTAATGGCAAAGAACTGAATGGTTGAAGAGAGGCATCACTACGTCCACAAGAACCTCTGCGGGCGCTCTCGCCTCAAGCCGAGTTGGCTGGATGCGATAAGGGATATAGAAGGTGAAGGCTTCCAAACCAACAAAACGACCCACTGGGGCCCATGTAGTGCACCGTCATGGGCGGGAGATCCAGCCAGCGGCACCTCCAAGAAATGGTCACAGCTCGCCGGCGCCTGAAAAAGTCAACCCACTCAGCCCTGCTCCTGTCAACAAACTCGAAACATCGCTGAGAGAGTAACCTCGCCTCATATGACCAGTTGCCAGGAGGGATGGTCAGCACATTCACTTTGTCGCAAAGCCAAATCTACGAAAAAGAGAGAGAAGACAAGTAAGAAACCATAGAAAGCCCAGCCGAGTGTTGAGGTAAAATGATGACGTGGGAGAAACCAGAAAAAGGAGAGCCGAGTGAGAAGCTAACCTGTAGAAGGAGAGGACTGCCCCCGAAAGTCTCAGTCTCTTCAAAACGAACCTTATCCAAACCAATTAGTGTCTCAGCCAAAATCATCGGAATCACATCTTTTCGGGCCTCAACCTGAGCGGCGACGTTAACCAATGCCGTGCTAGCATGACCAACGGAAGGGACCAAGAGGTAAGCCGCAAGCAAGCACATGCAGAGGGCGGTCATGCGTCGAGTCTGATAAGTCATGTCTCCAAGGTCGCCAGGCGGAGAAAACAGCTCGATAAGACACATGACATTGAGATGGCCATTCCTGACCAAGTAGCGAGCAGCGCCATCACTTAATCCAAGGACCACGACCAAGACTCTGTAACCACTCTCACGCATGGGGGGAACAATGACCTCCCCCGAGCCAAAACCCCCGAGGTATGCACGGAACTCCTCGATAGTGGGACAAAGCTCCTGCTCGCCGAAACGGAAAACATGGACCTCCGGATCCCAAAAACTCACGGCTACCCTCAAAAGCTCAGGACGAAGGTGAATGTTGCGGAGGTATCTCATGGAGTAGAGACCGTGAGCTCGAAAGTTGAGCCAATCGACACCTTCCATAGAAGCCAACCATGGACGGAGCAAGCCGGTGAGAGAAAGAGCCATTTCAAGGAGCAAAGAAAGAAGACAAGAGTTGGATGGGGTGTGGAGAACATAGAATGAGAGAGCTTGAATTTATAGGAGAGGTGGAGAAGACAACTTCAACTTTCGAAGAGTCTCGGGTTTCAAAAATGCAAGTTTTCCATGAGTCCAACATAGGAAAAAGCTTGGTCAAGTCCTAAAAGGTTCAAAACAGACATGCACTGGTTCAGAAATGCTATTGCATGGGTCAAACCTCAACCCCCGAGCAATCTGCCTTGGAAAATAGCGAAAACTGAAATCTGTCAAGAAAGGTGCCTCGCGCGGCACCTTGATCGGTCGCACGGCAGGTTGAACCCAGAGAAACCCCACGGCAGTGTGACTGAGGTACCGTGTGACAGATGCTAACCAGCGCGGCATCTTGATTCATCCGCACGGCACCTTGACTCTGTATTTCTGCAGTTTTTGGCAGCAACACATCAAGATGGAATCGAGGCCTTACAAAGCACCGATTGACACCTAACACACTCTAACGGGTATTTGGGACTTCAGGGATGTTTCGTTCTGAGACAGCCCCCAGGATTCGTTATCATGGCACGAAAACTCGATAAAATCTGTTTCTTAGGCCATGTCAAGGAGTCGAAATCTGTTTCGAATCATTCCAAGTCATTCTTTCAAGTCCTACAGGTCGTAATGGTCAAAAGTGACTTAGTCCAAGTTCCGGTTCGTGTCCAGAGTCAAAATTCGGGAATGTCACATGTTAGAGTCAACATTTTCCTATATCTCTAAAGCAAGGTTGAGTTTTCAAGCCTCATATCGAAACATAAAGGACATCATTGCCCCATAACCGTGTTCTAGGTTGGATGCGAAAGTGTCAATGTAAATTCTCGTGTACCGAGTCAATCTCGCAAGGATTTATCTAGTTGCTTTCTTTGGTTTCTATTCCATTGTCAATATGCTTTGATTATTAGTATGTCACTCATCCTTAACCTCACAGTCGGCTCAGTCTCTCGAATCGGCGACCAGTTGCACGTTTCGGTCAATGTTTTAGCTATTCAGTTTTCTTCATGTAAACAAAAGGAAATTGAATGGCATAAACAATGAAAGTACAAGATCTCTGTATATAAATCCAAAAGCATCTATGAGTCGGAGTGAAAAAAAGGGCATAATGGCCCAATGATCGAAATCCTATCTACCGAGGGCAAACAGGCGCCCTACAAAGAAGAGCACGCAGGCTCTGTCAAAAGCACAAAACAAAAGAGGAGCTCAACTCTCGTCGTCCTCGTCCTCGCTCTCCTCCTCAAAGACCTCCTCGATCGCCGGAGAGCTGCTCGCCACCTGAGTGCCGGTCGCTCTAGGCACAGTATCTCCTGAGGTGACCCCCAGGTCAACGTCTGTAGGCTCGGGAGTATCGTCCTCAGAGACGTCAATAGGCTCGTCCTCGGTCCCTACAGAGCGTCGTGTCCTCTTCGATGCCGGCTCCTCCCGTGAGCTGGCAGAGGAGACCTGTCGTACTATCGAGCGGACAGACTTCCGCCGCAACCCTCGTGGAGCCCCTCCTCTAGCCTGCAATGGTATAAAATTCATGTGATATTTGCATTATAATCATGATATAAACGATATAAGTAAAACAAATGACTAAAGTTCGGGAGTATACCATCGACCCACCAACGCGAGGCAACACCTCCGGAGGGTGGCCCATGGCGTACTGCCTCACCAACTGCTCCAGGCCCATCATGGCCTCCGCCATCTCCTTCACGTACCCTGGAGGAGCCTGCAATGAAGGAAATCGATCAGAACATGCAAAAAGAGCGAATGCACGAAGGAAGGAAACCATGTTATACCAGAGCGAGAAACTCTGGAGCCTCCACTGCAGGGCGTGGCACTACAACCAGGCCCGGAGCTCTCTGGGGAGTCGTCACGTCTACTGTCCAGGAGAGGGCAGGGAAGCTAGTGCTACTTGGGCCCACGCCCTCACTGCGACCTCTGTCACCACGGCCCCCGTCTCCTGCACTGACTCCGGCGCCTCTATCTCTCTTCCTTCCCCTCCTTCCTCCCCAAGCGAACCATCCCCCTTTTCCCATCCCAAGCGGCGCATACCCCCAGACTTCGCCATCAAGTACCGAGAATAGTACTCGCGTAGTCGGCTGAAAGGCCGGCCACATGCCTCGAAGACGGCTCCAACTTCGAAGTCCGGCCGTGTGGCTGCTCGATCTCCTTCGTGTGTCTTTGATGCATCCTGCACTAGAGTAGGAAGCGACCAGGGGACTCGATAGGTGTCAGCCTCAACGGCTGGCGTGACACTTTCGGTCACCAAGTACCACTTGCCCGGTAGTAAGAGGACTCGGAAGCACTCTCCCCACGGCGACCTCACACTACGTACCAGCGTGGGGATCTCAAAGCTTGATCCCACACCTGGTGAACTGTCATCAAAGATAAACAATATCAAGGTGCCGTTTGAATGGAAATAAGCGGGAAATAAGTATGAAAATGCCTTAGTACCTGATCAGGACGCAGCTCGTCCAAGTAAAGACGGAAGGCATCCAGCTTGCCTCTTCCCCTCTTCACGCCCTTGTACTCTGTCGACCAGCGTAGGGCTCGGGGGAGTATCGTGTCATCGGGACACATGGTCTCGAGAGGGTACATCCCTATCACTTCATACGTCCAAAGCTGCAATTCAAGGCATCGAAAGTTAGCACAAGATATACATTGAATGAATACAAATGGAAAACTAACTATTCATGAGAAAGGAAGAGAAATATACCTCCCAGACCCTCCAGTAGCCTCCAAGGCTCACTCCTGCCCCACGGGAAAGAGAGCCCATGAAGGCATAGCATGTAGAGACTCGTGAATTATTATATTTTCTTTAATCGTTTAAATATGTGGAAAATTGTATTTTAAAGTTGTATTGACGTTTGGAAGTGTTGGTAGCAAGTGGGGTTTGATTCGGCGACCGTTGCAAAAATTTTTTTTTTTGCCAGCTTGAACCGATACAGCTTTTTCCCCGTACCGGTTCATGATGTCCAGAAGTTGTGTTTTTGGCATTTTGAAGGTTCATGAACCGGTACAGCTTTTTTCCCGTACCGGTACATGCTGTGTTTTCTGCACTTTTTCAGCACGCTTTTTGGAACACTATAAATATCCTACTTTACCATTTTTCACACCCTTGGGCCACGAAAACAAATCTGAAAACCCCCCTCTCACCTACCCAACTCCAATCTCACTCAAATCTCTCGATTTCTACCTCAAATCTTCGAGATCTAAGGGATTCCTCCCTCAAACTCATTTGAATCTCATGTTTCGTGAACAAATGGTAAGTTTTGTGTTCTTGATCTTGCTCTTTGATGCTCTATCACGTTTCTCTCTCTCTCCTCTCGATTACTTGTTGAACTTTGCTTGTTTATCGCATTTTTGGGTTGTATTTGTTCTAGATCTTGTATCCAAGCTCGGGTGGAGCTTATTTTTGGAGGATTCAAGCGTTTAGCTTTCGGTAGACTTAGGATTTTGCTCAAAACCCATTGTGGTAGGGATTTCTTACTCTTGTTATGCGTTTATGTGATGTTTATGTGCCTATATCGTGCTTTGTTTCGTGCTTGAGGTTGGGTTTTACGTTTCGGTCGAATCTGAGAATTTCAGCCCGTTTTTGAGTTTCAGCCCAACTTTGGAAGGCCATAACTTCTTCATCCGAAGTCCGTTTCACAAAAATGTTATGTCGATTCGAAGGTCTTGAAGTCAGCTTTCATTTGCCGCTAGAATCACCTGAAAACTCTTAGTACACAGAAAGTTATGACCATTTGAGTAGAGGTGTGTCGAGCTGTCATTATCGGTTGGCTATTTCTAAGATTGTTTCGTTCTGTGTTATGATTCCTTATATGATTAAAACCTGTTGAAGTCACTCTCGAGTATGGTTGCTTGTGTCTTAATGACTCGTTGTTTGAGGTTGTCTCTTGGCACTCGTTAGAGTTTGATGCTGATATTGTTAGTTGGAGACTGTACCGCAAGGTTGATCGGAATAGTGCTGTTAGGGGTTAAGTGGTGAATATTACGATTAGAAATGAGTTTGTTTAGTGATCCGATGGGTAGTATTGTTACTCATGTCCTTGTTCTATATGATTCCCGTTTAGAACCTAGTGGATGGTGTGTCGGGGAGTCGTTGTGGGTTCGATACGTGGTGTAGGGCGTTGTAATAGATTTAGAGGAATAACGTGGGCTTAAAGTGTTTATCAACATACAATGGGGCATGCTTATGAGTTGTGATACGTTGTTGATGATGTATGAAAGAATGTGAATTTGGAAAATGATGTTTGCTTATATTTGAATTGATAATGCATTTATGTTTGCTTGAGTTGTGAACGTTGAATTGAGGGTCCTGCTACGCAAGGGGTGGTAGTGCGGAGACTCTAGAGGGCCCGCAATGCAAGGGGTGGAAGTGCGGAAACCCAGGTGGAGAGAATTCACTATATCGTACGCAAGGGGTGGTGATATAGTTGAATGTCTCGCCAGAGAAAATTCACTGTATTGTTCGCAAGGGGTGGTGATACAGTCGAATGTCTCACATGATGAAGAGAATTTTGATTGACCTTACAGGTCTATGTTGGTGTTTGGATTGAAGGTTGCTTGGGAGTGTGATTGTCGGGAAAGAGAATGTAAGGTTGATTTTATTAAAGCTTTATTAAAGAAAGCAATTTGAGTTAAAAATCCTCCGGTATTCTTGAGCGAATCAACGGAGCTTGACCCGTGGTGGTCTTGTGTTGTCTTGAAATTGTTTTGGAAATTCAAATGGGAAAGTTTTATGAATGAGGCCCTACGGTAGATGGTATGAAATGAGAAGGTGTTTGTGGCATTCGTTCGGAAAATTATTAGATGGTTGAACTATTGTTGTTATTTGTTTGATTGATATGATTCCTAATGCTGCTTCTAATTGACGTGTGGATGGTTAGGGTTATCTTTAAGATGTATAGAGTTTCGTAGTCAAGGTTTGTCGGTTCTTTGTGGTGTCCTTTGTATCTCATATCCGTTTATTGGAACTCATTCATTCTAGATGCATACCTCGTCACATTTTCATATAGCTTTTGTAAAGATTTCTCTACTGGGCTAGTGTAGCTCAAAAAAATCTTTCTTTTCAGGTTAAAAGCTGGACGGTAGCATGCATTGCATCGTGTGCTCAATGTGAAAGACATTTTTTTTTGTTAGTTTCATCAATTACTTAATCTTCTTTGTCATGATTATCATTTGGTTAAAGATGGCAATGTATCTACTAACTTGGAAATTTCTTTTGACTAAACCGTTTGTAAATTTGAAGAAAATCTGTTCGTACTTGTATTTAAGTTATTTTGGACCGGGTGCCATGGATGTAATTCTCTAAACTTGGGAGCTTTGTTTGTAAATTAGTCAGATGAGAAATTCTTTTGGGGTATTTCTTATGACATGTGAGGACCCTTTTATCGAAATGGTTTATTATTTATGTTGAAAATCGAGGGTGTGACATAGCACGTCCCCAGTGCTGCACCTCCCCAGTCGAAGCGGGCGATCTCTCTGACGTCCCTCAAGGCTGGAAGAAGCGAAAGGTGTACTCGGTTGCGCCTGTTGGGAAACAGGGACGCACCAAGCAAGTATAGCAGAAAGCACCTCGCCATCTGCTCCTCCTCCGCCCTGTCAGTTGGGAGCCTCTCTGTCCAAAACCTGAGAAGTTGGGCATACGCCATCGTCTCCTACGCGCCTCGGCTCATACCCAAAGATCGCACTGAACGCCGCGCCTCCCGTGTGGCGTCCAAAAGGAATAAGGTCACCTCAGACCCCGAGACCGGTGATCGCCGCAAAGTCCAACGGCGTCACGGTCGACTCACCAAAGGAGAAGTGGAGGGTGTTCGTGCGTATCCCACCACCTCTCGGCCAAAGCCCTCACTACCAGGCGGTCGTTGCACACGCCGCCAACACCCTACAAACTCCCGAAGCTCGCTGCCTCACTATCTCCGCGTGACCTCAGGGCAACCTCTCTCGGAATGTCGGCCTGGTAGTCAGACAACCTCTGAGCACGAGAGTGAGATCGCTGTTACAACAAATCGACAAGTATTCAGGCATGACATGACATGGTATACTCAGATGCAATGAAATGAAATATGATGCATTGGAATTGGAATTTGTGAGATATTTAAAATATACCTCGTCTCGGCGCAAAGAAAGGTCCTGCTGAGAGGGTCCCTCAAGACCAGGGCCTCATCGTAAGTTGGCCTCCTCGGAGTGTAAGGGTCGAAAAGTGAAGGCACCACCACGTCTTTGAAAGGGGGCGTGGGTCGCCTCGTCGTAAAACCTCGCCCTGCTGGCGCCAGGGTCGCCTCGAACACCACGGTGGCGCGATGAGCCATCACCCCGCCTCCTCCGCCTCTCCTCTCCTCGGCCTCGGGCTTTCTATCTCCCAGTCCCCGAGTCCAGCCTGTAACTCCGCCTCGCGGGCCGCCAGTAAGGCGTCCGCCAGCCCAGGAAACCCCCGCACCACCTCCAGTACGTCCTCCATGGACGCCGTCGCTAAGTAGTCGCCCACGCCTATATGGCGTGACGACCCTGCACCTGTACCGCTGCCCACAAACATAGGCGGTGTGTCCTCCACCACCAGCTCCACCTCCGGCTCACCCTCGACGACGGGGGCCTTCCCCAAGTCGGTCCGAGGCTCTCTCACGGGAGAGGCCTCTGTCTCCTCCACCACCTGGTCTAAACCACCACCGTAGCCCTCTGTGGTCCTCTCCTCCACACCCGTCGCTGCCGCTGACCGGCCTGAAATCTCGGCACCGTCCCTCAACTCCACTACACCTGGAGTCTCCGTCTCCTGGCCGTACCCGGCCAATACCGCACCGTCATCCCTGTAACGACCCTGATTTTTGGCCAATAAAAATTTCGCTAAAAATTTGAATTTTATTTTAATACTTGGATTTCATTTTAACATCCAAAAATCGGTCGTTATCGACTTATAAAATTTTGTTAATATATTTGAAAATTCTTTATTTATTTTATAAATCCCTTTTTGCGATTAATAATCCGTCATAATTAGGTTTATGACTTAGGAGATTGGAATTCATCGCCCGGGCATTAAGGTCATTTTCTAAAGACGAGTATGCCTATTAAGACCATGGTATAGTTACTTGGTAATTGTAGTAAAATCCTAGAAATTATTTTCTCGGCTGGAAATCCTACATGGCAACCGATTAGCTAGCAACCCTAATTACCGTTTGGCTTAGTTACATTTCCCTAACCTAGAGTGTTGCATCGATGCCGTAGTAGTTAGTAGAAATTTTTGGTCTTTGCCTTAACCGTCGGCTTGACCGCCTTGCTTTGGCTTGGCTAGGCTGCCTAGGCATCGGGTCGCTGTTAGGCCTGCCTCGCCCAGGCATCGGGTCTCTGTCGGGCCTGCCTCGCCTCGGCGTCGGCTCGCTGACGGGCCTGCCTTGCCTTGGCGTCGGCTCGCTGTCGCGCCTGCCTTGCCTTGGCGTCGGCTCGCTGTCGCGCCTGCCTTGCCTTGGCGTCGGCTCGCTGTCGCGCCTGCCTTGCCTTGGCGTCGGCTCGCTGTCGCGCCTGCCTCGCCTAGGCGTCGGGTCGCTGTCGGGTCTGCCTCGCCTAGGCGTCGGGTCACTGTCGGGTTGCTCTGCCCTGGCTGCCATCGGGTTCTGCCTTGGCATCGGGTCGCGCCTCGCTTTTGCCTTGGCGTTGCTGGGCTGCCTTGCTCTGCCTGGGCTGCCATCGGGTTCTGCCTTGGCATCGGGTCGCGCCTCGCTTTTGCCTTGGCGTTGCTGGGCTGCCTTGCTCTGCCTGGGCTGCCATCGGGTTCTGCCTTGGCATCGAGTCACGCCTTGCTTTTGCCTTGGCCTCTGTTTGGCCACCAGGCTGCTGTGGCCGCCGCTTGGCCACTGCTTGGCCACCGGGCTGCCTTGGCCACTGTTTGGCCACCGGGCTGCTGTGGCCGCCGCTTGGCCACTGCTTGGCCACCGGGCTGCCTTGGCCACTGTTTGGCCACCGCTTGGCCACGCTCACGCATTTCCTTGGCGTTTGACACCGTCGGCTTTAATTGTCACGACCTAGATTTTTAACATAAATCAAAACAATACGTTTTAATAAAAGACCTCACTTGTCATCGCATTCCCCAAAATAATGTTCCACCTGTTTAATTACAGACAAGTCCTTAGTTCAAAAGAAGATGCATTTTGGCACCACGGCCCCAAATTAGCTTAAATACAGTTACAAACTTAGTTAAAGATAAATCAAGAATAATTAGTTACAAAGCCATCTTGACCCAAAAGCTAGACTATCACAAGATGAAAAAGTAACTAAGTGAGATAAGCTTCTGAAAATCTGTCCACAATCCAAGCATGCAACGCATGATGCTACTGTCCGGCGTTCGAACCTGAAAAGAAAGATTTTGTTGAGCTACAATAGCCCAGTAGGAAAATCTTAACCAAAGTTATATGCAAACATGCCGATTAGTGCAATAGAAACAAAGGTGTGGGAACGTAGCTCGATACTTAATGGCCGATTAATTTGTAATATGTATCTTTATTCCGATTATGCGCCTAAGCCACAAGACTCAAATGACCTCGACAATCCCAACTTAACTCACTAACTCAAACTCCCACCATCGGTATTTCCACCCCTTGCGTTACCGTACATCACTACGAGGGTTACCGTGTTACCACCCCTTGCGTACGGGACCCTTGTGTGCCACCGTATTACCACCCCTTGCGTACGGGACTCCCAAACCACCATTCGACCTCAAACACCCAATTCTCAACTAACACACAAGCTATGACTTCTCTAGATCACGTTCTTAAATGTGGTGTCATAAGACATGCCAACACTATCACAAATGTATCATGAACAATCACAAGTTCCAAGCATCAACCAATAAGCATTTTTAACAATGTTTAACCATGTGATTCCATATTCGATTTATACCAACGGGAGGCCAACGGACAAGGATAACGACGATAGGTAAAAGGAAGTCAAATAAACGAGCTTGAGATCGATTATGAGGTGTTCAAGAGGGTTTAGAAGTGATTGGGAGTCAAGACAACCAATAGAGAAGCAAAAGGAGCAAAACTGGAGATAAGCTCCCCGTATCGATACGCCTCAAAATCCGTATCGATACGGAACCCACTGCCCAAAAAGATAAGCTACCCGTATCGATACGCCTCAAAATCCGTATCGATACGGATTGGCTTTGGGTACTATTCATGCAGAAGTTCAGAACACGAACGAAAATCAAAAATCCAACAACCAATGGCTCGATTCTACACCAAAACAACAAGTAAACATATAAGGGAGGTCAAGAAGTTCCTACCTCGAAACAATGGACGAGATCCACGGGTTTTTTGGACGAGTCCTAGACTTTCGAACCTCGAAACTCCGATTCGAACTTCACCCAAGGATTTCCGAGCTTATGGACGCGATTAAGAGGCTCGGTTGATGATGTTTCTTGAAGATTTTTGGGTTTGAGGTAAAGTTTTTGGTGAGAAGAGAAGAGAGAGAGAGTGGGACGGTAGAGAGAGAGAGAGGAACGGATGAGAGAGGGAGTGGAGATAGAAAATGCTCTCCTACTCCTCACACACATCTATATATACTCATGTATCCTTTAATCTACACAATTACCCCTCTATTCTCAATTCTATCACTTTAGTCCTTAATTCAATTATCCATCAATAAAATCATATTTTCTCAATTTAGCATTTAATCAATATTTCTCAAAATTAGAGTTATTCGGGTCTCTACAATCTATCCTCCTTAAAGAAATTTCATCCCGAAATTTACAGCGCAAGTCAACTAAGCTATGCATCACATAGTCATACTTATACAACAACATATATTACCAAACAAGGAGCCAATAATCATAAAATTTAAACTTAGAACTCACATTGATTAACTTGAAAATAAATGCGGATACTTTTCCCTCACTTCGTCTTCCCTTTCCCACGTCGATTCTTCTCTCCCAAGATGACTCCATAAGACTCGCACTAACGGAATGGTTTTACCCCTCAAAACTTGCTCGCGCGAATCTAGTATACGTATCGGGTTCTCCTCATAAGATGCATCGGCTTCCAACTCAAGTTCGGACCACTCTAGAACGTGTGACGGATCCGGCTCATACTTCCGTAACATCGATACATGGAACACATCGTGAACGCCCGATAATCTTGGTGGTAACGCCAACCGATACGCGACTTCCCCGATCCTTTCGATAATATCAAACGGCCCGATAAAACGCGGCGATAACTTGCCCCTTTGCCCAAAACGAGATAGTCCCCGACGCGGCGACACTTTAAGAAATACGTGGTCCCCCACCTCAAACGTTAACGGTCGGCGACGACGATCGGCGTAACTCTTTTGTCTACTCTGCGCGGTTATCAACCGTTGGCGAATCAATTTGACTTGCTCGGTGGTTCTCCTTTGAGCCTCAAGTAGTCTTTGACGAATCGCCCTCATGCTTTCGGAAGTCTCTTGAACCAATTCCGGCCCAACCAATGTAGCCTCGCCCAACTCGGTCCAACAAACGGGTGATCGACAGGGTCTCCCATACAAAGCTTCATACGGTGCCATCTCAATACTAGATTGGTAACTATTATTGTACGCGAATTCGACTAACGGCAAAAGATCCTCCCAACTACCCCGAAAGTCCATAACGCAAGCCCGAAGCATATCTTCTAAAATTTGGATCGTTCTCTCGGATTGCCCATCCGTTTGAGGATGATATGCGGTGCTAAACAAGAGATTTGTGCCAAGAGCGGTCTGTAGACTCTGCCAAAAACGCGCGGTAAATCTTGGATCTCGATCCGATACAATAGAGACAGGGATTCCATGAAGACGGATAATCTCACGAATGTACAATCGACTGAGCGTATCAATCGAATCCGTAACTTGAATCGGTAAGAAATGTGCGGACTTGGTCAATCGATCAACTATCACCCATATGGCATCGTGTCCCCTCGGTGATCTCGGCAAACCAGTAACAAAATCCATGGTCACGTTCTCCCACTTCCATTCGGCCACTGGTAACGGTTGCAACTCCCCCGCGGGTCGTTGATGCTCGGCTTTGACTTGTTGGCACGTAAGACATTTGGACACGAAGATAACGACATCTCTTTTCATTCCCGGCCACCAAAACTGTCTACGCAAGTCGTGGTACATTTTCGTTCCTCCCGGATGCACGGCTAACGGTGAATGATGGAATTCTCTCAAGATCTCCTCCCGACACGAAATGGGTACGAACAATTTTCCTTGGTATCGCAAACCTTGATCAGCGCGAATCATCCACCCCTCTCGAGCATTCCCACTAAGAAACTTGGCACGAAACTCTCTCGCTTCCTCATCATGTTGTTGGGCCTCAACGACTCGGGTCGATAAAGTCGATTGAACGGTCAAGTTACACAAGGTGACTCCATCCCGTACTTCCTCAGAATGCAATGCATACGAACCTAGGTCATTCATCGCTTTCCACTCATGGATAGCCAAATTTGCAAGTTGTGTCGATTTCCTACTCAATGCGTCCGCTACCACATTCGCCTTACCCGGATGGTATTGCAACTCGAAGTCGTAGTCCTCTAAGTGTTCCATCCATCGGCGTTGTCGTAAGTTGAGCTCCTTTTGAGAGAATAAGTATTTTAGACTCTTGTGATCGGAAAAGACTTCAAACTTCTCACCGTAGAGATAATGACGCCAACTCTTCAAAGCAAACACGACGGCCGCGAGTTCTAAGTCATGGGTAGGGTAGTTTCGCTCATGAGTCTTTAATTGCCGCGATCCATACGCTACAACACGTCCCAATTGCATCAACACGCATCCCAGCCCCTCTTTCGAAGCGTCACAATACACGGAATAACCAACTCCCCGTTCGGGTACAACCAAAACCGGCGCGGTAGTCAATCTCTTCTTCAACTCTTGAAAGGCCATCTCACACGCGTCATTCCAAACGAAACGAGTTCCCTTGCGGGTTAATTTGGTCAACGGAGCCGCTAGGCGAGAGAAGTACGAAACGGCGGTATTAACCGGCCAAGCCCAAGAAACTACGAATCTCAAATACATTTTTCGTGTCGTTGCCAATTCATCACGGACTCTACCTTCCCGGATCAACGGACACCCCATCCTTCGATACAACGTGACAAAAACTTGACTTCGGATAACCAAAACTCACATTTACTAAGCTTGGCATACAAGCGGTGTTCTCTCAAAAGCAAGGACGATGGAAAGGTGAGATTGATGTTCCTCCTCTGGCGAGTAGATAAGAATATAGTCACGAAGACAACTCTGAAGCGATCGAGATAGGCGAAAGAATCACGGTTCATCAAGTCCATGAAAGTTGCAGGTGCAGTGCATTCGTCAAACCAAAGGGCATAACGACAAACTCGTAGTAGCCATGCAGTGCAAATGCGTCTTGGAATGTCTTCCCTCCGAACCCTCAACTGGTGGTAACCGGACCTCAAATCAATCTTAGAGAAACACGTGGCGCCTCGAAGTTGGTCAAACAAGTCGTCGATTCTAGGCATTGGGTACTTATTCTTAATCGTGACATGGTTTAACTTACGGTAATCAATACAAAGGCGAAGTGATCCATCTTTCTTCTGAGCAAACAAGGCCGGTGCTCCCCATGGTGAAGTACTCGGGCGAATAAATCCCAAACTCTCCAATTCTTGCAACTGAATCTTCAATTCTCTCAACTCAGCGGGCGCAAAACGGTAGGGAGGTATGGAGATAGGAGCGGTACCAGGAAGTAAGTCGATAGTGAATTCGATTTCTCGCTCGGGCGGTAAACCCGGTAACTCCGTTGGAAACACGTTCGGATAGTCACGAACGACAAGAGGTAACTCCCCCCGCGCGGATACGTCCTCATCTAAGGTCAAACTTGCTAATAAAGCATACATCGATTCATGTTCCCGAGATTCACACAGATACGGTTCTATCGGTTCCCGACGCTCCCCGAAGAACTCGAAACAAGAACCCCCAGGCGGACAAATACGGACCCGACGCTTGAAACAATCTATGGTGGCGTGAAAGGTGGACAACCAATCCATTCCCAAAATTAGGTCGAATCCAGACATATTCAACACGATAAAGTCAAAGGTAAAACGACGGTCCCGTATAGTGAGCTCACAATCTCGGCAAATACGGTCTAACGGCGATCTACCTCCTATAGGTGTGTCAACAAACAATGGAGGGCTCTGATACACTCAATTTCCAATTCTAAAGCACAAGCAAATGATGCAACAATAAATGAATGAGATCAGAATCGAATAATACTCTAGCAAAGGAGTTAAACAAAAGAAATGTACCCTCACAACACTGGGGCCTGAGAAGTAGCAGGAGGTGGAATGGCTGAAGTAATGGCAAAAGCTCTCAGGTAGTCGACTGAGACAAGTCCACCAGATGACCGGAACCACTGGTGGCGTGAGCAGACTAGCTCCCCTACCGGCTGAGACCTGAGGCAAAGTGGTCGCGGAGGAGTGAGGCTAGCTGCACACTCTGAGTACCACAAAATGGTTGCACTTCAAAACTTCTGTCCACCCCTCATTCTTTGCCCATGACCCGATTCACTGCGAGTCCCATCCCCACGCGGACAATTCTAGCAAAGTGACCGGACTTCCCACAAGTAAAACACGTACCCAAAATCCGCGGACATTGAGCTCGAATGTCCCGCCTGACCACACTCATGACATACCATTGGAGGCCTATTGGAAACCCCACGAGTCCCAAATGAAGAAGAAGGTGGAGGCCTAAAGTTCGACGGACCATGCGATGTCGACATTTGATCCCTTTGTCTCTTTCTCCCTTGACTACTGAAACTTCCCGACGATAAACTCATACCCCCCATAGGTTGTCTCGGTTCCCAAGCCCTAGGATTTTTAGGTGCCTCTCTCGGTGTCTCGATGCTCCTCGCACACTCAACGACTTCGGAAAACCTTCCTTTTCGTTGTGCCATCACATACTTTTTCACGGTATCACTCAAACCCCTTTCGAATCGTCTACACTTCCTCTCTTCGGTTGACACCATCTCCGGTGCAAAACGAGACAAAGATTGGAACTTCACGGCATACTCCGAAACAGTCATATCCCCTTGCTCTAGCTTCTCAAACTCATTCCTCAATTGATCACGACTTGTTTCCGGGAAGTACTGCTCCTCAAAAAGCATCTCGAATTCGGCCAATGTCAAGTCCTCAACATCTGGCTCATTTGCTTGAGCCGCGGTCCTTGCCGTCCTCCTTGCATCCTTTCTTGATTCCAAGACCGACTCCCACCATTCGCCGGCTTCTCCGACCAACTGAACGGCCACAATTCCCACTTTAATATTATCTTCGGTGATGTTAAGAGCTCTAAAGAGCTTACGGATTTGGGTTAGCCAATGGTCGGCTACCACTACCGAAGGGTCACTACTAGTCCCATCAAACACTGGTGGGTTTCTACGACTAAACTCTCGCATTGCTACCATGGCTCTATCCTCAGCATTCTCTCTCGGAGCTTGGTTCAAAAGGTTTGCAGCTGTGAGTGCCGCAACGAGATCCCTAGCGAATTGGGTTTGATTGAGAGGCACACCAGCACCTCGACCGACCCTAGCCCCTGGATTCTCCCCATGCTGACTAACCTCATCCTCGGGAGGTACCCCACGGCCACGACCACGGCCTCGGCCACCCCGGTTTCCAACCCCACCTCGTCTAACTCGTGTCCTCGGAGGCATCTTACTACAATTATAAGAAAGAGAAGGTCCATTAATCAAAACATTGTTTAATGAGGTCAAAACCTCCAACTATCCCAACACGGGTCAAAACAACTCTACACCACTCTACTGTATTGAAATGCCATGCCATGTAAGCCAAATAATATCAATGCACACAAGCACACTCGTGTGATGGAAATAACGTGACATTTTGAACCCATGAGACTTAAAGTCTCCCCACGGTCTCTAGGTGTTCTAAACCTAGACGCTCTGATACCAATTTGTCACGACCTGGATTTTTAACATAAATCAAAACAATACGTTTTAATAAAAGACCTCACTTGTCATCGCATTCCCCAAAATAATGTTCCACCTGTTTAATTACAGACAAGTCCTTAGTTCAAAAGAAGATGCATTTTGGCACCACGGCCCCAAATTAGCTTAAATACAGTTACAAACTTAGTTAAAGATAAATCAAGAATAATTAGTTACAAAGCCATCTTGACCCAAAAGCTAGACTATCACAAGATGAAAAAGTAACTAAGTGAGATAAGCTTCTGAAAATCTGTCCACAATCCAAGCATGCAACGCATGATGCTACTGTCCGGCGTTCGAACCTGAAAAGAAAGATTTTGTTGAGCTACAATAGCCCAGTAGGAAAATCTTAACCAAAGTTATATGCAAACATGCCGATTAGTGCAATAGAAAGAAAGGTGTGGGAACGTAGCTCGATACTTAATGGCCGATTAATTTGTAATATGTATCTTTATTCCGATTATGCGCCTAAGTCACAAGACTCAAATGACCTCGACAATCCCAACTTAACTCACTAACTCAAACTCCCACCATCGGTATTTCCACCCCTTGCGTTACCGTACATCACTACGAGGGTTACCGTGTTACCACCCCTTGCGTACGGGACCCTTGTGTGCCACCGTATTACCACCCCTTGCGTACGGGACTCCCAAACCACCATTCGACCTCAAACACCCAATTCTCAACTAACACGCAAGCTATGACTTCTCTAGATCACGTTCTTAAATGTGGTGTCATAAGACATGCCAACACTATCACAAATGTATCATGAACAATCACAAGTTCCAAGTATCAACCAATAAGCATTTTTAACAATGTTTAACCATGTGATTCCATATTCGATTTATACCAACGGGAGGCCAACGGACAAGGATAACGACGATAGGTAAAAGGAAGTCAAATAAACGAGCTTGAGATCGATTATGAGGTGTTCAAGAGGGTTTAGAAGTGATTGGGAGTCAAGACAACCAATAGAGAAGCAAAAGGAGCAAAACTGGAGATAAGCTCCCCGTATCGATACGCCTCAAAATCCGTATCGATACGGAACCCACTGCCCAAAAAGATAAGCTACCCGTATCGATACGCCTCAAAATCCGTATCGATACGGATTGGCTTCGGGTACTATTCATGCAGAAGTTCAGAACACGAACGAAAATCAAAAATCCAACAACCAATGGCTCGATTCTACACCAAAACAACAAGTAAACATATAAGGGAGGTCAAGAAGTTCCTACCTCGAAACAATGGACGAGATCCACGGGTTTTTTGGACGAGCCCTAGACTTTCGAACCTCGAAACTCCGATTCGAACTTCACCCAAGGATTTCCGAGCTTATGGACGCGATTAGGAGGCTCGGTTGATGATGTTTCTTGAAGATTTTTGGGTTTGAGGTAAAGTTTTTGGTGAGAAGAGAAGAGAGAGAGAGTGGGACGGTAGAGAGAGAGAGAAGAACGGATGAGAGAGGGAGTGGAGATAGAAAATGCTCTCCTACTCCTCACACACATCTATATATACTCATGTATCCTTTAATCTACACAATTACCCCTCTATTCTCAATTCTATCACTTTAGTCCTTAATTCAATTATCCATCAATAAAATCATATTTTCTCAATTTAGCATTTAATCAATATTTCTCAAAATTAGAGTTATTCGGGTCTCTACATTAATATTCCGTTACTAGGCGATTTCCTACTAAATAAAACCAAAATACCACTCGAGCCATGAAAGCCTAGATTAAGTATCGTTAGTCTTTAACCGATTAGTTAGAATAGCTTAATGCCCATTTAACCTAATCACTGGGATCCCAAATCTAATTAGGTTACCCTAACCCTAGATGGACCATTTTACCCTTTTTGTCTTTATCCATTGGACAATAGCGTTAGAGTTTCCTTTACCCATTGGTCAATAGGTAAACCTTAGTTAATATTCCTAAGTACGAGATTAGATTAGTTTAGTACTTAATTTCAAGTATTAGACTTTCTAGCATTAACCGTTGGATAATAACCGTTAGGAGTTTTATTAACCATTGGACGATAGACTAGAATCCTAGCCATTATTACCCATTGGTTATTAACCATTAGAGAAACTATTATCCATTGGATAATAGTTAGTCTTAACAATCAAGTACTTGTTTGATTTAAATATTAGACTTGGCCATGTGTGTTATTTGATTAAAATACAATTAGTACATTAGGTTAGTATTATTATACATAGTACTTTGAAAGTAGTAGAATACTATATTAAATATTAGTCTTAGGTCATATCTAGTATAGATATTGTGTAGTACATGTATATATATATATATATATATATATATGTACGTACTTGTTGTATATATATATTATATTGTATATAGCATGTGTGTTATTAAATATTTTATTTAGAAAATCTAATTTACTGGAAAACTAAGATTTTATTAAAGACCCATAGTACATATATATATATATATATATATATTAGTATATATGTAGTCTTTTATAGTACATACAAGTGGGAGAGAGAGAGAGAGAGAGGGGGAGAGAGGAGAGAGGAGAGAGATTGGCGAGAGAGAGAGGAGAGAGATCCGAGAGAGAGAGAAGGAGGGAGAGAGAAAAAGAGAAGGAAAGAGAGAGAGAGAAATGTACCTTGATCTCCTTGACCTTCTTGATGTACCATTACTTGATTTCTTGGTGATTACCTTCCTAGCAATCTATGACCTAGTTGTCCTAAATTCATTTTCTTATTGGGGAAATCTTGTACAAACTTTGCTAGCCAAAATCCTTACTCTTCCAATCCAAATCCTTGTCCTTCCATATCTATTATATATATAGTTATATTTATATATTGTGTACCAATGTACCAAGAGGAGAGAGAGAGAGAGAGAGATAGGAGGAGAGAGAGGCCGAGAGAGAGAGATTGAGAGAGAGAGAGATTCGGATGGAGAGAGAGAGGGAGAGAGTGATGTGTGTGCAAGTGATTGACATGCTTTGGTCATCCTTGTCCTAGTTGTGTATACTTTCAAGTGAAAGCATAACCAATGCCATCCAATCTTGTCCTTCTTTGTACAAACCCTAATTTTATACTTGAAACAAATCCACTTGCTTGGCCAATCTTCCAAAATCCAATCCAAAGGACACATCCTAGCCTTGCATGCCTAGGTTTTTAGGTTATTTCTTACAAGCAAACTTGATTTGCTTGAATAAAAAAATTGGAGGAAAGAGGGAGAGAGGGCAGCTGGCCAAAGAGAGGGAGGGAGAGCTCATTTGCCTATAAATAGGACCTCACACTTCTCATTCAACTCACACCTCTTCATTCTCCAAGTTCTCTCCTTGAAAGCATAAGAATTCTTAGTGTTCTTGAGTAGTTCTAGCTTGTTCTTGAGCTTTCTTTCCATCTCCGCCACTAAACCACCATACGACCACCACCTCGATCCTAAAGTAGTAGTAGTATAGGTTACGATCTAGTTTCGAGAGAAACCTTTCTCTTTCGAAGCTATCGGAAGCTTATCATAAGCCGTTACTCCGTTCGTTTGCCAACTTTCTTTCCGTCGATCTTTTCGTAGTCTTCCTACCGCCAAGAAGAAAGGTAGAATCTTCTTATACCCCTACCCTACGTATATCGTATGATATGAGCGTGAGTAAGAATATGTAATACTTGGCTAGTTGATCGCATGACGTTGTTTGACGTAGAATTCTTTGAAGTATATGAGCATGATAATGTAGTTGTGATAATTAGCTTGTAGAACTTTCTTAGTAAAAGTACGTAGTTTAATTTGATCTTGAGAATAATTGAATGCATGGCTTATAGAATCTTCCCAACTTCATTAACTCGTCAATAAGCATATGTTGTTACGATTTCGTTTAAAAACAAAATGTTGTTTCAAAACGAAGTATTCGTATTTTGACCTTTTCAAGGATTGTGAACTTGATCGCATGATTGCTTACCTTACTTGTGGTTGTAAATAAGCATGATTAAATAGAGTTGGATGATCTTGCTAGATTACTTTAAAGTGATTCGTCCCACATGAGTCTATGCATGATTACGAGACACGAGAACCAAAAAGTAGAAACATGACACTTAGGGAGTGGTTGATATGGATAAAAAGGATTTTTGAAACTACATAATGGCCGGACTTGGTAGCCTTATGTGAGTTGTGAAAACCCGCAAGGTGGCCGGACTTGGTAGCCCTTTGTGTGGACTTGCGAAAACCGCAATGAGGCCGGACTTGGTAGCCCATTGTGTAGATTGCTAATGGAGCCGGACGTGGTAGCTTCATTGGTAATTGGGCTTGGTTATCCGCGGAGAGGAGCCAATGCAAGCTTTTATAACGTGGCCGGACTTGGTAGCCCGTTGAATGAGAAATGATTTTTGAAATGAAATGGTGACACAGTTACGATGAGTCGCGTAGGAGAAACAAAGAAAGGCATGACACCAACGTAAGCAAGATAGTGAATGCGGATGTATCATTGTTAATTATGTTGTTAAATGAGCATGTGTAATTATTCATATGACTCTTCATTGTAAGTTATGGGTTAGCGGGTTAGATTATTCTATTGAGCTTCTGTAGCTCACAGTGTTACCTTTTTGGTGACCCTGACATATTATACTGGGGGCGACGCTGGTATAATATGTCAGATTTTATAGATGAGCAGCAGGAACAGTACACCTTGGGGGCCTTTGGAGCCGAGGAACTTGCAAGAATGGAGGAAGAGGCAGAGCAGTAGTTAACCTTAGATTATTCCCTCTTTTGTTGAATAAAAGTACTCTTGTGAGACGTATGTTGTAATAATGAGCTAGACTCTCCTTAATTTATTCAATAAAAATGTTTATTTAACGTACCCAAAATTCGGGGCGTTACAATCCCCACCACTACCAACCACTGCACCAGCTGGGGCCGTGGCCTCCTCGGCCAGAGCCGCCCGGTCCGAGACCCCCGTGGTCTCCGGTAAACTCTCGACCATAGCTACATCCTCCGGGACGATCGGAGGCGGAGTAATGTCGACCCGTGATGAATGACCGTCACCGGGTGCATCCCTGTGCTCCATGACTGTGATGTATGAGAGAGGGAGAGAGAACAGTCGAGAGAGAGAGATGATCGAGAGAGAGAAAGAGAGAGATGATCGAGACAGAAAGAGAGAGATATAGCCGTGAGAGAGAGAGAGATGATCGAGAGAGAGAGAGAGAGAGGAAAATTCGGGGTGTACTGTGTACACCCCGTATATATATATATATATATATATCCCCCGAACCGGTTCACTCGGAGACCAACGTTGGACCGGGTTCACAGCCAAATTGGCTGCACGGCACCTTGGACGGGTCGCACGGCACCCTGGACGAACATGCAGTACTTTTAATTTATGTTACCGTGCATCCCTAAATTAGCTGCGCACGGCGCGTTGATCTGTTTCGGCAGTCTGCTTCCTGAAAGCAGTTTTGCATTTTCACGTTCGATTCAATTCAGAGTTAGGGAGAAAAAGGAAGAAGAAAAAGGATTTTTCATTGATAACACCCGGGGTAACCCCCGGGATTTGTCATTACAATTCAAAAAAAAAAGAAAAACAACAAAAAAAACATAAAACGGGCCTACTGCCCTCTTTTCTTCTTCCTTCTCCTTCCTCTTCCTTCTCCTTCCTCTTCCTTCTCTCTTCCTCCTCCTCAATCGCTGCCCCCCGTCGTTCGAGGCGTCATTCGCCCCGTTCGAACGATCATCCGACCCGTTGGGGTTGCCTTCGGAGTCTTCCGCCGTATCCTCCGAGCCACGCCAAGGACGAACTCGGGGTCGTGCTTGTCGTCCAGTTGATCAAAAGCGAAGTCCTGAAGGTTGGAGACGGCACGGCGAAGGGTCCGAATGGTGGAAATGAGCCTCGCGATTTGCTCGTTCAAATGTTCAATCTCCCCGCGATAAAAGGCCATTTCGGCCTCGAGAGCACCCACTCGCGCTGCCAGATCATTGTTTGCCATGCTCGAAGGTGGGCTGGTTTCAAAGAATACGAAGAAAGAAAGAGACTTTTGAGATTTCGTTGGTGGTGCATGGAATAAGGCACCACCATGCTTATAAAGACGTCCCAGCCAACGAAGGGGCACGCCCGAAGTAATGACGCCCTTAAGCCTGTCAACTGTTCTTGGAAATCGAAAGGGTGCTTAGAAGAACGAGGTGCCGCGCGCCTCTGACCCGGCCCGCACGGCACCCTGGCTTCAGGAGGTTTAATATTTTCTCGAAAATTGATCCAATCAGCCACCAAAATCCTCTTGGAAACTCAATCCTCAGCCGTTTTGCAGTAAAGATCCCTTAGAATGTCGTGCATCGGTTACGGCGCCATTTAATCCCCCGGGAATTCGCCGTATTCGCCTTTTTCTCAGTATTCGTCCTCCGGGACTCACCGTGACTGGTTCAAGGATTCGACATATTTTCCCCAGCAGGTCCAAAATTCAAAATTCGATTTTCGCCTCCCAAGGGCTCGCCTCAAAAATTCACAGTTTAATTTTCGCCTCCCGAGGGCTCGTCTCAAAAATTCAAAATTCAATTTTCGCCTCCCGAGGGCTCGTCTCAAAAATTCAAAATTCAATTTTCGCCTCTCGAGGGCTCGCCTCAAAAATTCACAGTTCAATTTTCGCCTCCCGAGGGCTCGCCTCAAAAATTCACAGTTCAATTTTCGCCTCCCGAGGGCTCGTCTCAAAAACTCAAAATTCAATTTTCGCCTCCCAAGGGCTCGTCTCAAAAATTCAAAACTCGATTTTCGCCTCCCGATGGCTCGTCTCAAAAATACAGTTTTCGCCTCCCGAGGGCTTATCTCGCTCTTTCGTCTCTCGAGCCACGGTCTAACGGACCTAACGTCTCAATTTTCGCCCCCCGAGGGCTTGCCTCGATTTTTGCCTCCCGAGGGCTCGTCTTAATTTTCGCCTCCCGAGGGCTTGTCTCAGGTTTTTCTTTTAACAAATGTTTTGCATACACGACACCACAAGCACTCTGTTATTTTTCTCTGCACGAATTTGTCCTTTGAGACTCATTTTCTCGCATTGCAATGTCCCAGTGGAACTACGCTGGTCTGATCCCTACAACGGGGTACGTAGGTAGCTCCCCGAGCGCGACCACCATCGTTATTTACTTGCATTATTCGCTTTGTCTCTGTTCAAAGGCACTAGAGCAACGGATTGGGATGCCTATTCTTTAAGCGTCACTCGTACCAACTAATGGTATCCGAGTTACGTTAAAGAGGGACTACTGTAGACACCCCAATCCGGACCTCGGAGAGTCTTTGTCCACCCCGATGATGAAATAGAGGAAACGATACCTTTGCGAGCTTGAAAAAGGATCTCCTTTAAAACCAAAAACCCAACAAATCCGACAAATCCAACAAGCCTAGCCAAGCCCAATAAAAAGCCCAAAAGACTCTGGACCACAGGAGGAGGCACCGTGCGGAGCCAAATTGGAGCGCACGGCACCTTGAGAATTCAAGGGATCGTGCCCAGCCAAACTCCTCCGCACGGCACCTTGAGCTAAAAGCTGACTGGCTCAGAAAGCTGTCGGCCACGCCAGTGTGAGCCACAGCTGATGACTGGCTCAGCCGAAAATGCACTTCTGGCCCGCCCAGAAAATACCTCCACCATTTGAATTCAAAATCCTTGGCCATTTGCCTATAAATTAACCCCTCCACTCAAGGGAAAGGGGTCCCTCTTAGCCCTTCTTTTGAGTCTCTCTCTTGCCTTTCTCTTGGCTCTCTCTTTATTTTCTCTCTCTAAGTTCTTACACCCACTTTCTTACTTTCACTTCCATTTCCAAGCCTTAAAGAATGTCATTCCCAAAAGACCTTCTTTAAGTGCTTTCACCCACTCCCCTCTCATCATTAAAGTTGATCCTTCATTAACTTCAAAGTCTCATCACCCAAAATACCTAACCTTCGCTCACACCCATACTCCCTTTGTCTCATTCAACCTCTTCCATCAACATCCGTGACGATCCATCCACGTCCTCACACCAACGGTCCTTGATCAAGCTCGAAACTAAAGGTACAAACTAGTTTCCTCGGACTAGACCTTGTTCTGGTTCTGATGGGACTTTTCTGTCAGCAGGTCTAACCCCCTTTTGGTTAGATCCTGACCAAAAACCCATTTTTTACAAAATAAAATAAACATAGTGCTGAGGTCGGGAAGCCGCGCGGTCTGTTGAACAGACGCGCGGCACCCTGACTCTCAGCGCACGGCATGTCACATGCTAGTATTTTTGTAAGCAGGCTGTCTAGATCTGAGCTTTCCTCTGTTGTGGTTGTCTGTATCTGCTGTTTGCTGTTTCTGCTGCTAAAATAAGATCATATCTACAAGCCATATCCCGGTTCTTTTAAAAGCTTTGTGAGATCATCCCAAAATGATCAAATATGTTAAAAACTACTTTAAAACCATGTTTTTGAGAATGACAATGACATTTTGGGATGATCAGTCTGCCGTAAGGCTTCTGGTGAGTTTTTCAAAAGATATACAGAGAAAGCAACGAGCTAGATAATGTTTTGAGAATATGTAACAGTCTGACGGCAGAGCAGGTACCACGCACGGCGTGTTGAGGTGCCGCGCGCGGCATATCAGTGTGCCGTGAACAGTTTGTCGAGGTCCAGACAGTCTGCTAAGTGTTGTTTGTTTCCTCTGTTCACATCATTTTATCACTACTGTACAGACAGCACCACATGCACGTCAATGCGATATATTTCCCATGTCCCTTCCCCGCTATGTGCTTTATTGAAAGAGTTCGATGTTCCAAATTGATGCAGAAAAAAATAGTGGCGCAGCAAGAATCGAAGAGTTATTTTTATCATGTCTTTTAATTTCTAGTCTAAGTATTAATTCACACATTTTTTAGTGTCGTTTGTTGGTTCAAGGAGTCATTGAGTTGTTCATGGAGTCTACCTAGTTTTCTGTAGTCAAGTGTTTGTTTTTATTTAATTAGTGTCTTGAAAATGCAAGTGTCTTTTAGTTTCTAGTCAATGTCTTTTAATTTCTGGTCTAAAAATATGTGTTTTGACTATCTAGTAAATTGTGTCTTTGGTTAATAGAGGTCTAGGTATTTGGAATGTTTGTGTTGGAAAATGTCGAGCATTTATTATTTGTCTTGAAGAGTCATCTTTGTAATGCTTATAAATAGTTGATCTAATGAAATGAAAAGGAAGAATTTTGAGTGTTGAATTAAAATAGCCTTCGGCTTGTGAGAAGTTTATCTTCTTTTTTCGTCTCTGTATCTCTGAGGTGGATTCCTTAGAGTGGTGAGCGATCCCTACACCCTGTATCCCTAGTTAATTCCTCGGGTGGTGATATCTGTATCCCGTTGGTTTTCGGGTGGTGAGCGTTTATCCCTTTAATCCCCTTTTTACTTTACTTCCGTCCCGTCTGAAAAATCCGCCGTCAGTTTGGTATCAGAGCACAGCTATCCGTCCTGTAAAGTTCTCATTCCATGGCTCTTTTTGAAGATCAAAGCATGTTCGGAGAGATTTTTTCATTTGAAGATTCAACCGTTTCACAGCCAGCAGTTGATTTGTCCAAACCGCCAATTTATGATGAATACACAGAGGATGGGTTTTTAATTGTCAAAGAAAGTCAGCGCACCCTTGTCGATTTTTTTGAAGCCAACAACAATGTTCATGGCAGCAATGAAGAACAAAAATTTCAGCAAATAATTGTTGCAAAGGAGCAAGATTCATCCAACCAGCAAAATGACCCGGCTCTTCCTGTAAAGTTCACATTGGTTTTGCCGCGACGAGAATCGGATGAGTGGGAATGGATGGACGAGGCTGTTTTGGAGCAACGGACCCAATTGTTCCGGACACATGGAATTGTTCGAGATATTGAATGTGAGTTCCTCATGGATTCTGGAAGTCAATCCAATCTCGTGTCTCAATCTCTCGTTTCCTTTGTCAATTTGCCAACCGAGACTATTAACCCCTATTATGTGGGTTGGGTTAATCAAGACTACAAAGTACCAGTAACTAGTCGATGTCTAGTAGAGTTTTCAATCGGTTGCCATTACAAGGACAAGATTTGGTGCGACGTGATGCAAATGGACTCATGTGATGTTTTGTTGGGGCGACCGTGGCAATGGGATCGCAACGTGTATTATTGTGGTCAAAAGGATGTTTACGAGTTGAAAGTGAATGGTGAACTCATAAGGTTGTATCTGCAAAAGGCAAAAATGAAGCGGGAGAGGCTTTCAATGGTCATGAAGGAGGTTACTACTATACAAGAGAATCGTCCGCACACGAGAAAGAAGAGAAGAAAAAAAAAAGCTCACCAAGCCCAAAACTTCCAATGAAGACTCGAGGGCGAGTCTTTTTCAACCAGGGGATAATGATGTAGAAAAAATAATGGCGCAACAAGAATCGAAGAGTTATTTTTATCATGTCTTTTAATTTCTAGTCTAAGTATTAATTCACACATTTTTTAGTGTCGTTTGTTTGTTCAAGGAGTCATTGAGTTGTTCATGGAGTCTACCTAGTTTTATGTAGTCAAGTGGTTTTTTTTATTTAATTAGTGTCTTGAAAATGCAAGTGTCTTTTAGTTTCTAGTCAATGTCTTTTAATTTCTGGTCTAAAAATATGTGTTTTGACTATCTAGTAAATTGTGTCTTTGGTTAATAGAGGTCTAGGTATTTGGAATGTTTGTGTTGGAAAATGTCGAGCATTTATTATTTGTCTTGAAGAGTCATCTTTGTAATGCTTATAAATAGTTGATCTAATGAAATGAAAAGGAAGAATTTTGAGTGTTGAATTAAAATAGCCTTCGGCTTGTGAGAAGTTTATCTTCTTTTTTCGTCTCTGTATCTCTTCGGTGGATTCCTTAGAGTGGTGAGCGATCCCTACGCCCTGTATCCCTAGTTAATTCCTCGGGTGGTGATATCTGTATCCCGTTGGTTTTCTAACTTGGGTGGTGAACGTTTATCCCTTTAATCCCTTTTTACGTTTACTTCTGTCCCGTCTCAAAAATCCGCCGTCACAAATGATATTGAAGATTCCCCATTTTTGAAAACATTAAGTAGAGACCGGTTTTACCGGGCGAATGGGGTGCTTTTTAAAGAAAAATCTTCTCCATTCGTAATGTGGCTCCCGAACCCAACATCTCAACGTTTTCGCTAGACCAAAAGTCTTTTCCAAACGACTACTCGGTTCCTCGGGTGACCCATCTCAAAAACCCGGGTGGCGACTCTTTGAGTTAGCGCTCCTTTTTCCGGGCGCCGGGAGCCCACACAAGTATAAGGTGTACTGTGACGGTGCGGCAAGGATATTGAATTTTTTTCCTTCACGGAGGGGATCCTCCTCCCCGTTCAGGTAGGGATGTGAAGAAGGGTATTGTTTAGTAGGGTTTCTTTTTCTTTTCTTTTCTTTTCTTTTCTTTTGTGTTGTGTTGTGGGTTCCGCTGGGTGCAGGGGGTTCGGAAGGAAGTTTGGTGGAGTGCTTTTGCTAGATTGGATGGCCAATCCTTAATACTCCGTACATCCAATAAAGACCTTTTAATAGTATTTAGTATATATCACATACATTAACATTTTTTTATCAATAAGTTGGCCTAATTCTGGCCAACCACTTGGCCCGATCGAGGGGAACACCAGGAATACCAATTCAATATTAGGGTTGAGTTTGACCCCACCAACCGCACCTTCTTCCTTCTTCTTTTTTTGTTGGTACATCCCAACCGCTCCTTCGGCCGCAAGTTAACTAAGTGCTGAAACCTCCCTAACAGGATGGGAATTTCGGACACGATCTACCCCATCTATTAATAACATTCGAACACAATGCAAGAGTAATAGATTTGGGTCGGCTACTATTGGACACAACCTGACAACACCAAAATCAGACAGAACCAATACAGGGTGAATTCACGTAACTCGAGAAGGATACAGATAAATGTTTAATTGTCTATATTGACCCATCAACCTTAATGACACGACTTGAATACAATACGACACAATGTTATGCCTATTATTTTAGTTCTAGTCTCTAGTACAATTTGTATTTATACTCATGTCATAGTTGTTGGTGCTTTTTTATTTTGTAAAGAAAATGGTAAATATTAGCATAATTGATTTTGAAATTTACTTATTGTTCTCCTTTAATGCAAGTATCATGATTAGTTAAAGTTGGTTATTTTTAATTTTTTAATTTATATGAAATTCCTCTGTATCGGTGCATTTTTGGCCTTTGGATCACATAAAAAATTTAAAATTCCAAAAAATAATCACACAATCTAACGACCCAAAATACAAAGATATAGAGGTATACTAATTTTTCGGTACAAAGGATTTGAAGAGCTTTTTATGCTTTGTTTGGATTGCATTTTGAAAAAAAAAAATTCTCAACTCAAAAAACACTCATTATTCCTACTTCCAATCATTACTCACTCATATCTCCAATTATTATTCTCATTTCTCTCTCTATTCATTATCTCCACTTTTAATCATTACTCTCATTTCTCTCTCCACTCATAACCCTATAAAATTTCTCAAAAACTCATCCAAATATAACATTATGATGTGGTTTAATTGATTTGGATCGTTGTTGACTGTCAGTGCACATGGTGTGTTTCCTACTTTCCTTAAGGGGCGCTGAAGAATTACCAAAGCTAGAAAGTCTATGATTGACCATGCGACAACCCTACAAGCCCAAACATTGACACTAAGGGGTTGTTTGATAACTTAAATTCAGCACTTAAAACTGAATCAATTAAGTAATAAGTAATTCAGTAGGTTTGATAACCACATTTTACATTGCTTAATTTAAGTGCTACTTAAAATATAGGCTAAAAAGTTTAAAAAAATTAATTAGCTTTGAGCTACTTAATTATGGCTGAAATTTTGTGTATTTGCATTCAACCACCATATCACCACCACCACCACCACCTCCACCACTCCACCACCACCACCACCACCACACCACCATAACCATCAATCCACCACCACCACCACCACTATCACCCTGCCGCCTCCATAGCACAACCACTACCACCACCTCCACCACTCCACCACCACCACCACTATCATGCCGCCGCCTCCATTGCACAACCACCGCCACCACCTCCACCACTACTACCACCACCCACCACCACCACTACTACCACTACCTCCACCATTCCACCACCACCACTACTACCACCACCTCCACCACTCCACCACCACCACTACTACAACCATTCCACCACCACACCGCCACCACCACTACCACGTCGCCGCCACCACCACTACAACGCCGCCATTGCACAACCACCACTACAAAATAAACATTATTCAAATCAATAGCAAGTAATGTTAATTATATTTCTCTTCAATAAAATTTAGTACTTTATTATCATCAAAATCAATAAGGTTTTCATAGAAATCTTTGGGCTAACAGTTATCATCGCCTATCTTAGATCCGCCACCTTCATCACCTATCCAAGATCCAGATGCAACCGTACCCACCGCCTCTGTCACGCTCTCGATTTTCAACATGAATAAAGATAGCTTTTCATAAATAAATCCCCCCACATTATCGTACATAACACCCCAAAAGAGTTCACCAAGTCTTAGTCATTAAATTACAGATCCAACTCTAAAAGTTTAAATATATTACATCATTAAAAAAAATAGAGTTAAGTTCTATTACATTCCCGAAACATGATTTACCCAAAATATCCATGAGTCACTTCTACCACTTCTTTCGAAAATATGCACTTGAATGTATGCACTTCACTCCAAGCTACTGCTCCGGGATCACACCTCGTGGGTTTTAAGCAAAACCCGAACCTTTGACCAAGTCAACTGAGCTCCCATGCGATCCGATCATGTTTTTTCTTGGATATTTGGGAAGCCCGTGCTTCGCATTGCAACTATAATTCTTGAACTTCGTCCGAAATCACGCTCTAAGGTGAAGAGATCAAAGAGAGAAGAGAGGGGGAGTTTTTCGGATGGAGAAGAGGAGAGAGAGAGAGAGCCGAGAGTGAGAAAGGGGGAAAAATGGGAGAAATTATTCTCCTGGAAAAAATTTATGGCATAGGGAATAATCCCATACTCCTACCCCACACACACACACGTGCACCTCTCGCATAATTATCCTTATATTCTTTCCCACGAAGACATCACACCGAATATCCGCACCGTCTATCTCGACGGGCCGTACGTTTACAAAAGAAAAATATGACCTCAAAATACGAGTCTTTACATTCTACCCTCCTTAAAGAAATTTCATCCCCGAAATTTGCTAACCCAAATCCAACCAAGTCACAAACCACAATACCAAGTCTCATGCTATAACTCCGTAATCATAGCATCATCCTCTCTTTCTACGTACACCTTTCTTATCCTGATTACTCCACAAAATTCTCACTATCTGTGTGCCTCTACTACTCAACACTCAATCATAAACCACTATCATTTTCATCAAGTCCTCACATCTGTACAAAAGTCCTAGACTCCATATACCAATATGACAATCATACCAAAATCCAACAAACAACCTCCTTACGCTCTCCAAGTACCTTTCGAACTTCCTGGAATGATAAATTTAAGTGCTCATAAAAACTAGAATTCTAAACTCCAAGTTTTATCTTTTTCAATCGACATCAATCAATGAATCAAACCCTTACTCACCAATCCAAAGAACCTCAAATAATCTCCATTGGAATAGAACTAATAAGCCTCGAATTCTAAACCATAGAATAACTCATCACCCTTTGCTCAGCTATAAACATCTACTCATAATAGTCAAACTGCCCATACTTCAATCTATTGATCTTTCTCTCGATTTTAAGAATAAACACACCTCACAACTGATTCAATTCTATTGACTCTGCTAATAATTGTCAACACCACCAAACACATATAAACAAAACCGCTAGTCACAATCACCAACTCACACCTCTAGCTACCCATATAACTCTTTTACCAACTCTGCTTAAACCCCATCTATATTTTTTTTGTCCATCCAACATTCAAACACAACTAGTAGTCTAGCACTACTCCACATTCCGTAACCCACTCAGAATCACTACTAGTTTCTATTTTCGGAACTCCAAAATCACATTTATGGTAATGCATCCCTTCTACATAACTCTTCGCAACGAACATTAAAACCATTCTGGTAAACTATCAATCCACTATTTTCCTTAAACCTAGTTCTCCAAACATCGTTGCCGCTACTTAAGAAAGGCATACACTCCTCGTAGCAACTACCCACATAAGCATCACTGTTTATTCTACATCGTATACCAAAAGCAAATTTCACATGTTGAGATTACAAAACAATTCAAACATATAGGTGAAAGCAAACAACAGCACATTTCATTCACGAAATATTTCAACAAACCCATGGTACAATTTTATAGCTTACATAACACCAAACACATTCATGCATTAACAGACTCACTCAATATCCAACAGGTTCACAGAGTATCCAACAAACTCACCAACTCACAAAGTGTCCAACGAACTCACCAAGTATCCACGGATTCACAAAGTATCCACAGACT
Organism: Rhododendron molle; assembly: GCA_025413875.1. Classification (NCBI taxonomy): domain Eukaryota; kingdom Viridiplantae; phylum Streptophyta; class Magnoliopsida; order Ericales; family Ericaceae; genus Rhododendron; species Rhododendron molle. The sequence goes on along the minus strand of CM046393.1, from coordinate 30,122,746 downwards.
CACAAAGTATCCACCGGAGTCACAAAGTGTCCACGGACTCACAAAGTATCCAACGGACTCACCAAGTATCCACGGATTTACAAAGTATTTACGGACTCACAAAGTATCCATCGGACTCACCAAGTATCCACGGATTCACAAAGTATTCACGGACTCACAAAGTATCCACAGGACTCACAAAGTGTCCACGAACTCACAAAGTATCCAACGGACTTACCAAGTATCCACGGACTCACAAAGTATCCATCGGACTCACCAAGTATCCACGGATTCACAAAGTATTCACGGACTCACAAGGTATCCACCGGACTCACAAAGTGTCCACGGACTCACAAAGTATCCAACGGACTCACAAAGTATCCACGGATTCACAAAGTATTCACGGACTCACAAAGTATCCATCGGACTCACCAAGTATCCAACACTGCACATTTCATGGCTCTAGAAAGCCCAATAGTAATCTCGTTCTTTTCAACTTTATAATACTTCTCACATTTTGTGTCCACCCATCAATCTCGAATACTCTCGTCAACTAGTCTACTCAAGTCACATATTTCCCAATTTCACAATTGAAATATCAAATAACAAATACACAACATCATTATTGATAATTTCTCTATCAACATTACAATCACCCAAATGCCTACACAATGTATGCAATAGTTGCACTAACGAGCTTCCACTACTATTGATTATCTCGATACTAAAATTTAAACACCAATACAAGTACGAACAAGGTGACAGACTCCTTCCTAAATACTAACAAGACTCGGGGGTTGCAAACAGCATCTCTATACTTCTCATCACATTCTAAAATTCCAACTACTTCATCACGTAAGAATCAATTTCACTCGCACCAATAACCTCTAACAGTTCCGCTCATAACAAGTTTCACGGCTCAAAATTTTCTCTCAACTAAGTAATCATATCAACCTCAATATTCCTCAAAGGCATTCGCCACATCTACACTCAACCTCTAAAACAACAACTTCCAATGCCACCACCATCTCTGCTATCACTATCATTATCACTATTATCCCTTAATCTTTCTTAAACAAACTTATCATCCCCATGACATATCTCAATATGTCCTATACTATCATTGGTATAGCCTACATACCCGATTATACACCATACACGATCTCTACACTCCAATCCTTCAATTCACAACATACTATTTCTCCACATGCCTATCACTTCAAAGTTCCTACCATTCCCACTCAGGACACCAATCACTTTTCACCTGATTGTCAACCTCAACAGTTCACATTCGTATTGCCCTCACTTTAAACCAGTCTCTCACCACACACGGACATTAATCACACGACTCAGATCACATAGATATAGTACACCTCAAGTCTTGTCTCTCTCTTCTTCTTTTTTTTCACACAATGCTATCACTATTTTCTACCATCCTGTCATAATGACACCACCATGACATTCACCTTAACAATGAAGACCACGACACCATAACACTTCCTTTTCTGCGAAATTTCTACATAGAGCCGTCTATCTCAGGCCTAGAGATCAGACCCCTATACACAATCCTAATGTCCAATTGACTTTCCGAGACTTCCATCTAGAAGGAGCGGTGATCAAGCGCCTCTTCTAATTGGATCTCATCGGTAGTCGCCTGGGTGTCTAGAAGACACATACCATATCCTGACACCCTACTTATAACCCTATTTTCCTAAGTCAACATTAACTACATATAAATTACTATACAGGTTCAGCTTGCCCTACTCATGCTCGCAATCATAACCTCAATACCTGTCACGATAATGACTACCCAAAATATAACCGACCACAAATGTTACCTCAACCGCTAATACCTCAAGACGCTTTCTAGCTCATCTTGTGACATATACGTTACTCTCCTCGTACTTATACTTAAACACAACTCATGCCTTACAGGATTTACTTCATGCACATAATCCACACAATTCAAGTAGAAACATATTAAACATTCATCTCGTACGTCATTTCAATATTCTACCTCTTTTATCACATTCTATCACATATCCTGCTTCACACGTATACATCGCCACAATTCACAACCACTACTATGAGGTCAAAGCCCTCCCAACCTCCCAACAGGGGTCAATGACTCTACGTCACTCGACCATATTACAAAATGCAACACCTTGACGATGTACTAACTCATTCATGCAAGCATACATGTGTTTTCTAAAAAGATATGCAACAAAAAAAATTTTTTGAACCCATGAGACTAGAAAGTCTCCCCATGGTCTCTAAGTATTCTAGACCTATGCTCTGATACCAAGTTGTCACGCTCTCGATTTTCAACATGAATAAAGATAGTTTTTCATAAATAAATCCCCTCACATTATCATACATAATACCCCAAAAGAGTTCACCAAGTCTTGGTAATTAAATTACAGATACAACTCCAAGAGTTTGAATATATTACATCATTAAAAAAAAATAGAGTTAAGTTCTATTACATTCCCGAAACATGATTTACCCAAAATATTCATGAGTCACTTCTACCACTTCTTTCGAAAATACGCACTTGAATGTATGCACTTCACTCCAAGCTACTGCTCCGGGATCACACCTCATGGGTTTTGAGCAAAACCCGAACCTTTGACCAAGTCAACCGAGCTCCCATGCGGTCTGATCATGCTTTTTCTTAGATATTCGGGAAGCCCGTGCTTTGCATTGTAACTTTAATTCTTGAACTTCGTTCGGAATCACGCTCTAAGGTGAAGAGATCAAAGAGAGAAGAGAGGGGGAGTTTTTTGGATGGAGAAGAGAAGAGGAGAGAGAGAGAGAGAGAGCCGAGAGTGAGAAAGGGGGAAAAATGGGAGAAATTATTCTCCTGGGAAAAATTTATGGCATGGGGAGTAATCCCATACTCCCACCCCACACACACACGTGCACCTCTCGCACAATTATCCTTATATTCTTTCCCACGAAGACATCGCACCGAATATCCGCACCGTCTATCTCGACGGACCGTACGTTTACAAAAGAAAAATACGACCTCAAAATACGGGTCTTTACAGCCTCACTGCCACGCTTCACCTACTGCGCCACAGCCGCCTCGCCCTGCCCCAAAGACTCGCACTGCCACGCCACCTGATCAATCTTCCTCTAGCAATTGACCACTCCACCGCCACCATGGAACACCTCTCACCACCTACCAATCACTGCCTATTAATCCAAAGCCTCCACGCTCCCCCTCTTACATCTACAAGATTGCACTTGTTGGCAGCGATTGATTGGTGGCTCTAGAGCGAAAGGGCGTATTTTAGTTTATTTTATTGTTTTGACAGGTTTTGCTTTGGTATGGTGATGTTTGGTTGTCCCTGTGCAGACTACTCTTTGCCATTCAAGGGTTTGTTTTTTGTACTTAGTGGATGTCTACCCGGTCCCTATAGATAACCCGAATGTTGAGGTCTCTATCCAACCTAGGGCTCTGGATTCGGTTCTTGTTTAGCCTTTGGGCTCTTTCGAATTTCAATGAAAGCCTTTGAGGCCCTTTTTCGGAATAAAAAAAGAGTCCTCTCCACAACACTACACCTTTTTTCCAGGCTCTTTTTTTCCAACGTACACGCACTAACATTAGGAAAATTATCCAATGCAGATCAAACATTAGATTGTAGTGCACAGTTCATATATAGCTACTATAACTTTAAACAATTATAGCGGTGTTGTGCAAATCCGATTTTGAAGAAAATTATATTATTAAAATGTACTCGGCGAGATCTTTCAAATAAGATCAATTTTAAAATCAAATTATGTAAACATAAAAAAAAAAAAAAGAAGCTATTTTATATCCCTTAATAAATAATTCACACTCCCTCTAGACAATTCACACTGCCCAAAGTGAATTCACCCTCTCAAATGAATGATTTACACCTCTATAAGAAATAATTCATACCCCCTCTTATACACAATTTACACCCAGATACAACAATTTACACTCTCCTATAATAAATAATTCACACCCCTTCTTATACACAATTCATACCCCTTATAATAAATAATTTACACCTTTTTATAACAGGCAACTTACAACAACTTAAACTCCTATTTACACAATTTACATCTCTATACAAATAATTTGTGCCCCATATTATATACACTTCACACTCATATACAACAATTCACACCCCCATTAATAGAAAGTTCACACCCAAAATATTCACAACAATTCAATTCACACCCTATACAGCAATTCACACCTTCAATAACAGACAATTTACACCCCTAATTTTCTTTTTGTACAAATAATTTCATATTTAATATGAGCCTTGTTTGATAGAACTCGTCAATTAGGTTCTACAAATATAAATTTTATAAAAAAATGGATATATATATATATATATAATAACAAATATTGCATTTTTATTTGCAACGTAAAAAGGTAATGATATATGCCCATATCAGCATAAGTCCACGCGCCAAGGCTTATGCGAAAGGGAAAAACAATAAAGGGTCTGCATGGGAAAAAATTCTAAAAGTGAGGCCGATTTTGAATTATTTTGAAAATTTTAAGCAAAATTTTCAGGATCAAAGTAAGCTAAGAGCATCTTTAGCAGCCTCCAGTCTTCCTCCTTTTCGCCTCTTAAACGAGGCAAACACTGAAATCCCTCACCCAACTGGCTCGCCTCCCACCTTGGCAAAACTCTGTTGGTTACAGTAACTCGCCATAGCAGGCAAGGTACTATAGCCTCGCTTGCTCTCTCTCCCTCTCTCTCTCTCTCTCTCTCCGCCATTAGATCCGAGCCTGCAAATCATTGTCATTGTCGTCTTCGCCCTCTCCGTCTCTGGCTCCAACAAAGGTAAGAACAGTCTCTCTGATCTGGCCGTTGTCGGCCATGGAGGGAACAGTTGCTTCTACGAAGTCTCAGGAAAAAAGGAATAAGATTTTGGAGTTCAATATGTGCGTTTTGTTATCAAAATTTGTGCGTATTGTATACTCTCCCCAGTCCATCCTTGACTTTAGGATTCAGTAGGGTCTGGATTGGGCCCAAGGGTGTTGAGATTCTAGTTGCCGATATCAGTGTATTGAAATTCTTCTTTCTTGAAACCAAGTGTTTTGTGATTCAAATATGTATTTTGCTTAGGCTGTTGGGGTATGTTTATTTGGCGGCTAGTCAAAGTGAAAAAAGGGCATTTTGCCTGGGTATTTTGTCTAGGATTGCCTGAGATGCTCTAAAAGATGCACTAATTGGGTCAAACATCTACTACACTCAGAGAATCTCCAACAGTTGCTAGGCAAAATAATTATCCAAAACACCAAAATTCTACATTGGCTAGCCACAAAATATATCCCCGACCTGACAGCCTAAGCAAAATGCCTATTCAAATCACAAAAATCACAAACTCAAAATCCTAGTCCGAAGTTTCATTGAAAATCCACCGACCACACATTGTCCGCCATGAGAAATAGAAGAACCAATCACTTGCATCTTCTACCTCCCACATTCCCAATCAACCTCATCCACTGCAGGCCACCCTCCGTGGCCACCCAAATCAAGCTTCAAGTTCTTCACCTCCACCAAAATACACATTAGTTTAGACCAAACCCAGTTTTCCAAATAAAATCATCATCGACTATGATGCAACACACACAAGCATTACTTTGGCAACTACTCAAAGCAAACCTAGACAAGTCCACTACTTTACACTGTAAAAAAAACGATAAAAAATTATCCACCCAGATTGATCAAGAAATTTAATCAAATCGGACCTACACTGAAAAATTAAGCATGAATCAAACCTACACCAACTGCGGAAGCTTACGTGGAGAGAGAGAGAGAGAGAGAGAGAGAGAGCCGCCTACTGTGTAGACTCGCCTGTTGTGGAGAGTTACTGCAGCTAAGGGAGTTTTGCCGAGGAAGTAGGCGAGGCAATTGCGCTAAGCTTTTGAGGGTTTGGCTCACCATTTTGCCGGAAAGGGCGAAAACTGCCGAGACAGTAGGAGACGCTCTTACCTTAAGCCAAATCTTATATGAAGTTAAATGATGGTAGTCGGAGGTTGATAATCTTATGGAAATTACTTAGCGTTGGGTCTCAGGTTGTTTCTAGTTAGCATAAGCCGTATCCAAGAACAGAACCGGCCTTATTGGGGTGACCATTTTCCAGACCAGAATGGAATGCTTGTTTTGAAAAAACGAACCAACCCAATCCATAGAGGCCTAGTTGGTTGGATATGCGGCTTATTCTTGGGTCTCTTGTGCAACCCTGTATCAAATACCACAATATAAAAGCAAAAAAAAAACCCACAAAGTACTAAAAACTGCTAAATGAGCTGAAACATTTAGCAATTCATTTTGAGAAAAATATATACACACCTACACACAAAAAAAGATTACATCGCTACAAGAGATGCCAAAAATGCCAGAACCGCAACCCCAATCATGATATTCAGGAAATAGTTTGATTGGAGAGGCTTATCTGGGCTTCCCCCAAGTCCTTCATACTCTGCTCGAATCTTTTGCTTCATAGCTTCTGATAGCTCTCTCTGCAATTCATGTAGGCAACACTATTGAGTTTAAATTCAATCCTCACCTTCATTTAGACTTCCAAGTTTTAGATGTCAGTTCACAAGATTTGATAATATCTTCATCTTGTGTTATTAAAACAAACGGCGGAAGAAAACAAGACACTGGTATTTTTAATCCTGCAGCAACCATAGAAAATAAACAATTTAAACCCTCAGCACATGAATAGATTTCATTCAGGAGTCTTTCAAGAAGAAAAATGCCAACAATTGCGATTAACGAATAGTAAGCGGATAACATCAAAGTTACGTATGATTCTAACCTTCCCAGAAGAGTACTGGGCAGCAACAAACTTCTCTGGTGCAGCTTTCGCAGTGCCATCATCTATTGAGATTCCCTGTCACCAAATATACAACTAAGCTATTTGGTAAACCAAAATTTTCCTTTCTGATAACAAAATTCTCTGAGAAGGAAAATCAAAAGACACGGGTGGCAGTCTTGAGTATACAATTGACTGAATCAAATACAGTGAAAAGAAAGGCAAAATGCGATAAAGTAGAACCCAGAGGCACGAGTAGAGACAACTGATAGATTCAAAGGCTTTGTTACTTCTTCCAATAAGTCAATAATAAGTAATTCAAAAGTTACTCAAATACCAAAGACATATTCGAGATTTGGATATGCATGGGTGAATTTTGATGGGTTTAATTCTTCTTGTCTTATGTTTTCTTTTCTTCTCCAAGTGTCCTTGTCCTCCCTCCTACTCTCTTTTGTACTTTCTTTCATCATTAACAGTATTTTGTTTTGCTTATTAGAGGAAAAATAAAAAAGAGTAATCAACTCAGAAATCCTTTTTCTTTTCTTTTTTATTTGTACTTCTTTCTGCATTCATAGAACCCAAAATTTCTTGTACTAGTGTTTATCTTTTTGGTTGTCCCAAACTAGTTCTTGAAAATATTGAGATGAATAAGAATGGATTTAAATGATAACTTATGATTGAAGAGAGGAAAAAAAATTGCAATAAATACCAAGCAAATAGTACAAGCATTTTAAAAAATAAACATCTTGTACAACATAAGTTTAGAGGGGGGAGAACGGGCATACTAGAGCCGTACTGACAGAAGTACCCAACCCCGTACCATGACCATTTACTAATATTTTTTTAACTGATTTCTCACGTGTACCCTTAAAAACATGTTTGAAACAAGTTAACGGTTTGTATCATGAAAATATGACCCAGAATGGAAGGTCCGCATATAAGTAAAGTGAGGGATCCCTCAAGGAAGTGGACTAATATAAATTAGCTCAAAATATATCTAGGAAGTGCTTGATCCAAACAATTTTCCATAAAATAGTACCTGTCAAGTTTTATGAAAAGCTGTTTGGATTAATCATTTTCCGGTCATATTTTGAGCTGACTTCTCGCGGGTACCATTAAAAACATGATTGAAACAAGTTAAACAGTTTGGATCATCAAAATATGACCCGAAAATAGTAGGTCCGCACCGTAGGAAAAATGAGGGCTGTCACTATGTGTATACATACATACATACATACATACATACATATATATATATATATATTCTTTTTTTGTAAGTAAATAAATATATTAGAAACCAAACATTAAGGAAACGCCACCCATATATAAAAAAAAGGGGATTACAAAAAAGGCCCTATACCAGAACAAAAGTATGAAAATGACGATCCAATCTATGAATGGGTTAGGGGAAGGATTACATTCCCCGTAGTCCCAACTATACAAGCTATTAAACAGAAAACCCTTGATCCTAAACAAAGGATTAGTCACCCCTTCAAAACATCTCATGTTTCTCTCACGCCATATAATCCACAACAAACTAAGAGAGATCATGGCCCAAACAGGCTTCCTTCTTTTTCCCACTCTAGCACCTCTCCATGCGATTAAAAGCTCCATGACATTCCTCGAGGAGGTTAAAGCTATTTAATCAAGCTTTGTTGGGTAAATGGCTTTGGAGATTTGCGTGTAAAAGGGAGAGATGGTGGAGGAAGGCGGTGGTAGCAAAGTATATTGCCATGCGCAAAATACGTGCCGGGTAAGGTAAAAATATAATTAGTATGTTTTAACATAGTAATTAAACCATGTATTACTATATTTTCCGCTAGACTAAATGGACTACAGCTCATGTTTTCACAGATTTCTAGGAAGGTCATTCTCCTCACGTACATCAACTGAAATACCATTTAGCGGAAACACTTGACTATTGCCATTAGTATGTAGTCCAATAATATAGCGGAAACACACCCTAAGACATATTACAATATTAAAATGTAACTAAAACATATATTAAAATGTAGGAATTACATTTTATTGTCCCCGGCACGTATTTTGCGTATGGCAACATTTTTTGGAGTATCCAGAGTCCCAAACTTCATTGAAAGCATTTCAATGACGAAAAAAAGAGGGTGTTAAGAAGAGAAAAGAGCAAGCCTTCCTAATGGTAAATTTATTTCATACATTTCTTAGTATCTTAAGCCTTTAACGAACCTGTCAAATATACATAAATACACACACCACCGACAACAAAAACAGTGTATTATCGGAAACCAGTATGTATCTCGCAATTTAATGGCTAGTTTAGACAACAAATAACTTGGCTCCAAGATTGTTAAGCTTGTATAATGCTATAAATCCTAAAAGTAAAAATAATCCTCCTAAATTGGAAAGGACATGCATGGCTGAGGCTAACAAACCTCAGGAGGGTCAAATTTGGCTCCAAGATTGCTAAGCTTAGCATGGGCCTCGGCATAGTCCTTGAAAAATGCATCCGTATCTTCAGCATATTTCTCAGCATATACCTGCAGTCAACAAAGAAACTTAGATTGGCACGCAGTGAACATTCTGTAAGATCACACACTTAAAGTAGAACGTGCTTCTCTTTCACCTTAAAGGATGGATCTTCAAAAATAACAGCATCAGTTGGCAAAACTAGTAAATCTTCATCCCTTTTTTCTTTGATATCCTGTATTTAGCAATCAAAATCAGTGAAAACTCGATATCTCTTTTGCTTCATGATAAACAAAGAAGTTGAAGAGCATACCTTGAAGTAAGAATTATCAAACTTCAGCCATTGTACTGTCCAAGACTGTCCTCCTGGTGCTCCTGGTCCATCTTTCTATAATAGAAGTGAAATTCTCCAATATCATTACACATACTGACAAACTATCACATTGCTGTGAAGATGCAAAACAAAGGCAAATTTTGAGTATTATAGCAGGGATTAACAACAAAAAGAGGATCCGCAGAAAGGAACGGCATTTGAAGCCATGAAGCAAGTCATAACTCCTAAGTTTACCAGCAACAGAAGAATCTACACCTACCTTATTACTTAACGAAGGGACTGAGACTTTGCTAAGTTCGTTTCTAGGGTTTAGTTCCTATCTTATTACTTAACAAAGGGACTGAGACTTTGCTAAGTTGGTTAGTGGGGTTTAGTTCGCCGGCCTACTATTGTTTACCCAAGTGTTACAAGATTATACAAAAAGTAATGCTTTTAAGTAATTAAACTGAATATCTGTTTTTAGCTGTTAATACAAAATAGTTACTATAGTTTTAATCAGAATCACCATGGGCAATGTTTGTAGTATATTGTTTAATTGATGTTATAAATGTGAAGTTATCCTACATAGTATATGATCTCATATGTTGAGTCCGACTTACACACAGAAGATCAAATCATTGGATTCTCAGAATATATGAATCTTTTCACAGTATTTTTGATAGAGATGGACACAACATCAGTAGGATCGTAGTATAATGTTCCAGTACAAGCACTTGTGTTGACTCGGAAAATAGTATAGTTTTAACTCATTGTTTCGTACACTTTGTGTGTATTAAAAAGGATCACTTTGGAATAATGGTCTCTATACCGACTACAATAATTATCATGTCATAGTTACTATGATTGCTTAAGGTCTTACTGGAAAAAATAAAAAGACACCCGCATTTAGCGTTGATCACCTAAAGTTGTAAATGTGTAAGATCTTTTTGAGGCAATAAGCCGTAAGTTGGGTGATCACATTACGTGTATGATTGATATCAATTACAGATTTAATTCACTTCTCAGTATAGGGAGAGATCTATTCTTTAAAATGATAAAAAATACTTCCAAAATAAGAGACCTAGACTCCTATTTATAGACTCAAGGACCCTACTAACACCAGAGGACACTTAAAATGACACAACTACCCTCAATTCTACTACATCAGATTATAATTATTAGAAGAGTGATTCCATATTAACCCACAAGAATTCTTTCTAGCCCTGATTTTCTATTCATACCCACTTGAATTTTTTGGTCTAATCTTAACTATCCTTGTCCTCAATACATCTTATACTCTATCTCTACACCCATTGGCCCGCCCTCATTGCACAACTTTGTTATCGCCAATTACCAAAAGCTTGCTCCGATTACCATTAATTCCAGAAAATCACAATCACCATGGGCACTATCTCAATCCCTCAGCCTAACTATCCCTGGCAAAACCTGAACACAAACAAGCAGTCAAAACAATATTAGTGGGAGAAATAAAGTTGAAGTTCCCATTGAATTCCATCTAATGTAACCATACTCTAACCAAGCCTCCTCCCCAAATTGGTTTAATTTTGCAATTACGTCTTTTGTCAGTTTCCCAACTTACCATTAATCCAGATTGTACATTGGACATCACTTTTATTTTCCGAAATATTTGCTTATCTAGGGAAATATCACTCAAAGTTATGCTTTACTTAGTAGAAATACCCGGATTCCATAACTCTTATGGGTTTGGGGCAGTGGATATGGCGGTGGAGGTGCGGAATGAGACAGAACGCAGCTGATAATGGTGATTGTTGGTTAGGCATCGACAAACATTAAGTCTAGGGTTTGTTAAAGACGAGGGCACTTTGGGATCATAATAAATTGTGTGATTGGGAGTGTGGAGAAATTGGGTCTGGAGAGATTTTCTTTTGGTGCAAATAGAATCACTCTTTTTGAAAATAATAATTGCAACTCGGTCGAATTAAGTTTCCAAAATCCCGTAAGTAATCCAATCCTAATCCCTACCGTAGCCTATATATATGGGTCTTTGTAGCTCTCTAGATACATAACTAATAGGGACATACATAATTTTGGATTAAGATGCATATAGTAGTAAACAGATTGCATTTTTTAGTCCACTCAATTTGATAGCAGGCATAAGAAGATTACAGTAAATGATTGTGAGGTGCAATCAAGTTCAATCTGCTAGTGCAAATTGGTCATGTTTGATCTGTTAGACATTCAGTTAATGTTTTTGTCGGGATCAAATCAGATATTTCTCAAAGACTTTCTTGCGTAGTTGCAGTTTGTAATTTTTCAAGATCAAACCAGAGAGCTTGAATGTTTGAACCCTAATTCCACATTGTAGGATTTATCGATCACGGAAAATTTTCATAGTATAATTTGTGGGTGATACCAACTGTTTTTCGAAATTCGTCCCATCAGTAAGACTGTTATCCGCTGTTGGAACTTTGATACAACATGTGCCTTCCCTACCGTCAATATTGTATACAAGCATTGTATGCAGAAATCTATGCCCGAATATGCAATTGGATCGGTTGCAAAAAAGAAATCAATTCATAGGAAAAACGAACCCATGCAAAAAGTTTATTTAGCATTACGTGCTTATATCACCTGACCCTAAAAAAGCAGTAGTCGCTGTAATACATGTTTTCCTACAATATACATTGAGAGATATCCTGAAGGCTGAAACCATGACTCTTCTGATGTGACGAGGGCAAAAGAAGAAGCTCAAAAACAATCCCAATAAGGAGCTTCTGCTTCCCACGAGAAAAGATATAGAAGATCCTGTATCCACAATAATTCTTCCATCTATGGGTTTTAAATTAGTTGCTCTTTAGGAATATTTTACGATAAATCCAGCAATAACAATGCCATGCAAAATGTTTGTCAAGGGAAGTCCCTCCAATAAAATTTTGAAAATGTCAGCATCCCCTCCTGCCGACTAAAGCAAAAGAGTAAAAAATTGGCTCTTTATGGATACCAGGTTCAATAAACAAAGAAACAATGCCTAGAGACTAATGGACACTGACTGCGCACATTATTGTGTAAACATGTTTATGAAGCAACTACAAGCTTTAGTAAACTAACCTATTGGCTATTACCAAAGTAAGAGATGATTCTAGCTACATATCGCAAGGAATTGATGCTTTCAAAATCAAATTGTTGTACATCACATGTTACTTTGTACTCTGTATCCACGAAATCAGATAAAGTTGATTTATGTACCGTGTACTTGGTCTCCTGCTTGCCCCAACCACTGCGTTCTGGTCTGGACCTTCCCAGTGTGTGCGCACCAGAGAGTGCAACTATTTCCTGCAAGCCAAGTAGCTTGATATTACACTACCACGCAATAACATGATATATGAACATAAACCTATACTTTTGTAGTTGTAACCTTGTCATCCAATCCCATCCGGTAGAAAACATCACGCAGATGAGAAGCAGGAGTAGGGGGCCCAGCATCTGAACAAGATATTTAAACATCAAAAGTATTCTCTACAAATGAAGAAACAAGTACATTGAGCATCAGGCAGCAAGAATGATGACTCTGAATCTGAAGAACCATGAAATCAAGACAGCCCAAAAGCACCACAGTAAAAAAAATCTAATGAGATAACAGAAGAAAGAAAATTTGGATTTCTTTTTACTTTTACTTTAGTTTTTGTGAATTTATACAAGTCATTATCAGCAGAAACCAAGAATCATGACACTTGACCCCTGAAATTTCTAACCAAGTGTTTTTCCTTCTTATGCATGTGGTGAGTGGCGTAAGTGGGCATCATGCTTGGAGTGTTGAAGCACCAACTACCCATAAAAAGAGCAGCTCCAGCAGAGGTAACAATTTTGGTAATTTGTTACATCTGACAGTTTTTAGGTGCTCCAGCAGAGGTAGCAAACACCAAACTAATTTAACCCAACCTTCAAATCCACCTTCTCTATCTAAAAATTTATTACCTCCCACCAACCTTCAAACACCAAATTTATAATATTCTATCCTTTCTCTATCTACCTTTTTCTTTTTCTTTCTCTTTTTAATGTTGGGTTTTGCATGGAGCAAAATTTTACCTTGGATTTTGAAACTGAAAGTGAATAGTACAAATTTTTTTGAACAGCATGAATAGTACAATGTTACTGTTTTTTTGGAAAGTGAAAGTGAAACAATAGATCTTATCGTTTGAAACAAAGATGTGAAATTATTATTTATTTTAATCATTTTACACTTTTACCTATAAATACTACCGACTTGTTCTTGAGTTTTTTCACTACCAAATTTTTTGAACTTTTTTCACTCTCTTAAATCTTTTTTAATCCCAACATGAGTTCTATAAATGCTCTAGAAAGTGATTTTTCTATACCAAATCTACATGTATTGATGATGGACAATCTCAATTTGCTTTTCAATCCTTTGATGTGGATAACTCATTGGCAAGTGGTAAGACTAAAAAAACAAGAGGTGACAATTTCTCTATGGCTGAATGAATGTCCAATTTATTGGTCAGTCGAAGTTATTGAATTTTTAGGTGAGATGTGGTTAAAAATTGAAGAATAATAAATAAATGGCATAAACATAATATCCAAAAGAAATGGGGTCAATTTTTTCTAAAGATATAAAATGATAAAATAATCAAATTTGTAGAGTCCCCTGAAAACTCACCCTTCAAATTTGTAAAAAGGTAGTAAAGTATAGTTTTGAAGGTAGTTTTTGTTACTTCTGCTGGAGATGCTCTTAGAGGACATCTGAGTAAGATGACTATCAATCAGAGAATAATGCAGTAAAGCAATTATATAATGTGATTCTCTCTTTTTTTATCGGCAAAAGAAAATATATAAAGAACTTGATAAAGGTACATTGAGGGAAGGCAAGAGCTCTCACAACAAAGAAAGAGCTTGAGCCGGGAAAGGAAAAGAACAAAAAAACATCCAATAGAAAATTGGATGAAAAAGAGCAATGCTTGATCCCAAAGAAAACCAAAAAAATTGAAAATAAACATCACAAGGCAAACCACCAAATGATTTTCCTGATAGACAATTAAGGACCCTCGGAATTTGGTCTATTTACAGGGAGTGTTTGACCTAAGCCGCTAGGGATCCCCAAGGGGATGTTACAAAGTACACTATATGCACATGAAAACATAATCTTATCTTAAAGCAGAGGAAGGCCCACATTCTAATGTCATGCAGCTCATGGAGCAAATTTCTAATGGGCTGCAGACATTCCACATTGAATCTGTGTCCCTAAATGAGATTCAGTTTCCAAGTCTTGAACCGTTATTTTCAGATTGCCTTTCTAGCTTTATGTTATGCTTGTACTAATCTGCCCTGTCCACGTAATTGGATCAACAAAAATGGATGGCAAGCTCATATTCTGCATAAAGCAAATATATCTTACCCGGAAGCCTTCCTTCCTCTGGACATTGCTCAGGAGCAGACACATCCACTCTTCCGTACTTCATAGGGATTTTAGGGCCGCCAGCCTCCTGTAATTTTCATGAAACTGAACGCTGAAACCAGTTTCTTAGTGCGATAAAGATATTCTTTTCTTCTTCTTATTAACTATAATTTCTAAAGTACTAAAATGACCTCGATTGCAGTAGCACTAGCCAACTGAAATAAATCTGCATATGTCACACCAGAATATTTCTCTTTGATAGGCTGGAGAAGTTTCAGTGCATTCAAAAGACCTATATCATCCGCTTGTTAGGCAACATTACTATAAACAAAAAAGCAAAAAAGTAAGATGATAAAGCAGACACCTACCGGCATTGGCTGCATGTTTCAGTTCAACTTCAAACCTAAGACTTCCATTAGCTCCCCCTCTTTGAGGCCATTCCTTGATGTCCTTATTATAAGTACCTGCATCATGCCATCCCAGACGCACCTGTCATCAATGAAAATTTTCAAATCCAATTTAACAATCATTAACAAATATCTTTTTTGGTACATTTGAATTTTCCCAAAAAACACAACAACAAAAAAAAAGGAAAAAAATAACCACAGTAGCAACAATGGGCAAAGAACAAAAGAAAACTAGCCCAAGACTAGATGACAACTTGAATAGGCCTGAAGACTGCCAAAAACCACAACTATGGAACAAGCAAGAACAGGTTCCTAAACATCAACTATCAGAACATTAATTGCATCTACATTAATTGAGAAAAAGATTACAGATGTGGCAGAGGGGCATATTGGAGTGAGCCTGCCTTCCCCAACAGGTCCTTCCCAAACATTACAGAAAATAGCTTAAGGCGCTCTAGCCATGGTACACAGAAGCAGCAAGGGCCCATTTGTAAAGACTTGCAGGCTGCAGCTAGGCTTTTACCCTTCATATTTTGCAAGCACCTTTCTGATTCTGCAGACCAGCTAAGAGGGGCTCTATGCATTCTCAACCTCGCCAGACTTAAGAGTAAAGTACATTCAAAAAATAAGTGTTCATGGGTCTCAGCACTTAAGAGTTAAGGCGCACAACAAGCACATGGGATCCACACCATCCAACCAGCCTATCATTTGTAGAGGGTTTACAAAGACAGTATAACTGAAGGATGAAAGCCCGCCTGGGAAACATTTTCTTTGAACCAAACAATAGAACACCAGAGCACTCCTGCGGTCCTGCCCACAGTTCTCAGAGCATTCCAAGCAGATAAAACAGAAAACTCACAAGTCTTGAGAATCAAAGAGACAGAATCACCAGCAATTATAATGGTGAGAGTCATGCTCCCTGATCAATTGTATAGCCCTGTTTCTTTGCCGTGGCCACTTCCATTCACCATTCCAGACAATGGAAGACACCTTAGTAAGAAGAGATCTACCCAATTCAACTATAAAGAGAGAAGGGCAAGGTCCTGAAGAGAACTTGAAGAGTAAAACCAAAATAGAAGAGTGGTGTGGGCAGGGTGTCTCTTTTATATATCTCTCTGTCTCTCTCAAGGCCGCCATCTTATGCCTTAGATTTTAGAGTGTAGAAAAACACAAAAGGAACTCTTTATCAGTCTCTCACATTAACGAGTTGGTGTTGCATGCAAATTTTTGGCGCTCATAATCAAGCAACCAATCGTCTTGGTAGATATATTTTGCGAAAGAGGTCAATAAATATCTTATTTACTTTATAACATTGTTATGAATTCTATGCATACACTAAAGATTTAATTGACCTCCTAATCTTCTCATCTTCTGTATCAAGTATCAACAATCTAATAAATCAGCCAATGAAACTAACTGCCATACAGAAAACACCCACTGGTGCTTGCATTTACTGTACCAAATTATCTTGTTTTATTAAAACTAAAAACTTAGCGTTTTTGTATTTCCTTGCTTTGTCCAGATCCATAAACTTACTTGTCTGGGAAAAGATTTTTGCAATGCGCATATCAATCAACAGGTTTCTAGGCATATTAAAAGGATAGTTGGTATGGCAATTGTTTGTTCACAGACATGGCTCCTCATAGAAAGTGTCAGAACTGCAATGCTTACAACAAAAATCCATACGTCCTCGTACACTGCTATTATAAGTGAATTTTTATACGGAAATACTCTATATATCCAATCATCCTCTCAATATCAGCATGTGTACATACATCCTTAAACTGCTGCTTTTAAGATTGCAATACACCATTATATTATTCACTGGCTTGAGCATCAGGTGGATTATGTCTGTGCCCACTTCATTTTACTAGCTAATTTCTAAGAAAGCAGCAAGAAGTTAGAATGAGTTACTCTGGCAATGGACTTATATTTTCCCCTTATTCTGCTTGAACTTGAAACTAACAAGCAAAGCAAAATACAAAAGAAAGAAAGTCAATATAAAGCCAACAAATCCATCCTCAAACTTGTTTCTCAGAGCTCCCAAATGCAACAAAATCCCAGGTAAATCAACCGAAGATCAATATTTTGGACAAAACCACCTAACTTTATGGAAGAATAACATAGCAATCAACTGAAATAAAGACTTCTTCGGAAAAAACAAAAAGAAGTAAAATCTGGAATTTTGTAAATAACATCTAGAGAAAAATGTACAAACGTGTAAAATATCTCTGTCGATGGTAAAATTGCTAGGAGTAGGTAGGTGTGATGGTCAGATATTAGACAATGATTAGATTGTCGTATGCAATCATGACTCATGTCTTGCTGGTTTCAAAGTGATGGATTCTCTAATCTGCTTCCCTCGTTTATTCTATTGTACTATATCTGTTCTGTTAGAAGCTAGCTGATCTATTGGATGCTAATTGTACTGCAATGACAGAAGGTCCTCTTTAGCAAATAACACCTATCCAAGAAAACCACGTGGATTACCGTCGAAACCAATAGGGTTCGGCTTTCAACTCTAGTAAACGTTCAACGTTTGGCATATGTTAGAGAGGCAGACACCACGGCTTTGAGGCAGTATGGACATCTCTATACCAATTAAGTTTCAAACATCAATTTCCAAATTATTCCCAGTTCAGTACGGTTGCTTCTTCACCTATAGGATCCTCGTCGAGGACTAAAGTCCTGCCCTCAACCAGTTCTGCTGGTTATTTGTTCGATTAATAGCGGGTGTTTCTCTATATGAGCTACTTAGTTTACTAGGTCCGGATAGGATAACCTTTCATCTTCTCGTGCAAAGCTGTACATGAATGGAATGAACAAGATGCTTAGAACATACTACGGTAGAGAAAAATAGTTCAGGAGAACGATATTCATGATCATATATAGCGCAAAGAACATGGTGGAATGAGGTGAAATGGAAATTGATATGATTTTAATTCCATGAGGGACAACTGAATAATTAACTGAAACAAAAAGTGATTCAGAGCGTACGACAGAACATGTACTAGCATGACTCCAACGGCAACAAAACAAATTAGGTTAACAATATATATCTAGTTGGATATAGGTGCAAATCGAGAAACAGTAGCAACAAAACAAATTAGGTTAACAATATATATCTAGTTAGATATAGGTGCAAATCGAGAAACAGCAGCATTGATATTTGGAGATATATATATATACCATGATGGGATGGCAGAAGGTAGTTTTGAGAAGGTCCTTGATATCATCTCTAGCAGCCTTGAGTTGATCGGGATCGGAAGCAAAGCCCTTCGGAGAGGCCACTGTGTTGTAACTGCCAGTAGCCCCAGGAAACGGCGACCTTCTCTGAATTGAAAGGGAACAAAAATTTAAGTGAGAGAGAACCTGAATACGAGCCATAATTTGATTGTGTGTGTTTGTTGAGCGAGAGAGAGAGAGAGAGAGAGGGGAGAACCTGGCGAAGGAAGAGGTGAGAGAGAAGGGGAGATGATCGGAGACATTTGAGAGAAGAAGAGGAGGAGGAGAGAGAGGATGGAGTAGAGAGAGAAAGCCTGGTTTTGGTGGCCAAAGGGAGAAGGCGAGAGGCGGCGGCGCCACTAAGAGAAGACATTGATGATGGGAAAAGGAGACGCTCGGCCATTCGATTCCTAATTTCCTAGTGAGAGTAAGAGTGAGGCATTGCCAATAATATCAAGCGTGTGGTTGGGCAGTGGGCACGGGTTCACAATGATTTTTTTTCCTTTTTTTTTATTTTTAACAGGGACTCCGGTTTTTTAAAAAAAGAACTTTTAGAAGAAAAGATAATTTTAAATTCAAAAATTATGTTTTTACGTAAATAATTTTGTTACCTATATGGATCTTATTTGATAGATCTCATTGAAATCTTTAAAACAGTGCAAAAAAAATCAAAAAATTATATTTCATTTTCGTTATTTTTGAGTTTAAAATTACCTTCTTTTTGAAAAAGTAGGTTTAAAAAGAAAGCGGAACCAGACCTCAATTCTATTCATATCAAAGGACATTATAAATTTCATCACAAAATATAAAAATGAACCAAAACTATTAAAATTTAGATGCAAGCCACGCTGAAATTAGCAAACTCAGTAGCACCACCGCCAAAAGCAAGCCAACAACTAGGTTGTTAGGCAATGATCGAGTCCATAATATGACCGTAGGGATCCCTAGGGAAAACAGCTCATCCCAAACTAAAAACAAACGCGGACGACACAATACATTAGTGAGCCTACAATGCCACGAGTAATGGACGCCATTTTGAGGCGAGTCCCTGCTGCCATGATGAGCTCTGGACGCAGGAAAGCGGAATCGGGGATCCTGCAGGGAGAAAACCCTGCAGGTCGTGCAGGTCCCCTAAAACGGCGCCGTTTTAGGGCGCAAAGGGGGAAGCCAATTAAAACCCAAAACGACGTCGTTTTGGCCTTGAAGTCCAATTTTTCCTCTTTTCCCTTTTCGCGCTCAAATTCTGTGTAAAGGAGAGCATAACGTAGTGAACGATGGCGATGGACTCCTCTCAACAAGGTGCCACTGCAATTCCTCTTTGCCAGGATCAACCACCTTCGGAATTGCTGGAGGATTCGACGGAGAACTTGCCGGAATCATCACCCACCAGGTATTGCAGAACACTGTTTGTTACAGGAGAAAACTTTGATTTTAGAGAAAAGAGGGTAAGATTTTGTCCTGGAATGGTATCCAATCCTACAAATATTTTGATCTAGCCGAAAAATATGGTTCCCATTCAAGGGACCAGTGTAGAAAAGTTTGTAAAAAAACTTGCTGAATTTTTTTCCTGTATGAATGAAATAGAAAAGTGTTCATTCATTTTTTTTCCTGTATTTTTTTCCTTGGGTTCTTCATTTGTTCATTCCAAGAACACTAATGAAAAGTGTTCGTATTTTATTCCTTGGGTTCAATGTTCAATGTTCTTTTTTGAATATAAGCATTAGATTTATCTACTAGTTGTCTTTACTTCTAATTCGAGTGCTGTTTTTGATGAATATTATATATTTTGGATGTTAGAATGGAGGATGATGGGCGTGAGGAGGATGTCAAAGAAAATGAGGATTTGTCCAAGAGGTATCTTCCATGTGTTCAAATGGAGTTTGAATCAGAGCAAGAGGCATATGATTTTTACAATGAATATGCAAGGATTAGTGGTTTTTGTGTTAGAAGACATTGGCGTACGTTAAGCAAGATAGATGGTATTTTGATTGCTCGAATGTTTGTATGTAATAAGGAAGGACAAAAGGAAATAGATAAACGGAGCCTAGTCGTAGAACAACCTCATAAAGAGACGAGAACTAATTGCCTTGCATCCATGTATGTATCATTGAATCGAAACACGTCGAAATGGGTTGTGAAAAAATTTGAAGAAAACCACAACCATGTTTTACACCTTCCTGAACATTCTCATTTGCTGAAATCCCATAGAATGGTAAGTGAGGCTCAAGCTATAAATATCGATATTGCTGCTGATATTGGTTTATCGCTTAAGGCATCGCACGATCTCTTAAGTGCCCAAGCAGGGGGAAAGGAATGCTTAGGGTTCACGCGGGAGGACCAAAAAAATTATTTGCGAACAAGAAGACAAAGGAGCTTGAAGTTTGGTGAATCGGGGGCTTTGTTGGGATATTTTCGTAATCAAGCTGCTCAAAATCCGTATTTCTACTATGCGGTTCAATTGGATAAAGAAGATATGATTACCAACATTTTTTGGGCCGACCATGAGATGATTACAGATTATGCCCTTTTTGGAGATGCTATGTCCTTTGACACAACATTCCGCACAAACAAAGAGTACCGGCCATTTGCTCTTTTTGCTGGCTTTAACCATTTTAGAATGACTTGTATTTTTGGTGCGGCGCTATTATATGATGAAACTGCGGAATCCTTTGAGTGGCTATTTAAGACCTTCTTGCATGCTTTGTCTGGAAAAAAGCCGATTACCATTTTCACAGACCAAGATGCTGCAATGGCCAAGGCAATTAAGAGTGTCCTGCCCGATGTTTCTCATGGATTATGTACTTTTCACCTCAATCAAAATGCTTTGAAGCATTTGGGTCACTTGTTCAATGCAGAATCAGACTTTGGTAAGGAGTTGAATGCTTGTATTTTTGGGTATGAGGAACCCGATGAGTTAAAGAAAGCTTGGGAGACTTTGGTTCAGAAATACAACTTAAAAGATAACACTTGGATGGCAAAAACTTGGGAAATTAAAGAGAAATGGGCGCATGTATACATGAAATGGTCATTCACCACGGGAATGCGGAGCACCCAACTTAGTGAGAGCCTAAATGCAAAACTAAAGAAGTGTTTAAAATCTGATCTCAACATTGTTCAATTCTTTACTCAGTGGGACACAATAGTTTTGGAGAAGCGGTACGAGGAAAGTAAAGCCATATTCAATTCTAGGGAAAAGTTCCAGAGAACGAAGTTGAAGGAGAGTCCTATATTAATCCAGGTTTCGCAAGTGTACTCCCCTCCTCTGTTTGACTTGTTCCATAATGAGGTTGACGCCTCACTTCGTTGTGTGGTAAAGCCGTGTCTTGAGTTTGGAGGACAATTCAATTTTTTTATTAGTAAGTACAGAGAGAAAGTGAAGTATGTGGTGAAAGGTAGTGTTGAAACAGACGAGTTTGGGGAGACTATTTGCCGAGATATATGTTGTAGTTGTCGCAAATTTGAAAGTTTTGGAATTTTATGTTGCCATGCACTTTCGGGCCTTCATCGAATGGGTGTTTTCGAAATTCCCGAAAGGTATCTATTAGGGCGTTGGCGATTAGATGCAAAGGATTGTGGATTGGAGAAGGAAAAAACTAGAGTGGATGAGAATGATCCTAAATTACAAAAAGCGGCTCGTTTTAGGATTATTTGTCCAAAGATGGTAAAGCTAGCAACTCGGTCATGTGAAGTTCAAGAAGCATATGAATTTGTGGAAGAGACGGTGGAATACATGTGTGCAAAAGTGGCCAATATACTTCTTGGATCGGAAGAGGAAGGATGCACTGATGCGGAAAGTGAAGAATTGGAGAAGGTTGATCCTCAATTCGCACGAGTCAAAGGTTTGAAGAAGAAAAGCGGGTTAAAAATTAAGGGTACGAGAAGATTAAAACCTTGGCATGAAAGAGGAAGAAAGTTGCTTCACAATCTACTACACGCCTTAGTGAGGTAAAAAAAACTACTATGCAACCTTTACTTTTGTATGTACACACAGCTTTGCTTTTGTAGACAGCTTTACTTTTGTACTGTAGTTCTAACTATTTTGATTTTCCATAGCATATTGATCATGCTGCCACTACTACAATTGTGCATGGTTCGTCTTTGAAGCAACAACCGGTTAGTTGTTTTTATTTGTGCTCAAGTATACTTTTGTATTGTATGATTTGTTGGATTTACTTGTGAATATATTTTCAATGATAGGATGTTTATATACCACAAATGGTGAGTTACGAGGATGGTTCCCAATCAATAGCTTCGTCTTCCCAAGCATCACATAATCCACAAACTCTTAAGGTATGTTCAAATTGTGTTAATAGCTTAAACGTGTTCTTTGCATAGGTTTTTTTGTCACTTTTATGAGCTAGTAAAACACTAGAGGTGTAGAATAAGGAGAGGATACAAGTTGTTTTGTGACCACTGAAAACTCAAGTCGGAAGACTTTTGCAAGTGCGAGTGCATGTATAGGAATTGGAGTCAGTTTATATACTAGGAAAATCCTTAGTTAGAAGGTCCATTTGGATGCCTTTTTTTTTAGTTTATAATGTGGAGTCTGCATTTGAATATTCAAGAGAAAGTTTTTTTGTTTAGGCATGCTTATTTAAAGTTGAACTTATTATTTGTATTATTTTTTCAGGAGATGTCATGTGATCCCGCAAGTCACTCTTCATGGGGAGGCAACAACTTCATGGATAATGAAGCTTTTTTGGAAATGTTAAGTTATTCGGGGTGCCCACAAAAAAATTTGAAGTAATGTTAGGACAAATGAGCGGTTAAATTTAAATTAGCAATGACTTTCTTTTTTGGGAGACACTTATTGTGTTAGATGTTACGGATGATGGTTATGTCGTTTTGGTGGATTCAGACTTTGGTATTATGGTTTTTAATTTGAATATGAAATTATTTGTTCATGGGCTCCAGTAATGTTTTGAATGACTTGGTGAGTTGTCTCTGCGACTCTGCATTTTTTTTCTCGTTGCAATTTGGTGAGGATATGGCACGCGGCCTAAGGATTCTTGCTATGTTGTGTCCGTGTCTATGTGTCCTCTCCTTTTTTGTGTCTGTGTCCTTGTAGACACACTGTAGCTTTTGGAAAAAATTTGGACAGCACCTCCCCGTTTTTTCATCTTAGCCCGACGTCAAGCGTCTCAACAGACAATAGCAAAAACACGCAACAATAGTCATATAAGCCCACGTAGGGTAATCCATTCACAATCAATAGCCAAACCAAAAAAGTAGCAGAATTCATATATCACCAAATTGTCTTTACAATAGGGTTATCTTCTACATAATCATCTTGGTACTTGATTTTTTTTTTTTCACTTTCTTGACATTGACAAAAGAGATACAAAATGAAAACAGTAAAAAGCTTCTTGAACCATAGCATTGATCGCCCAATGGCATGTTCAAGCCCTTCTTCAAACTTGCATTCGCTCTAATGCTTCATCAACACCATTTCTTTGGAGGTGGCTACAATGTCGAGTCTTGACAGGGTAGCTTCATCAACACCACTCATGTATAGAATTGCACAGTGCAGCTAAAGAACTTGTAATAGAACAGTGCAGCTAAAGAACTTGGAAGCCAACTTTCTCCATTTCTTTCTAGGCAATGGTCTTTTCCTTTTCCTTAATGTGCCTTTGTTTGTATCAGTCTCCTTTTCAGGTGATCGAGGAACCTTCAAAGGTGTTCTTAGTCGTTGAAACGGATGAGTGGGTGCTTCAAGTTTTGGCCTGGATTCTGAATTGAGAAGCTTAGTTGTGGGACGAGCTTGCACAGCCTCTGACATAGACCGCACAGCTCTAGATATACTGGTGGAAGCAAGATCATCACTCTTGTTATCCTCTTCACTTACATTGTGCATGTTAGATGGCCCAGCTGTTTGAATGCGACGCTCAAAACCCTTAAGCTTGTGAAAGGGGGTTAAAATTCCTTTCCTCACTAACTCATCCCTTTCCTGAGCCAAAAAAAAATTCACAGTTCATCATCATATTTCCAACATAATTTGTACGCTCTAGAGTAACTTTAAACATCCAGTTACAATAGCAATAGACTTTAACTTTTGTCAAAGGATAAGAACATAAAATCAACCACTTAAATCCCTTCCACCAACTACTAGATCTCCTGTTTATCCAACTTAGTATAATAGGCAAAAAAAAAAACATGTATCACTCTTACGCTTTTTTGGATTCTTGCTTGGCTTCTGAACTTGTTTCAACCTTGATTTCAGTTTTGGTTCTTCTTTAACAAGATCTTGTATCACTCTATCATGTTTATTGAGCTTGGAAGGGCCATTCTTGCACAAGTTTGAGATTTCTTTCTCAAGCTGGCCCTTAGTTTTCTTCAGGCTTCTAAGTCTCTCAGTTGCCAATGCCTGCTGGAGGGTTAAATTTTTTCGCTTTCTTCAGTAGAAACCTAATTCCCACTTTATCCTCCCCTTTCTCAGCAACCAAACACACACAAAAAACGAAACCCTAGAAATCGAGCTACCAAATTACAGAAAAATTAAAAACTCACTCACGTGGAAGAACTCGAGCTGGTCCTCGAGGCTCTCGAGCACCGCACGAATCGCGTTGAGGCTCTAAGTTTTTAGGGCTCGAACCACCAAATCCCACAAATTCTCAAGTCCAAAAGACACACAGAGACAGAGAGAACCTTGGTGGGTCGGCAAGCGTGGATGGTGGCGTCGGTGGGCTTTTCGCCGGAGCCACAGGTCGCCGACGTGGAGGGTGGTGAGAGGAGTCCATCGCGTGAAAGCTTCATCGTGTTAATTGCTTCCCTTCACAGCTCCATCGTGTTCTTCGCTTCTCTTCACAGCTCCATCGTGTTCTATGAGAAGAAGGGTTTTGAGTTTTGAAGGGCCAAAACGACGTCGTTTTGGCTTTAATCTGACTCCCCCCTTTGCGCCCTAAAACGGCGCCGTTTTATGAAGGACCTGCACGACCTGCAGGGCTCTCTCCCTGCAGGATCCCCGAGTCCCAGGAAAGCAAGCGTGGGTAAACTGACAAACCTCATGACCACAGCGACAGATACCAACCCAAGGACAAACAAGTAACTGAAAAATCGAAGAAAAATTAATACCCCACCACCATCACCCATCGAATTTGGGGAAACCAGACTCGGACAAAACACCCCGACAAAGGAAATCCACCAGGAGAGAGGAAAAAAAAGGAAAAAAAAAACCTCTGAAACCCAAACCTCATTCCATATTAACCTTATCGTTTGTTGTCACACGTCTGTTGACACCCAATTTTGTCCCACTGCTCTCAAATTCAAGTTCAGAACAACATTGCACGGCGCCGACTCCATTATATCAGAACAAGAATTTTGACTGTGTTCAAACCCCAATCGAACACCGTTAAAAATCCGTTGAGAGCATCTCAGAGCAGTGCGTGCATTCCATGGAGTGTCCGCAACAACACATGTGGCCAAAAAAACGAAGAAGAAGAAGAAAGCAGTACGTGGAAATGGCCGCAAGAATTGGATTGGTACTAATGATGTGGGGTCATTTTATGGCCAAGGAAAAAACAAGGAAATTCAAGACTAAAACCAAACTTCACTGTGGGTATACAACTTCACTGTGGGTATACAACTTCACCGTGGGAATGAAGAGTTCGGTTCCGCTCCAATCCTTCTAAAATTGGAGGGTCCTTCAATCTTATTGATAATGTGACACATGGAAACCATTGCATCCGGTCAACAATAAAATATCTTCTTCGTACCAAAAACACCTGAAAACTTTCTTTTCTCTTCTTCCATCTACCACCAACATCACCGGACCACTCTCAATCTCTCCCCTTCTTCCCTCAGCCGACAGCCATCACCAATAATGGCTATTGCGCCCTCTAACCCCTCTCTTACCCATTTCTTGTAGCTCGTCTAATTCAAACCCCTCCACAGACTCAGACTAATATGAAAAACCCAAACCCACCATTAGACCCCGTCAAAAAGAAAATTCCGATAAGTCGAGCCCCATCAAATTTGCTATGAACATCTCTTGAATTTTTGAAATACAAGAGGAGAGGTTTGTTGCCTTCTCCATCTCCTTCACTTCTATTGCTCGTTTCCTCTCCAAAACTAATCCAACTTTAATTGCTGGGATTTTAAGTTGTTTTATCAAACGTGATTAAAGAACCAACTAAGTAATGGAGTTCGGCAGCGACGAAACAATCCGGCAACGAAATACTATCCTGTTTTGACAGACCGATTTTGAGGGACAGAGAGAGGATTGTTATTTCGTGTGCTCACTCCTATGGCTTTTTAGGTGTAGTGTTAAATCCAGCTGTTGAATGAAGATTGGAGGATTCTCCATTTTTAGGAGGATTGTGCTGTGTTTGGTTTGGGTTTTGAAAAGTTTTTTGAAAAATAGTAGGGGTAATAAGTGGAGAGATAGAAAGAGAAATTGTAGAAGTAGGGGAATCTAGGGAGAATCTAGTAGGTATTTTTTGAAAAATACTTTTTAAAAAGTGAAAGGAACAAGGCATTGGATTCTAAAAAAAAAAATAGATCAATTCAGAAACACTTTTCTTTTTCTTTTTTTATTAAAAAGGAATGAATGCCTCATGAAAAAAGGAAGCCAAAGTCTTCTCTCTGTCCAAAAACATAACACACCACTCTCTCTTTTCGAGAAATTTTTCAGTGCCGAGTGGGCATGGGTCACGTGGTGTCCTGCACCAATCTCAACCGTTCAATGAAGTCTTGGATGGCTGAGATCTCTTTGGCTGCTGATGGGTATTTTAGTCATTTCACACTTTAAAATTAGCCGAACAGATCTGGACCGTCCAAAACTTCATTGGACTCCATTGGACGGCCGAGATGGTGCACGGCAACACGTAGCCGTGCCCACCCGGCACTCAAAAATTTCTCCTCTCTTTTCATCCAAGCCAAAAGGCCAAGAGCAAAACTCTCATCTTCTCACCCACGTAAAACATCCTTGTTCCTCTAGAAAGAAAACCTAAAAAAAAAAATCTCTTTCCCAAAACACAAAAGGAAAAATCAAAAATCAACCCAATGGGCTGACAATAATGAGTGTATGAATGTATATTAAAAGGTATAAAAAGTACACAAAAATACGTGTTTAACTTGTTTTTTAGTGTGCTTATCGTCAACCCAGTAGGCTGACAATAGCATGACCAAACACAAAAAAATCCATCCATAACTACCACAAAACCTTTTGTCTCCGGTCAAGAAACCAAAAATTAAAGAGCTTTTTCCCGGCCGGTCTTTTGTGAGTGAATTATGACCCATTAGAGCATGTACACCAGTTAGGTATATGAGGCATTTTAAGGTAAAATAGAGAAGAAAACTCACAAAAGTCTGCTGCAGCAGCTTAGCAAAACAAGAAGGTATTTTACCTTTCAGAAAAATGCTCGCTTGTTTTCCCGAGCAACTATTCATCTCTATCCATTAAAATATTATTCTTTTTGCAGGTTTTAGAGATAAAGAGAGGTAGATTGAAAGTGGGGCCCAAAAAGGTACGAAGTATACAGAGGCTGCTGTAGGGAGGGCTGAAAATTGCCTAGCTTAATGTACTGTTCATAGCAATTTTGGCTCAAATTTTACCTAATTTGGTGTACATGCCCTTAGGTCCTTCCACACAAATATACACAAGTTTTTTCCAACCAAGTCCTATTTCACGCGCGGCACCATTCCCTTCTCCTCTCCTCTCTCTCTTTCCTGCGTGACTTTCACTCTCCCTCACTCTCCCTCTGCCATTTCTCTACTCACTGACAAAAGCACATGCTAGCCCACGCATTGACCCACATAAATGCTTCTCTCTCATCCCTCCCTCTATTTATTTGGTACACACAACCTCTCTCTCCTCTCTCTTCCATACTTTTGCTCTTTTTCCTCTCTCTCTCTTTAGTACGTTTTACAAATAAATTTTACAAAGTTTATAAGTTTTATTCTAAATATTTCTTTTTTTATAAAATTAATATATTTGAAATCTACTCGTAAAAATCTATTAAATAAGATCAATATTGAATATAAAATTTTGTAAAACTAAATTTTCAATGTGAATTTTATATTGTTGTGACTAAACTTTATATTGTGAACTTTTATCAGTTTCAATTATTAATTTGTAGTGCTCATTTAATAATTAACAGTGTTAATTAACAGTCTAAATTCTTATCTATAGTGTCTATTTAATAATTAATAGGGTCAATGGTATAAAC
Organism: Rhododendron molle; assembly: GCA_025413875.1. Classification (NCBI taxonomy): domain Eukaryota; kingdom Viridiplantae; phylum Streptophyta; class Magnoliopsida; order Ericales; family Ericaceae; genus Rhododendron; species Rhododendron molle. Next base: position 30,094,003 of record CM046393.1, on the reverse strand, counting down.
GAGAAGGGGAGTGTCAAAATCACTTCCCTTATTAATTTGTACTATTCATTTAACAATTAACAGTGTTAATTAACAGTCTAAATTTGTATCTATAGTGTTTATTTAACAATTAATAGGGTTAATTAGTAGTCCTTTTTTACACATAATTTTAAAATAAAAAAGAGGACTACACTTAAAAAAATTATATACATATTTTCACATTCAATATAGTACTTGTTTGGTAGATTTCGTCGACTAGATTTCAAAAATATTTTTTTTTCATAAAAATCAAATCATCTATTAAAGACACAAAGGGGAGTGACATTAATGAAAAGGAAAGTGTCAAAATTACTCCCCTTATTAATTTGTAGTGTTCATTTAACAATTAACAGTGTTAATTAACAATTAATGATATTAATTAACAGTCTAAATTTGTATCTATAGTGTTTATTTAACAATTAATAGGGTTAATTTAATTGTCTTTTTTTACACATAATTTCAAAATAAAAAAGAGGAGCCTACACTCAAAAAAATTATATACATAATTTCACATTCAGTATAGTACTTGTTTGGTAGATTTCATCGAAAAGATATCAAAAATATTTTTTTCATAAAAATCAAATCATCTATTAAAGACATAAAGGGGAATGAAATTAACGAAAAGTGGAGTGTTAAAATCACTCCCCTTATTAATTTGTAGTGTTCATTTAATAATTAACATTATTAATTAACAGTCTAAATTTGTATTTATAGTTTTTATTTAACAATTAATAGGATTAATTAATAGTCTTTTTTTACACATAATTTCAAAATAAAAAAGAGGAGCCTATACTCAAAAAAATTATATACATAATTTCACATTCAATATAGTATTCATTTGGTAGATTTCGTTGAATAGATTTTAAAAATATTTTTTTCATAGAAATTGAATATATAAAATGAAAGAAAAAAGAGAAAGAGAGTGATGCAAGAGAGAGAAGGGGGAAGAGAAAGAAAGTGATGCAGGAGGGTTGGGAATGTACGCTTTTTCAAAAAGCTTGAGAAAGAGTACAATTCACTTTTGCTTGCTAATTTTTTAAGCCGCAGAGAGAGAGTGTGTGGTGCACATGGGGAGAAGAGAGAAACACGGAAGAAAAGAAAAAAAGGGGCGCGTGTGAGATTTTTTTTTGAGGGACCTAGCGGGCTTATTACTAACTTATTTGGATAGGACCGGCCCGTCATTTTCTCAAAATTAAACACATCTCTCCACATTTCCAAGGCCCAAGCCCTCAGTTTAGGTTGGAGGAAAAACTCTCGATCCCCACAAGTTTATTGTAAGCCAGAATTACACGACAACGATTATATAACTAAAAATAAGTAAGGATCGAATTTTGTGCTATTTTTAGTTATATTTTTGTTTAGTTTAATTTCTGAGCACACCTCTGTTAAAATCCACCGCACAAGATGAGGAAGATGTAATCTTACGTAGGGGTATTTTCCCCCTTTCAATTCAAATTTTCAGTTTCACTCAATTTTTTATTTATTTTTACTTAGATCAATATCACAATGATGTTCTTTCACTTAAAACTGTAAACTAGGTTACATTGTTTGGATTATCATTTTGCACCCTTATTTCAGTATAAATGAAAAGAAGATTGTCTTGTAGAATTCAATAACCGAGGTGCTCTTTTTGTGTATATAAGGATGGCGTTGGAACTTCAAAGTATCCAGTAACCGTTTGTCGTAATAATGTAGCCACAATCGAGTTCCGATGATTCCAGGATTCCACATCTTAAAACACGAAAAGAGGACCGACTGTCATTTAATCAATCAATAGCTCCATTGTACGCATTTTATACTTTATTTATTTTGCCAAGGATAATTACTTGAAAAATGCCAACTTTGAAAATTTAAGTACCGAGAGGATGATGTGGGGTGCTTAACACATTCTCCACACGTAACAGTAAATCCCCGAACTCATCTTTGTTTTCGCAAACCCTCGACTGAGAGTCAATTATAAACCACGTTTGGAAAAAGAATTTGCTCAAACGGAATTATTTTTAAAAGCAAAGTAAAGGCAGGTAAGGCTCTTCTTCCTCTTTTGCTTTTTCCTACCGTGAGAATGAGCTAAGAATGAATTTCTTATTAGCTTAGAAAGAAGGGCTTTTAGGCCCGCTAGCTAGGTTGATTATATGTTAAGGTGGTTTACAGCCGCACGAGGGATCTTGCTAAAGGAAAGGAGACAGGTAATAGATCTTTGTCCATCTCTTCATCTGAGAGGCTGCTGCTTATTCTTAATATCTCATCGAGCGGTTGCATAGGAAAGCAATACCCCGGTTGCAAAGAGAGGTCGCTACTGAGCACTGCCCTGGGCGGCAAGGGGAGCTCGAGCTCTCGATAATCCACGTCGCCCTACTGGAGAAGAGTCCCTCGAAAACCTAAGTTCCCTATTGGACGATCTGAGAACGGACGGCGTCCAGTCAGCTACATATAGCAAATTAAAAGGGAAGGTTTTACTGGGGAGAGCTCAGGATGAACATTCTTCCGCAGCCATTTTCTTAAAAACAATAGCTTTAGCGGGTGACCTAACACCCTCGAACTCAATGTTTGGTGGCAACTCTATTTTCAAACAACAGTATGAGTCACAGCTAAAAACTCAAAATTCACAATCGTCGCATTTAAAAGTCAATATTTTGGAAGCGTTGCTTTTTGCCCTAAAACGTGGGTTAGAGGACTACCGGTAAAAATCAGGACGCGACAATGTGGACAATGAGGAGAGATGGATTAAACCAAGGCCACCACCATCGGATTGAGCGGCTGGTGTCCTAACTTCACTGCTTTTTGGTTTGTGGAGGAGAGAGAGAGAAATTATTTATATGGTTATGTTTGGATGTCTGTAATCTTTCCCGGGTGAATTGATTAAGTACTCCGCCATATCAAATTGAACTGATTTTTTTTATAATAATAAAATAATTTAAACATTATTTTCAACAAAATGAACAATACCAATCATCATTCGTGTAGTGGGCCTACTAAAATTTCGGTACATAATCTATACATGGGATTCTGTACCATTAGACATTCTATTTGAAAACTGTCTAGACTAAAACAAAAAAAAAATTTATTATGGATTGAGCATTCTCATAGGCAATGGGAGGGATAAGGTCCCTACTTATTTGGGAATGCGATTCTTAATACCCCATTAGTACTTTTTGGCTTTTCATTTTCAGCTTTTTGACTTTTTGGATTATGGTCAGAATGTATTTTGAGTATGGTATGAGTGTTTGGGACATTTGTACAAAATGTATTTTGAAAATGTAGTAGTATTTGGTAGATGATTGTCGAAAATGAATTATGGGTTGGATTTTTACCATATTGCCCTTTGTCTTTATTATTTTCTTATAACATGTGTAAATATGTTTTGTCTTTACTTTTATTTTTTGAAATTTCATTTCTTTACATGCCGCATTCGTTTTTTTATTATTTTAATTTGTTATTGAATAGTTTAGAATAAATATTCATTACCATGTTATAAGTAATATTTGAAAAAAAAAGTACTCCCTCCGTCCCAATTTGTTACGCCTAGTTTGACTTTCACGTAATTTAAAAAATTTCATAATTACATTGACTTTTCATCAATTTTACTATTTTACCCTAGACAGAATATTTAAATTAGGCAAAAAGTGAAATTCAAAATTTTTTTGAATGGGGCGGGAAGTTTCTGCCATGCTCAGAAACTGAATGGTCCATCATAATTGCTCTCTTTTGGTTTCTTGAAAACAAAGCCTAATTTAAATGTATAAGAGAAAAGGAGGGGCAAAATGGTAATTTAGATATCTAAAAATGGAAAGTTTTGAAACATACAAATCATTTTGGGACATCCCAAAAAGGAATAAGGGCGCAACAAATTGGGACGGAGGGTAATGATTCTCTAACCGAAAAAACAATAATAAGAGAAACACGAACTCTCAATATTAGCAAATAAACAAAAGTACAAACTGAAGGGGAAAAAAAAAACAGACAAACTCGCAAGTCCAACATTACACAACTAATTTGGAACAAGTAGAAACAAAAATTGAACACGCGATCAAAAAAATTCTTCTCTTCTCTCTTGTCCGTTCTCTTTTCTCTTTTTCTCTCAAAAAATTTGAACACACAACTAATTTGGAACAAGTATCTCGTGTGGACAGCAGAAGAGGTAACGAAATAAATGGGACGGCAGAAACAGGTAACTTTGTAGATTACTTGGGGGTATTTTGGTCATTGCAGCGAAAATGGAAAACGGCAAAAATGGGAAAAGCTCTTGGTGGCCAGATTCTTGGATTCTTTTTCTTTTGTCAAAAACGGTGAATGCATTCTGAGAAAATGTGGTTTGAAAAGCCACAGCCAAACAGCCAAAATCTCAAAATGGAAATACAAAAAAGCAGTTGCCAAACACCCCTGTGTCAATTGAAATTACATTCTCATTCTAGTCCGTTCCAAACAGATGAATCATGAAAATTTGGCTTCAAATTCCAATTCCCTACTTTTGAAACTACTAGTACTAAAATTCACCCTTCCCTTACTTGAATGTAAGTGCTACAAAGAGAGCGTGCTAAAGTTATAATAAAAAATGAATAGTCAAAAGTCGTCATATTTCTTTTTGATTATCTACATTTCTTATAGAAGGGAAACTATTTTAATAGTGTTCTCTCTTTGGGGGTTTGTCCTCCTTCGAGGAGTTTTGTCCTCCTTTTAGGATTTTCTTCTCATTCAGTAGGGTGACACATTTATGCGTTTATACGCTCTTTCTATTAGAATATCCGATCTGTGGACTCCCAACTTTTCCTAGGTAGAATTTTAATGAATACTGCCTTTCAAATTTTGACAAATAAAAAATAAAAAAAATGCCTTCTCATGGAAACGACTCCTCCTTCGTGGAAACACTCCTCCAAATCCAAAAGAATAAAGTGGCAAAGCGACCACACGGCCATTACAAATTGTAGCAGGCCGAACGTAGTTCGCTGGCACCCCGAGCCGAACCTGCATCATGGCTTGGCAAGTGGCCGAAGACCGTCGCTCCCTTAATTAAAAATCACCTTTGGTACATTCGCGGCCGACGGTGTTCCATGCTCGGCATCCCTCGATGTCAGTCCCGACAAGGAGTAGCTGCACATCGTCAATGCTGGGCTCGGCCGCGAGCGACGCTCGGCCACCAGCGAGCCTTGGGAACTGGTGGGGCCTGGCTGCTTGATCACCCACGTGCTGAAACGGTTATAGAAGATAATGATGGAAGCACATGGGAAAGGACAGCTCACGCTCGAACGGTTACAAATATCTAATCTAGTGACGTCACAACAACGTCACCCGGCTCGTGCAGAGCACGTGACAGTACTTGGAGAGCAAGCTAAGGAGGTTCTATAAATAGCGGAAGGTTCACAGCCCTAAAGGTACACAACATTCCAGACTCAAAACCCTAGCTCTCTCTCTCTTTCTCTGCACTATACTCATCCTTGCGCCGGAGGGCCATACCGGGGCTCCTCCGGTGTGGTCTTTAGTCGTGCTTCGTGGTGCAGGCTAGGCGAAGAGAGCTTGATCAACCCTGAACCAGAGGAAGGACTCGAACCGGAGACCACGGGCCACACAATTGGTGAACCCGACGTGAAGTTACTTCTGATCCAAACGGCTCACTCCTCCCAACACCAACCTCCCTTCCTCCACTAACAACCTCAAATCCAACCACAATGGGCGGTGATCTCACGAACGCAGCCGTCTCTGGGGCCAAGGACGCCAGTGGAAACATCATCCTTCCACCCCCGGAGAGACACATGTCAATCTCAATCCCCGCCAGCTCCGGACTATCACCAGCCGCGGAGGAAGTCACGGCGTCCTACATCCGCCTGTTACAACGTCGAGACGACGAACGAGATAATGAGCTGGCCGCGTTGAAGGCGGAGGTGGCCCAAATGAAGCAACACATTCAGGCAAACAGCAATCCCTGCCACCTCGAGATCTAGTGGAAGCAGGAGGCAACGGGGACAAACGCCACCTCCACCGCCACCACAGAAGCAACAAGAGTTGGGCCAACGCGGATCTGTGAAGGACAGACTTGGCTTCACCCCTACGCCTGGTGACGCACGAGAGATCATCCTCTACAGACAGCCAAACGCTTCTGGAGCACATCGTTCCAGAAGCCACCAAGAACGCACCAGGACGCGGGACACCGAGTGGTTCACAAGCACGTACTCGACTGGTCGTGCGGAATTCTCTCGCACCACGGTCTCGCACCATAGCCGAGATTCCGTACAAACCAGGCGCCACGTGTCTGAACGCCTCGGCGAAATCCCACCCGAGAACCAGGATGATGAGATCCGACAACGACGCGGGAAAGGAATTGGGAAGGGACCCATGATAACAAAACTCGTCGTGAACGAGAAAAGTCCATCGACGGCCCACGGCGAACAGCAACAGACCTGAGGGATAAACACAAGCACAGGAACGATGGGAAGACAACCACTAAGGACCCCAAGGGAAGGGACCCCAAACGAACGAAGACAGATGAGTTCGGCAAGCCGCCACGCCCTGGGTTCGAGAGGCAGTTGAAGGATCTCGGCGTTTCACCCTTCACTTCCCATATCATCAACACTTCACCCGAATCCACATTTCACTTGCCTAAGTTCACCAAATTCGACCCATCAATATGTGAAGCCTACACCCATCTCATCCACTTCCGCCAAACAATAGAGCTCTGTACCTAGAAAGATGAGATCAAGTGCAAAGCGTTCCCCTCCAGCCTCGGCTCCCTTGGACTCCAGTGGTTCAACAAGCCCTGGATCCATTCGAATCTTGCCGACCTCGGCGAGCATTCAATACCCGCTTTATCACCAAAGAACAAGATCGCCAAGGAGCACGAGTCCTTATCCCGGATGAGGAAGCTCCCGGCCGAGACCCTCAGGTGGTACGCCGAACGTTACTGGCAGCTCTTCAACGAAATACCTGGGATCGACGAATACTGGGCCGCGCGTACCTTCAAGAATGGGCTGGAGACAGGCAGCAAAATCCTTGACGAACCCGCCATTCGCCCACCCCACGGCATGGGCGAACTAATGCGTGTCGTCGAACGATTTTGCGCGCTAGAGGAATTCTACGCTGACAGGGCGGCGCAGGGTATGCCGAGCGTACATACAACAACCCCAGCTGTCACCCAACAGCTGCCCGCACCAACCCTAGCCCAGCAACAACATTCGAAGAAGCACGTGAACAATATCAAGGACGGCAAAAAGCGTCAGCCAAAGGTACATGACTACGTTGCCGAGACTACATATTTCAAGGAACCTATCTGGTCCTTCTTGAAAGAAATCATGCGACAGCCATGGTTTGAATGGCCGACTGGGAAGCTCGGCACAGATACGGGGCAGCCAGATCAGAATCCAAGGAAGAAATGCTCCTACCACAACGAGCTCGGCCATTACACCACAGCCTGCGCCCCATACAAAGCACTCCTCGAGAGACTTGCCGCCCAGGGCCATCTCGATCAATACATCGACCGAGCAAAAACACCAGCACGACAGCCAACCGGCAATCCCAATCCCAACGAACAAAGGCCGATGATACACGTTATCCACGGTCCAGTAACAAAGGAACTCGAAGGTAGTCTCCGAGCCGACATAATTCAAGCCTCATCCTTCGAGCAGGTACTCTCTGTCGGCTGTGGATCCAAACGCCCGTATCCGCACGATGTTCCCAAATGGACGATTACTTTTACCGAATGTGACCTTGAGCATGTGCAAACTCCCCACTCTGATGCACTTGTTGTCACGGTACAAATTGGCGTCCATGACGTCAAACGTGTCCTCATCGACCAGGGCAGCTTGGCAGAAGTCATGTACTATGACCTTTTCAAAAAGCTCGATCTCCCAGAGTCGGCACTACAAGACACAGAGGTTCCTCTCATCGGATTCAACGGAGCTCCCGTCTGGCCAATTGGCAAAATCCATCTTCCTGTCATCGTCGGCTCAAGGACCGTCTCCGTCGAGTTCATCGTCGTCAATGCCCCAAGTCCGTACAACGCCATCCTCGGCCGAGCCTGGTTGCACAGCATGCAGGCCATTGCCTCCACTTACCACCAGGTCGTACGCTTCATTGGCACAAGCGGCCGACAAGAAGATCTGAGAGGCGACCAGGTTGCCTCCAAAAAATGCTACGTCTCAGCTGTACACACGTCCTCCAAAGCAAAACAAGTCCAATGGGTTGAAGTCCCGGACATGGCTGTCATCGAAGACGTCGGCCACAAGGCCGAAGATAAAGCTGAAGAAGAATTGGTTCAAATGCCCATAAATGAGGACGGATCTCGTTTCTTCTTGCTTGGCTCTTCCCTAAGTGACGCCGAGCGTGAAGAAATGTTTCAATTTCTGAAAGAAAACATGGAGGTCTTCGCTTGGACGCCCAACGAGATGCCTGGTGTCGACCCTAACTTCATCTGCCACACACTCAACATCAAGAAGGACTCCAAACCGGTAGTCCAGAAGGCTCGACGTTCAGCTCCCGAGCATGCCGACGCCGTCATTGAGGAAGTCAATCGCTTACTCGAAGCCAATGCAATCCAGGAGGTACAGTACCCCACTTGGCTCTCTAACACAGTTGTAGTCAAAAAGAAAAACGGCAAGTGGCGAGTCTGCGTCGACTACACCAACCTCAACGATGCTTGTCCTAAAGACTGGTTCCCACTGGCAAAAATCGATCAGTTAGTCGACGCAACCGCCGGTCACGCTCGGTTCAGCTTCCTCGACGCCTACCGTGGTTATCATCAGATAGCCATGGACCTCGATGACATGGAAAAACCGCCTTCATCACTCCGCATGGCATCTTTTGCTACCGAAGTCATGCCATTTGGGCTCAAAAACTCAGGCGCCACGTTCAACCGAGCAATCTACAAAATGCTCCACGAACAGATTGGCCATATTTTGGAGGCATATATTGACGACCTCGTCGTCAAGAGCCAGAAGGAAGGGAAACCATCTTGCCGAGCTGAAAGAGGTATTCGACGCCCTCAAACTCCACAAGCTCCGCCTCAACCCAGAGAAGTGTGCCTTCGGTGTGAGCGCCGGTAAGTTTCTTGGACATCTTGTCAACCGACGAGGAATTGAAGCCGACCCCAACCAGATCAAAGCCGTAGCAGACCTGCGCCCACCACGTACGGTCAAAGAGGTTCAGAGACTCACTGGCATGGCCGCTGCTCTCAACCGCTTCATCAGCAAGTCTTCGGACAAATGCCACGCCTTCTTTCATGCTTTGAAAGGGAAAAGTAGGCGAAGTTTCGAATGGACGGAAGAGTGCGACAAAGGCGCTCACCGAGCTCAAGAGTTACCTGTGTTCCGCACCTCTATTAGTAAAGCCGGCAGAATTTGAAACACTCTATCTATATTTGGCAGTCTCAGCCCATGCCGTCAGTTCCGCTCTCGTCCGACGACAGGGAGCCGATGACACGCCCATCTACTTTACTAGCAAAACACTCCTTCCCGCACAAACGCGCTATCTCCCTCTGGAGAAATTGGCTCTAGCTCTCGTCTCGGCCGCAAGGAAGCTACTTCCCTATTTTCAGTCCCACACTATCACGGTCTTAACAGAGTACCCCCTTAAAGCTCTCTTTCGAAAGGCCGACCTCTCCAATCGAGTTTCCAAGTGGGCCGTCGAACTTGCTAATTTCGACATCCACTTTGAGCCTCGTACAGCAATCAAGGGCCAAGTTCTCGCCGACTTCATTGCCGAACTCACCCCTGAAGATGCCGCAGAATTCAGTACGCCTCCTTTACCAGCTATGGCCGAACCAATGGAAGCTAAGAAACCCTGGCTACTTTTTCAGGGCGACTCCTGGAGACTGCACGTCGACGGCGCCTCAAACAGTAACGGAGCAGGTGCGGGTGTAGTCCTAGTCTCCCCATGTGGGACAATGCATGAAAGTTCTATCATCATTGACTTCCCCGCCACTAACAATGAGGCCGAGTATGAAGCCCTCCTAGCAGGTCTACGTTCCGCTTCAGCAATGCAAGCCGATAACCTTATTGTTTACTGCGATTCTCAACTGATTGTGAATCAAGTGTTAGGGGACTACGAAGCCAGGGATCCAAGAATGATGAAGTATCAGACGACGGCAGCCGAGCTTATCACCAAGTTCAAAAGTTTCAAAATCGAGCAGATAAGCCGGGAACACAACGCCCACGCCGACGCTCTCGCTGGTTTGGCATCGGCCTCTAAGGTTTCAGGATTCCGCACTATCAACTTCGGCAACATCAGTCAACCAAGCTTTGACATTCCCCAAGAAGTGCTGAACATCGAGCTCGGCCCAAGCTGGATGGATGAGGACTTCCTCAGGACCAACACTCTACCTGACAACAAAAAGGAAGCATACCGAATCCGGAATAAGGCTGCATACTATTGGTTATCCGACAGCGGCCAACTCTATCGGAAGTCCATCTCTGGGCCGTACCTACTCGTCGTCCACCCTACGCAGGTACCAACGATCCTCAACGAGCTTCACTCAGGTAGCTGCGGATGCCATTCTGGCGGACGTTCCTTATGCCAGAGGGCGCTAAGTCAAGGCTATTTCTGGAAAAATATGAAGAAAGATTGCGAAGAGGTTGTCCGCAAGTGTCGACCATGCCAACTGTTCTCCCCAATACCCAAGCAGCCCGCTCAAAACCTCTCCCCCATAACAAGTCCATGGCCATTCGCCCAATGGGGGCTTGACATCATCGGGAAGTTGCCAACTGCCCCTGGGGGCTTCAAGTTCCTCATCACAGCTACAGATTACTTCTCCAAATGGGTGGAGGCTGAACCTTTAATAACTACAACCGAGGCTGACGTTCGGCGGTTTGTTTGGAGGAACATTCTTACAAGGTTTGGCGTTCCATACGCAATTGTTTCTGACAACGGCACACAATTTGTTGGCAACGGCCTGTCAAGTCTCCTTACAGAGTTCGGCATTCGATTCTTTAATTCTACTCCAGCGTACCCTCAGGGGAACGGCCAGGCCGAGGCCTCAAACAAAACTGTGTGTGCTGGGATTAAACGTCGCTTAACATCAAAACGGGGCAAATGGACAGAGGAGCTACCAAGGGTTCTCTGGGCCTACCGCTCTACACCTCGCCGTTCTACAGGCCAAACCCCATTCTCCATGGCGTTTGGCATGGAAGCCGTCATCCCTTTGGAGTCTAAGTTTCCCACCCTCCGGACTGAAACGTTCGATCCAGTCACCAATGACGAGGCTGTTGCCCAGGAGCTCATCCTTGCCGAAGAAAAGCGTGATGACGCTCGGCTGAAGCTTGCAGACTATCAACAGCAAGTGGCCAAGGGGTATAACCGCAGTGTCCGCGTGAAGAAATTCAAGCCTGACGACTTAGTTTGGCGGAGGGTGGTCCAGGCCTTTAAGAAAAAGAAATTCATGCCAAACTGGGAAGGACCCTTCCGCATCGTCAAGACTGCTGGCGAAGGAGCATACATACTGGAGGACATGAATGGGAAGGTGCTGACCAACCCTTGGAACGCCCAGAACCTCAAAAGGGCCTACATGTGACTTTCACCATCCATGCTCAGCTATACTGCCTGTTTTCACAAACGTTTCACTACGTTTTCAAGCTCTCCTTTCTCATTTACTTGTCAGTTTTTGTTAGTCTTTTACTTTCAAAGAACGGCCTCTGCCACTGACTGCATGTCTTTTCCTCATTAACTTAAATGGGAATACCACTTTTTGTCGGCCATCATTTATCTCCATTTTATGTAATTTAGCATTTTTTCACCGTCTCGCTTACATTTTACTCTCGGCAAACCCTGCCACCCACAATCGATGACTTCGGTCACACCCACGTACGGCCCTCAGGACCTGCTTCGGCCATACTGCCCAAAAGAAGCAACCTGGACATATGGTCCACCGAACCCATAAACACACATTACGACTGGGATATGGGCTTCGGTTTGACTTGGCAAGACAATAAGGTCGGCCACAGTCAGGTTAAACTCACACTTTGGTGAGCAAACCACCCACTCAACAACTATACTCCGTTCCTCAGATAACATGGCAGGCATTTTTGGCCGAACCCACCTACTCGCATTCAGTTACTGTACTACCTTGTACGGTCACTATTCTACTTCGGTTTAGGCTCGGCTTCATCAAGCATATATCCAACACATTCTATTTCACAGCCGAACCTATACCAAAGTGGGGGCTACGGATATCTACCAAACCAAACATACAAGACTTCAAAAAATTCACAAAGCAAAACACAGGCACGGATATGAAGACAGCAGATTCATTCATAAGAAAGCAAAACACAAGTACTGCAGAAATTCCTTACAAGAGGTACGGCGTAGTAAATCGTCTGGTGCCGACCCCTTAAAACTATTACATCTGGAACGGCAAACACCGTGTTCGGCGCCGTCCAGTCCAAATAGAGTCAAAAACATTAGAAACAAAAAGCGATTCAAAAACAGGGAAGGAAATCAGCATCAATTTGCTCAGACTTGGGCTGCAGTGTCCGCAGCGGTAACATTGCCTTCGGCGACAACCCCACCATCAATCACCTTTTCTCGTGACTTCTCTGCATCCTCAGCCTCGGTTTTCTTTAACTCCACATCAGCAGCATCCCCATTCTTCTTAGCAGCATCTTCACCTTCGCCACCTTCGTCATCAACATCCACCACGGTAAGATCCTCCAGGTCTTCTTCGCTTTCTGGGAATTCCTCATCAGGGAGGGGAGCACACTCCTCCTCGGTGTATGGGAGCTCGAGTTCGGGAACGATGGGCGCATTAATACGACCCATATCCAGCTCGATTTGCATTCCCTCACCAACGGCAGCAATACCTGCCTTGTAACCGGCTTTGTAGGCAATAGGCACCTTTTCTTGGAGATGCTCATTCACCATTGACCGCGCATCCCTCCTGTACTCCTGGCCTGCACGGTCATAACCCGCCTGATAGGCCTTCTGGTCGACCTCCTTCATCTTCCTCTTCTCCCGCCTCAGCACTTGACCAAGCTCGCGCTCGGCCTTCTTCAGCTTCTCAGCCATCTCCTCTTTCTCCCTCTCAAGCTCTGCTATCTGGGTCTTCGCCGTCTGCAGGCTCCCCTTATAGCTCTTCGATTTCTCACGCTCGGCCTTCAAATCAGTCTGGTAGCGCTTACGCTCGGCAGAGAGGAGGGTGGCTTGGTTATATGCCCGAAGCATGGCCTGTCCGGCCTACATAGCAGCAAAAATATAAAGATCACGACCATTGCTCGAAAGAGTGGAAAAGAAGCTGAGGTTGGATAAATACCTGAACGATATATGCACTGGCGTGGACCAGGCTCGGCTGAAGTTCTTCTGGTACCTTCACCATATCATTTGGCAGCGCCAAGCCTTGCAGCATCGCTGGGGCTAGTCCAGGTTCCAGCTTTACACTGTCATTAACGGAAATGACCCTGCCCTCGGCCATGGCGAACGACGGAGCAAACTCCTGAGCAGCCACTTGGCTACCCGAGCCAGACACCTTCTCCATCGCTTTAGAGCCGCCCGCCGCCGACGACTCTGTCTGGTCCTTATGCTTCGCAAGCGGCGTTGGGGGCTTGGCAGGGAAGAAGTCGTGGGTGGTTTTTTGCTTCTTTGCAGCACGCTCGGCATCCGCGGCTGCTTTCTGTCTGTCTAGGGCGCCGTCCCTGATGTTCATCTTGACAATATTCCTTCGGCCCATGTTGTCGGCAAACTGGGGAATGAGAGTTTGAAGGGGCTCAAAGTCGATACCTTCAAAAACAGAAGGCTGACTCTGTTGAAACCAGAAGTCGGTTGACTTCTTGAAAGTAGGGAACTTGACGCGTTTACCCTTGGCTACCTTGCTCGGCTTGGGGTCCTTTTCCTTCACCCCTTGTCCTTCAGCAGTTACCTTCTTGCCCTTCGCCCGCGTGCTCGGACCTGTCTTTTTCTCCCTCTTTTTTAGTTTCCCTTTGTAAGAAGGCACGTACCCAAGAATCGTCGGCGCGTCTCGACAAATTAAGGCAAGCAGGGTCTCTACGTTCTTCTCTACGGCCAACGATTGCTCCCGCTTTGTAATTGCTCGGTGATCTGCAAGAAGGAAATTGCCAAATTAGAAGAAAAGTCAGCAGGTGACTAATGATGAATAACACGCTCGGCAGAATAAAGGAAAAATAACGACTGAACCTCGGAAATCTTTTATCTTCGGCACATGGTACAACCTAGAAGTCTGGTCGCCGAACTCGTAGTTTCCACTCACTTCAACATAAAAATTTGCCCACTTGTCGGTGTCTTGAAGGCCGTCTATAAGCGGTTGCTTCCCACTTCTCGTAGAAAGGTATCTACGATTGGTAACGCCGTGCCTAGACATAATGTATGTGTGGAAGAGGTCGGAAATGGTGAAATCCAAGTTGTGAAGCTCCTTCAGTTTGATTACGGTCATCACTATCCTATAACTGTTGATAGCGAAGAAGTGAGGTACCAGATTGAACCGGGCTAGCAACTCTCTCAAGAAGGGGTGAAGGGGGAAGCGAAGGCCAGCCTCACAGATGGCCATAAGAGGGACAGTAATGTGCTCGGGACGATCTTCTGATTTGTCCCTAATGCGGTCGCTGGCAACCCTACTCACAACAACGTCGTCGGGGATGTTGTATGTACGGCAGAAGTTCTCGTACTCCTCGGGTTGCCCGCTGAAGTAATGAGCATGAGGACACACTTGACCCTTGTCATAAAGGTCGGCTACCTCCCTATCTACGGAAGGCGTTTCACTTGGCATGGAACGAGAGGAGGCTTGAGCCTCGGCTCCTGAGAGAAACCTGGACTCGGCCTCAGGGCCTAACTCGTGCTCCGCGTCGGAGTGAGTAGATGAAGAAAAGGATATCTCGGGTTCGGTGTTGAACCCGTCGTCGTACTCATGGACGCGCTCGGCGTTGGAGTCACTAGCATCCGACATGTTGGACGCAATTGAGGAAGACTGTCGTCGGCTTCGTCGCCTCTCCAGATAATCTCGGATAAACAGTTCGGCAGAGCCGTCTCCGGAGCTCTCAGAGTCGGAAGAGATGACAATGACTTGGTGAGCCAGACCTAACAAAAGCAAAAGAAAACAATGAGAACCTCGTCCTCGGCCAGAAGGCAAGGATCTCTACGCTCGGCTACCTACTGGCCCACCATTTCTATCCTATGAAGACTCAAGCTCGGGAAATTCTGGAATTCAGCGGGGGCTCGGCCTAGACAACCGTGAAGTGGGGTTCGGCCAAGCCTACCGTCGGCCAAACCCTCTATTACCTACATAGGGCTCGGCCAACCCAAACATCAGCCCAGCACAAGATCAAAGAGGGCCTGTGCTCGGAAGAACAGGTTGAAGGCGAAGATGAACAGTTCGTTCATCTCCAGGCCTTCTACTGTTCATACAGAACAAAAAAACCCCAAAAAACCCAGGAAAAAGGCAGAAAAAGCACGCAAAAACTGTAAAAACGCATAGAGAAGTGAAAGACGAGCCCGTACCTGTGGTTTTTAAGGAGATTTGGTGGTGAATCCGCTGCAAATCGAAACCAGAAGATGAACAGGCGCTGGTCGAAGCTTTGACGATGGAGGTTTAGAGAGAGAGAGAGTCTGTAACCTCTCTCTCTCTCCTCGCACTGCCCTTTATATAGAAGGAGGGGTTAGGGTTTTCAGGTTTCCCGCCCATTATTACACCGCCGAACGGGCGTCCACTCAGCACGTGACACGTGGCGTTGAAATGACAGCCTGCGGAGTCTTAACCACGCCAACCGTCCTTTCACCAGCCGCACCCAGCTGCGCAGTGACACTTGGCGTCCTCTCACTAGCAGGCGCCCCTGACGGTCGCTCTGTACAGATGACAAGACGGGTTAAGTCCAGCCTGATCTCATTTTCATCATCAGTAATCCATCCACGGCGCTTTCCACGTTCGGCCGAAGCTCAGTATCGATCCCTGCCTCACGCTCGGCATCGGCAGGGATCGAGGGGCTATTGTAGCAGGCCGAACGTAGTTCGCTGGCACCCCGAGCCGAACCTGCATCATGGCTTGGCAAGTGGCCGAAGACCGTCGCTCCCTTAATTAAAAACCACCTTTGGTACATTCGCGGCCGACGGTGTTCCATGCTCGGCATCCCTCGATGTCAGTCCCGACAAGGAGTAGCTGCACATCGTCAATGCTGGGCTCGGCCGCGAGCGACGCTCGGCCACCAGCGAGCCTTGGGAACTGGTGGGGCCTGGCTGCTTGATCACCCACGTGCTGAAACGGTTATAGAAGATAATGATGGAAGCACATGGGAAAGGACAGCTCACGCTCGAACGGTTACAAATATCTAACCTAGTGACGTCATAACAACGTCACCCGGCTCGTGCAGAGCACGTGACAGTACTTGGAGAGCAAGCTAGGGAGGTTCTATAAATAGCAGAAGGTTCACAGCCCTAAAGGTACACAACATTCTAGACCCAAAAACCCTAGCTCTCTCTCTCTTTCTCTGCACTATACTCATCCTTGCGCCGGAGGGCCATACCGGGGCTCCTCCGGTGTGGTCTTTAGTCGTGCTTCGTGGTGCAGGCTAGGCGAAGAGAGCTTGATCAACCCTGAACCAGAGGAAGGACTCGAACCGGAGACCACGGGCCACACACAAATCAAACTAGCGCTGTCCACGGTCCGGATCGGATCGGATTCGTTTGAATCCAATCTTAATTCATATCTCACGGTTTTTAGAAAATGCAATCCGATCCTAATCCAAAAGTCTCACGGTTCGGTTTGGATTCCGAACCGTAAGTCACGGTTCGGTCCCGGTTTTATCCACGGATTTCCTTCCAAAAAAATAAAATGATGGTACTACCATGATCATATTCCAAATAAAAATACTAACACTAATTTCCATAAACATTGTCCAAATTGCAAAGGTAGTAAAGGCAATAAACATGGTAAAGGCAGCAAGGCAGCAACCCAATAAAACTAAGTATTGTCCAAAATACACAAATTCTGGTCAACTATGATCTACTTATTACATTCCGTAAAAATTAAACAAAAAATAGCAAATTAGATTCTCAAAAGAAACAAGCAAATTAGTAAAATTATAAATATTTATATATATTACACACACATATCTATATTTTTTATTTTTTTAAATATCTCACGGTTCGGTTCGGTTAATCCACGGTTTTGAAATAAAAATCCAATCCAAATCCGTATCTCACGGTTTTTTAATTTTCATATCCGTGTCCGGACCATTAATCCACGGACAAAATCCAAAAAGCACAGATCGGATCAATCCGGACTGGTTTCACCGTTCTCGATTTTTCCGGGACAGCCCTAAATCAAACTGCAACCAAACTCTGGGTGCTTCTCTCTCCGGAAAAGGGTTGACGGTGGGTTCTGCTTCAACTTCACCAATAAGTTTTTTTTTTTGGTCTACACTTCCCCATTCGATTATTATTGACGTTTTCGGCTTCTTTCTGATGAGGGCAACATATCGCTTATGCAAGCGTAAAAAGAGTGCTTTCATGTGACTTGCCTACCATGTGTTTGATACAATGTCCCAATGACAATAACAGAACTCAACATCACACACCCACACATCAAAGAGTTCTTTGAACTGACTACAGTGCATGTCCCTTTAGTTCTTTGAATCATTGTTATCCTAATTATATATGAACTATAATTCACCACAACTAACTATTGAATGCTCTTCTCTTTGAACAATTATGCTTTGAGGATTGATCATTTCCATTATCCTAGCTCCTAGATGCATTTCATCCTTTTTCATGTCCCTTTTTCTCATCAGTATTATTCATTGTCTTGTTAATGTTGTAATCGATAACGCATTTTCCTCTTCTGCAATTGAATTTTTCGTTAGTTTAGCAACTTCAAGTTTGCGTTGTGTTGGATGACCTCTTGCATGGAAGATTAAATTGTTGTACTAATTGGCCTTCTATAAATAAGCCAGAAAACTATCAGAAGTTTGCGTTGGTTGGATGACTTCGCGCGCATGGAAGATTAAGTTGTTGTATTTATTGGCCTCCCATAAATAAGCCAGAACACTATCAGAAGTCAAATATAGACCGTCATACGTAACAGCGCAAACTAAATATTCCATCAAATAATTCGTACCACTGCATTGTAGATTGCTAACCGAGTTTCATCCTTAAATAGATTACCATAATTGCATATCTTTTATTTGTGATGCTATTCACACCTACTTATGTTGTTGGTTCAACTTCTTGGAATTTCCAAATGGACTTATTCTCGTGGAGGGTATAGGATCAAGGTTTCTGCAAAAGCGCAAATTGAGCAGGACCCAGGATAGGATTGGTTGTTCGTTGAAAGAATTCAATTGTTTACCTTCAAGTTTTCCGTTTTCATATCTTACTTGTCCGTGTACAGATGAGATTAACCGAACTGAGAAGGCATCGTCAAGATTTTGTCACTATCAAATTATTACAACAACAACATAACATAACCCATCTAGTCTCCAATCATTAAGAGTATGGGCGGGGAATGATTGGAGACAGACCTAACCTTTGCAATATATGCACAAAGTAGCTGCTTTCAGAACTGAAACAGTGGCCCCCCTAAACCTCCAAGAACCGAGGAGCTACCGGGACGTTTTGTTGTAGAACCATACCCTCAAATCAAAGCCAAATGGCATCAGAGACGGTTGTTTTGATTTGTGGCAGGAGTTTTGGGTTAGAAACAAGGTAGTGAATACTATTCCGTACCGGCCTGTACGTATCGAATTGACGAGTAACCGGTACCATGACCCTTTGATACCATCATGGTCTCAATACTGGACCTTACCGGTCGGTACTAGCTAATCCGGATGATCTCAGCCGATATGAGTTTACCGGTGATTTTGTCCGGTATTTTGCAAAAATTGGCCGCCTCTCAATTTCTGGCGAAGGGGACATGGGAGGGGTGGTTGGGGAGGGAGAGAAGGGAGGAGGGGGAGGATTCGGGAGGGCCCCAGCTATCGGAGTTGAAGCGGACGGAGCCTACATTGAACCCACCGGCCACCATTTTGTTTTTCTAATCTTTGGTTGGATGATTCCGATCTCTAAATTCTCTGGTGAGATGACTGGGAAGCGCTAGAGAGATAGCATGACATGACAGGGAGGCGATGGGAGGATAAGTGAAACCCTATTAGATTATGGAGTGTGTGGGATTTCTGATGTTACGAATTTAGCCATTATGGGGTATGTATAATAGCAGAATGTGTATTTGGGCTTGGGTTGAGCCTCTGATTCTTTTATGGGTCTCATTAGGACTACTCAGATTTTTCTTTCCCATTTTGTTGTCGTAATTTCTTTTATGGGCCTTATTTTATGATGAGAATTGCATGGTATCGGGAAATTTTTTGAGCTGTAATTATATATAATGATAGTTGTGGTAAATCCGAAATGATACCCGGTATCTGTTAAGTACCAGTAGGTACCGTCCCGGTAGGAAAACCGGGTACCAATATGTACCGTCCCAGTAAGCTAAAACTGATACCCTGTCCGGTACGGTATTCAAAACATTGGTTAGAAACAAATAGCTTGTTAGTAATATGGTACTATGACACTAATTGCTATCAATTTCAAACTCGACGGCACCGCCAACCGCGGTGATGGTAAGCTCCTCTCTTTTGTCATCCATTTAATCAAAGGAGTTCTACTATTAGACCATTGGACAATGATTTTTTCCTGTTGGATAGGTCTAATATATAAGTGAACATCTTATAGATCTTCTCATTAACTCATTAACATGATTGATTATTATGCCAAATTGTTCATATCCGTTACATTTCTTCAAAAGTTCATTCCAAATTGTTGGTGGAATTGCTATTTTAAAGTTTAAAAAAAGAGAGTTGTTTTGTATCAATCTACAAGGTACGATTCCTTTTTTGTTCCTTTAGGAGAGTATGAGAGAGCTGTTTTCTCTCTTTTGTGAAATTAAATATGAGTTTTGATTGCTTGAGGATTTCACAAGGATTAATATTTCGTATTAGAATTTTTTTTGATTATATCTGTACAAAGCATGAGTGTCTAAGTCTATAGTTGAACAAAGCAAGAGGCTTGTCTTTGTTTGGGTATTTTCTTGAGCTTCTATTTCACCTAAGCAGTTAAGCGAATTTCCCTTCCCGATGTACTTGTGCCAAGACATTGTTAGTTTTGAACAAAGCAAGTGTGGGTTTGTCTAAGTCTGTAGTTGATAAAAGCAAGAGTGGGTTTGTCTTTGTTTTGGTACTTTCTTGAGCTTCTATTTCACTTAAGCGAATTCCCTTTCCCGATGTACTTGTGCCACGACATCTTTGTTTGGTTTGGGTTTTGAGGAGGGTTTTTGGAATAATGAATGGAGAGATATATAGAGAAATGAGAGTAATAATTGAGGAGAAAACTTGTTGGAGACCGTGCGGAGAAAGAGGGGTTGAGTCTAGAGACCCCAAACCGAACACAGTCACTCTAAGTCTATAGTTGAACAAAGCAAGAGTGGGTTTGTCTAAGTCTATACTCGAACAAAGCTAGAACCGGTGTTTGTCTAAGTCTACGGTTGAACAAAGCAAGAATATGTTACTCGTACATTTGTCATACGTAGTATTACTGTTTGAGATAGTGGTGTTCTAGGTTAACCTACCAGGCCTACTGTCATTCATGAGTATTGGGTCTCCACTGACTACGTTTCCTCTGCATGTTGCATTACTTGTAGAAAAAACCCAACGGATCACACATACAATGATCAACAAGAATCTTTCAATATACTCAAAACAGTGGCTTTTTGTACGTCAGTCAATTCTGCTGGAAACTGAACTAGGAATTGTATTCTTAAGTTTCCTCTGTTTCCTTGCTCTATTGACTTGGGCATTCCCTGACCTGAAATGATCTTTTCATAGCCAGGTTGAATGATGTCCTCAATTGTCAAGCTCATCTTCTCCCCACCTAATAAAGCGACTGAGATTGTGCAACCAGCTAGAGATTTTACAAGAGGTACTTCTATTGCCAGCTCTAAATCGTTGCCATCTCTCCGAAACAAGGGGTGCCTTTTTTCTGCGATCACGAAGATTATGTCAGCCCGATCAATTCTCGGTGTCTCTTTCCCCCGTCCTTCGAATGTGATTTTCGTTCCTTTCCTCCATCCTGGCTTCACTTTGATGGTTAGCGTTTCCTCCTCTTCTACTATTTTCCTGTAAGAAAGACAAAAGCACGGCACCATTATAGTGAGAAACTGCAGATTAATGGGTGAGTGAGGTACGCGAACAAAGCCTAAGATGATTATATTCAAATCTACTAGTTTTGCAATTCTGTATGAAAAAGCTGAATGGCCAAAAACGCAAAATAACATAGCCAATTTGCCATGTTGATTTACTATTTTTCACATAGCTTGCAAGATAGCATTCACATATGTTGGGTAATTGTCTTCTTCATATCTTCTTTTTTAGTAGTATATACTTAGGAAACAAAAGCAGTAAAGTTTTCATAGCCTTTTCAAATTTTTGCAAAGATAGTTTCTTATCTTAGGAAAAATTTTAAGTTTTCATAACCTTTTCAAATTTTTGCAAAGATAGTTTCTTAATCTTAGGAAATTTTTCGAAAACAACTTTTGAAACATTTGGCCAAACATGCAAGTTATCGTTGTTTTGTGTGCAGTAGATGAAAAGAGTACTAACCCATCATTTGTCACGACATCTCTTGTGATGACGATCCTCTTGGTGCACCCGAAACACAACTCCTCAAGCGTGCATTCGAGGGTTTGTTCAATAGGCGGAGGTTTCATTAAACCGTTTGAGTTAGAATACATGATGGGTGTAGAGCTCTTTCGGCTTGTACTCTTAGAGAGAGAACCTCCCGCCGGTGATGCATTTGTGGCCCCCTTCCAGCTTGAACTCCTAGAGAGAGAATCTTCTTCACTTGTATGATCCACGTTTTTCCGGCTCATACTTCTCGAGAAACCACTAGAGACCGACGCTGGGGTTAGCGTTCGGCTCCTCTGGCTTGCACTTCTAGATAGAGAAGGGTTTCTAGAAAGAGAAGGATTTCTTGAGAGAGACGACATACGGCCTGATGAGCTCCTTAACGAGGAAGAAGGCACGGACGTAACGTAATTCCCAATGCTACGATTCTTGAAGAGACCTCTACAGGATGCAAATTCGTCACCCTGTGTCCCGTCAACATTGTATTCGACATTATGGACCCCGTTCATGGCTTTTCCTTCATGTTCTTTGTCATTCAAGGCCTGAATGAAGTCATGGAGAAATTTGGTAGCTTCTTGTTTTGTATATTATATATTGTTGGTAGAAAGAAAAAGAATTTACCGTTTCCGTTTTTCGTGAATTGGACATGACCAACAACCAAAAGTTTGATTTTTCTTTTCATCTCTACGCTAAAATTGTCTTCGACGACAATGAAATCCAAAATGTCCGAGTGTCGTGAAAAAATGGTTGCTTTTCAAGAATTAAGTTTTCCGTGTTCTCCGAACATCGAAAACTTGTCGGGATATTTCTTTCGAATGCCTTTGGCCTCAAGAGTAAATCCAAAATCCAATAATTGCTTTTTCTTTACGCTCTTTACCGTATGCAAATTGAGATTTCTAATCCACGGTTTGTGGAGATCTACAAATGTAGGCATTAGTCACAAACACATGCGGTCATTGTACCTTGTGTGTTAGGTCAACGGATTTGAATGTATCTTCACTTTCCGGTATGCTTTTGTTAGGAGATGAATTCTTCTCAGGATGCCGCTTCGAGATGAGTGATCGTATAGCTTTGCAGAAAGCTCCAATGCCAAACATGTTACGGACTCCCTGCTACGGTGACCTGCAATATGAGAGAGAGAGAGAGATAGAGAGAGAATTATGTTGGTTATTCGCAGGCTCTTGGTTAGGCAAAAACTTGAGCGTCTTGTTAGGCCTTTTATTAGCCGAATTAGTTAAAAAGAGATGAGATGAATCTATTTTTGGTTGTTATCATGTTACTTTTCCTACATCTATTTCTTGTTATTGATTTGGTGCGTGCTTGGTCGATGGGACCTTTCATATCCCACCCTTTTACCCAAATTTATCAATATCCGATGACAAAGCCCCTCTCTCCACTGATTGTACAAATGCTTTTAGAACTTTTAAGCTCCAGATTTTTATTTCCAGTGAGGGTCTTCGCTGATTTCTTCCTTTTCTTAATCTTTGAAAATCGATATTCTTTCCTTTCAACTGCTGATAGCGTCTTCTCTCAGAAATATAGCTTGGGCAGAACAACTGCATGGATTTAGGGAGATGTACGATTTTCCTTATTCGATTAGGATTTGTGTTGTGGGGGTCAATGAACCAACGCCGATGATCAGAAAAACGTTCATGCCCTTGACACTATTGTTGGAGGTAGAGTAAGGTTCCTTCTCCGCTCTAAGCCAGAATTTTCTATGGAATAGCCCCTCAACCTCAAAGGACCTCAGAATTTATATCGCGTAATGTGTGGCATGGAAGTGCTAAATGGTGTTCTTGGTACAGGCTCCAGACTATATGTCATTGCTATGACTTGAAGAAAACCCCTAGTTAGGATGCCCTTAGTCGCCGATGGAAGTCGACCAATTAGTTCCATCTTCAAGCTGGAACTCAGGGCTTCAATCTTGTCCAGGTTGTTCCTTCTTTTAGGAAGATCACTGGATATCATTAGGGTAGGAATTTATGGTGACTGAAAATTTGCCCCCAAGGCCAAACGTTCTTGGTTGCGTTCGGCGAAGGGAGTCTATTCATCTCAACCAAAATGAACGCTAAAAGTACTCTATTTTCCAGGAGCTTTGCGCCCTTGCAGAAGTTGAGAGGGCTTTAGAGTATATGAGAACAACTGAACAAAGAGGATTTGACCAACCCGCTTATGTTCTGCTAAGTTATTTCCCAACGAAGGAGACCTTTACAGCCGACAGGCTAGGGAATCGTAAGGAATAGTTCCAAGAAGTTAAGGCGCTGTTCATTAAGCCCTAGTTGCCTCTGCTAGGATTATGCTGAGTTTGCTACTGGTACTGAGGTGGTTGCTATACCAGTATTCCCGCGAAAGCTATTGGGTCCTCCTCCAACTGTCCTAAGGATCCCTTCACTGAGCACATTTTAGAGGAACAAGTTGGAGGTTCTGCTGAGGAACATGATGATTTGGACTGCAGTAGGGTGATGAAGAAGAATAAGAAACACTAGAGGAAGGAGAATGAGAAAGAAAACGAGGCAGATCGAGACCAATGCTGCTGCTCCAGCAGCTCCTCCTCTCATTCCTCCAATAGAAGTGAGCTCAAATTGTCCAACCCTTCAGCAATTTCAGCAGCTGCTGGACTCTAATGCCTACTTTGGTGATACCTTGGTTTTCCCTCGTAGGATTGAACTCAAATTGTCCAATCCTTGAGCAGTTTCAGCAGCAGCAGCTGGACCCTAATGCCTACTTTGGTGATACCTTTCTTTTCATCGAGTGGAGATGAAGCTTCCTACCAAGTAACTCTGTTTAAAGTAATGATTTTAGATTTTTGCTCTATGAAATTGAATTCAATACTTCCTACCTATTTCGTGTGTGCAGTATAAATTTCAACTACGAATGGTTATTTTAGTTTGCGATTCAGATGATTGCTATAGGTTATGCCCGTAAAACGAATGGACTATTAGACGATTCGTGCATTGACACTTGTCATACTAGACGGTTCTTGAAATACAATAGTTTTTGTGGATTGGCTAATGGTAAATATTTTCTTGGCGATTATTGATAAAGATTGTGTAAGTCCTATCCCCTCAATAGTGAACCGAATTTATACATAGTTATTTGTTGAGTGTAGATTCAAAATCATGGATTTTACTCGGACTTTTCATAACTCCAGATTGGTTAGTCATTGCTTCTTTCATCCAACCAAACATGAATCTCCTTTTTCTTGAATTAATCTAGTCAAAACTAAATTAACTCAGACCCCCTTTCTTTTTCTTTTTCTTTTTTTTATAGCTTTTTGGCACCATCATTTTGAATGTTCTCTCTTAATTCTTACTTAGATTTGGATAAATTCTTATGACATTATTCATCTTGATAAGAGAAATCAAAAAAATATACAAATCCTCATCGAGGTTGAAAAAAGTTGATACTATATGACAATGAAAATGACCCAAATACTGACTTTGATCTTTTGGGATATTTTCATCCTCTTCTATGAAAATACTAATTTTTTAGGCATTTTTGTCATCTTATATGAATTTGTTTCAACTTTTATGGGAATTTTCACACTTTTTCGATTCCTCTTGTCGAAACGAATGAAAAAATGTACAAATTTCACTCAAATGTAATAAGAATCGAGAGAACTCAACCAAAAGTCAGAATTAATTAAAAAGTCTCAAAAAAAAAAAAAAAAGCCCATCTCCACCAGGTAAGAAAGCCAAGCAAGCCGATGAACGAATGGAATTTGATTTTTTCTAGGGCCTTCTTTATTCTTTCAATCCCTATGGATCATAACTAGATACTACTTGTCACTGCTCTCTTGATTAGTTATTGGTTCGTTTGGTAGCCTTTTCAATTTTCAATTTTTTGTTTTTAAGAAACTAGAAGTAGAAACAGGTTTGATACTATTTGAGTTTTTCAAAAAAAAAAAAGTAACCTTTTTGTTTTCAGTTTTGTTTCTACTTTTTTGAAACTAATGAAGAAAACTTGTTTGGTAACAAGTTTTTACTTTTTTGTTTTTTATAAACTTTTTGGAATTTTTGTGAACTATGGAAACTACAAAAATGTGTTTTTCCACGTTTTTTTTTTTTAAAAACACAAATATTACCAAACATGTTTTTTGTTTTTGTTTTTTTGAAAACATAAACCTGTTTATATTTCTAATTTTTTAAAAACAAAAAACTGAAAAGATTACCAAATGTACATGGGGAAACACTTTTTTTTGTAGTTTTCATAGTTTACAAAACTCAAAAAAAAAGTTTATGAAAAACAAAAAACTTGTTACCAAACAAGTTTTCTTTATTAGTTTCAAAAAGGTAAAAACAAAAATAAAAAACTGAAAACAAAAAAGTTATCAAACGCCATCTATAATTTATAATACTGTGTTTGGATTATGTTTTGAAAAGTTTTTTGAAAAATAGTAGGATAGAGAGAGAAATGTTGGAAGTAGGAAGAATCTAGAGGAGAATTTTTTGAAAAATTCTTTTTGAGTTGGGAAGAGAACAAAGCATAAGTTTTACTCCCTCCGTCCCAAAAAGAATGACAATTTTTGAAATCCGTGTCATTTTTCATCGCTTATATCTTTCAATCTATAATGTTTTTCATGAGTTTGAAAATTTTGTATAATAGAATTAATCGAGAACTATCAAACAAGATCCATATTGCATATTTTTTGAGATCCGTATAAAAAGATATAAGGAGTTGAAATTGGCACAGATATCAAAAATTGACATTCATTATGGGACAGAGGGAATAATAAATATTATAGTGATCACACTATTGAGTTTTTATTCCATGCACTTGGGACATTACGTGTTGGTGTCTCAAACTCTTTTCTATTACAATCGTATGTGATTTACATATGTTATGGTGGGAACCGCACAATATGTGAATCGCACAAAAATGTGGGTAGAGAAAGGAAAAAAATTTCAGTGCTAAGCGGGTACCACATGGTGCCCGCTCGCGCATCCGAGCCATCCATTTCGTGTTTGAACGGCTCAAATTTGGAGGGAGAAAAAGAGAAAGAAAGTTTGGGTGAGAGGAGAGAGAAGGTTTTAATCCGAGCCGTCCAAAAATGAATCGGACAGCTTGGATGCGCCGAGCGGGTGCCACGTAGGCAATACTTGCTCGGCACTGAAAAATTTCTCTGGAGAAAGAGTTTGGAGCAGCGGTGCCCCATAGCTATTGAATAATTTTTCCTAAACTAGCAGCCCAGTACGAACCTACCCCTGAATTTCCGTTTACCCGCGCTAAACGAAGCTTCCATAATACACGCATTTCTCTCGGTCTCTCTCTCTCTCTGAACCGCGTAGATACTACTGAGAGTAGACTCTGTCAAGAACACAAGAGTTGGTGAACTTTACAAGTCACCTTCTTCAAAAACCTGCGTCTCTACAAACATTTCCAGATCAGAATCGGAGGCATATCTTATCATCTGATCACCCCTTCGAATTCATCAATAACGTATCTAGTAAGGATGGGTGAGAGAAAGAAAGAAACGTCATCATCAATGTTGGCGATTTACTCGGCTCTGTTCTTAATTCTGACGTTTCTAGTCAGTTTCTCCGCTGCCAGAGAGCTTCAAAGTCGAACGAAAGAGCATACCCGTTCGCCCAATAGCTTTGGATCCTCCTTGGTTTTTCCCGTTCAGGGAGATGTTTATCCTAATGGGTATGCACGCGACGCTCAATTGCGTATTTTCTATTTAATGTATAGTAATTTGTTGCATATGGGAGTATATTTGTACGACACATTTATTTTCTATTTTAATGTGTTGTATAGATTTTGAGTTTGGAAATGAATTACGCAATTGAGTCGTTGGGGATTCCTAGGTTTTGCTCCGGATTAGCTGTTTTTTCCCTGTTCGCCATTTCGTCTATATCTGGTTTCCTCAATTTTCTAGAGAAAATTTACGACCCGAGTTTTTTCAATTGGTGAGTTATTTTGCACCAGTATTTTTGGTTTTAGATTTAGTTTGGTTTTTTTTTTGGGAAGAAGAAAATTTGCCTCTGGATATTGCTCCATTTGGTTACAGTCCCGTGAGGGATAGTAAGTTTCCTGACTTCCCGCAAGTTTCTTTTTCTTGGCAAATGAACAACTAATTCTATTTTCTTACAGAGTTCCATTGTAAAAATAAACACTCACGGAAAAATAAATTTTTTTTTTACTTCAATTCACTTTTCTCTTCACTTTACAACGTTTCTAACAACGAAACGAAACCTAGGATTCTCACTTTTGAATTAACAAATGGTTGAGACAATCAGTATGATTAGTCCTGCCTAGTTGATAGAGGTCTAGAAACTTAGCTCATTTAATGACTGAACTGAACACTCATTTTTCAGTAAAAAATTAGCCAGTTTGTAGACATGAATAAGCTTTTAGAATACTTTCAGGCTTCCAAAAAACATGTCTCAGTCTTACTTGGGCACCGTGGATACGGTTTTGTATCTGTAGCTACAATATCTGAAAAGTATTCATACGCTTACATTTATTTGCTTGAATGGTATCATAATTATCATTGTTAGTTTGTGCGTTATGTATGCATACCCGTACGCTCTGTATTCCGAAATCTATTTTTTGTTTCCCATCTAGTTTGGGTTCATTGCAAATAACCTATTATCTAAATTGTATTCTCAACTCATCAACAGTTGCGCCTACTCTTAATTTTGTTATTTCCACTTTGATTACTTTCAATCTTTTTAAGGATTTGTTCAGTAACTTATTACTATTGATTATCGAGATAGAGAATGAGTCTACCTTCAAACTACATACGAACTGACGCAAAATTGCTCAGAATTGAATATCCCTTCGCTTCCATCCATTGAATGAGATTTCATGGTTTTCCACCCTGATTCTGGAAATCAGGGTGCTGTTTTTTTTTTTTTTTTTTTACGCTTTATAATTCAGGGTGTTGTTGCATGTGTAGGTTTTTTTATGCTACAATATACATAGGGAACCCTCCCAAACGCTATTATCTTGACATTGACACTGGCAGTAATCTTACTTGGGTACAATGTGCAGCTGGACCTAGGGCCAAGTTGCTCAAGGTAATTATTATTATTTTTTTCTGCCTACATATGTTGGTTAATCTGAATACCTAATTTAGTTATCTTTTCCTTATTCTCAGGCCCCTAACAATCCCTACAAGCCAAACAATAATGCCTTGTTTTGCAAGGACCCCTTATGCGCATTTGTTGACCAACCAAACAATTTCCCGTGCAAAGCCCCAAATGATCAATGTGATTACGAAGTTCATTATGCTGACTACGGATCATCTCTTGGTGTGCTGGTTCGAGACTCCTTTAGCCTCAAACTCACTAACGGGTCAACTTTTAAACCCACGCTGGCATTTGGGTATGGAATTTCATTTCCTTATTCTGAAATAGTTTTCAACTAAAATTCAATGTGTAGTCAAACCTGCTAAGATATAAACAAATGAACACACATTTCTTTCAGTTTAGCGTGATTTATCATATTTTTTTGTACTTCTTTTCAACTGAATAATAATTAAGGGAACATTTTTCTGTAGGTGTGGATACAATCAAGAATTTTCTAGTCAGTTTCCTTCACCATATGTCGATGGAGTGCTTGGCCTTGCCAATGGAAAATCAAGCCTTGTGTCACAACTACTCGGTTTTGGTCTAACACAGAATGTTATTGGCCATTGTTTCGGAGGACAAGGGAAGGGGTTTCTTTTCTTTGGAGATGATTTCTTGCCTTCTGGACTTTTTTGGGCACCAAAGGTTCCCAATTCATTGTGAGTAATGGCTCTCGTCGAACTACTCTTGTCATTTATGTTGCGTAGACTATGTCAAATGCATTATGTACTTGTTCGGAAACTAGGGAACTTTGTAAGGGGTGGTAGTCAAAACATGAGATTTACGAAAGTTGATTATGAGAATCAGAATCCCAAAGAAACAAAATTGGAGCTTCTTAAAGTCATCTTTTAAACAACTTCAAAGTTATTTTGTGGCTCAAAAGCAGAATCTCTGGCAACACACTGGCTCTGCTTTCGAGGCATCGGAATCTGAAATTATTCCTCCAAAAGATGTCACAAAAACCTACATGCCTAGCGTGTTGGACTTCAACTCAACAAGCATATTTTTACTCAAGTTTGCCATGTGAAAATGCTTAGAAGTCCCGTGTAATGCATGAAATGCTCTATTTTACCTCGTAAATAGTTTTTTCCCTAGAGAATAAAACAAGCATCTTGAAAATAGAGAATTTCACCATGTCGACATGCCCTCGCCATACAGATTATGTAATTCTTTGCATCGACACATTATTGCACTCGACGCCGCTGTAACGTAGATTTGCCATGGCTTTGTTTGGACCATCTTACTAGTGAACTATTTCAGGAACTACTACATGACAGGGCCGGTGGACCTCCTCTTTGGTGGGAAGACTTTGGTTGCCAAGGGCCTTTATGTAGTTTTTGACAGCGGGAGTACTTACACTTACCTCAATCCTCAAGCTTACCAAGACACACTCGCTCTGGCAAGTTGCATGTTCATCATTTGTTTCAGTTATAGAGGTTGATTTTGCTATAAAATGTGATCTTAAAAAACATCTAAACGTTGATCTAAAAAAGTTAGAATTTTAGGTAATTTTGAGTTTTTGAATTAAAGCGGAGACTAAGATGAAACCTGAAAAGTGGAACAAATCACCGTATGTTTTTTAACTATAACTGCTTAGGCACGTGAATTCAAGTGAGCTGTAAATTAATTGAAACAAACAGACTACGATCAAGTGCCCCCTGTTGTCTTTGTGAAAAACTCACTTTTGTAATGACTCCTAATTTCAGGTTAAGACAGCACTGCTGAAGAAGCCATTAAGTCCAGTCAAGGATGGAAACCTCCCCATATGTTGGAAAGGGGTGAAACCGTTTCGAAGCATTGATGCAGTAAAGAACAACTTCAGTCCGTTGGCATTGAGCTTTACAAATCCCAAGAATGTTGCTTTCTTATTGCCGCCTGAATCTTATCTCGTCATCACTGTGAGCACCTCTTGAGACCATTTTATGTTTGATTCGGAGTCAAAAGACAAGGCGATAAGCTTTAAAGATCTGATTTTCCTTGCAGTCTCATGGCAATGTGTGCTTGGGGATTTTGAATGGAGCTGATGCACATTTAGGAAGCTTAAACATAATTGGGGGTAAGAAATACTGAGGCTGAGTTTTTTTTTTTTTTTGATCAGCAATACTGAGGCTGTGTTGGCTCATGGATTTGCGGAGGATTTACCATGGGAAAGGATGATGAAAGAAATAAATCCAGTTTCTTCTCTTAACCATCTTCTGATCTTTTCCTTTACGCGTTCCTTGCCCTTCATGAATTCCTCCACAAATATCAGATAGATGGAAGTTTGTTTCTGCGTCATGACCATTTTGTTCTTCTCATTCATTACGTCGCAGATATTTCTATGCAAGACAAATTGGTGGTTTATGACAATGACAGAGAGAAGATTGGTTGGACTTCTTATAATTGCAACAAGCACAACAAGCCTTGAACTTTTTTTTATAGGTAATTACCTTCCTTTTCAATTTCAACAAGGGTCTATTCTCTTGCTTGTATCTCTTCTTTGTGGGCCACTGGTATAATAAAGTTTTTTTTTTCCCAGCCTTTGTGCAGCCCATTTGAGTAATATTAGCACAGGCTATTGGCTTCATTTTGATGTTTCCAGAGAAGAGGTTGATACGATTAAAGGCTAGAAAGGAAGATAATTAGGAGTATAGAAATTGGTTTGATGGCTTGCTGCTGTAATTAACTTGTTAATTGTGAGAGAAGAGATTGATGGTTGTCTCTAGATTCCGAGTCTGCCAATAAATACATCGTTCAGCAAAATATCAAAATCAGTACTTCAGCAAAGTCACTTTGAGAGGAGCTTAAAAAGGGGAAAATATAGTATGATGCTTATGGTGCATGGATTAAGTCTCACAAACCACCCGTTTGTTACAGCCGACCCAGTACCTACACCCATAGCTAGCCTTGATCTAATGCCATTGACACAGCCGCCACAGGCAAATTATATTAGTTTTGTATATTCCTTCATAAAACTTTCACTTCTTCCTCCCCATCCGACGACTTGATCCCTTGTTATCACCACGCTTTTGTGCAAACTTCGATGTTCTAGTCACTCTAATATCGTGAACATTTTTTCCTTGATTACCGTACTTGGCTCCATTTCTCTTATTCACACAAAATCCATTCCTTCTAATCCCAACTATCACCCTGTGACTCCTAGCTCTTAATGATCTTCTCAAGTGTTCTCTTCGGTAATCCCTCCAATGCCTGGACAGTGATTTTCCAGGCTTACAATCTCGAAATCTTGTGTCTTTGGCGGCTTCTTCTTCACCATTGCTACTACTCGTATAGAACCGTTCGATGTCCCTTTTGTGCTTTCTGTGTCTTCGCTTGAGTTTTGGAAGCTTGTGACAGAGGAAAGTGCACCCAAATTCAACAATGGAAAAGAATGTAGCAAAGCTTGCCCATGCCATTTTGCAGAGGGTCCGGCAGACGCATTGGCATATGCCCAATTTGTATAATGAGTAGAAGAATAAGAGAACTGCACCATTGTGATCAAAGGAATTAACAGCAGTAGGTGAAATTAGATGAAACTGGAATTCAATTTGTGTAATGACTAGATGAGCACTTAGAACCATGGAAACTCACCGATGTAGAGAAGAACTGATACCACGGCTAACTTCAGCAAATGAGCAACGCAGAAATTTTCGATGTAACAAATAAAATCCCATGTTGACCCACATATTGAGCTGATCAACCATAAAAATCATCAAAATGGAAGAAATTTGTCAATATGTGACTATCGTTTAAGCTCGTGAGGTCCACCACATAATATTTAGAGTGTTTCTATCTATAACTACACGTCTGAAATTTTCTTGGCAGAAAATTGACCAGTACATCAACCTGCTGCTTTTCACTTAATCAAATGACGTATTGATGAATTACAGTAATTATTGGACCCATTAAGCTAGATGTTTATTGTCCGACTTCGGTCAACAAACATTGTAGAAATTCAAATTCAAGAGGTAAATAACATCAAGGACAAAGTGATAGAGAGCAGGGGAAGCTACAAATTTAAAAATAAATAAATTGATATACAAAATACTATCGGCCTATCTGGTGTTTTTGGGCTTGCCCCACTGGTGTTTGGGGCATTCTTCGTAAAGGGCTTCCATAGGATAGGTGTTTATCCGTGCATCACCCAGTACTACCCTTGTTAGTGCATTTCTTAAAATGTTATGCACATAAAATCAAACGACTCTAAATTGGTACAGTTAATCAATGTTTGGCACAGTCATTACATGGACCACATAACTGTAAAAACACATAAATAGGAGTCATTTTCATGTAAAGGAGGAGAATAACCAAGAATAAGGTTCCAAGTTTACCTGCAAGATTTTCCAGAAAGAAAATCTAGTGGAGAACCAAACAGTTCATTGATAACTGTACCAAGTCCTGAAACAAAAGAGCTGATAACATTCCCCATTAAGTTGGCTGAGTAGTTTCAGCTCTGCCAAAGAGAGTTGCTAGGAGTACTCCAACAGGAACCAGAGACGACAATGCTCTCCTCTTGTTTTCCGTCCTAAAAACAACAAATGCAGAGAAAACAACACATTATGATTCCCCATTAACATATCTTTCCTCATTGCTCCTTGAAGCCAGGTACCTCATGATTAGACATGGATAATGCTTGGTAGCTGCAGAACTGGAAACGGCAATCCAAGGATTGGAGTGTATCGGAGATTCAGACAGTGGGTAAAAAACCTAAAACTGTTGGCGGGGTTTTGCGAGTGAGCTTGGGCCTATGCGGTGTTTTAGTGGGTCAAAATTAGAGCATATTACACCCATGAGTTTACTTCGATCGTACTCCGTGTGGGAATACATATATATGTTTGCTTTGTACAAGTGCATGAAGTCCATCTTCTGTGCGTGATAACGGCTATAATAGTAATGCATCGCTACTCAATAGGATGCTTTAATTCCCTGGGCCTGGGCCTGGGCCTGGGGTTTCCAAATTGATGGACATGAGAGAAGAATCCACATCCAAATGTCTTGTCAGATGAGTCTCGAATGTTTTGGACATCATCATCAGAGAAGAAAGCCAGTACCCCTAGAGCGTTGAATTAATAGTACTTCCACACAAAAACACGCACACATACACACACACAGGGAGACGGAGAGAGAGAGAGGAGGGAGAGGGATGTACCGTTTTCGGGATTAGAATCGAAAAGATCTCTGTAAAATTAAAGCGTTAGGGCGTGGTTGATTGACAGACTTTGAGAGTGAGAAGGAAGAGAGAGAGAGAGAGAGAGAGAGAGAGAGAGGGGGGGTGTTTCTTTCGTTCTAATGGAAGTTTGAAATTTGTAACTGACGCTCTGACATGCACGCTACATTTCAAAATTGGTTAAATTTCATTCGACACCCCCTGAGGTTCTCCCTAATTAAGGATGCCAAGTATGATAAATGACAATGAGACCACTGTGGTTTCCCCGTGTGTTACACGGATACCCAAATCGACAATTGTCTATCCAGACAGGTAATGAAGTGAGCCAAAAGTTACTTGTTCTCTTAAAGTTCAACCTCTTTTATTATAAAAATTGAGAAAAATATTTAACTCTTACCTATGTTGAATCAAATGACTTTATTTTACCCATTGAAAGAGTTATTTTTTTATTATAAAAAAAAAGAGGATAAATTTTATTAATAGCTCTTTATTTTTGAGCTTGATGACAAACTAATTTGGTCACAAAAGTATTATTTTTTGTTCCGAAAAATTGAGAATTGAGAGCCTTTTATTATATATTCAGCCACAAAGGGTGAATTTTTCTATATAAGTCACTTTTGGCTGATTCCATCACATGCTTGGTCAAATAATTATTGGTTAGGGTATCGGTGAAATAAATATTGAAATAACAGGAGGTTTATAGTCATTTTTCATGCTTGATGGGGGCATCTATTATTAAGAAAAGCCTCCTAGAGTGTCAATGAAATTTAGCATTGAAAATTTTATGCCGATAAAGGCTTTGATGAGAAAAATTATTCAATCATCGTCATAGCGGAGTTTGGCTACACTTTTTTCGCCAAAGAGTCGATTGTTTTTCGATGTGGTGGTGATCTTTGTAGTTTACGTTTCATCGATATTTTTTGAATTAGCTGATGAGCAGAAACTAAAAAATTGAATAAAATTATGACCAAAATCCAAAGGACGTTCAATAGAGACGAAGAAAAATACCAAAACAACACCCAATACACAAAAGTTCACGTTAATCTAGCAACAAAACTTTAACAGGAAAAAAATGACACATAAGAGAATACCAGAAAGATCCAAAAAGTGAGTCCAAGCGCAGACTACCTTAAACAAACAAACAAACAGTAAGTCTATTGACACAAAATTTTGACACACAGATCTTGCGTAGATCACTGTTTGGGGTCTATTATGGATCCCACACAAACAATTCAAACCGTTCATTAAATGTAAAACCTTTTTTCAAGTGCTTCCGCGAAAAATCAGTTCAATCCGATACCTATAAATACTCGATCCAACCATCTAACTTTTCATTGTTTGAAATCTGAATAAAAACTTAGATGATTGGATCAAACACCTATAAGTATCGGAATTAGCTGATTTTTTGCATGCACCATTGAAAAAAATTTTTACATTTAATGAACGGCTCAAATTGTTTGTGTGTGATTCGTAGTGAACCCCACACTGAATCTGTGCACGCAATCTGTATATATATGTTGTGTGAGTAGCAGCGTTCTTAAACAAAATGGGTAAAACAAGGCGATGGAAGCTATGTCTGGAGTCACTATCAAAAGTTATGTTTTTTTTTAATGTTAAATAGATTAATATTTGATTTTTTTGGGATAAAATTCGAATGTGTTCAAAATATATTAAGTAATTGTTGCTAAATAAAGAAGAGAATACATTTTTTTCTTTTTATGTGTGCATTTTGTATTAAGTAACTTTATGTGTTCTTAGCAACTCCAACCCATCTCTCATTCTCTCTCCATTTTGGAGACTCGGAAACAAAAATATATTCAAAAAATAATTTTGGAGAATCAACAATTCCAATTCCAATTCTCCATTTTTCACCTCTAAAATTTACCTCCATCCAAAAAAAAAAAAAAAAAACCAACAGTACTCCCAGATATTAGACACCTATCTCTAACCCATTACTCTGTTTTGGCATGTTGCCACACCTAACCATTTCACTTTAAAGAGTAGTTAAGGATAAATAATATTAGTAAAGTTTCTAGCACTAGTAATCCAGAAAATCACCGTTTTGTTATTGGATTGAAGTTTCTAGGGTCACCATGTCTGATTATGGTTAGACGTGCGTTGGGCCTGAACGGGTAGACCTATACAAAACGGGTCGCTTGTAAGAATGCAGCGCACAATTCGCCACGCTTGGATCTCTAATCCATGACCGGATCCGTCCTTCTTGTTGGACTCGTCGAATAGTATATCCAAGCAAAAAATCCAAATTGATTCGACATCCATAACCACCTAGTTGGAATATGAGAGTGTTCTGATAAGGTTGTTTCTGTCGTCTGATCAACTTGAATTTTTATGTGGACATTTTAATGAGTTCTACAAGATAAACAATTCGGATCATCAAGTACACATCTGGACATGACAAATGCACAATACAATCCCAAACGAGAATGCAGAGAAGCTGTGACCAAAAGAAGGCTACAATTACTTTTTAGGGTGAGTATTTTGGGATGACTATTTACCGGTAAGTCTACTGGTACAGTAAAAGGGTACAAATTTTGCATACAGATTTATTGTATGGTCCACTACGGGTTCCACACAAATTGATTCGAGCCATTCATTAAATGTAAAATATTTTTTCAAGGGCCCCAACGAAAAATCATCCCAATCCGATAGTTATAGGTGCTCGATCCAATCATCTAACTTTTGATTTAAATTCCAGGAAAATGAAATATTATATGATTGGATTGAGCACCTATAAGTATCGGATTGAACTAATTTTATGCGGAGGCCTTTGAAAAACTGTTTTACATTTAATGAACGGTTTGAATCATTTCTGTGGAACTCATAGTAGGCCCCACAACAAATCTATACGCAAAATCTATACCCTTTCCCTGTACCAATAGATTTACTGCTATTCACAATGAAACAGATTTTTCACGTAAATAATTTACTATCCCCCGACAAACACAAACCACCACGCCACCCCCTTCTTTCTTTCTTTACGGTTTGCTTTTCTTTCTTTTTTCTCCTTTTCTTTCTTTATTTCCAATTTGCTTCTTTTTTTTTTTTGCAGCTTTATTTTCTTTTATTTCTATTCAGTATGAATTTTTTTTCTTTTTTTCTCTTTATTTCTTTTTCTTTCCTTTCAATTTGAATTTTTTTTCTCTTTGATCAGTCTTGAACGGAGAAGACCCATGAACCCAACAGAAAAACGAAACTCATTTCGAAATCCAGATTACAACGATTTATATAGCCAATCTCTCTCACACTCTTGTTTATCTGTTTTCCACTCATACAAATTTTACACTAACACCCCGAAGTTTTGGTTGTGCAGTAGATAAAGTGAAACTTTACTCTGATAAAGACATTTGTCCGAATACAAACAAACGATATTAGTAATTTGCAAAGAAGATGGTGATTTTTTTTTTGATCAAAGAAGATGGTGATTTCTGGCTGTTCGGCCAAAAAATCCATTGGCTTTCCCGCCAAACACAACCACATAAAGATGAAAATGTAAGGACCCGTATTTTTTCGGATATTATTTAAATGTTTTATGAATATTAGAAATTGAGAAAAATGTGAAATTTGTTGAGTTTATTTTTATTTGGGGTTAATGTGTTAGGATTGCTATTTGGGGGAGTGCAAGTGTGATTTGTGTGGGTGCTGGTATATAAATGTGTGGTGTGTGAGGCAGGGGAATAATTTCTCCTCACTCCGTTCTCTTTCTCACTCCCGTTCTGTCTCCCTCTCTCGGCTCTCTCCACTCCTCTCCCTTCCACTCTCAAATTTCACCTCCAACCTCAAAACCCATGAAGATTGGCCTTCATTCCTCCCTCCGAACGCGATCTTGAGCTTGTACTCAATTGGGTTTAGCTTGGAGAGGAGCATTCAATTGATTTTGAGGTTCTGGAAGCTAGAGCTCGTTCAAATCGCTTGGATTTCACCTTTCGACTCGAGGTAAGAAATTCTACCTCTCTTTCTATGTTATTTGAGTATTTCCATGCCTTGTTCGAGTTTGTGTTTGTTGTTATTGAGATTGGATCGAAACTGGAAATTGTCTGTCAAAAATCGTCTATAGGTTACTCTGTCCTCACAACAAGAGGAGCTGGATCCTGAGACAGTACCACATAGCAAAATGCACTTTTGGGTCACTTCTACTAGGCCCTCTTTGCTATTTGAGAATTCTCAAGAATCTAGTAATGCACAAATATACCATAATACCAGTTTATTGGTTCCATATTACACTAGAATGCGCCAAACTACAACAGTCAATTTCGTCCAAATGACCCAATTAATCTGTAGGAATTGAATACCTACCGGTAGGTTGGTTAAGAAATTCCTATATAACCAGCTCAAACGTACAGCAGCAGCTCAAAAGCTACTGAACGTATTCAATGTCTACCGGTAGGAATTGAATACCTACCGGTAGGTCAAGTACAAAGTTCTTTCATTCAAAATGTTGGCTCTTTTGTTTGCAATTTCTACCGGTAGGTAGATTGAGTTGCTGCAGTATCTTTTACCTGTTTTCCTATATCTTCAAAATCACATTTTGAAACTTCTCATCGACTCTAATGGGTTTATTTGCTCATTCTTTCAAGTGTTTTAGAAAGTATTACTTGTTTCTCACTTAGTGGTATTCAGTAGACTAGAGTGAACTCGTTATGTTAGGAAATGAGGAATGAACGTTATTATACATTGAAATATGAACGATACACCTGAATACGTCTAAGGATCCAATGGGTAGTATTGCAATTCGTTTTCTCTCGACTCGTAGACTTCCTTAGATTCCTTTAGCATATGTTTTACGAACTGCAAGTTTAGAAACTAGAAGACCGGGCATTGCAGAGTCTAGTCGTGGGTTGATATGTGGTATGTGAAGGTACGGGAGTATACTTAGAGGTACGGTGAGGACGTGTGGTATTGTGGTATGGTTAAAGGGTAAGGCATGTATTAATTAATTCGTCAGAGTCTTGACATGGTTGACAGTTTGGAACGTTTTGAAACGTAAACAATGTGAGGATTGGTAGATTGTTTAGGATGCTTGAAGTGAAATCGATATTGTAAAAGAATTGTTTAAGATAATATAATAATTTGTGTCCTCACGACTCGTCAAATCTTTCAATCCTTTTGGCACATTTCTTATGAGGTTCAAGTGTAGAAACTAATAAAAGGGCATGAATATATACATTAGGGGAGTTAAGTAATGGTTGATTGAACTGAAGTTGATTATGAAATGATGACGACTATGAAAAGTGTAAGAGGTGACCCAAGTGGTCGTTATGGAGGGAAAAGACTCGGGGTAACCCTGCGCTGGAGGGAACTAGAACCGAGGTGACCCAAGTGATTATTATTATTGAGGGAAAAGACTCGGGGTGACCCTGCGCTCGAGGGAACTAGACCCGAGGTGATTCAATTGATTATTGTTATTGAGGGAATAGACTTGGGGTGACCCTGCGCTCAAGGGAACTAGACCCAAGGTGACCCTAGCGATTATCGATGGGAAACACCTAATAAAAAGAATGGAAAGGTTTTGCAATAAAGGGGTTTTGGGATGATAAATGTGGACATGAGAGAAATTGTAATACCGTACGAAGATTAATAAAATGTTTTGAATTGATTATAGACAAATGTGGAACGACGTGAGTTTATTAATGTATTTATTTAAAGAAGAAAATGGTTAGTGACATCTATGTGAAGTCGAGGACCCTTAGACAATAGATTGCAGCCTATTGGTAGTCACTTGTGCATTGGGCGTATCTGTTAATGTTCACTCACTCATGGTGCTTGATTCATCTCATTTACATATAGAGTTTGCGTAGACTTTTCTACTGGGGTAGTGTAACTCAACCTATCATTTTCAAATGTTTTGCAGGTCACCGTCATGGAGTGCATGTTATTGGTATTGATTAAAGCAATTTTGGAGAGTACTTCATTATCTTTGTAAAATAATCCGCATTGTACTATTTTTATCTACTTTAGGACTTTGTAATTTATTGAGCAAATTTTTAGAATTTGGAGACTGAACTATCTTTTGGGTTATTAGTTGTAACTCCTGTGAGAATTTAAATTATCAAATGTTATTATTATTTATGTTTGAAATCGAGAGCGTGACAGAAAATAAGCGAATAAACCACTTTTTTCGTCTTTATTCAAAAAAATTTGCATTTTGATCAAGATTTTTTATTTTTTAGATTTCTCTTGTCATGAGAATGCAATAATCCCCAAAAAAATGATGATAAGCCAAGTGCTACGAAAAAAATTTGAATAAGGACAAAAAAATAAGCCACTTGGCTTATTTAGCCAAACGGCCCCTCGAGTTGGTCGTTTTTCCAAATTTTGAAGTCTTGTTTGATATGGATTTGGAAAAATCAGAAAGAGAAATTTGAAATACTACGGAAACATACATTCTACTAGTAGTTGCCCTTTTGTTTGTTTAGTCTGTCTCTATTGAAAAAAAATTCAATGCAATAGTTATTTGTAACGCTATCACATGGGATCCCACATTTTGTGGGATATGTATTATAAATAGCCGTTGCATTGAAATTTTTTTGAGAGAGTTTTTTTTTTTTTTTTGATTGGCAAAAACCGAAACTTAGGAGGAAAAATTATTCGGTTTGCTCGGTTGCCTAGACTACTGACCACTTTT
The DNA here is from genome assembly GCA_025413875.1 of Rhododendron molle. NCBI lineage: Eukaryota > Viridiplantae > Streptophyta > Magnoliopsida > Ericales > Ericaceae > Rhododendron > Rhododendron molle. Next base: position 30,053,536 of record CM046393.1, on the reverse strand, counting down.
TTTTTTTAATAACCGGATTGAGTTAACAAAAAAAAAAGAAGGGAGGTAAATGGGAAAAGAAACAAATAAAGAAAATAATTGAAAATTAAAAAAAGGAAAAAAAAATTATTCAAATCAGAAAGAAAGAAAAGGAAATAAAGAGAAAAAAATTTTCAAATTGGGAAGAAAGAAAAGGAAATAAAGAGAAAAAATATAAGTAAACTGGAAAGAAAGAAACGCCCCCCCCTCGGGACCCAGCCCCTAAAACGGCAACGTTTGGTTTGAAAACAAAATTCTTACCACCAATTTACAATCTTATGAAGCATAAACGTGATTATGAGAGCTTTAAAGACAAAATTTGATTATGTCTCTTTAGAATAATATGATCAGAATAATAAGATCTTCACACCCATTCAAATGAATTAATTTTATTGAAGCACTTAATTTTTTAACTATATTTTTTAATATGTAAACGGTCTAAAAAAATTAAGTGCTCAAATTTTTCACTCTATTTGAATCCGTGTAAGATCTTGTTATTCTTTATTTTTTGAAACCGTTCATAAGATTTTTGCACGGATTCAAACGGAGTGAAAATTTTAGCATTTAATTTTTTTAACCAGTTTACATATTAAAAAATATAATTAAAAAATTAAGTATTTCAATTTTTAATCCGTTTGAACGGGTGTGAAGATCTTATTATTCTAATCATATTATTGTAAAGAGACATAGTCAAATTTTATCTCTAAGACTCTCATAATCACGTTTCTGCTCTATATAATTGTAAATTGATAGTAAGAATTTTTTTTTTAAACAAAACGTTGCCGTTTGATGGGCTGGGTCCGGGGGGTGGGTGGGTTGGCGGGGGTAAATGCGGAAATGGGCTGTGGGGGGTGATGTCGAGGGAAAAGCAGGTCTCTTTTTCACACACAGATTTTGCATAGATCATGATGTGAGGCCGTTCATTAAATTTAAAATATGTATTCAAGGGCCTTCACGAGAAATCAACTTAATTTGCTACTTATAAGTATTTAATCCAATCATCTAACCTTTTATTCAGGTTTTAGGATCTTAAAACTAAATGAAAAATTAGATGATTGGATCGAGTACTTATACGTAGCGGATTGAGCATATTTCACACGCAAGTTCTTAAAAACATGTTTTAAATTTAATGAACGGCTCAAATCGTTTGTGTGAAATCCGTAGCAGGCCCCACATTATGATTTGTGCAAAATCTATGTGGACAGAAACTCTATTCGCATTTTATATAGGTGATGTTCTCTTTGCTTAAAAAATTGTTATATTTACCTTCCCAACCTTTGAAGTACAGTATTTTTGTTCCATAGGAAGCGCTCTCTACCGCCCTGTTTGGAAGCCGGATTTGGGCCCCAAATTTGTACGCGCCTGGATTTGGAGCCCTAGCCCCATCTAAATCCGGTGTTGGGAGACCAAAATCATACCCGAATTTGTTCCCGAATTTGGGCGAGATGGGATTACAAATCCGCTTGTGGGTGGATTAGCCATCGACAGGGTACCCCATGTTATTGCTATATCCGGGAGCCCAAAGACGAATATGCCCTCTTAACACAACAGATCTGGAGAGAGAGAGAGAGACTTACAGCCGGAGGGGAGATGATCGACGACGGCGACGAAGGTGGTGGTCGGAAAAGACAAGGGCTACAGAGCATCCGGGTTGGGTGGGGGTTGGGTGAATGACCAGTACCAGTGGGTTTCAGAGGATGGGGTTAATGGGTTATGTGTTCAGAAGGGAACTCAAAACCCAATCCTTCTTTCAAAAGTAACTTTTGTACTTTTTTTCTCTCTAATTTTTCAATTATTACTCTCATTTTTCACTCTATCTCTCTCCACTTTTTACCTTTCTCCACTTTTTACCTCTCTCCACAATCATTACTCTCATTTCTCTCACTACCTTTATTCAAAAATACTACTCAAAACCCACAACCGAGCACGGATCAAAAAAAATTACGTATATATAGATATATAACTCTTCCTCACTTTCCAATTACATTTTTAAATTTTTTTTCGATAATTAATATTGTTTCTAATTTAAATTATGGTTTACTTTTAACTTGTGTCGGGAAAAATGTTTTCTAAAATGAAATTAAGGTTAAACATTTTGTATTCTAAAATTAATGGTAAATATCTATTTATTTTAATTAATATGAAATGAACCAATTTTGAACATTAAAACTTCAAAGTGGGGGCAATTAAGTCTTTTCACACCTTATCCTATTACAAATCCACCCTTCTTAGGAGGTGGGGTCACCCTTCTTAATATATCATCCCTCATTATATATCCCTCTTCAAATCCACCCTCATTCTATATCCACCCAAAACAAATCCTTCATCCAAACGGGCCGTACGCACCTTCTGCTATCTCTACTTCGGATTATGGCATAAGCACACCAACAGTGCTAACCACACGTATAATAAAATAATGCATAAATTTTGTTGTGGGGCACACCACAGGTTCTATACAAACAATCTGAGCCACATTTTTTCAAGAATTTTCGCAAAAAAATCAGCTCAATCTGATACCCATAGGTGCTCGATCTTATCATCTAACTTTTCATTCAGATTTTTTGATCATGAAAAGTTAGATGATTGGATCAAACACCTATAGGTATCAGATTGAGCTAATTTTTCACGGAGACCCTTGAAAAAATATTTCACATTTAATGAACGACTCAAATCGTTTGCATGAGACCTGTGACGGAGTCCACAACAAAATCTGTGCACTATTTGTCTGCGTAGACAGACTTACTGTAAGGACACAGCTTCGCTATAGTCCCAGCGCACAGATAGCTGTGCCCAGACTACTCAATGATCCGACCCATTTCTTGTTGAAAAATACTAAGAGCAGGGACACTTTGTAGGGATCCTTGCAGAGACAATCGCGTTTAATCCCATTCCGGATCTCAAAAAAATCTATAAAAATATCCATAAATTTTTGAATATTATTTTATAGGGCCCTGTAAAAAATCAGCTCATGCGGATATCGGTAAGTATTACTTTTGGATTCGTAAGAACGAACTGCTCAGTTTGCCCCTACGAATCCAAAAGTAATACTTACCAATATCCGCATGAGCTGATATTTTACAAGACCCTATAAAATAATATTCAAAAATTTATGGATATTTTTCTAGATTTTTTTGGGACCCAAAATGGAGTCAAACGCGATTGTCTTTGCAAGGATCCCTGCAAAGTGTCCCTGCTCGTAGCAAAACTTCTTTCTTGTTGTATGGCTCGTTGGATAAAATGTCCACTTAAAGCTTAAGTTGATTGTAAATCCGCAACTACCTTGTAGGAACACTTTCACATAAAAAAACTTTTACATAAAAAACTATACGAGTCTTGTATTTTATTTATTTTATTTTATTTTGACGAGCAAGATCATTTTTTTGCATGACTGAGAAAAGAACTATTCCAATGAGGTAGTTGCGGATGTCCGATCGACTTAAATTTTTCAAGGACATTCTATCCAACGAGCCCTACAAGATAAACAGTTTGGATCATCGAACAGAGATCTGGGCATGGCAAACCACGGGCTGCAATCCCACCTCGGTCTCAACAGGACTCCAATCCAAGAGAGTGCAATAAAAAGAAATGTGAATTGGCCGGTGTGAAAAACTTTGATGTGTAAGTCAAAAGCACTATCTATATGTAAGTGTCGCCAGGATTTGTGTTTTTCGTTCTCCACCCCTAATAAAAACCAGCACGCCATATGCATTTGATAAAATTTGAAAGAAGAAAATCACATACCATCAGATAAAAAGCTCGAGGTAAAGTAGAGAAACTAAAAGGCTGTCCATTTATCCTATAAAACTGGGCCTTCTCCCAAAAGAAACATCAAACTGGTACACAATTACAAAACACACAAGAAAATCTAACTCTCCAGCATAAAATCATAAGATAATTTGAAACCAGGCGAATCCAATTATAAATTATCAGAGTACAGTATCAGGCCGCACAAAGAAAGCGAAGGGGACAGTGGAAAAAAATGGGATTCCACGAAGAAAGCGAAGAAATTCCTGCATCTTCAAATTGATATTCACTTAAAATACGCAAAGGGGACAGTGAAAAGAATTGGGCTTCAACTGATCAATCCATCCTTCCCTTTAGAATCCTCTCTGTTACTTCTGTTGGTGTGCTGCAGCAAATACATACAAACAAGTTAGCTAGTGATTATCACTTCCCAGTGCAGTGGTAGAAAAGGGACTGGACAACAGTTGAATAGCAAGGAATTCAGCAACAGAAGATAAATAGCAATAATAGAAGAATGCATGATTGTGCATGCATGAGAGAGAGAGAGAGAGAGAGAGAGAGAGAGAGAGAGAGAGAGAGAGAGAGAGGCAATGTGCTCCATTCGGTCTAGAATTTCGAAGTTCTCAAAGATGGACTAATGCAATTATCATCAAAGAGAAAAATTCTGCATACTTCAGGGTAAAATTACACCAAGCACATCTAAATTCCATTGCACTCACACTGTCTTCCCTCTATACTGTGAATGAAATATTACTGCACTTCCTCTCTTTACAATAACAGTTAAACTTGAATCCTATGTTTTATAGCAAGAATAAAACATATCCTTTTCCTTTTCCTACAATTTTCCCCAAGAACTAACCAAAAGGAGGTTCAGTGATTCTCCATGAACGAAAAATATCAAAGAAATAAAGAGGAGGATGAGTTTGTGATGAACCAGAAACACAATGGCGCTAACATCAGCCGTTCCCTTTCCTGATGGGACTAGGGCCTTTATTTGTTTGAACCAGAAACACAATGGTCCAAGGTTTTGGTGTTTTTTACCCTTGTTTCTTCTGATTATGCCCTTCAGGATATAGTACTCTTTCACCTTTTATTTCCCAAGAAAAATATTAGTTCATCAAATTCAAATGTAAATGAAATATTGAATATTAAGTCTAGCAGAACTTATTGTCAAAAAACTAAAGATGCTGAGTTCTGGCAAGTAACAACAGCAAACCATGAGATGAAGTCTAAAATGCTTAATTTACTCTCATGCTCAGTATCACCAGGCTTTCAAGAATTGAGTAGAAAATCAGAACATATAAGCAGTTCATTGAGGCTTACACAACATAGACATGTCCTCCCCAACCACTCAGGCAATCACGATCTACAGATGATAGAAGTGCTTGAGATATTGTCTCAAAGAGTTCCTCAGGTTCCTGAATGATAATTAAAAAAGAGTCAAAGGCACAGTTTGCATAAGATTCAAGTTGAGCAGTGAAATAAGGAATATAAACCAAATAGATTTGTTACTTTCCCCATGATGGGAGAGATCAATATAATCATATGAACAAGGATGAGCAGAAACGAGTTCAGACTCATGGCTTCAACTCTTCAAACAAAAAAATATTTGAAAACGCCAACCACCACCGAAGAAAGGGAAAAAGTGACAACAATAGTCGTTAATGGGAAAAAGAGGAAAACATGTAATTAAGCTCTGTATACTGGCCCTTCACATACATGCATTTGATTTTCGTTATATTATATCATCCAACATTATAAGGGAATGTATCCAGAAATCAAACAAAACTAAGCCTTGTGTTCTGACTCCCACTCCCTTGGAGGTTGATTAATCAGTACACCCAGTTTAGACTAATGACTGAGAGGAGAGAATAGATAGGCTACAAACCTAACTTCTAACATTGTATGCACCAAGTGGCTGCCCTAAAATTTGAAATTTTGAACATATAACCTCAAGTACCAAGACAAAGCTTTAAAGAGTTCTGCTTCTTCAAAATGAGTGTTTCATAGATCTGAATGGCAATATGCAACTATTCTCGCTGCTATGTAATCTACGCATTATATACACCAACACAGCTTCAAATGTCACTTTTTGTCTAATTCAAGTCACAGATTGAAAATTAAATTGGCATGTCATATGACAAAATACTTTGAGGTTAAAAGATGCAACAAACCATGTCAGGCTTGAACATTGCCTCACAGGCACCATAGAGAGACTCGGAGGCCGTGCCAGCAACGACAAAATCTTTTGCAAGCTCCCTGATTCATGAAACAAGGAATGCAACAACCAAAAACTGCATTAAATCATGCTAACGAATACACCAGAATTGACAAGCGGATAGACAGCCTCACTTTTGTTAAATTTTGAAACATCAGAAAATATCAAAATACACATTGGTGAGTTGACATTGACTAAAAGTATCGAAGGTGTCCGAAAAGGATAAATCACTTAAGGCATCACACTTCTTGATGTATCCAGTGACTTTGAACACACGTTAAATTACAACCACAACATGGAGAGCATTAAGGAAAAGGATAATCATTTAAGGTTTTGCGCTCCTTAATGTATACAGTGATTTTGAGAATACATTAAATACAACCCTCGTACAAAAGCACTCAATTTTTTCCAAACATCTGTGAACTTCAACAATTTAATTTCACAGAAAAAAGAGTCCAGTAATTTCAGAAGATTGACAGATTTTCAAGTCAAGTTTCAAAAATTGCTATATACCAACATTTCACAACATCACATATTGCATCGAAGAACAAAGTGAGGAAAACAACTAGAGCTGTGACCCATAGTGACAGTGCTCAAGCACAGGTGATCTTAGCTCATGAAAGATTAGACGCATAGAAGACTAGACAAACTAGACGTCAATGTATCCTCGACATTTGAGTCTAAGAAAAGCGGGAAAACCGCCCCCAAAAAAAAAATAATAATAATAATAATAATTAATAAATAAATAAAAATAAATAAAGCAAGAAAACAAGAAGCCTCTGGCAAGTTGTAGTGTATTGATGGTTCATAAACAACGGATAAAACAAGAGAAGAAAGTATACACACTTGGCTCCAATTGAATCCATGGTGCAAATAAAGGGCTTGTCTTCATAACCCAATCCAGCAATCACGGGCTGGCAGAAATATGGACCAAACCTACACCCAAACAATTTTATGCTTTCACAAACTACGCATATCAAAACCAAGAATAAGAGGGAGAGTAAAGGAAACAAAACACAAAACTAAAAAGTGAAGAAAAACATAGAACGTATCACTTCATTGATGCCCAATAATTTTGTATTGGATTTGTAATGCACCAAAAATTCACACTGAAAGGAAGAGAAAAAAAAAAGCAGGAGAAAAATTCCAGACTACTCTTTGGCTTGCCTAGCACATTCTGTAATTGGTCATAACCATACTAGCACTACGAAATCTGTTCCACCGTTGTAACACACAATACTGTTGCCTCCATACTTGTACGCCAGCCAATTGGCGCTTGTCCGATACTACACCTTTTTGTCAATTAATTCTTCTTGTTTTCAATATGCTTGTTGTCATCTATGCACCACCGACGCACCAAAGTAGTTGCTGTATATTCATTTCAGACACGTCGGGACACTGGCCCACCGCTCACACACAGAGATATGTATGGGATACATCATGTGTTTCCCATTAATTGTATTAAATTTACTTTAAGCAAGGGACATGCTGGGAACAAGTGTGTCTCAAGCGAAAGTGTGAAACAAGTATGGAGGCAAGAGCCGCAAGACGGAGGGCCACACACATTATAACAATTTGCCAAAAAAGGTTGACACTTGTGCCTTGTGTATTGTTTATTTGATGATCATGCATTAATTACACATAATTTGTATGTTTCATTTTTGTACCAAGTTAATTTTTTCCATTATTAGATAATATAAACAGCCCAATGGATCTGATAGTTTCTATTTAGCTTTGAATGTTTATACATACAATACTTGCTAAGAGCTTCCAAAACACACGAAAAATCTGTTACTCCTTCCGTCCCATAATGTTTGACACTTTCACTATTTCAGCCCTATGAAAAAATTAACTATTATCTTTTAATCCGTAATATTTTTTATAAGCAATATGGTTCTTGGTTTGATAGATTTAATTTGTTCTATTAAACAAAGTTCAAAAAATTGCCTAAAACATGATGGATTGAAAGATATATGCAATTTAAAAATGGCACGCATTCTTGAAAATGCCAAACATTATGGGACGGAGGGAGCATTTACTTATTTTATTTGATCTTTGGCATGTCTCCCGCCTTGTCTGTTCTCCATTTTTTGTTTTGTCATTGCGTCCGTATCCGTGTTTGTGTTGATATCTATGTTCGTATTGCTTATATTGCTATTGTGCACTGATAGGCAAAGGAAAGTAAAAAAGACGCGGTTCTTTAACCTACACGGTTGTATATTGAAAATATAAAATTATAGCATGCATCAGCGAAGGCAACAGAAGCACTTGCTAAAGAATGCTGACATTGATGACAGAAGCGATGACAATGACATATTGCATGGATAACGATCAAGGAATAAGAAGGATCATAGGGCTATGTGCATGCGGTATATATTATCTCCTCTCTATCTTTTGATGCTTTTCAATGTAGACAACTATGTGTTACTGGAGACAATTGTTCTACTTGGGTGCTACTACTGTTGCTATGTTTCCTTACTTTGCGGGTTGTTCAAAGCATTAGCTACTTTTCTTACTATGTTGTTTTATGTCCTAGCCTTGTGTGTTGTGCATGGCATTAGACATCATTTTCTACTACGTTTACTGTATTTTGCATATTTATACCTATCCGTGTGGGTTGTGCATGGATTTGTTACTATCCCACCCCGATAGGTTGTGTCGGGGAGTACACACTTTTCTTTTCTTTCTTTCTTTTTTTTTTTCTTTTGTTTCCTGAGGTATGCCCCTTGCAAACTTGTACATTCACTAATGCCTTGTTCGGTTGGGTTTTTGGGAAAAAAATTCCAACTCCAAAAACACTCATTACCCCCACTTCAAATCATTACTCTCACTTCTCTCTCTACTCATTACCCCTATCTCCAATTATTAGTCTTATTTCTCTCTCTATCTCTCTCCACTCATTATCCCTATCTCCAATTATTACCATAATTTCTCTCTCCACTCATTACCCCAAAAACCAAACCCAAAAATTTTCAATCTCCAGCCAAACAAGGCATTAACCTCTTTTACATTTCAAGCTGATTTACCCACGTCAGCAATACAAATATGAAAAGTGTGGATACATGCCCATGCTTCTTGGGCCTAAAGGATGGAATCATATACACATCAACATGAATATTCAACAATGTCCATTTGTCACTAAACTTCAAGATTTGACATATCCAACACTAGAGACACACCCAACCACCCATTATACGTGTCTTAGTCCATGTAACGAGGCAAAATATTTAGAAATTGTTGTTAAGTTACCAATTGTCCCAAAAGCTTAAGCTGATAGGAAATGGGGAATCCCACTACTTGACGTGGAGATTTAAATATCCTTTCATATTCCGAAAGAATCCAAAAGTACGAAAGATAATGCTGATGGATAAAGGGAATCAAAACAAATAGAGAGATTTGACCCCAAGCCCTCTCCCAATCTGACCCCTGATACCATGTTAAGTTACCAATCGTCCTAAAAGTTTAAGCCACTAGGAAATGGGCCCAAACAATATATATCAAGCTATCCAACAATTGCCAGCTCACATACTGTGGTGCATTTCCCAACCAATTACAATGGGATTAATGCTAAATCACAAAGCTATTCTATTGTGCGGCGCCCTCCACCAAAACATGTTCTTAAGCCATAATACCTACTTGCATGTATATCCCCATTTTTGAATAAGCACAGTAAGATACATATAAACATAAGAGATAAAAGTAGTAACTTTAATGAAATGCTACCCAATTACAAAGGAACAAAACAAGGTTAGTTAGGTAACAACAAAAACACAAAAGAGGGCAAGACCCAAAAAGGCTCATCCTAATTACAGCAAAGAATCTCTATCCAACACCCAATTCGAGTAATACAATGGTCTTTAAGCAAAGTAATAGGTTCCTCCAGGCCATAAAAGATCTTCAAATCATTTACACCAAGCACAAAGGTGCAAGCAACCAAGCATTCCCTTGATTTTTCCGAACCCGGCCCCCATTCAACCTAATAAGCACAGACACGTCCCCAGCCGAGCGGAGGCAACAAGGGACAATTGGGGTCAAGTGACCACACTCATTTTGATTTTCCACAAGAACATTTGATAGTTTGCAACCAAATTTTGTTATTTTGACCTAACAAAAAATCTCTAAATTGCCCCAACTTGTTTTAAATGAATAGAAATCCCAAGCATTCTCTTCTTTTCGAGAGTTTATAGTGCTACGAATGAGACTATCATGCATTATTTTATAAATAAAATAAGTCTTTTGGGACCAATTATGAGGCCAAAATGAATTATTAGTGCATATCGATCTTAGACTTAACCTCTTGATTTGGTTGTTTTTTTGACTAGTGCGTAGAAAAAAAAAATTTGCATATGAAAATCTAATTCTTGACCCCGCTAATCAAAATTCATGGCTCTGCCCTAGTGGACCCCAGGCCTACTTATCTAGAACACAGACATGCACAAACAAATCCTAGAGACATGTCCGACACGCTAAAAGATGTGTTAGTATTTTCTTATATTTTTTGGATCAGAAACATTTTTGCGTGGATATGTTTTGGAATCGTAAAAAGGACAAGTGTAGACACATTTTGACTTGTAAGGGACACGTGAAGCACAGGTTTCCTGTTGGTTTACTGTTACGTTTCTGAGTAATACGTCAGCCTGTCTACTGTTCGGTTAATGGAAATACAAACACAAACAAAAAAAGCAATCACAAACACCTCTTTGGGATTGCATCAGTCTAGAAAAAGCAATCACAAAGACTGGAGGCCGAGGCCCTACTCTAGCTTTGGTCTAGACTAGCTTTGAATTCTGGACTACGGCCTCCAGACTCTAGTCTAGAATCAATCACAAACACGAAAAAGCAATAATATACATATACATATGTAAGGAAACATGTACACTCTACCAACCTCTTCTCGTAAAGAACGGCAGAAACAAGGCTAGCAAAGGTTTGGGGCTTCATATCCCTCTCTTCTCGAAGCTGATACAACTTGTGCCGAAACACAAGCCGCTGATACCTTCAGAAGTCAAATGAAACCATAGTACCAGTCAAAAAGTATACTACTGGAGTAATAAGTATCAAAACACAGTGGTAACCAAAGTCATTTTCCTGCTAATAGCAATACTACATGCGGATGTCATTGTGAGAATAGATGCAACAAAAAGAAGATAGAGATAGATGCAGCGCAGTACTTATACATACAGAGTCTGAGCGTCGGTGGCTAGTCCGGCTAGACCAATGAAAAGCTTATCGTGGATCTTGTAGATTTTCTGAAAATCAGTGGCGATGGTCTGCAGCTGAACTCCCAGACGGCGATCGCTGGCGATGGCAAAGCAATTCTTTCCGACCATCGCTACTAGGGCACTTCCATTGTACTCGAAGATCTGCAAATCAAAATATAATAATTAAAAACAAAAAACAAAAAAAAACTAGGGTTTCTGAGAAGGACCATTCATAACCACACGCCTATGCCTATGTAAGTACACATAGAGCGAGAGGCTGGAGAAGAGACATACCGACATTGGAGGAGATTATTGAAGAATTAGTTGAGGTTTGCGGGGTTTGGAACAGAAGATCCCAGCAATTGCGATTGCGAAAGTGGAGAGCTCTGTTGCTCTTTCGCCGAGTGATGATGATTACCGACTTGGACGACACTCCAGTTTTCGTCAAACAGGACTAATTAACGTTTTGACAAAAAGACCAGGACAAAAAGTCCAGAATTTATTTATTTTTTATATTTTTTATTAGATTCTTTGTACTAAGGCTCTGTTTGGATCAAGTGAAAAAGAAAAGAAAGGAAAGAAAAATAAAAGGGAAGAAAAATGGGAGGAAAAATTTACTATTCATTACACTTAAAATTCTTATTTTTTTCACACTTTCTCTTTCAACCAAACAATGGAAATGAAATTTTTTTTATTTTCCTTTCCTTTCCATAGGTTTCAAACGGAGTCTAAAATTCTTCATTTTGAAGAATCAAAATATAAACTTGGAATACAACTATTTACCTAAACTTCAGTTAGTAATCATCTCTCCCCTATGAGGGAGGTCCTGTGTTCGACTCCTGCTAGAGCAATACTCTTGGGGTCCCAAGCTATGGATAGCTTCTGGATCTCGTGCTAATCATAACACCCCTCACTAACCTCCACTGATATATGACGATTGAAAAAAAAAAAATTCTTCATTTCTTTAAAATTTCATCAATTTCTTTCCAAACCTTAACCATCCCTCAAAATTTTAAAATTCTAAATTTAAATTTCTGGTTAGATATATTGATGATTGGTCTCATTTTAAAAAGAAACGTGAATCTCTTTATTGTTATACGAATTTGATGATAAATAAATTGTAATACCCGCCCCGAATATTTAGTATTTTACATTCACATTTTAATTGAATTATGTGTTTATGAGATTTATTCATATTTGGTGGGTATTTAACTAAACGCTATTGATTGGAGCATAAGTTAGGACGTGGTTTCGTTTGCATGGGATTATTTTCTTAGGTGTTATCAAATATCCCATGATATTTTGGGAGAAATATCTTCCTTATTCTTTCTTGTTTTCCTACGGAGAGAGAGAGAGAGAGAGAGAGAGAGAGAGAGAGGCCGTGAGAAGAGGGGAGAAGGAGAAGAAGAAGAGAAGAGAAGGGGAATTGCTTGGGGATGATCATTCTTTCCTAGAATTGAAGTTCTAACATGGTAATTCATGCTCTCTTGTATTTGATTTCATGTTTTTCATGCTAGGTCTCTTGTTCTACATCTTATTTGCACTGAATTGAAGCCATGGGAGAAGGTTTTTGAGGTTGGAGTTGGGTTTTGTTCTAAGAAATTCGTGCATATCATAGTTGTACAAAACTGTGTTCTATGCAAGTTGAATCTGTCCTGTTTTTGACGAATTTATTCAAGGTACCTAGAAATCTTCTAAATTCTTGAAATAAATCTTGAATGTTCATCTGTGAGTCTATTGCATCGTGTTAAATTTTCAGAAAATAACTCGAAGCGTGTTGGCCTACAAAATTCGTGGACTGAACTGGTGTCAGATTCGCGTCTGTGCAGACAGCACAGACACGTGTTGGAAAAACAGGCATAACTTTTTGCTCGGGTATCTATTTTGCGCACCGTTTCTTGATTCGAAAACTAGACTCGTATATCTTTCTGAATATGTATGGGTTGTGTCGTGGTTCTTTCTAGATTATAGCAGTTTTGAATTAAAGTTCAGGTTTTGGTACTTCTGAAATTCTGGACAGCTTTTGGCTTGTGTTCTTGATGAAATTCCTCAAGTTTAAGCATGCTAGGTGGACATGGGTTCTCATGAGTCTTAAACATTGATCAATTGGTGATGTTTTGGTGTTGGAATCATTGAAAATTATTGAGTAGGTTATTTTTAATGGGTTTTCGATCGCAGACTGTCCTGCTGAAATCGTAATTTTGTGTTTCTCACTGTGTAATTTCAATTGGGCGTATCTTGGTCATTCGGACTCTATGTTGGGCAAATTTTATATCAAAATTTATGTACCGGAGGTGTACTTTTCAATGGTGGTGGTTTCATAACCTAATTCTAATCCTAAAAGAAGTTATGGTCGGAATACGGTGGATTAGTGGTTGGATTCTTTATCGGTTTTGGGGTTATGTTATATTTAAGCGCTATGCTTGCTTGGGAAACCTTGGAGGTCTTTGAGATGACATGTTTGAGTTCATTGGACATCGTTTAATACGTTGTAGCTCTATAACTTGATATCAAATGGTTGTAAAATGGATTAGGGGGCGTTTGGTGGCCTTGGTAATCTTTGGGCATGGATTAGCTTGTTAAAATGTTATAGGGTGCTATCATTCAATTGTTTGATCATTCCAGTGGAGAAGTATGCTAATATGAGTTAGCTTATGATTAGGAAGCAAGTCGGTCAAATGGGAGGTGCCGAAACCGTAAGTTTGACGTGCCTCGGTCGATACAAAGGTGAGTGTGTTTGATATGGTTCTTCTCCATATAATATTGTTGTGATGGTAAGTATATATCTTGCTAGTTGTGGTTAGCTTTCGATATGATTATCTTTAATGAGATATTGTTGTAGTGGTGAGTTGTATATCATGCTATTGTGGTTTAGCTTTGATATGTTGTGAATGTGTGCGTGTGAGGCGCACACCATGTCGTAAGCCATATCGTTCAATGAACGATGGTTGGGAGCATGGTGTGTGGGACACGAGATTTGGTTATGATATGCGTGTTAGATGAATATGCATGCTGATGAGTGTTGATTGAACCGCCGAAGGTTAGCGTGTGAGGCATACCATGTCGTATGCCATGCTGGCTAATAGTCGGTGGATGGGAGCATGGTATGTGGGACACCTCGTCTTGGGTACATGCGAAGTAGCAGATATGTCACTGCATGTGATGTAATGTGATTATATTCATGTTTTTGAGCATGTGGACAGGTTGGTTATAAGGTTGTATACATTCAAGTATTTCGGTTACGCTGGTAATGTGTATTCTTGTTGATATTCCTTCAGGTATTGTGATATTATATTGAGCGTTTCTATATCTCACACACTCTGGCTTTCCTTTTGGTCTGCCAGGTAGCAGGTTGCTTAGAGTGGGTCCACTACCGGTCAATGTGTTGAGGTGTACTCGAGCGTTAGCTTGGGAGATGTTGATAGTCAAGCTTGTTGTAGGTAGTTAATGAAGGAGCTGATTCATATAAATTGTAATCAAGTCGTTGGTGGATATGTTGAAATTTAGAACTTATTAGGTTTTGTAATAGAGGTTGTGGTTACTTAGTTGTGCGAGTTTGTGATTGGTTGGTCAGTACGTTGACTCGTTTCTGTTTTAGTGTGAGAAGTCTTCCGCTGGTTGTTTATTCTGTCTGATTGTATTGTGGGTGGGGTCTTCTGTGTGGAATGCCACGTGGCCGTGTCGGTTCGGCGGGGCGGGGCGTGACAGCTTGGTATCAGAGCTAGTACGTTCTAGTCTCTGTGTTGAGAGTCGATTGGGGGTTTGGTAGTGGACCATAGGGTGTTTTGTCTGTCAAGTAGGAGTTAGTGGGTGACTAACGTATGATTATTGACTACTTGGCACTGTGTTTGTCTTTAGTGGTTTAACTTGTTGAAACAGGTTATTGAGATGACTCAGCTCACGGAGCAGCAAATGGTAATTGTTCCATGGCAGATTGTGTTGGCACTGACGATGTCGTATGTGGATTGTGTTGTATGTGTGGAGGTAGAGGTAAATGGACTGAGGGTTCACGGCGTTATGGAGAGTATGTGCTTATGCGTGTCAAAGAGATAGGTATTTTCAATATTGATTGACGTTAGGTGTAAATGGCAAGGAATGTAGGATTAAACCTAATTACCATGTTATTAATGCTTATTGTGCACTTAGAGTAATTATGTGCTTTTGTAAAATGTAGTTTATGTGTAGTGAGAAGGTTGTATTGCTATGTGGTATGTCAACCTTGCTATAGTGTAAGTTGGCGGTGGGCAGATTCTTGAGAGTCGGAGAGTTACGCGCTAAAGAGGGTTCATTTTGAATTTTAAAGATCAGTGTCAAAATTGTAGATTTTGTGATGAATCTTGGGCGATATTGAAAAAGGTGTGTGTGTGTGTTTATGGAAGTAGCATGGGTTTATTGATGTGTGGTGGGATACATGTGTGGTATGTGTACATGGAAAAGAGGATACTTTCATAGAGATGTGCGTATTGCTAATACAAGGTTTAAGATGGTTTTAGTTATCTATGAGAGATGAGTTGGATGGATTTTCGATATCTTATTAGTTGTATGAGTTGGAAAGGTTTGGTGAGTTAG
Organism: Rhododendron molle; assembly: GCA_025413875.1. NCBI lineage: Eukaryota > Viridiplantae > Streptophyta > Magnoliopsida > Ericales > Ericaceae > Rhododendron > Rhododendron molle. The sequence goes on along the minus strand of CM046393.1, from coordinate 30,037,786 downwards.
TTGTCAGATGTGCTGTTAATGGTGGAGATGGGTTGCCTAACGGTTGGAGTGGTGAGTTAGAAGGAGTTGGGAATTGTGTTTTGAGCGTTTGGGCTCTAGTTCATGAACGGGGTTTGAATGGTACAGGTTGGGAAGGTGCAAGTTTGACTGGGATTGAATCGGGTTGTGAGGATGGTAAGCAGTACGACAGAGCAGTGGCTATAAAACAATTGCAAGGGTCACATCACAGAAGTGAAACTGGGGCAGAGTGTGTTCTTAAAAACCATTCTGAGAGAATGGGACAGGTATAACTTTTATTTGTTGTTCGATTTGATAGCATGATCATACATTATGACTTCTTGTCAGAGTCAGTCCAGTCGACTGGAGTGTCAGTGGTGTTGTGATGAAATGGGCAACGTGCCTATTAAATCACGACACATCTTGCATATTGTCATATGCGCATGCCATCAATGATATTTGTGTTGTGGACTAACCTTGTTTTGAAGGGACACATTACAACAAAATTGAGCTCGGGTTTCTGAAACAGAATTCGGAGATGGTACTGAGTTGACAATGAGACGTGGAACAGTGTTGGGATCTTGGTTGTGATGGAGAAGGTGTTAGGGTCGATGAGGGAGTGCATAGAGAAAGTAGATTAAGTGAAGCATAGGTGCTTGTTAAGGTTAGATGTGAAATTTTAAGTGATAGTTGAGCTACAGTGGTAGCAAGTTTTATGGTGGATTGAAGGTTAGAAAGTTAGGTGGGTTGTCGATTCGAGTTGGTATGCGTTGGGTTGGATTGTATACTAGTATATACAAATGTCTTGAGGTGTTGTTTGTGTGTGACAGATGTGTTTCTTTCGGTATGCCTGAGTGATAAAATGGTTAATGTAACATGATTATATAATATGCATATAATGCTATTTCAAGATGAATGTTTGTTGCTGTATCAAGTAGTGTGATTATGCTGGTTGATAGTATGAGGTTAAAACTTAGTTTTCCTAAAAGGTTATACTCAGGTTTTGAGAGTGCGTAATGGTATGGGGGTCATAGTGGTTTATTAAGTTGGTACTGATGATGGAATCAATTTTACTAAAAAGAAAATTGTTGAGAGTGCGTTATATTGATTTTAACATGAGTTAGAGAGTTTCTGGTAGGAAGTTACTCTAGTGAAGGATAAGCTCGTAAATTTCCTACGGTGGAATCGTGTGAAATGGTGAAAGTGGTTTTAGCATGTAGGCGTGTTGGATGCCGTGATGTGAGTTATGGGTTGTGTGCCCTTCTTGAGAAGTAGAATTGGTATTGTATGAGTACCTATAGGAATTATGTGATTGTTTTTGTCGAGAGTGGATGGAAAAAGAAGAAGTTTTAACTATAAATCATAAGGGTGTTGTTTTCTATATGTTTTGTGCATAGAGACATGAATTTAAGGGAGTTTTGGTTAGAGGTGAACGTGAATGGGGGTGGATTACATGATGGTGTAGTTGAAGGAGTAACTTGTTTGTAGTTTTGTATATGTGTTGTTCTTGTTCTTACATGAAGTCGTTGGTCAAGATTGTTTGAAAATCTTATAGTTTTGGTTGGTGCTGGGGTGAGGCTGATGGTTCTAATTTCGGGGACGAAATTTTCTAAGGGGGGGAGAGTTGTAATACCCGCCCCGAATATTTAGTATTTTACATTCACATTTTAATTGAATTATGTGTTTATGAGATTTATTCATATTTGGTGGGTATTTAACTAAACGCTATTGATTGGAGCATAAGTTAGGACGTGGTTTCGTTTGCATGGGATTATTTTCTTAGGTGTTATCAAATATCCCATGATATTTTGGGAGAAATATCTTCCTTATTCTTTCTTGTTTTCCTACGGAGAGAGAGAGAGAGAGAGAGAGAGAGAGAGGAGAAGGAGAAGAAGAAGAGAAGAGAAGGGGAATTGCTTGGGGATGATCATTCTTTCCTAGAATTGAAGTTCTAACATGGTAATTCATGCTCTCTTGTATTTGATTTCATGTTTTTCATGCTAGGTCTCTTGTTCTACATCTTATTTGCACTGAATTGAAGCCATGGGAGAAGGTTTTTGAGGTTGGAGTTGGGTTTTGTTCTAAGAAATTCGTGCATATCATAGTTGTACAAAACTGTGTTCTATGCAAGTTGAATCTGTCCTGTTTTTGACGAATTTATTCAAGGTACCTAGAAATCTTCTAAATTCTTGAAATAAATCTTGAATGTTCATCTGTGAGTCTATTGCATCGTGTTAAATTTTCAGAAAATAACTCGAAGCGTGTTGGCCTACAAAATTCGTGGACTGAACTGGTGTCAGATTCGCGTCTGTGCAGACAGCACAGACACGTGTTGGAAAAACAGGCATAACTTTTTGCTCGGGTATCTATTTTGCGCACCGTTTCTTGATTCGAAAACTAGACTCGTATATCTTTCTGAATATGTATGGGTTGTGTCGTGGTTCTTTCTAGATTATAGCAGTTTTTGAATTAAAGTTCAGGTTTTGGTACTTCTGAAATTCTGGACAGCTTTTGGCTTGTGTTCTTGATGAAATTCCTCAAGTTTAAGCATGCTAGGTGGACATGGGTTCTCATGAGTCTTAAACATTGATCAATTGGTGATGTTTTGGTGTTGGAATCATTGAAAATTATTGAGTAGGTTATTTTTAATGGGTTTTCGATCGCAGACTGTCCTGCTGAAATCGTAATTTTGTGTTTCTCACTGTGTAATTTCAATTGGGCGTATCTTGGTCATTCGGACTCTATGTTGGGCAAATTTTATATCAAAATTTATGTACCGGAGGTGTACTTTTCAATGGTGGTGGTTTCATAACCTAATTCTAATCCTAAAAGAAGTTATGGTCGGAATACGGTGGATTAGTGGTTGGATTCTTTATCGGTTTTGGGGTTATGTTATATTTAAGCGCTATGCTTGCTTGGGAAACCTTGGAGGTCTTTGAGATGACATGTTTGAGTTCATTGGACATCGTTTAATACGTTGTAGCTCTATAACTTGATATCAAATGGTTGTAAAATGGATTAGGGGGCGTTTGGTGGCCTTGGTAATCTTTGGGCATGGATTAGCTTGTTAAAATGTTATAGGGTGCTATCATTCAATTGTTTGATCATTCCAGTGGAGAAGTATGCTAATATGAGTTAGCTTATGATTAGGAAGCAAGTCGGTCAAATGGGAGGTGCCGAAACCGTAAGTTTGACGTGCCTCGGTCGATACAAAGGTGAGTGTGTTTGATATGGTTCTTCTCCATATAATATTGTTGTGATGGTGAGTATATATCTTGCTAGTTGTGGTTAGCTTTCGATATGATTATCTTTAATGAGATATTGCTGTAGTGGTGAGTTGTATATCATGCTATTGTGGTTTAGCTTTGATATGTTGTGAATGTGTGCGTGTGAGGCACACCATGTCGTAAGCCATATCGTTCAATGAACGATGGTTGGGAGCATGGTGTGTGGGACACGAGATTTGGTTATGATATGCGTGTTAGATGAATATGCATGCTGATGGGTGTTGATTGAAGGTTAGCGTGTGAGGCATACCATGTCGTATGCCATGCCGGCTAATGGTCGGTGGATGGGAGCATGGTATGTGGGACACCTCATCTTGGGTACATGCGAAGTGGCAGACATGTCACTGCATGTGATGTAATGTGATTATATTCATGTTTTTGAGCATGTGGACAGGTTGGTTATAAGGTTGTATACATTCAAGTATTTCAGTTACGCTGGTAATGTGTATTCTTGTTGATATTCCTTCAGGTAATGTGATATTATATTGAGCGTTTCTATATCTCACACACTCTGGCTTTCCTTTTGGTCTGCCAGGTAGCAGGTTGCTTAGAGTGGGTCCACTACCGGTCAATGTGTTGAGGTGTACTCGAGCGTTAGCTTGGGAGATGTTGATAGTCAAGCTTGTTGTAGGTAATTAATGAAGGAGCTGATTCATATAAATTGTAATCAAGTCGTTGGTGGATATGTTGAAATTTAGAACTTATTAGGTTTTGTAATAGAGGTTGTGGTTACTTAGTTGTGCGAGTTTGTGATTGGTTGGTCAGTACGTTGACTCGTTTCTGTTTTAGTGTGAGAAGTCTTCCGCTGGTTGTTTATTTTGTCGGGTCTTCTGTGTGGAATGCCACGTGGCCGTGTCGGTTCGGGCCCACTTTGGGTGTCGTTCCGGGACGGGGCGTGACATAAATTATAATATATTAAACTATAGCATTTTAAAGCCTATAAATAAAAGTGATTTTTACACTCTTTTTTTTTAATAATTTGCACTCCCTTTTTTTTTGTCATTATCCACTTGATTACTTTGTTTTCATTTTCTCAATACACTTTTCACACATCCAAGGGCAATATTGTAGATTCATGTAGATTAAAAATAAAAAAGGAATATGAATTGTAAAAAAAGGAGCGTGAAAATTATTTTACTGACTTGGACGACACTCCAGTTTTGGTCAAACTGGACTAATTAACGTTTTGACAAAAAGTTCAGAATTTTCTTTTTTTATTTTTCATATTTCTTAATTAGATTCTTTGTACTACTAGTAAAATCATTCATTTTGAAGAATCAAAACAATGGAGTATAACTCAAAATATAAACCTCGAATACTACTATTTACCTAAACTCTAGTTATCATTCTTCATTTCTTTAAAATTCCATCAATTTCTTTCCAAACCTTAACCTTCCCTCCAAAATTTAAAATTTCTGGATAGATATATTGATGATTGATCTCATTTTAGAAAGAACCATTAATCTCTTTATAGTTATACGAATTTTATGATAAATAAATTATAATATATTAAACTATAGCATTTTAAAGCCAATAAATAAGGAAAGTGATTTTCACACTCCCTTTTTATAATTCGCACTCCCTTTTCACCAAAATGAAGATTCGAAGCATGGTAGGAGAGGTAGTATCAGGGAGCAATCCTTGTTTTTTCATTAAATTGATCATTAGCTATTTTTATTTATTTATGGATGGCTGGTTTATTTGGAGATATTGATTGAACGTACTTTTTGTAGAGACCCGAATAACTCTAATTTTGAGAAATATTGATTAAATGCTAAATTGAGAAAATATGATTTTATGGATGGATAATTGAATTAAGGACTAAAGTGATAGAATTGAGAATAGAGGGGTAATTGTGTAGATTAAAGGATACATGAGTATATATAGATGTGTGTGAGGAGTAGGAGAGCATTTTCTATCTCCACTTCCTCTCTCATTCGTTCCTATCTCTCTCTCTCTACCGTCCCACACTCTCTCTCTTCTCTTCTCACCAAAAACTCTACCTCAAACCCAAAAATCTTCAAGAAACATCATCAACCGAGCCTCATAATCGCGTCCATAAGCTCGGAAATCCTTGGGTGAAGTTCGAATCGGAGTTTCGAGGTTCGAAAGTCTAGGGCTCGTCCAAAAACCCGTGGATCTCGTCCATTGTTTCGAGGTAGGAACCTCTTGACCTCCCTTATATGTTTACTTGTTGTTTTGGTGTAGAATCGAGCCATTGGTTGTTGGATTTTTGATTTTCGTTCGTGTTCTGAACTTTTGCATGAATAGTACCCGAAGCCAATCCGTATCGATACGGATTTTGAGGCGTATCGATACGGGTAGCTTATCTTTTTGGGCAGTGGGTTCCGTATCGATACGGATTTTGAGGCGTATCGATACGGGGAGCTTATCTCCAGTTTTTTTGCTTCTCTATTGGTTGTCTTGACTCCCAATCACTTCTAAACCCTCTTGAACACCTCATAATCGATCTCAAGCTCGTTTATTTGACTTCCTTTTACCTATCGTCGTTATCCTTGTCCGTTGGCCTCCCGTTGGTATAAATCGAATATGGAATCACATGGTTAAACATTGTTAAAAATGCTTATTGGTTGATGCTTGGAACTTGTGATTGTTCATGATACATTTGTGATAGTGTTGGCATATCTTATGACACCACATTTAAGAACGTGATCTAGAGTAGTCATAGCTTGCGTGTTAGTTGAGAATTGGGTGTTTGAGGTCGAATGGTGGTTTGGGAGTCCCGTACGCAAGGGGTGGTAATACGGTGGCACACAAGGGTCCCGTACGCAAGGGGTGGTAACACGGTAACCCTCGTAGTGATGTACGGTAACGCAAGGGGTGGAAATACCGATGGTGGGAGTTTGAGTTAGTGAGTTAAGTTGGGATTGTCGAGGTCATTTGAGTCTTGTGACTTAGGCGCATAATCGGAATAAAGATACATATTACAAATTAATCGGCCATTAATTATCGAGCTATGTTCCCATACCTTTCTTTCTATTGCACTAATCGGCATGTTTGCATATAACTTTGGTTAATATTTTCCTACTGGGCTATTGTAGCTCAACAAAATCTTTCTTTTCAGGTTCGAACGCCGGACAGTAGCATCATGCGTTGCATGCTTGGATTGTGGACAGATTTTCAGAAGCTTATCTCACTTAGTTACTTTTTCATCTTGTGATAGTCTAGCTTTTGGGTCAAGATGGCTTTGTAACTAATTATTCTTGATTTATCTTTAACTAAGTTTGTAACTGTATTTAAGCTAATTTGGGGCCGTGGTGCCAAAATGCATCTTCTTTTGAACTAAGGACTTATCTGTAATTAAACAGGTGGAACATTATTTTGGGGAATGCGATGACAAGTGAGGTCTTTTATAAAAACGTATTGTTTTGATTTATGTTAAAAATCCAGGTCGTGACACTTTTCATCATAACAAATGTGGGTGATGGCTTCAATGCCCTTTTCACTTATTTTGCTTCCGAGTGTATCAATTTGTTGACAAGTTTTGTCCGGTAAATTATATATTTGCAATAAGTTAAAATGTGATTATAAAAAAAGAAATTGAAGAATGGGAGCGATTTATGCACTCTTCTTTTTACCAATCACAATATTCTTTCATGTGTTTTTAGTGTGTGATGTTTTAAAAAAAAGTGACGAAAATAACCTTTCAAAATGAAATATTTTTTTACAAAATTTAGGGACGTTTGAATAATTATTGTGGTGAATAAAAAGCGGGGTACAGAAATAACTCCACAGAAGAATTGCTAACCTATTTTTATCTCTCGTTTTTTTAAGACAATAATTACCCAACAAAATAGTTTTTTTATTTTTTCATGATATATTCAACCAGAAAACACAAAACACTGTATTCCAGTTGGAAAATAGTAAAAAGTTTAATGAGGCCATATAATTTTTTGGTCGAACAGAAATTGTGGCCATATTGGTATTTTTGGGAGAGACTAAAATAACTGTACATGTTCACCCTTTATGTACCCGGAGTGAAAGACGTGCGAGAGCGGCCCGAAACCAATTCCCTCGACCCCTTTTCACACCTTTTCACAACCGTCTCTCCCCCTAAACAACTGAACATGTTCTCCATTTTTGAACAGCCCCACGAACGTCTATCTCGTGCGCGCTCCTCTCTCTCTCTCTAAACGGATTACGCTCCTCTCTCTCTCTCTCTCTCTCTCTCTCTCTCTCTAATACAGATTCGTTCTAAACGTCTCTCTCTCTACAACGGATTACGCTCCTCTCTCTCTAATACAGATTCGTTCTAAACGTCTCTCTCTCTATAAACGGATTACGCTCCTTTCTCTCTCTAATACAGATTCGTTCTAAACGTCTCTTTCTTTCTCTATAAACGGATTACGCTCCTCTCTCTCTCTCTAATACAGATTCGTTCTAAACGTCTCTCTCTCTCAAGTCCAAACTGATTCCGCTCCTCTCTCTCTCTCTCTCTCTCTCTAAACCGATTACAGAGTTCAGAACGTCTCTCTCTCTCCCAAAACCGATTCTCAATCCCTTTCACAAACCCTCTCTCTACGTTAAAAAAACCCTCTCCCTCCCTAAATCGCGACATTAAAGCTCGATGCTGAAGAGGACGAGAGAGAACCCGTCGACAGTGACGCCGTCAACATCGACGAAGATGAATGATTTAAATGGTTCGTATTTATTTTTTTTAAATTGTTTTGGAGTGATTTCAATGTATTGCTGTTTATTGGTCTTTGTACATGTTCTCCATATATGTACACGGAGTGGAGGACGTGGTGGGAGAGCAGTGGGACTGCACCGCCCAAAACCGATTCCCTCAATCCCTTTCACAAACCCCTCTCTCTCTCTGGCTCACTCGTCGCTCGCTTCTCTCTATCTATAAATCGTGACATTCCAGGTTCTTCTCGTTCAGAAACATCTGTGATTTGGGTTTTGCTCGAATCGCGATTAGGGTTTTACTCGAATCGCAACTGCCCACGAATACTAAGGTGCCCTAATTTTCTCTCCAGAAAATGGCCTGAAATAATCAAAGCTCAGACGACGAAGGTAAAATCCCCATTCTCACTCCACGAAAATCTGGATTTCCGAAACATTCGCTACAATTATGTGTGGCGCTCACATTTTTCGTGCAGATGAACTCGATGCTGAAGAGGATGAGAGAGAACGGGCTGACGGAGAGTCAGTGATGCTGTCAACGACGATGAAGATGAGGAAGACGGTATTATGGCCTAATCTTCTGCTTTTTTGTTTTGTTTCTCCCACTGTATACTCTTGTTTGTCCCGTCTCTTCATTCTAGTTTGTCTACATCAACGGCCACAACTCATTGACATTGGCCGTATAACAGTTCAAAGTAAATATCGTTTTGAAGACAATGCTAGGATCCTTGTGTTACGAAAATTCGTTTTGAAGACTACAGCCAGGTTTTTTGATGCATTATTGCATGTTTTTGCATCATATTCTCGATTGATTTTCCTTTACACTTGCAATTTTCCAACTTAATGTTGGAATCATGGTGATATAGGAACCAGTTTGGAACAAGTATTAGTGATTCTGCAACAAAACATAAGGATTTGTTTTGGTCGAAATCTATCAACTCACGGATACTTCTACGAGCGAGTCATGTTCCTGTCCTAATCGAATCGGATACCGATACTCCTCGGTTACTCATACATGCGTATCTCTGATGCTTGAAATTAATTTTCTTTAAATTTATGAAGTATTGGAATCTATTTGAATACTCTTAAGTTTATGTTTTCCTTTTTATTTGAATGAACAGATACTGTAATTTACGCATTCAAATTGTTACGAAGTTTAGATTGTAATATTTGAACCGTAGAATAAGAGTGTCAACTGTCAAGGTCTCGGTAAGTAAAACATTTCTGACATAAGAAGAATAATTGTCTAATATTTTCGTTACCTTTTAATACAAGAACTAATAATACTATAGCATTATATTGTAAAGTATCTTGGCAGCTTTTGCCTTTTCGTCATTGGCATATCCAAAAAAACTGCTTCAATGTTGTTCTGGAGTAGAACTCATCCTCAGCAATTGTTGTCAGATCTGTTGTTTTTTTTTTTTTTTGAAATTTACCATTTGACAACCATCCAAGTGAAGCTGAAGAGTCACAGCTAGGTGCATTTTATGCATTGTAAATTTGTATATCCTCCACTTTGCCTTTGGTGGTGATACCCATCTTGCTGTTTGGAATTGTTCAATTTCGTCAATGTTGTTGTGGAAAACATTACTGACAAATTAGTTATGTTTTGTGACTAAAAAATCATTGCTTATAAACTGAATATAGAATTGATTGGCCTAAAGCATGTTAATTTCCGTGCAAAATCATTTCCAGTGAAGCATTTAGAACAAATCACACTTACAACAAATGCTAACCACTGCTTTACCTCTTCTCCTTCAACTTCTGCTTCAGTTGCCCCTTGATAGGAAAACCTAAGCTATTAGTTTGTTCTTTCTACATCTGCTTTCTGCGTGGCTGGTGCTGGAACTACGACTTGCTGGTATGTATGACCATTTTTTGCTTTTCTTACCATAACATTTGATGAAGAGTGCATTTAATATCCTTGAAAGTTTTAATACAACATCATGTTTCTTTTTCTCAACAAACTACTAGTTTTGCTATACATTCTGTCACACCAATTATTGAATGATTCACATATCACACATGAATTTGGAAGATGTTAGTGGCACAAGTAGAGTATGTGTTTGAAACTTATACAATGGATACAATTAAGTATTTGTTTGGCATCAATATGATCTTGAATTAATTGTATCCATATCCTATCACTTGGCCAAATATCCTACTTTTTTAGGTTTTTTCTTATTGACATATGGTGTACCATATCATATCGTGCCGTATCTGTATCCTGTCATGTGGTCGATGCTTCACAAGTTCAAATGTTTTGTTCATCTTTTGTGCCTTTCATAGTAGAAGGGATTAGTATCCTGAACCATGTTTTCATTTTTATGCTTTTGGGTGGTTTTGCTTGACAATGGTACTGGAATAACTATTTAGACGTTTAAATTTCCTGAAAAACCATTGATATCCAACATATATGTGCTTCTATTATATGACATTTCAGTATTTTATGTGATGAGGTACGATTTTTTAGATTTTAGTTCGCATTCATTTGATTTCTACTCACTTTGTTAGGTGCTTTTCCTAATATCTTTTTAATTGTTCGTGTATGTGTGGCGTTTTGCCGAGGATTGTGAGCGCAAATTATTCTATTTTATTGTTGGGCTTCTCCTATGAGAGTGGAATGTATATGATCCTGTAAAACAGTGCAGAAGTCTTTGAACTTCTTTTACCAATTCCAATGGTTATATGGTGATATCTTTTCCTAGAATTTGGCTTTACTCCTGTTCAATTAAAGGAAAGAGGAATTTGAGAGCAATGTTTTGGTTGCTTTGGGTTAACTATTGTTAGACTTGCAATAAGAATTTAATGCGTTGTTGCCTCGTAACTACATGGGCAATTAGTTTTGGGTAAAACGTTGTCACGGAAAAAGTTTGTGCAAATCAAATTGAGCCTTCAAAACTTAAATTTTCCTTAGCTTCTTTTGTGTCCTACTGTCTACCTTGTGGCATATGCTTGATTATAGCATCAGTTGGTTGCAATTGCTTCACCCTTTTTCTTATTTTAAGGTTTTGTTTTCCATATCTAAATGCTCGAAGTTAATAGTTTACAGAAAGTGTCAAGGTTATGTGCTTCAAAAGTAATTTTTTGGTTATTTGCCTCTCTATGGACGTGTTTTTAGAGACAAGTGTAACCCATTCTTTAAGGTGAATCTCTGACATTGCTACTATGTGTAGGTCATACTATTCCATTGTCTGTTAAAAATGTTTGGGCTGATTTGCTCTTTTATTGTAATAGGTCATGCAAAACAAAGTAGAGATGGCAAGAAAAGGAATGGCATTTCCTTTTAGTTCACTTTGTTTTGTAAGTTCATATGGAGGCTCATTGGTGATTGGTTGTGTGGGATGATAATTCAGGTGGTCCATTACGTTTAGGTTGTTGGTAAATAGTGACGTGCCCATTTGATTTGGAAAGTGGCTTCATTAACATTAAGTTCTTATGCAGGTGAGCTAGGAAAAATGGACAACTTCATTGCTTGAACCCTCTACGACTGGATATATCCCTGATCATGGAGTTCTTTGACAAGGATATTCAAGATGAACAGCAGTACTTGTGTGGATTGTTCTTTACTGACTTTTTTTTTTTTATGGACGATGCAAGCAATGCCATTCTGATTGGCCAATGCCGTTTTTTTTTTTGTTGTTGTTGTGGTGGAGCTGGTTGGCGTTTGGGGGATGGGGTTCATTTCAATATTTGGAGATTCATTGGAGAAAAATTAAAACAATTCCAATTGCCCTCTGTATCTAATTTCTCTTTCTTGAGTAACTCTCTCTTTTTTGGAGTACTTTTGCCATATCTTTCGTCCAGTATGTCATCTTTGGTTTGGCGGGCGCGACAAGTAGATAGTAATAACCGACTTCTTGCATCAAAATCGTGATAATCTCGGCCCTATGTTATTCTAGCAAGGCCACTAACAATTGAAATACTGGTGATTCTTTTTTTTTTTTTTTTTACCTACAATTGCAGACAATTAATTTGGCAGCCCCGATGTTGTTTTAGATGTGATTTGGAGTTTCCTAACCCAGCCAGAATTAAGAATTTAGGTTTTTCTTTGTAATAATTGTTTTCCTTTGGAGCCTTTTAGGTTGGAACTTGTGAATGATTAGCTTTCAGCAGAAAATATTCTGTACTACCTGCATTCCTGTTATTAAGTGTCTATCATGAGTTCAAATACCTTGAGAATATGATAGAAGTTTTACTTTTCAATTTACGATTTCTTGATTCATTATGTGTAATAGGTGGCACTTCTTGCAGCATGTGTGCGCAAGGACTTGAAAGTTCTGTCTGCAATGGGAGCTGGCGTGAGAGCCGACGCTACAAAAGGAGTGTGGCTGATTTGAGAGTGTCAACAAATGACCCACTATCTCGAGAAGTAATTCTTTTGGTTTGCATAATTTGCTTTCTGAGTACTTTAGGACCATGTATCTAGCTACCATAAACTTTACTACAATCACGTTACTTTAGCATATGTAAATAGGGTTTGCAGTAAATCAGCTAGGCACTTTGCTACTTTAATCAATCAATGTAATACGTCTTTATATTATAACTTTTCTTATTTCATTCCCACATTTCCAACTTCACCATTATTACAAAATTAATCTCTCTTAAATCAAAGTCTATTCCCTTCAACGGGCATGACGTTCGTGCTATGATTTAATCTATAGAGTGTTGAAGGTATCCTACCGTCAATAATAATGAGTTTTCGCTTGCCAATTTTTGCTTGATTTTTCCAATTAAGTCCCTTGATTTTTAGAGCTGTGCTGTTGTTCGTTGGGTATAGTGGTAATTTTGCCTCCATCTGTACAGGTGGACACCTGGTGTCATCCGGCTACCTCGTGGGATTTGTGATGAATCTTAGCCGTTTACTTCTGCTCGCTCCTTTATCACGCTAGCGGGTGCTGGTACGTTCCATTCTTGTGTTCTCGTCGACTGAGGGTGCTTTTGCCGGAGTGCTTGTGGGATCTTCTCCTTTTGTGTGTTTCATTACTGTGTTTTTTCTCGGAGTGCTTCTAGGATCTTCTTCTGTGTGTTGGGTGAGAGAAGGTAACTGTTCCCGATCTGATTTACAGCCCCTCCTGGTTTATGCCAGCGCCTGGTACTCTTAATCTTCTTCTGTACTTCTTCTCCTACCAAGGGGTACAGTTGGCTGATCAAGAGCCGCCTGAGTTCCTCTCTCCCCCCTCTCCTGAGCTCCTTCCACTACGAAGCTAAACCTGACCCAAACTCCCTTCCCCCAATCGAAGGTTTCCCCATCACCGAAAGCGAAGTCCGGTGGGCCGAAACCAAGGCCAAGATCAGACGGCTTTGGTCGTGAGATTTCAGGCCAAAAATCTCATAATGGATAGGTTAAGATTCTGAAGCACGACAGCAAACTGAGGCTGCCCCCTACAGGAAGTGCTGCCAGGTAAGTTCGTCTCTTTTCCAAATTTCTGATTCCTACTTTTGGCTTTATCCTCCAGATTTTTTTAAACCCTAATTTCTGAGATCTACGAGATAAGTTCCTCCTTTCTTTTGGCTTTACCTTTACAATATTTGATTTACCGGTTTTTGAAGACAGGGTTCTTTGGGTTTGATATTTCACATCGGCTTTGATTTTGTGACCATCATTCCTAAAGGAGCTTTCTGACCATGGTTTTGGACTTTTGGTAAATCTCAAGCTTGAATCTATCTGAACCAGTATGAGGTGTTTATAGTCTGGTTCTGTTGTTTATTTTAGTTAGGGCGAATTACATAGACCCCCTGAGGTTTCTGACTACTACTACAAATTCCCCCCTCACGTTTCAGAAATTACACTGTCCTCCCTTGTAAGCATTTGTCCACTGACGGAATGAATGGAAAGTGGTCAATGACGTATGTGCCCTCTAAATCAATCCCCACCCATGTTTGGTTGCTTGTGGAGCCTTTTTCTCCCTCTGTGACTAGTCTTGTCAACAGAGATGGGAAACCACCTACCTCCCCTTTATTCCCACGAAAAAATGGCAGCAACTGATCACCTCATCCCAACTTGTCATCAGAGATGGGAAATCACGTACCACCCCTCTATTCCCGTGGGAAAAAATGGCGCGAAGCCACTTCACCTCATCCGAACTTGTATAAAGGGAGGGTGTATCTTGCTTCACCACTTGTTTCACTCTTCTCATACACACTCAGAAGAAACCTAATTTCAGAGAGAGACGATGGGTTGAGAGGAACTGGACACGAAAAGATCAAAAAATAAACATAAAGAAGGCGAGAAGAAGCAGAGAAGACGTTGAAAAGTGGTGATTTGGTTCAATACGCACAAAGGTAGCTTTTCTCCATTTGCATGTGTGTATTTTTTGAACAGAGTCTTTCAAAAAGTTCAGGTTTCTGATAGAATTTTGGGGAATTTCATAAGCTCTAAAAGAAATCGGGGAAATTACATGATTTTACTGTTACTATGTGACTCAAGGTAGTTATTTGTGTAATTTATGTTTTCTACGGACCTTGTTTCAGTTGAATTTGGGTAAATCCCCAATATTATGAACATTTTGTTGGTGTAATCTTGGGTTTATGGTGTTGCATGTAACTGTTCCTTTGTGTTATTTTGTTTATTTTTCTATGTTCTCATTCTTTACTCTATTCATTATAGGAAAAAATGGGTACTGTCGTGCATGATTTGGTGGTTCATCACAATGGTCGACAAAGTCATATAAAGAACATAGACCCTGACAGGACTTCATGGAATTGGTTGCTGATAGCTGTGAGGTTGCATTACCTAATGTCTCTGCAAGAACTGATTTAGCTTTGGAGTTCTATTGTTTCTTACCTGGGTCATCAGTTAGGATGGATATACAAAATGACAGATTTAATGGCTGTGTTTGAACTATATGGTGGGTCTAGGCAAATCCATTTGTATTTTGATGTTGAGCGAACTCCCAATTCCCTTGAACCAGTACTTACTAATGTCAGACCTTGCTAGTAATGTCAATAGGGCTGAAAAATCAAAAAATTATGAGCATGGTAGTAGCAGTAGGTCTGGAAAAGAGGTTGACACTGGTCCTAGCCTTTTAGAACAAATGTGGGCTGGCTTAGACTCTTTTGATGATGTGGATTGGACAGAATTTGGTGACTGTCAATTCAATGATGAGGGTGATGAACTCTTTGACTATAGTGACTCTGAGGACTTAGATTGGGATGTGAATGGAGAAGGAGGAAAGTCTGATGGAGGTCATAGTAGCACGGATTCAGGTGATGGTTCTGATATAGATGGAGGACACCAAACTGAGGATAGTGAGGGTGGGATTTCTAATTATGAATCTGATGATGAGGGTGGACAGCGTTCAAATAATGAGAATGATATTGAAGCCCTTAATAGTTAATGCTGATAGGTACATGCAGAGTAAGATGTTTGAGATCAAAGAAGGGCAAAAAATCTGTTTAATATGTGTCCCCACTTTAGGTGTGTATTGAAGGAGTTTGCAATAGAGAGGGGGTTTAAACTTGTTAGGGTGAAAAATGAAAAGAGCAGTCACAGCTAAGTGCAGTGCAGTGCACAAGGATGTAAATGGAGGATCCATGCTTCTCCATTGAAGCAATTTAAGATAAAGTGTTTGGGGGCCTGACCATACTTGTGTCAGAGTGGAGAGGAATGCTGAAGCAACATCAACATGGATTGCATCAAAGTCTGCTAGAACACTTAGGAGTAACCCTGGGATGACCATTGAAGCAATTTATGATGAGCTGGTAGAGAATCATGGGATTGAAGCATCAAGGATGCAGATTTAGAGGTCATTGAAGGGAATCATGCAAGGGCTTACAGCAAGCTATGACAATATGCTGTAGAGGTTATAAAGACTAACCCTGGTAGCTTGGTAAAGCTTGGAACAGAGAAAATCCCCCCCAATGTCAACTTACCCACCTTTAAGAGAATGTTTATCTCATTTGCAGCCATCCAACAAGGGTTCAAAGATGGTTGCAGACCATTTATCGGATTGGATGGTTGCCATTTAAAGGGACCATTTGGAGGTGTTTTGTTGGCTGCACCGCTGCAGTGGCACTTGATGGTAACAATGGTTTGTACCCAGTTGCATTTGGGTTGGTGGAGAGTGAATGCAAAGAGAGATGGGCCTCTTTCTTGTACTATCTGCACCCCATACTTGGTGATGGTCTCCAGCAAAGGCCTTGGACAATCATGAGTGATGGGCAAAAGGTATTGTGTTAATGAAAATAATATTGTATGTTTATTAGTTACTTTCTGCATTAAGTTACATAATGTCTTGTACTGAAACAGTCTTAACTTTCATGTTGATAGGGAATTGAAGCTGCATTATTCCAAGTTATGCCAGAGGCAGCACACAGAAGGTGTTGCAGACACTTGTTTGCAAACTTCAAACGTAAATTCCCTGGACATAAGTTAAGGAGATCCTTCTGGGCTGCAGCTAGAGCATACACTGTAAAGGATTTCAATTATGCAATGGCTGTTATTAAAGATACATCAACTGAGGCACATGATTGGCTTATGTGGCTGCCTGTCCAAATGTGGGCAAGGCATGCTTTTGAGTCTTTGACAGTAGGGTGGATTAATAACTGGGTAGGAAATTTAAGAGGAATACCTGTGTTGACTTTGATTGACAACATAAGAAGTAAGCTAATGGGAAAACTTCACAAGAGGCTATGAAATAGCTTCAACATGGCAGTCTTTGGTGACCCCTATGATTAGGAAGAGGTTAGATGAAGTGGTTGATCAGTCTAGGGTGTGTAAAATAACCTTTGCTAGGGGTGAGGAATACCAGGTTGTTGAAGTAGTTGTGTCTCATGTTGTCAACCTAAGGGCTAGGACCTACTGTTGCAAAGTGTGGGAGATCAGTGGTTTGCCTTGCAAGCATGCTACTTCTTGCATCTCCCACAATAGAATGAACATTGAAGAGTTTTGTCATACTTATTACCATAGGGATACATAGTTGAGGGCTTATGGTGAAATTATTCACCCTTTGCATGATGAGACAATGTGGGAAGAGGTACCAGGTGAACCAGTGCAGCCTCCACCTCGGAAGAGGTTGCCTGGTAGGCCTAGGAAATCTAGGAGGAGGGCAGCTGATGAACCTGCCCCCCGGGGTTGCGAGTCTAGAAGATCATGCACAGTCAGATGTGCTAATTGCAAAGAGATTGGCCACAACAAAAGCACTTGCCAAAGAGCTCCTGTTAGAGGCTCTAAAAGGGGGTAATGGAAGCACAATGAGGGGTAGGGGAAGGTCACAAGATGCAAATGTTGGTGATCCTACTGGTGCAAGTACTAGAGGTAGGGGGATTGTCATAAGAGGAAGAGGGAGGAGCACATCTGCAAGCACAAGAGGGAGGGGCACATTTGGAGGGACTAGAGGAAGGGGCAGAAATGCAGGCACTAGAGGAAGGGGCAGAAATGCAGGAACATCAGGAAGTGGCACAAATGCAGGAACATCAGGAATAGGCACATATGCTGCTATTATCAATTCTCAAAGCACAGTAAGAACTAACTTGGTTTATTTTTGTTTGCTTAATACTGTCCATGTCAATTCTTTAGTATGCTAATTGAATGAATTTCAGGGGGGTGGTGTGGGAGCTGATATCGGACCAACCCAATGGAGCATGACTTGAGCATGGATCCAAGGCTGAATCTCTCTCTCTCTCTCAGGTACAACTATAGTTATACATCACTTTGTATTTTTTTTATAAAGCAACTAGAGGGGGGGTTATAAATCTGGAAACCAAAAACATGCGCCAACATTTTTTTATCCTAATATTGGTGTGTTCCCTTTTTGCCTCAGATTGGTTTTGGTAGAACAAGTGTTCCATTTGAGAAGCATCTTTTGTTTAACTAGTAGGTCTAGCCTTTAAGTATATTTTGGCCTGGCAAGTTTGGGCAAACTGTGATCTTTTTGTCATTATGGGCTATATGTGTATTGCCAATAGTTTATTGAATGTAATGACTGTGGCCATAATCTTTTTGTCATTGTCGGCAAACCATGGTCAGTGTAATGTAGTCCCTAATGTTTTGTTAAAACATAATGTAATGACTAATGACTGGTTGCCATAATCTTTTTGTCATTTTGGGCAAACCATGGTCAGTGTAATGTACTCCTAATGTTATGTTGGAACCTAATGTAATGACTACTTTATGGATCTTGGTTGTGTTTGTTCAATTCATTATTGACCAAATGTTACACTTGCATACATTCTTAAACATAATTGCATTTAATATTGATATCCAGTACATCATCCAATTACAATGCAATATTGCATTAAGATCGTTGGCATCAGCATTCTAGAGCTACAACCTAAGAAGCACATACACATCTCTAGCCTTTTGTATCCATATCCTAAATGTGTCGGACAAGGACACGGACACACTCAGACATGTTCCCGACATGGAAAATGTGTGTCCGAATATGTAGTTATTCTTTTTAAGTTGGACACGCTCCGACACATACCCGACACGCAATTTGCTATTCTCATTTTTAATTAGTCTATGTCATGAAAAACCCACAATATGCTATTCTCATTTTTTCGTTGGATTTTTCTCTTTAAAGTGTAAAAAATAATATCTTTATGTAATATATGATTTTTTTGTGTACACACATATATAAATAATTATTAATTTATGTATTCAACGTATCCCCCGGGTGTTCATGTCCTAAATTTTGAAAAAATCACGTGTCCGCATATCCGTGTCGTGTCCCGTATATGTATCCGTGCTTCTTAGCCTACAACTAGAATAGTTACAAAGAAACACATCACAATCATGCTATCTATTAACATAGCCTTGGCCATTTCAAGCAAGGCCTTTTGTTCTGCATTTGCACTAGCTTGGCCATGGCATTGAATGATAGGAGCATAGCTCTGACTTCGGCCATTTGTATCACTGATTGGAGCATCACCATATAGGGGTTTTCCACCATTCAAAGAATTTTGCGTTTTTCATCTTTATAGGCCATGAATTTGGCCTTTGGCCCCATGAATTTGGAGGAAGATAGGCCTTGAAAACTGTATCACCTTGGCAATTTTTCTTCTTGCTATTGCTAAACACTTGTCGTTGGAATATTCTTCCTTCTACTTGTTATTTTTCTCTTCAAACCAGGAGATGAGCAAACTGCCCATTTATAGGGGAAGCACCCAAACAGCTATAATTTCCCAACGGTTGTGAAATTGGGTGGAATTTGACATGGGATCTCCCTCCACTTGGTTTAAGGGCAATTTGGTCTCATAATTGTCACTTTTACTGATAATGTTAACGGATATAATGGCTCTTTAACGAGTAGGAGGTCTATGATGTACGGTTGTAAACCACAAGGGAGGACAGTATAATTTCTGAAACGTGAGGGGTGAATCTGTAGTAGTCAGAAACCTCAGGGGAGGTCTATGTAATTTGCCCTTTTAGTTATGCTATTTTGCTTTGCCCATCTTTTTTCTAAGGAGATATCTGTTGCAGGGTAAATGGTGATCTCTACCTACAAGGTATGTTAAGGGGAAGTCTAATATGGTAAAAAGCATGTGTTACATCTGTTTTTTGTTTCTCTTCAAGTTGCGATTGATTAAGATTGAAGGGGAATGCCCTATTGATTTAAAAAACAAAAAAAAATGGTGAATGCCCTTTTGATTTTGGATATTATATCTGGAATTGTCAATCGTCAATCGTCAATTATCTTAGGTTGACCGATAAAAACCCAAGTGTGTTGCCTCAAATCATGATAGCACTGCTTGGGTTTTTTTGTTTTTACTTGCATAAACATGTAGGAGGTACATAATCTGCTACATGTAGAGCTTTAGTCCAACAAACCAATTTTGGGAGATTTGAGTTCGTTGGTGGCATGGTAAAATACAGAAGGGTAAATTTGATTTAGGTTGAGAATGTTATGAGCATATGAGATTGTCCCTTAAGACAATTGTTATTCCTGAATGAGAATATTATGAGCACATGAGATTGTACGTACGTAGCACATGAGATTGTACGTACGTAGTATTGTTATCATCAACTTGTAGCATTGGGTTTTTGAATTTGGTTTACTATTTTATCTATTGACTCAAGGAATCTTAATTTTTTTTCCCACCTAATTATTTGCTTGGTTTTTTTATAATGATTTTGACAAATCTTGTTTACTTTTATCACTCACCCATTTAGAAAAATCAATTGAATGTTTTTTTGATCGGAATCAATTGAAGTTATAATTCGTTTAGTTCTATCTCCTCTTCGTTTATTTTGGGAAACACATTTTTGTCAAAGTGTGATCCATGTAGCTTTTGTTTTGAATCCCAACAATTGAACTAATTAACAGTACCACCTTGCTATTTCATAATCAGTTGCTTTGTTCTTATTTTTTAACAGCAAGGGTAAATGCCTTTTCATCACTGTCACTGCCTTCTCACTTGAGATTTTGTTTTATGCTTTTTTTTGCATGCGAACGGGACCATGAACTGCAATGTCAACGGTTTCACAAAAAATGATAAGGATTTGTGACCAATTTTCAAGCGGCCAAATAGGTAAAAAACAATTGAATGGCTGAATTTCTCCCCCATCTGTTGTCTTTGTTGGTTAAAAATAGATACAACTTTATGCGATTGTTTAGCGGTGATGATATTCTACATCTCTTTGTTCGTGGTATCTGAAAGGGTCAAGCTCTATTGATGAGGGAAAAGAAAAAGCCACCTATGCTAAAGATTCCTTCATGTCTCTTTTTTTTGGTTGTGTTTTGAGTACATAAAATTTAAGCTAATTGAAAATTGGGTGAAACAGTTATAGTATCCCTACCAACTTTACTGTCTTTGTCTTTTTAAAAAAAAGAATTAGTACAAAAGTTCTCAGAATAAAATTTAATACATATCTGTCACCTCTCCATTTATGGGGTTTCTTGACTAAATTTATTGGTTAACAGCGGTAGTTTGTATCTGATCAAGAGAAAAATCCATAACGAATAATTGCTGCGGGTGTCACTTTGAATCCTGTAGTCACTTTCAAAGAACATAAATTAAACTTACAAATTTGGTCTTATAGGGGCAACCGATGAAAGAGAGAAACATTGGGATATTGATCGGTGATAGAAATGAAAAACAACTGCCCTTTCCTAAAGATCTTTTGTTGTTCATGCTCATTTTTCAATAATCTATTGCGATCATGATAATAGGGGCGGAGAAAAGATTTTAGATTATTGTCTCAACATATGCAATTTGAGATGGTTATATATAGTTTCTGTGAATATGTACACTTTTGCAGAAGCACATAGATGCAGTCATCTTTGTTTGCCTTACAATGGGCCAAGATTGACAGAGTGCCTACATTTGAGAGGTTTAGGTCATCTTTGTTTGATGAAAGTGATTGAAGCAAAGTTGATGTTCAAGGAAAAAGAGTAGATGATGTTACTAAGCTTGGTGCTCTAGAACGATGGATGTTGAAAAACTCATCAAACAACATTGAGAATGATAACCTTCTATTGCTGCAGAAAATGAGAAACAGGGAAGATAAACAAATGTTTATATCAAATCCCTAACTTGTTGGCATCAAAGTATTTGTTTATTTTAGATTCAAAATCTTAACTTAGAGATGTATGTTTTTGTTTGTTATCATTTTGATTTGCAGATCTTAAGATGTAAATATAATCTTTTGCTTCCTTTCAAAGACAAGCTTGCCTTTTCTCCTCAGTAGAGTCGTGTGCAGGTGAGCTCTTCTCTTTCGTTTTACTCTACTGATCTTAAATTTTCTTATTTGCACTTTTTTTTTCTCTTTTTGGTGCATGCTGTGTATGTTTATTTCTTGAAATTGAAGGCTTATTTTATCTACGTATTCTGATTGGTGCAGGTCATTGATGTTCTCAATCATGGAACACTCCGAGGTCATTGTTGGGATTTAATACTATTTTCTTCATGCTAGGAGATTAATTTAAAATCAAAATTATATTTGTGCTTTCTAGAGCTGAGATTTCATTTTAAAGACAAAAGAAAAGCATCTTTGCCTATGACATTTGCTAGAGTTGTAAAAATAAAGCAAGGACAAGAAAGGGACATTGTTTTAGTGTCAGATCAGTCATATGATACCATTCACCATGTATCCTTACCCATGCTCAAGCAATCAGTAACAAACCTTGTCTGTATTCATTCCTTAGATATGCCTGTGTGTATCAATACAACTTGTAGTAATGGAAGAGCCAACGTTGCCTACCAAGCCATGTGACAAAATTACCAAATTACCCTCCTCAGATTTGTCTGCCAGTTTTTCCCTTGCATGTGTTGAGATGTGGGTAGTTTAGGTATTTTATCTTTTGCCCTTTTATTTGCGTACGTTTTTGTAGAGGATTACTTTTTCCGAAAGAGTTGTACTGTTTCCTAAATTTTCGGCAAATTTCCTGGTCGTCTTTATCCCTGTTTTCCGTTCTTTTGTCGACTAGGAAAATACAGATGACTGTTGTAGCGGCTGTTGATGTCCTTCGGAGAACTGTGGTCATTTACCAATTGAAGAACTTAGAAACCAGACACACCATAGACGTTTTCGAGCTTTTTGGGGTTTATTTCGCCAATGGCTTCGAATCAGGAAACTGACACTTCTGCCAACATTGTCACCTTCTTCTTGAACACTCATCCGTTTTTATTTTTGGTTATTGTTTTGGGAGCCTTTTCTGTTAGTAATTATCCAATTTACAAATTTTTCAGGCCGAAGAACGTAAGGATCCAGATGATGGGCGCCAACAGTTCTTGCTCAAACTTGAATTTGTCCAGTGTATCACTAATCCTACCTACATCCACTGTTCGCTCTCATCACTTCACTTATTCCTACATTAGTGTTGCATTGAAGGCCTCAATTATTTGGTTATTGGCTTGTGGATATAAACACTTGTGATACGAATTTTTGAAGTAAAACTCTTTGAGTGATTACCAGTTAGGAAGAGATTAATTAGGCCATGTTTGGCTAGAGATTGAGAATCTATTTTCTGGATTCAGTTCTGAAAGACACCGAAACTTGTTTGGTCGACAGCTTCTTAATTTCTTGGGGGTGAACTTTTGAAAAAAAAAAAAGCCTTTCAGGAAAAAAATTCAAATAGATGGTTCCAATTTTTTGCATTTTTTTGGGGGTTCCTATTTTGCCGAGGTAAATCTGCGTTGGTTTTTAGTTTGTATGCTTTGTCATATATCAAATCAAAATAAACACGCGTAATTGTAGTTTTAATTGTGCAGTTCTGGAGGGGCTGAAGTATGCATCTTCACACGAATGGGTGAAGGTTGATGGCTCTGTCGCTACAATTGGTATCACCCATCATGCTCAGGTTTTTCCCTTTCTATCCTTTTAGTAATGCTATGGACCCATACAAACATGGGTTTCTTTCCCTGGTTACCCATATATTTTGATGTTGAAAGCATCAGAGAGATTTGAGGGTTTGTGAGTTTGGGTGGGTGCACACTTGGGATTGGGTGAGAGATTCTAAATCCTCCAAATACAAATCTGTTGCCCGTGGAGTAGGCGATTTGCCGAATTGCGTAAAATCTGTTGTCTCTTTTTTCAATTGGGTGCATGTGTTTTATTTGTGTGTTTTTGTTATTACTTATCAAAAAGTTTGTGTGTTTTGGTTTGGATCCTACAGCAAACACTTGGGACCCACACGCATCAGAGGGACATCTCTATATAAATCATTTCCATTTTTATGTTCCTTCCTATTGTCTATCCCTTTGGATGGTGGGAAATGTTGAGATAAGAAATGGGAGCTCTTTCGCACCCAATCTCACCATTTTTGGGTGAGAAAGGAGAAGGGCCAATAAAAAAATTATTTTTTGTACTTTTCTCTAAATTTCTCTCCAAAATACTCAATACAAATGAGCAATTTGATAAGAAACCATAACCCTTTCCTTTCTTTTCTCATGAAACCCCTCTATTCGAAGGGCTTAATGTCTGTCATAATATTCATTGGAATGAATCCCTGAATTTTGGTTCCCTTAAATAAAATACAATATAAAACTGTCCCACATGATGTGTGCATGACTGGATACTAACCAAATTTGAGGACTGAAGATGTTTGCGAATCACTAAATGTAAAAAAAGAAAAAGAAAGAGAGAGGCTATGGTGTGGCAAAAAATGGGAGAATTTGAACCTACGAGGCGGTTCTTGTATCGAGTTAGAAAAATGTCAAATTTGGCATGTCGAAGCCCCGCGTACACAGCATGGGACAGTTTCTGTCCATAATTTGGATGCATGTAATGTAATCAATTTGACTCAATTTGTTTAATCCAATTATAAAGCAATAAAATAGGTACAATGAAAAGTTGAGACACAAAGT
Source organism: Rhododendron molle (assembly GCA_025413875.1). Classification (NCBI taxonomy): domain Eukaryota; kingdom Viridiplantae; phylum Streptophyta; class Magnoliopsida; order Ericales; family Ericaceae; genus Rhododendron; species Rhododendron molle. The sequence goes on along the minus strand of CM046393.1, from coordinate 30,013,604 downwards.
AAACAAATCTGAGTAGTTTAGGGGATAGAAGTGGAATTACCCTTATATTTTTTATGCTCATAACGCTTAATAAATTTTCCATCAATGGATGTTAGCAATTTGCGGACCCTTGACACAGCATACGAATGAAGAAAGAAAGAAAATCAAAAGAGCTATCACACAAGAACACCAGACTTTACCCAATACTAAGCTTAGGTTGCAGTTGTTTCATTAGGATGGACAACAATGGAAGTTCATGGAATTCACTATATTGCTAGAGTGACATGTCTAAAGAGAAACTACAAAAGTATCCTACATATAGGAAACACTTATTAAATTCTACGTTTAGGAAATTGCTCTTGGAAGTGTAGATGAGGTTAGTTGGTGTCAATCTAGGAAGCGAAGTCCCTTCCAATTGTTCGAATGAAGTCCTTTGAGACAAGTCCTGCAGTAAGTCAATTGTCATTTCCTTTCTTTCACTGGTTCTAGCAAAAGGTGTGATATTTGAGTTACTCATGTGTACGCTTTTATAAGAAATAGAGAAAGGGTGGCGCTAATGCCACGACTCCTTTTACCACTGCCACGACTGTTTTAGAGGTTTGACAATTTTATCCTTGCAGAGAGCTCTGAGTCTCTGACCCACTCTCCTTATTTGTAACCCACTCTCCTTTTTCTTTTCATCTGACCCACTCTCCCTATCTGTAACCCACTCTCCTTTTCCTTTTCATTCTTGACCCACTTTTCTTCTTACTTGCGTAGCATATCATCCCAATGCACATTTCTCTCTCCAACCGACCTCCATCGCCTCCATTTGTATCTGGTTTGAATTTCCAACACAGCAATAGGGGACACTGCAAGCAAAAACAACTCTAGATTATGCCTGCCTTTGGGATGTCCTCCGCTGATCTGTTTACATTACACGACCTCTGCAATCCCAATCACTGCAATACCAATCCCAATGAAAATCCCAAGTAACCACCGATTTGTGTACTGGTAAATTGGAGCAGCTTTTCACCTCTAACACCCTTAATGACTTTGAAATCTATTAGAACGTTCTAATATTTTTGACGCTGTAAGTGTTCCAGTTGCGATCCATTCCAATTTGATTTGCGTGGTTTGATGCCGATTTTGTCGATCATGGTAGCCGCTGCAATTTTGGATTTGGAACATGTAGGACATTAAAAGAAATGAGAGGGGAGAGAAGACAGTGGGTCTGAGAAAGGAGAGAGAGCAAAGAAGTGAGGAGAGAGAAAAGGTGGGTCTGTGAAAGAAAGGGAGAGAAAGAGCCAAAAAGTTGTCTTTGGCTGTGCAGGGCCTTCCCGTGAGGGTAAAGTTGTCAAGTAGCTGAAAGAGTCGTGGCAGGATAGAAAAGAGTTGTGGCATTATCATTTACCATAGAGAAAAACAATAAATTGACTTTTGGGTAATCTTATAATGTATTCGTAACCTTATTCTATTTATTTGGTGATGGAATAATATCTGACCTTTTTGATTGGCTGTACAACTGTGTGAACAATTACGGGCTCAGCAACCTCTAGGTGTGGAACTTCTTTTCAAGCTGTCCTATGTTTGAACCGCAATGGTGAGACTATTTTTAATTCCATTCACCATCACCCCTGGAGGTTGCTAGCCCTGAGACTCTTGCTCATTAATTAGTTAATATATGTGGGTGTGGGACATGGGACTAAAAGTCCACATGTACCATGGGAATTAATCTGGGTGAGGCTATGAACACAATCGCCGCAAAAAATGACCGCAAATCAGCCTGTCGTTGAATGTGTGCCCTGTGTATGGGGCAGCAAAGATGGCATAATTAGATTGAAATTGAGTTAAACTGTGAATGGTGCTGAAGTGCTTGTGACTTTAACTGTTGAACCTTGGGAGGTGATGGCTGCCTTACTTTCTTCCGTTACGTAATATCTATAATAAATTTCAGGATGTTGGCTTATGAGTACGTCAACAATGACAATTTAGAGCAATGGCTTCATGGAGCTATGTGCCAGTATAGATATCTTGCTTGGGAGGGCTCGCATGAAAGTTCTCCTCGGCACTGCAAAGGTGTAAGTTCTTTCTATTAATATGAGTTACCTAAACATTTTTCCTGGGCTTAACTGGTGGTTTACACATGATCTACATGTTGCAGGCTTGCCTACTTACACCAAGCCATTGAGACATCAAGTCGAGCAATATACTGATTGATGATAACTTCAATGCTAAAATATCTGATTTTGGTCTAACCAAGTACCCCGTCTCCGTATATTCGGAACACCGTCATGTCCTCCATTTGACTTTTAATTTATTAAAAATTGCGGGTCTAATGGTTTACTGCTGATTTTTTCAGAGTAGGCTGATTGGACGTCCTTTTATATTATGAATCATTTCAGAGGTTTCGTTTCACTTGCTTGTGGGTTCTTTTTTTTATTTTTTATGTGATTTAACATAACAATGGCCATTAACATTAAGTTTACAATTTGGCATTGGTCCACAACTGTAATAGACACTACACTTATATCAGAAAACAATATTTCTATAACACATAAGATGTGCCCAAAAAACAAATGCCTACTATTTCAAAAGCGAAACTCTTTTCTGCGTCAATAACACCTCGATATTTTTCTACTATGACACTATGAAAACCCAAAATACTTTTTGATACCAATTCATCCAATGAGCACGCGGAAACGTTCGAATTACGGGCATTAGACTAGCTTGTAATAAAAGAGCCAACGCTGCCTGCCAAGCCATGTGGGGAAATTACGGAATTGCCCTTTTAAGTTTTGTCTTCCATTTATTCTTTCATGTGTTCAGCTGTGGGTATTTTAGGTATTGTCTCTTTTCCTTCATTCACGCAAGAACATGTACTTCGTTAGGTGATCGATCGAGAGTGAGGGGAAATAATTGTACTGATTCCTGATTTTCCGCCGTATTTTCTGGCCGTCGTACCTCGTCGTTACCCCTATTTTCCGTTGCTTTGTCGACAAGGTGAAAGTACCTATTGTATATGGCGGAGAGAACCTATTGTATATGGTGGAGAGAAAATGATGAATGGAATCCGAGAAGCTGAAGTTGGAGACCCAAATTGATTCATCGCTCATGGTCTCTCTCTCTCTGATGATAAATTCGATTAGGTTTATACTTATTTATTGTATATGTTTTTTCCCTGACCATTTGAGATTATATTTGTTTTGTGGCTTTAGGGTTTCTTTTTCCCTGTGATCTCAAAATTGAATGTTTTCTTCTGGCTTTTAGGGAAGAAATCAAATCCCAATGACTCAATGAATATCGTTTGGAAGAAATCGATTTCAACTTGACGACCATCAACATCGACGGCCCGTGAATCCAATGGAAGCTAGGTTTCTCCTCAGGTTTAGGCTCTTCAAGCTTCCTTACTTTTTGTGTTTCAATTTTTGTAGTTTCTCCTTTATTTTCTCTTGCCCTATCCCCAAGTTGATGTTTCAGATATATGTAGATAGAGACCATCACAGGATTTTCATTTCAGTTTTTGAAAATTCTGATCTCCCATCTTTCAGTTGATTTGCTTTGGTTCCATTTTGATTTCAGTTGTGAAAGTTCCTCCATGTCATGAAGGAAAGCGTTGGGAGTCGAATGGTTCGTCTCTGCGTGATTCTGATCAAGGTAAATATGCACAGCCTTCTCTCTCTAGCCCTCAACCTTTTACTTAATTTTTTCAGACACGATAGAAGTTTGCTTTTTTTTTTTTGAGTTTGTTTATGCCTAGAGAGTATTCCAATGAAATTTTGGAAGATTTTTATTTATTTATTGGAAGGTCAGACTTAGCTGTTGTATTGTTATTCACTGTTATGTATGTCTATATTTCTCAATTAGTGTATTGCACATGGGACTTTTATCATAATGCTGGATGGTGTTCTCTTCGATTCTCACTACTTGGTAGGTCATATGCATAATTTCTCCCAAATTGGGGTGAACCACCCATTTGTGTGTTCCTTCATGTGTGTTGATTCAAATTTTAAAAGTTCTGTATGCCCATCTCTTCTTCGTAGTTATAGTTGAAGTAGAAAATCTGCTGCCATAAACACAAGTCTTCAACCCCCTACCACACATCAATGCAGATTTCGCCCCTCGTTTGGTCAAATTAGTCTTGCAAAAAAACCAAAATATAAGTGGTGAGTTTGTGTTGGATTTCTAGCAATAATGTAGTGGTTTAAAAGGGCTCTTTTGTACCCTTGGATTTTGAAGACTTCGGTCAGTCACAAGAGGAGGAATAGAGCTCGGAACCTGAGTTATCGAAAAAACACAAGAGGGGGAAATAGGGAAGCTCTTGAGGCTTTGAATAAGTTGAACCAAAAGAAAGTATACAAACTTTTGTATTGACGATGGAGGTTATTTGTTGCCGTTCTTATCACTCGAGATCTGCTTTTACCAAAATTCCCGGTGTCTTTTCTGGATGCCACTCATTTTTCACGATTCTTTTACCTTTTTTTTCCGGCGGCCTTATCTTACTCTTACCTGATTTTCAGGGGACTTACCTCACCTTTCCCCCTTTTTCCTTAGCTTTGTCAACAAGAAAATAGGTACAGTAAGAAATACTCCTCTTCTGCCTAATTTGAGGGATGAAACGTATCCAGTTCCCATAGAAAATGTAAACGAAAATATCAAAGAGAGAGAGAGTGTGTGTGTGTGTGGTGGGGGTGGCGATCAGCGGTGGTGGTGGCCGGGGATGGTGATGGAGGGAAAGATAGAGGTTGCAAAGATTGGAGGAGGAGGAGGAGGATGAAGCCCCAATTTTGAAATCAGATAGCCATACCAGGTATAAATCCAACCCCTAGCTTGATGGCATCAGATCCTAATTGTTTGTTCCAGAATAAAAATCCTAACTTAGAGATGGATGTTTTTGTTTGTTATTTTGATTTGCAGATTTTAAGCTGTAAATCTAATATATTTCACTGCCTTTCAAAGGCAAGCTTGTTTTTCATGTACAGGCGAGCTCCTCTTTCGTTCTACTTTGCAGATTTCGTCTGAAATTTCTTAATCTTCATGTTTTAAACCTTTTTCGGGTGCATGCACTTATGTAGAGGTGGTTCTAGAACTACAGGATACATTTTTTATTCCACCTGAGATGAAGAGAAACTAAAAAGAAAAGTTAATGGTTGGAGAAATGTCATATTGGCTGCTTTTAACAATGACCTCATACATAGTGGAACCCAAACATGGGTATCATTACCAATGCCAGTGGCTGAAGCCCATAATTTTTGTTAGTTAGCAAGTGCTGACAAATTGTTTGTACATGACCTCCATATCAAGCACATGATGTTGCATACTCGTTCCTTTGCCTTGTATGTATATGCAAGATACCGAAGGTTTTTGGATAATGACATTTCTATTTATGCTTTCATTGGGCTCATGAACTGTTATGTTATTTTGCGTTTGAATTGAACCTTGAATTTTGTACACTATTGAAGAAAGGAACTTTGAAGGAGAGTGCAAACTGATTTGAGTTTAATGATAGATATGGGGCATAAGCATAACTGCAGGACTCAAATGTCATTGCATGAAGTTGAATCCAAACCAAACCAAACCGAGCCTTACGTTAAGTCCCTATCAATTGGGGTTGGAAGAAAGAGGACAGATAAAATGACGTCAATTTTGAATCAAATTGGGATGAATTACTTAGTGAGAGCTTTAAGAAATTGCATGTGTAGCAAAATCTCTAATGCCTTGTTTTGAGTTTAGACTTGTGGCAGGATTTGTGGATAGAGAAAAACTGACATATAATAAAGTAGAGCCTCGTTATTTTTCTCTTTTATTTTTTTGATTGAGTGAGGACAGTAATCTATCTTTAAGTTTTGAAATAAATTTGAATAGCTTGGTTTGATTTTAAGTATATGATTTTGAAGTTATTGGTATGGATTAAGGTAAAGCTTGATAAGAAGTTTGTTATTAAGCCCAATACGTGTGTCCTTGACACCTCCTAACCTTGATTTAGGGATCCTCTACTGGCTCCCCTTCAAGCCCCACCCTTCCCCCTTCCCACTAGCCTGCCCCACCCTCTTACTCTCATTTGCCCGCCATTGCTCTAAGCACTCGTGTGCAACTCGCATGTTAATTTGCATCCAAACGACCGCTTATAATTTTAGGGCATTCTGGTCTTTTCCGGATGTACATTGTGACTTGACGAGGTATTAGTCAGCTGATCATCGTACTATTTACTAATAAAAAAAAGATCGTTTTCCAATTCACTGCATGGAGAATGTAGCCAACAAGGCTAAATTAATCATGCCTCACACTTTAGCCCATACTGCCTGGACTATGTCGCATTATAGCCAACAATGCAAACCCTGACTTGTAAAAAACTATAATTGGCCAAAGTTTAGCAGCATATAATCAAATTCATACTTGTTTATTGGGCTATTAAGTCTTTAGCTAAGATGCCGCAGGATGTTGAAGATTTAAGGTTTCAGCACATGTATAACATGTTTGATGGCTGGAAATCTTCTCCAATTTAATGGAGGTTTATCTCAAATGCAGCTTCAATCCTCTGTCAATAAAAGATGTAATCAGTGCAGTTGGATGGGATAATTAAGAAAAAGAGAGTGAGGAATTGTGTCTTGTATGGGATGTGTGGATTTGAGTGATTTCTAATCTCCTCAAATAGTAAAACTGCTGCCCATGCCCATAGACATAGCCAATTGTCGAAGCACGTAAAATCTTTTCTCTGGGTTTGTTGTGCTTATGTATGGGATGTGTGGATTTGAGTGATTTCTAATCTCCTCAAATAGTAAAACTGCTGCCCATGCCCATAGACATAGCCAATTGTCGAAGCACGTAAAATCTTTTCTCTGGGTTTGTTGTGCTTATGTATGTGTCCCTGGAGTCTGACACAGGCTTTAGTACTCTAGGAGTCGTTATTTGACAACTGAACCCTTTTTGTGTGCTCTACAAATAATCTTTTTGTTTTGTCCAGTTTTCACCAGCACAAAACATGAAGAGCTTCATGCAGAGTATAAAGAATTCATTCATGTTTTTCTCTATACCATCAGCATGGCTGATAAAAAAAAGATATGCCATGGCGTTTGTGAAGGAAATACACGCATTACTCAATAGGATAAGTATGCCTATCCTTGGGAAAAGAAATAGAGAAGGTTAAAATGATTGAAGCTCTAGACTCTAGAGTGTGGAGGTTGAGATATACTCTCCCTTATCTACCTCTAAGCCCCAAAGTTTTTCTCAAAGTTTAGAATGTCTTCTCCATTGTGCTATCCTACTGAAGAAGGCATGCCCATGTATTATTTAACGATTCCGTGTTCCTTCTCTCTCTCTCTCTCTCTGATATTTATGCTTCCAGAAAAGTATACAGAGTTGGGACCATCAGGAGATATACACACACACACATCAGCATACACTTACTGTATATCAATAGTAGATTGCTTGCAATAGCTTTGGTTTGAGCCATGTTGATGGACAGATTGATTTTACTCTTTTGTTATCCCCTACAACTTCAGGTGCCGCCAATCTTCGACACCCCAAGACAATGCTTCAGGTTTCTGGGCAGTCAGTTTATTGCGTTAGTAAAGATCTGTTGGGTCAGTGTGCCAATGGGAGGAGTCTTGTTGACAGGTTTATATCTGTTGTTGCATGGAACATATCCACGCTACGCCCTTTGTTGTTTGGGGTTGCTCCGTATAATCCCATTCTTGGAGAAACTCACCATTTCTCTAGAGGCACTCTGGACATACCGTTTCAACAGGTATTTGCTGTAGCCCTTTAATTCTCACTTCTATTTTCTTATTTAACTACTCCACCGGCATGGGGAAGGTGAAACTTGAGGTTCTAAAGATCTCTATTGCACTCGTTTGTGACTACCCCACCAGCATGCAAGACTGCTACGAATAACTCTAAAAGGAGTCATGTCTGTATCACACCTTTATTGGATGCCATATTTGTGGGACACTCGTGCATATGTACTGATACTTGCCATACCTGTCCATACTCCATAGTTTAAATCAATTTTGTTTCAGTTTATGTTGCACGATAATTTCTCTGAAAGAATTGCATACTTTTGGATACTCTGTTGTGTATCCCAATTTTGAGGAAGTTGAGATTGTTACTTTTCTCAAGACTACAATTGGTTGGTAGGACAAATGAAACTTTTACTAATGTTTTGGTCACTGATTATAGAACAAGAAGTAGTGATATAATAGATGAGAGGATGTCGATTTGAAAAATCCTTAAATAATACTTTGTGACTGGCTACTAGCTCTTTAGCTCGTGCCTAGTTCCGTAGTCGGTCTTACCATCTTAAACTTAGCCTTATGCAATTTCAGATGCTATAGAAAGCAAAATTCATGAAGGTTTGCGGATCGTATCCGTGTCATAATTATGTTTAAGTTTTCCATAACTGTGTGTCCCTGTGGTCTCATAGCCCCATCTCATAATTGTATCTTTTCCTTGTATGTTGGCTGAGTTTGGACTGGCTTAACTTAACTCTTTAGTAATTGTCGATTTCATGATTTTTTTTTTTAGTTTTTGGTCAATGTTTGTTCTATCTCAAATGAGAGGAATCCAAAGTAGAACTATATGGGCCAATTTTGGAAAATGCTCGTATAAGAAAAAAGCTGACATTGACGAAAATTGTACCTTTGGGATTCCTTTCACGAACTGGACATATAATAGAATGCTTTGGCTAAACTAATTCCCACTTCTTTCTCATCCCTGATTTTCCTAAAATGTCTGAACTTCTGTGTATTGTGCTTATAGGTTTCTAATCACCCACCGGTATCTTGACTTCTTGCAACTGATGACAAAAATGGAATTGAAATGATATGGTGCCATCATATTGTCCCGAAATTCAATGGTACTCATTTTCTGCAATGCTAGACCTTTTTCAACTATTTTGGCATAGGAAATCATTACAAGGGACTTGAATTTGTAGTTCTCGTGGGTTTATGCTCACTTACACAAGATTAAACATGCTTAGAGGCTCTTTGACATAAATGCTAAGAAGTGCAAAAACTCCCAAGTAGGTGCGACGTTCGACAGATGCTGACACTCGCTAGACATTTCATGTCAGACACACATCCCCAAATGTGTCCTCATCTCTTCCAAGGATTTATATATCTAAGTCCTTTGGACACTCAATAGGGACATTTCCATCACTTAAAGACACGTTAAATACATTGGATTTTGGAAGAAACTGTTGGTTTCAATACTAAAATTGAATTAACTTGCATTTGTATCTATCAAACTCCTGTTCCGAAACTATGAATATTTTGATTCCTTAAGCCTAAAAATTGCTGACTTTCTTTATGGGAATTGAGAAAGCTATCTAAAACAGATGCTTGGTCTGTTAGCTTATTTTTGATATTTGTTGAAAATTATTGTGATGGCATATCCTGATATTATTTTTGGGTTAAGTACATGTCCTGATTTTTAAGGCAGAAAATTCAATTGTCGTCCAATAATCTTTTAGCACGTTAGTTTTAGCTTTATTCTAGTAAATATGTTGTTCTTTCAATTGTTTTTTGACCTACTTCCACTTAAAATCAGCCCCTTTTGGCCTTTCCACACGACTCCTTTTTCAGTGGACTAGAATGTGCATTTGTTTCAAGATCCACTGAAAACATACAGATTCTGGAGTTGATGGTACTGTTGTTGATTCTCTTTCATTGCATTGAAACATGTGAACATTTTGGTTTCATGCATATGTACATGTACTATTTTGATGGTTGCTAAGATCATTGGTTAACAAAGGGAATTAGGATTTAATACTTGCGTCTTCAGCGTGGCCGTCCAAACATATACGCAGATCATTACAAGTTATGTTTGGTACACAAATATATTTGCGAATGCAGTTGCTGGCACTTCATCGTTCTGTTAGAACATGAATCTCTAGATGTGAATAGATCAGTACAATCAGGAACATGTGAATGGTCTTGAATGAGGGTGAACGATAGAAGTTATGTTTGGTACACATATATTTCAATTGTTTTGTTCACCCTCACCAAACGAGTGTGAACGTTACCCTCACTCCTATTGGTTGTTTCTAACTTGTAGACCCTACCAAGTTTAGCCACAATTTATGGAAGTGTAATTGATTTGGTATCTTCCTATTGGGAAAATTATCCCATGCATTGCAAGAGAGAAAACGCTTGGGGAATAGTCGGAGAAGAAGATTAATTAGGTAACGGATTACCCGGGGGTAGTTTCTGACGAACCCAAATTAAGAACAGATTTCCATTACATGCTTTTGTTCACGAGGATAAATCAATTGAGATTGGGGCTTCTTTGAAGAGGATAAATCCATTGAGGACAAAGGGAGAAGTCATTGTAATGGAGGAAATCTGTGACTTGTGTTTGGATAATATCCAGCAACTTTGTCGAAGCGGAGGAATCCAACGATAACTTGAAGCCAAACTCTACCGATGTAAATGATTCAGGTCTTGTTTTACTTTTTTCTTCTTCTTCTGGATCAGCTAATAAGATGATTTAATTCTATTCTTCATCTATTGAAAATTACATGCTCTTGTTTCTTACCAACTTAGCACTAAGGTATTTAAGTCTATATGGTGTGTGAATTTATCGCTAATCTTATGATCATATACGCAGAATTTCTGGAACTTAGAGATACCATGAATCTGGAGTCAAGTTATGATGAGAAAATTGGTGAAATTAATGAATGGTATAATGGGCGTGATGAACTAGAAAGATGATCTTAGCACACATTTTAAATCCATAACTGAAGATTTTTGATGAAATTTTATGCTCAATGAAATGTTACAAGGTGATTATGATTATGATTAGATGATATTCAGCCATTCAGGTGTGTCATTGACCAATGCTTATTTAAGGATGTAGTATCTAACAGTTTGTATCTTCAGCTCTGAACTTATTGTGAGTAATATTTCATGTGCTATATCATTATGTACCATACTCCATTTTCATATTGTTCGTTTTCTACTTATCATCACTAGAAGAACAAATACATTACCAAAAACAGATACCAACATTATTAGGCCAAACACTATACGTATATCAACTTCTTAACTACCAATTACACCAATAAATTTCTTATATTTCAAGAACTGAAACTGATTGATTTGTGCTTCAATAATCTCTTGCTATTTCTCTACTATCATCACTACGAAAACCAAAAACACTTCCCGATGCCAATTCATTTAGTGAGCACCCGGAAACGTGCGAAGCACGGGCATGACACTAGTTATTATATACATACATGCCTATATATATTTTATGTATGTGTACGTATATGCTTTTAGAGGAGTGTATAGAGGAATGTGCTTTTGAAGAGTACCATTTGATCTCTTCTGAAAAATGACTTCATAAGTACACATGTTTTTTTTTCCCACTAAAATTCAGTCATTGTTGGTTTTCGCAATATCTAATCAAAGATATGCTATTTTCTATGATGGCCTTTTCGGTCGCTCCTCTTGTTTGTGGTGTAATATACACTACTTCACTGAATACATGCACACTTTTGCTGTTTGGGGAATTGAAATGGAAAATGATAAGTACATTGAACAATTATTGGAGCCTATTTGTATGCAAGAGATGAACCCATTTTGTATGCATGATGTACAGTTTCTTGAGTTCTGCCTGCATATGGTGTCCTTATTGAGAAACTTTTGATCGGAGAAAGTCCGTCTTACATTGTCTCCTTCCTGTGGCAGTTTGCAATCACTTTAAGATGTTCTCTTAGAGCATCTTCACTCCCTACTCAAACTCAAAATTTGAGTAAAAATCCTTAAAAGGCTCCTCCACTCCTTACTCAAACTCAAAATTTGAACTCAAATTAGGTTAGACTCAAACCCTTGCTCAATTTTAAAGGCTAATTTGACAACCTTGTATTTACAACTTTGCCATAATGAAGTTTTTACTCAAATTTTGTGCTTGGATTTGAGTTTGCCCATTGGAGCACACAATACCAAATGAAGCTTCTACTCATATTTTTACTCAAATTTGAGTAAGGGGTGGAAATGCTTTAATGACTCTTCTAAAGAAATGGTCAGTTCTAAACCCTTGCTTGCTGTGCATTATCTTCTGCTTGGATATAGAAGTTGATCTCTAGGAAAGAATTGTAGCTTTCTGTTGGGAGAATACAAGCAGAGTTTGCTACAGTGTTGGCGCAAAGCATATGGTTCCCTATTAACCAAACCACAAGCTCGGCTTCAATCATTTCGTACTCCCAAGATGAAGGAGGATATCATACGTATATTGTTGAGTTCAAGGTCGGTGATGGGTGTAACGACACTGCCAAGGACACCATGAACTCTTACACGGCTACTTCGGAAGTTATGTAGTCTTTGAGTGTTACGATTTTGGATTTGTGTTTACTGTTTAGTGGAAATTGTGAAGTTGGCAAAATGTTTATATATCTTTTTTGTCCGTGTATTAAACAATATAGTTTTATAATTCTGGAGTGTTGTGGGCGGCTGTGTCTCAGACATAAAGTACTTTGGTGAGATGGAGGGGCTCAAGGGAAGACCATGAATTGATACATCTGCAATTGGAGTCAGACACCAGTAAATCGAACTGTAATGAATCCAAACATTCTATGCTTGATGATACATTTTGAGAAAGATGAACTGAGGAATCAGGGTGACCCAAATAAAGAGGAGGGTGCATTCAGCAATTTGGAGAAGCAGATAAAGAATACTGAAACTTACTGTTTGGTAAGTCCTTTTGACTTGCGTAAATCCCATGGACTTGCTTATTGATTTCCAAAACCAAAATGATTGACTTGGACTCCCGCCTTCTATAAACATTGTTTTTTGAAGTGCAATGATTTGGGTCTTGGTTCATCTTGGATGCAGGTAGCTAAAGATCCTGAGGACATTCTTTTGAATGATAGCATACCTGAAGAGGTGAAAATCAGTGTGTGATGACTATGATAGAAAGGTATATGATTCATTGCAATATGACTACTTCCTTACCTTTGAGCCATAGGCAGAGTTAGAGGTCTCCACTCAAAGTTTAAATTTTCCTTGAAAGTTTGAGTATGATTGTGAGTTCTTTTAGTATAACTGGTACGCTAGTCTCTTGTAATGCAAAAAGTTTGGTTTGATCTAGGAAAAGTTCAAGTAATCTTACAGTCATGGATTTTTTGCTATCTTTCATAGACAAGAAATAAGTCCATAGGTGTTTTAGAAAAGGCTTATTGCTTTGAAGGAGGGGTTGCTACATACATAAGTTTGCGAATTCTCACTATCTCAAAGACTTGAATCTCAAATGAGTATAAAAGCTGGTAAATTGCCTCTCTCCACTAACCTACAAGTTCATTGTTCAATGTTCTCATGGTGTTCTTTTTACTCAGTTCTATCTTCTTTGGGTAGTAAAGAGTCCGAAAAGGTACTAAATACAAATAGACCTCTGTTGGAAGATTTAAATTTAGAGCACAAAGCCTACAAACCCATGTTTTACGGTTAACTTTGTGTATTTGTTTTGGTTAGTTGAAATATAGATCTAGTTGGTGAAATTAAATATACCTGCTGCTCTTCCATGCTTATGGATTAAATACATCATCTCCTAAAGCATTTTTGTACGCACCCCAAATTTTACATAAAATCCCTCCAACACTATTATATGACTCTGTCACCTCTTGGCTTACAAGTAACTTGTTCTTGACAAGATTCATGTATTACTTTGTGATGTCACTCTATTTATCATAGATTTCTCCATTGTGCTTGTTATAGACCTATGGGATCACATAAACTCTTCTATGCATATTTCTATGGTCTACAAAGCTTAAGAGTCTGTATATACTTTCAAAGTTGATCTTATAGTTTCCAAACTGAATCAAAGGTTATGGGCAAGAATAACCTGCATATATGTATACAATGGTCTGGGGTAGAACTCAACCCCAAAAACTAGCTCATGAAGTGAGGATGCCCTCGCACTTTTGTACTTTCATATTACTTTGGTACCTAGGCAATGTGGAATTTTGCTTCCTACCCTCCCTCACGCACAATGTGCTCACTCAGCAGCACCTGTTGCATGCAGGCCAAAGACAAGCACCCTAACCATATATGGTACCTAGCTCTGGTACCATGTTAAGTTACCAATTATCCCAAAAGCTGTTAGGAAATGGGCCCAACAACGTATATCAGGCTATTCAACACCCTCCCTCTTGTGCAAGGCCTTGCAAGTGGAGCATTTTTAGAGATAGAGAAAAAATGATGCCTATGAGAGATACAACTATGGGGGGGGACAAAAGCAAATGGGAAGACTTGAACCCATCTTTCACAGCCAGAGCTCTTATACCATGTTACACGGTCTTGGGTAGAACTTAACCCCAAAAGCTAGCTTATGAATGTGGTCCATGTCTTTAAATTTCAAAGCTTTGCGTTGCTATGAATGTGGTAGTCTTTAAATGTTGTTCTTGTCCTTGTCATGCTATCATTGTTTCTACCCTAGACGTACATATAAATTGGAACATTCTATTTGTCTCACATTGACATTATCTTCACTGTCATTTGTGAAAGCTCCTTGTCAATTATTCATCAACGTACTGTCTCAAAGTCCCATTCAGTGCAAATGAAAAAATTGAAGAATAAAAGGTTGGGGACAATTTTGTACTTGTGAGAGAAAAAAAAGGGTCCATACGCTTGAATGATACTTTGAGCTTTACTGGGTAGGGTTTATACATAGTGTCTACATTTGTATATTTTCTCAAAACTATTTCAAATGCGCATTTGCTCATTGCCTGTGAGGGATTTATTGTGTCGGTGAACTTTCCTTTTGTTTGGTGCCCAATCTTATTTTGTTATATCGTCTGTAGGGCATCCTAGATGAAGCTTAAAACGGATTTGGCTCGAGCAAAGAAAGGGAAGCCAAAGAAGAACCTCAACCCTGAAGCGTAACACCAGACCGGTGCATGCAGCATGAAGTTCCAATCGAGTAGGTGACCATTTTTGCGAGTGCTTGTTTATTTTCTTCCTAGAAATTTTCTGTCTATGGGTGGAAATATCTTGAATTAAGTCATGTTTTGCTTATTGTCCTATATGGTATGCAGATTTTCAACAAGTCTCTTATGGCAAATTTTGTCTATGGGCAATGGATGTTGATCCCAGCTTCATATTTTCTGTTCTTTCGCCCCCACTCTTCCCCTTGTCTCTCACTTGAAAATATTCGTAGTTATTCATTTTACTGTTCATAGGAAGTCCATCTTGTATGCAGCATCTCCGTCTCATTATGGGTTGAGTCATCCCCTAATTTTCTTTTCCTTTTTCCATTTTATGTTCTTTTTTATCAATTGAAACTGACTTTCAGGTTTTTGTGTAAACCTCGACGTATAGTTTATAGGCCAATAACACTATCACTTCCACCATATGAAGTTTTAGATTGCTCTCTCATGGAAATCACCTAGAAAGTTAGCTACATTTGTTGTGATTTCTTGAATCTTTTCCTTTAATAGGTTTTGATGTTGGCTGAAGATTTTGCTACACATGTTGTGGATGCAACTGCTCTGATTCATTGGTGGATTCAGAGGTTCCTCTCTTTTTCTTTTTGTGAAATGCAAAATAAGGTTGCAAATGGTGGAGAACCTTTAATCTCTTTGTCTACAGGAAATGCTAGCAGTAGAGTTGCCTGCTTGAACAAGTGTTATGGTTTTACTTTACCTTAACAAGTGTAAATGTGAGAAGGGCAGGAGTTGTTTGAGCTTTGATCCTTTTTTTTTTTTGGGTGGGTTTAGTATGTGGTAGTTATGTGAATGCTGTATTTGGTGGGTTTATTGAAGAGAAAGCAAGTTCACGAGTCTGATGAGATAGATGTATTATATTGGTTTTAGTATACTCATTTGAGTGGAAAAACATACAACTTGAATAGGGTGCATTGATTCCCTGAATGCAATGTACAGGTAAATAGAGGCAATTCTGATTTTGTGCAGTTAATTCTAATTTTCTGGGACATTTAAAATGCATCATAAGAAAACATATTTTGCATTTAGCGTTCTTTGATTTGTTGTATAGCTTGGCAGTAAAAATTGTGGGTAAACATTTCACATTCGTAGAACTTGTTTTTATAGCTTTAAAGAGAATTTTGGGGAGCTATTTTGTGTCGTGTACGTTCGCATGTGTCTTCAAGCACGAGAATTCTTAACAAAAAGACTTCCCAGAAAATTTGTTCGCAGGTGGTCAATAGAGAAGGATAGTTTTATTTTATTGACTTTGGAACGTGTTGCGCTGTGCCTAAAGGCACAAGCAACTCCTAGTTATCAATAGGTGGTCTCGACATTAAACATTGGTGTGCCATGTACATAAAATTGGTGTTGGTAAAGAAAATTTGATTGCGGCCATTGCTGACCATTGAACATGTAAGAGTGTATTGTCGTTCATAAACTTTTGTGGTATGTTGTTCAGTAATGGGTGTCTCTGTCCTATTCGTTCTCTTTAGGTATTTAAATAATAGTGTTTGTTCTCTTTAGGTATTTAGTGTTACAGAAAATCAATCTTGGAATATGATTTTTTGTTATAATGCACACTCGGAAAATATAATTGAAATTTGGTGGATTCTCTTCAAGCTTAGTGAGAAAAAAAATTATTGGAAAGGGTTTTGGGGTGTGGATAATAACAAGACCTGGGATACTCGAGTAGGTTATATGCTTGTCAGGGCTGATGTTTGGAAATGACATTAATTGGAATTAGGATTGACTGATTTTTCAATGTTCTAAGTATGATCACCGATCGATTTGTTTTTATGTAGGTTATTACCACGAGCTACCACAAAAAACGCCTGTGTTGACTTATACATTCTCATTGTCAAGTTGTGATTATCTAAGAGCATGGTATGATCACAGATCGTTTTGGTAGTTAGGTATGAGTTTCATTGGTCTTCAAGTAAGTGATGTTATAACATAATGGGGCATCGATGAGAAATTTGATCTGCTTAGATCTACATCAATTTAGTATTGGAACATTCTAACTGTTAGTCCTGGATTTTCCTGAATGCAGAAACCTCTTAAGCAGCTACTCCATCTCTATTTAATTCACAAGCTGTGGACAATATAGTGTTGTGCTTCAAGAGGAACACGATCTGAATCTGATCCGCTTTATTAGGGTAAGCACATTCTATTTTCCTTTTTTGTGGGACGAAAAATTCTTCTCACACATATATTTTTTTTTAACACTTGGACAAAGAAATGGAGAAGGCAAAGTCCAAGGGAAAATAGAAAGTCATCTATGCAAATAAGGGAAAAGATAATGCATGTCTGGTGGTATGATTCTTTAACCATTCATTTATCCTTTTGTTTTTGTAGTAATATCCACCATTTAACATGATTAGTGGTGTGGTGATCCCATTCCATTTATTTATCTACCCCTTCTTAGTAAAACATTTATAATCTATGGTATTTCTTTACAGATTGGACATCTTCGAGAGAAAAATGTCGTTGGTGTTGTGATCCGAGAGGAGCAAGACCTTGACATGGTGCAGGCAAAGTCCAAGGGAAAAGAGAAATTAGTCTCTGCTAGGGAAAAGAAAACACATTTCCAGTGGTATGATTCTTTAGCCGTTCTTTTGAATTTTATTTTTGCCATTTCTTATCAAATCGGAATGAATAGTGTTCAAGCCAATGAGTAGTTTTAAGTACAGCTGTTAGTTGTTAATTTTTATTGAGTTTTCTTAGAATGTCTTCTTTGAGCATGTTGAAACAACTTGATTACACAACTCTCCTTTTTAGGGAACAAGGTCTAACTTTTTTGCTCATATTTTAGAGGACTAATGGTAACACGATATCAAAAGTTTCATTGGCTCAATGTAAAAGGTGAGGACAAGAAAGAAGTGAAAAAAATTGCACTTTGTATCAATCAGAGCAACACTTGCGACGAGAGAGAGATAGAGCGCTATTGTGCATCCAACCGAGAAAAGCAACATACTTCCCCTCAAATTGTGTAGACAATCCAAGGGTTTTTTTTCAAATTGTGTTCACGTACTAATGTTTTCTGTGTTTTAAGGGCTGAGAATGAACTTTAATGTTGAATGGAAAATTAGATTTTATACTTTCCCCTCAATAAACGTCAAGTCTAGAGCCTACCAAACCTTACTTTCAGTGAACTATTATCAAAAGGTGGTCTGTACATTAAACATTGGTGTGCCATGTGTACAAAATTTTGTAGGTAAAGAAAATTTGATTGCGGCATCAAGTATCGATGCTTTAACACAATGGGCATTGATGAGAAATTGAGATCTGGTTAGCTCTACATCATTTTAGTATTGATACATTATAACAGGTTGTCCTAGAATATCGTAGAGCCTACCAAACCCCTCACCTGCTTCAGACCACTCTTTACCCAATGGACACGCAACCTCTGTTTTTCTCTCACCCCTGTTTCATCCACACAACCAAACGTCTCTCTGATGTTTCTCTCTTTCGTCTAAAACCCACACACATAGTCTCTCTCTCTCTCTCTCTCGTAACACCCACTTGCCAATCTAACCATCTGTTTCTATATCTTACCCAGAGGGGACACCACTAACAGAAGTTGCCGCTAAATCTTCAGGTAATCAGATTTTTGAACTTTCGAATCTATCCAATCCTATCTTCCAAATGGGGTTTCTATTTTTCCGGATTCACTTGCATCTAGTCTTGTCACACCACTAACAGAAGTTGCCGTTAAATCTTCAGGTAATCAGATTTTTGAACTTTCGAATCTATCCAATCCTATCTTCCAAATGGGGTTTCTATTTTTCCGGATTCACTTGCATCTAGTCTTGTCTTTGCATGTAGTCCTAACTTTTTCGATTTTAGTGCTTTAGTCCTATGGGGAATGGGGGTTTTTGAGTTGAATCTGCTACATTCGATTCCTTTGCATCTAATCCTTTCTTTGCTTGCAGATTTGAAATCACTGGGGTCCTAGCTTTGTAATTTTTCATGCACATAAGGTGTCCACCAATCTCATCTTCTGTTTTAGTTTTCCCCCTTTTGCTAGCATCTTTTATGTCTGTTTTTATTACCGTTTACTGTTTTGAAAATTGGTTGGACTCTTCAAGCTTAGTGAAAAAAGAAGATTGCTTGCATGAAGGTCAGAATACCATAGAATTCTAATCAGAAAATTAGAGGTTTGGATTTTGCAATTAGAGGTTAGAATATGATATTGGGGCTTATAAACCTTAGAAAATAGAATCCTGAAAAAGCGTTGGGGCTTATAAACCTAGAATGGTTGAGCATACATTTGAATACGGCACTTCCAGAACTTGATTAGACTCGGAGTATAGCTTAAAGGTTGTATCATCTTTTTTTAACTGTCATCATTTGATTGGTAAGAAAATGTTATCAATTTAGTGGATAGGTGGATGTGGTTGGAAAACTCATTGAAGGGGCATAATAATAAAAATTTAAACCATACAATTGAGGTTGTGAAGAATTAATCTATCAGGCATCTCACTTTCAGTGAACTATTATCAAAAGGTGGTCTGTACATTAAACATTGGTGTGCCATGTGTACAAAATTTTGTAGGTAAAGAAAATTTGATTGCGGCATCAAGTATCGATGCTTTAACACTATGGGCATTGATGAGAAATTGAGATCTGGTTAGCTCTACATCATTTTAGTATTGATACATTATAACAGGTTGTCCTAGAATATCGTGACTGTAGAAACCTCCTAAGTAGCTACTAAGTCTCCATTCAATTCACAAGCTATGGACGATATCTTCAGAAACATAGGTGTTATGCTTTGAGAGGAATGCGATCTAAATCTGATCCCCTTTTTTAGGGTAAGCATATTCTATTTTCCTTTTGTGGGACAAAATGTTCTTCTCACATGTATATTTTTTTGGGTTATTTACCGAAACATCCCTTAACGTTTACCCGTTTTTCACGGACACCCCCTCCATGAATTCTCACTACGGCGAGACCCCCTCATTAAAGTTTTCGTTTGGGGGACCTAACGCCGTTGGACAGAATGACTGAAAAGACCAATTTACCCTCTCTTATATATAGGCAATACTTATTTTTTTTCTTCCCACACCTCATTATCTCCACCACACACAACGACCACTCTCTTTCTCTCTCTCTCTCGTACCCCCACCCTCTCTCCCACCACCACCGCACCGGGCGTTGCCTCGCAGGCCGTTCCCCCCGCCCGACTCCTCCGACTCCTCCTCACGCGGCACCAGTCTCCCTTGCGCGGCGACTCCGCTTCTGAGTCATAATTCGTCGATCGATAAGTCAAAATTAACGGTGGTGGAGGAGGACGTTAACGGCGTTGGAGTTCAGGAGGGGAAGTCGAAGATCTACTTACGACTGCGTGGGAAAAATAAGCGTGATGATTGGGCTTTTGTTTGATTTTGTATTTCATTCTGGTTTATAGGGTTTTTTTTTTTTTTGATTTTTTGATGCTAATAGGGATTTTGCATCTGATTCTATTGGTTCGTAGGAATTTTGTATTTGATTCTGCAGTATTACGTCGATTTCGAGTTCGATCTGTGGGTTTTTGGTTGATTTTGAGTTTGATAGGTGTAGTTTTTGATTCAAAAGTTGTTGGGTCCAGTAGATTGTGGTGGTCGTCGGCGAGGTCTCCGACGTCCATGGTGGTTGCAGTTTGTTGCAGTTTGGAGGTGCAGAAATGGGTTTGCTTTGGGGTGTGGGTTTTCTCTCTCTCTTGACTGTCGGATGCATGTGGTGGTGGACCAGTGGGTGACATTATAGGAGAAGTAATTGATGGAAAAATATTTGAGGAAGTGTATGGCGGTGATAAGTTGTACTCCGGGTGGTGGGTGGTGGTGCGTGGTGGTTGTCTGCAAAAATGGATTCTAATGACGGCGCCTCCTCCTTTTTCTTGCAAGGGAGCCACTCGCTTTGCACGCGCCACCGTCGACTGGCGCGTGCGATGTCCTCCGGACACCTCCGGCGACAATCTGAGTACCTCCGAGATCGTCTCGACGAGAAGATTCTGACCCTGTGCTCCAATCTTCAATCCGAGCAACCTCACCCTCGGGCTTTGCAAAACAGTCTCTCCGCCGCCGCGCGCAGCCTTTGACCGGCGATTGCCGCCACCTCCGAGCTCCTCCTGCGTATCCGCGGTCGTCTCGACGAGACGAACACAACTCTGTGTTCAAAACCTCCGTTCAACCACTTCTGCTCTAAGCTCCAGTAAGTTGCTCCGACGCCTTCTCCCGCCGCCCGCTTCGTTCGAACAGCTCGTGCGCCTTCCTCCGATGACGAAACTCTACCCCGTCACCGCCACTGAGCTCGTCTAGCTCAGTGAGACACACAAAACCCACCGGTCAAAATCGAGTTTTGACACTTCAATTCGGACCACCAACGCCGGAGATACTCATTAGGGGCAATATTGGAACATTATATTACTTTTGAAATAATTTCAGTAAAAAAATTAACAGAACTTAACGGAACTCTAACGGAAGGGGTGTACGGGACAAAAAAACTTTAATGAGGGGGTCTCGCCATAGCGAGAATTCGTGGAGGGGTGTCCGTGAAAAACGGGTAAATGTTAAGGGGTGTTTCGGTAAATAACCCTATTTTTTTTTTAAAACACTAGGAAAAAGAAATGGAGAAGGCAAAGTTCAAGGGAAAAGAGAGTAGAGCAAATAAGGGAAAAAATAATGCATGTACGGTGGTATGATTCTTTAGCCATTCTTTTGCCTTTATTTTTGTCCTTTCTTAACAAATCAGAATGAATATTGTTCAAGCTAATGAGTAGTTTTAAGACATGTGTACAACTTTTAGTAGTTAAGGATGGAGCTATGTGAGCGTCGTTCAACCCCTTGCCCTATACGGGACAAGGTTTATCATTTTGCAATAATCTAACATGTTCAGATCCCAAGATAATTGTAATCCATCTCGTAAAGCGCAAAAAAACTACATAGATAAGACATAATTGTTGGTTGATAACATGCTAGCCTTTCTATATGAAATGCTGGAAATGATTTGCCTACAGTCGCTCGCACCTATTTATGATCTTTCTTGGCCTGATGGAGCTATGCGAGCGTCGTTCAACCCCTTGCCCTATACGGGGCAAGGTTTATCATTTTGCAATAATCTAACATGTTCAGATCCCAAGATAATTGTAATCCATCTCGTAAAGCGCAAAAAAACTATATAGATGAGACATAATTGTTGGTTGATAACATGCTAGCCTTTCTATGTGAAATGCTGGAAATGATTTGCCTACAGTCGCTCGCACCTATTTATGATCTTTCTTGGCCTAATTAGACACATGTCAAGTTTATGAGGAGAATCTGGGATTAAACTTCCAAAGTTATTTCCCTGCTTTTCTCTTCTTGAATTTCACTTTCCTTCCTCTAAGTTATGCATGCATTTGATGTCGATAAGAGCAATAACCTTCCTTTTCATAAATAGTTTGTGGCTGATTTTTGTCATGATCTTTGTCCAACCATTCAGTGTTTTTTTTTTTTTTTTAAATCATTTAAAAAATGCCTCCAAGGCATCCAACCCTTCAGCTGCTACAGTAGTATTTTGTCTTTTCTATTTCCAGCCCCCATGCTCTCAAAATTTAATTTTTTCCACACGTTACGGAACTTTGCATTGGTTTAGCTTAAATATTTTTTGGGGTTTTGGACATTGTTAAATGATTGGTCGGCATAAACTAGCTTAAATTGCCTGTTTTGTTTCTATTACCTTCTAGGTTGGTACACATCTGAGATTTGCAGTTTGTGGAAGTAGTTAGTTAACCATTATTTCTTTTATTTGAAACTATTTTTTCCCCATATTTATAGGTAGATGTTCCAAAGAAGGTTAAGAAATGGAACATTCCTGTAGCTGACATGGATTATAGAGGAGTGGCTGCTTGGCGATGTTCAAAAAACAGTGGAATAGAAGTTTAAATTGGCTTTACAGGATCTTGTAAAGGAAGAAACCAAAGACGGAACGTATTTAGCAGCTACAAAAACCTACAATTTCATATACTACATATAAATTACATGTATATTTGTCTATATGGCTTATCTCAAAAGTTATTGTCTATGATTACCCCTCAATGGATAGTGCTGTGCACGTAGCCCTTATCTTAAATGGTGATTGTTTCTGTGGGTGATGATAATGAGGGATTATGTCAGTCAATTTTTGTTAGCGGTGAAAGTGGTGCTGGTAAAATAGAAATAGGAGTCTCCTCCCATCAGCTCGGAACAAGCAACAACTGCAACACAGCTTAAGATACATATCTGCACCATGTATACCAACTACTCAAAACTTATTCCAACCAATTTCCAATCAACGGGCATGACATACGTGTTGTGCACGTAGCCCTTCTCCTAGTTTAGTATCAAATATTGTATGGAGAGATTTGTCAAGACAATTATTGATTTTCTCGAGTAAACGTATATCACATAAGTAACAGGGATGGCAAAATCGACAAATACTCATACCGCGTTGGTTATTAAAATTTCATACATGGTGTGTATTGAAGCCATAATGCTTGGTTATCGAACACTGGAAAGGAAATATCAAATAGTACTAAAATTTATCTAGGCATTAAAAAAATATTGGTCATAAATGGAAAAGGTAATTGGCACTATGTTGGACATGCTCAAGGGATATATTAGTATGTAAAGTCTTAAGGTAAAGCTAAGAACTGGTATCATTGATATGATTATAGTCGTATTATGTTTTCTGAACGTGGTATTTTACTTCATAAATTTACAATTTCCTCTTTAGTTGATGCCGATAACGTGCAATATTTATAGCGAGTTGCAGAAACTTCATAAACAACTGGTGCTAGGAGGTTTTTTGACAGAAGCTGAGTTTTGGGCGACAAGGAAGGTTAGTTGTTATTTAACTTTCTCCAGTAACCAAATGTTATCATAGAAAGGACTACCCCAATATTGTTGTTTCTTTGGCATTGATTTTTCGTTTGAAAGGTTTGTGCTTAGGAGGTGCTCCATGTTCTCTCCAATACAGTACCTGGATGATTGTGAGGGAATGATAGAAAATTATCTATGCGAATTGAATGCAGAAGTTCCTGGATGGGGACACCAGCAGGGTAACAAGACAGCTGGCAGGATTCAAAAGTGCCATGTTAGCAGATGTCAAACCGCCAGCTGATGGTCGGGTACAACATAGATCTCTATCTCGCTCTTTGTGTGTTAGATTGTGCACCCTAATGCGTGTGTTCATTTGCATAATATTTGCATGTATTGGTGTTGAATCAGAACACTTAGATTACAAGCAATCCCTCATTGAATCCATAGTTTATATGATGCTATACAAGTCTTGCTAACAACTGATGATAACCATGTTGTGGCATCCCAGGCAAGTAACAACTAAGGTTTATGGAAGTTGTATATTGAGTTCTTACACGTTTATTTAGTTTAGAGTAGGCAATTAATCTGTTGTGGCTCAATAATCAACTTATTTCTTTTTCTTATGAATGAAAGTTCATATTAGCTCTAAGGTGTGCTTTTTCAAACATGTGCTTTGAGTTTGGAATTTCTTTGTTCCCTGCGAATTACAGGGGTTATGTTTTTTATAAGTAAGATTTTGGACTCTTTTTTACCTTTCTATGCAACGCTATGAAAACCTTATTTGTACTTGTTCCCTTTTCAGTTAAATCGAGTTACATTTAACTTGACACCGGTCCACTAGGTAGCTCACTCACCTTTTTTTATATATGCTTCCCTTAGGCCATCCACAGTGGTATAATCAAAAAAGGATAACCAAAAGTTGACACATCAGCTTTTGATTATTCACTTAAGTGGTTGCTAAGCTTAATAATGTTGAGCTTCACAATGGTCACTTCTAATCCATAACCAAAATAAGGATCCACTACAATTTCATTCTCTCTACCCCTCTGTTTCCTACCATTCACTTCCTTCCATTTAAGTTTTTTTTTTTTGGCAAAAATATATCGATTTCCTCTCTTAATTTTGGGGAAAAATCTGGTGACTTTCTTCCCTCCTATTATGAATTTTTTTTTGGGAAAAAAAATAGAAACGGGAAAAAAAAGTGAAATACCTTAATCCGGCGATGATGGGTTGAATTGTAGATGATCGAGAGATATGAGCTTCACTTTTTGAGGGGAAGAAAGAGAAATAATTGTGAGTGAAACAAAGAAGATATAGAGTAGGCGAAAAAGACAAGAAAAAAAATACCAATTGAAACACGCGTGTATACAAATTTTGGAACAAGTTAACTTATGTGGTGTAGAGTCCACAAATTTTGATTATTGAAAAAGGTTGCTAGTTTTGGTTATCCAAAGTCCAAAATTTGATTATTTCTAAGGATGTTGGTAAGTTTGATTATACCATTGTGAGTCATCTTTTGCGCCAACTTTTTTAACTTTAAAAATAATTGACTTTTGATTATACCACTATGGATGGCCTTAGTAGTCACAATAACTTAGTTCTCCATTCTATTTCTTTATTTTGCATTGTTATGTTCTATAGATTCTTGGTCTATTATTTGCTATCATTTGGCTTAGAAGGTCAAGTTGGGAACTGGAAGCTAAGAAGAAAGAGGTAGAATTTACTGAGTTCTTCCTGCTTTTATGCATTAGCAACCATATGCCTCGGAGAATTCCTCCTTAGTCCTTAGTTAAGTGCATTCATCTACTCAATTCAACATTACAGCTACAAGATCAGAGATATGAGATCATAGACATGATTTATAACTATTAATGCCTTCAAATGGTGGCGTGGTGGCTACAGTTGGAGGAGTTTGTGGCGCGGCGGCTGGGTTGCGGCCGGACTGGATAGGGGCGGCGCTTTAAGGTTTCTTTTTTAATTTTTTCTTTTCGGTTCTGGGCTTGGCCCAATAGGTGTTTCTTGGCTTGGCCCAATAGGTGTGGGCTTGTCCCAATAGATGTTCCTTGGTTGGCTTCTTGCCAATCTCGGATTTGGGTCTCAGATTCTTGGATCCTTGTTCCGTTAGTCTTTGTAACAATTTCAAAGATTATGAAATTTTTGTTTTTGCCAATCAAAAAAATAAAATAAAGAGACCTGGCCTGCTGATCTGCTTAAACCATAGCCCACTCAAAGGACAGGACTTGTTCAAGGGCCAACAAAATATTCCGTGTCAACACTTCCATTGTCACATGCACAATCCGTTCCACAGCTACACTTCCAAGCTGCGTGCCTGAACCATTCCACGACCACACTTCCAAGACATGTTAATTCCCTTGAGCTGCCCAAGGTATCCACTTATCAAAAGCTTTCCTTTATATTTTGTAAGAAATCAGCCCACTTTGGCGTCGTGGGACTGATTTGTGCACCTTGGTGCAACGTAGGCACAACCACCGCCCTTGCTATAGGGCTTGTTCCGTGCGGGGTGGGATATCACGATCTTTCACATTTGTTCGCAACGTCCAAGTTGCGGGGCCCAATCCAATTTCATCCCCATTCCCTTAGTGGACATGTCCCATTGCATGTAGACTAAGGTGATGCTCCAGTACGATTTGTAATGATCCGGCCCACTGACCTGCTTAAACCATAGCCCACTCAAAGGACAGGGCTTGTTCAAGGGCCAACAAAATATTCCGTGACAACACTTTCATGTCACGCGTGCAATCCGTTCCACGGCTACACTTCCAAGCCGCATGCCCGAACCATTCCACGACCACACTTCCAGGACGTGTCAATTTCCTTGAGCCTCAGCCCAAGGTATCCACTTACCAAAAGCTTTCCTTTATATTTTGTAAGAAATCAGCCCACTTTGGCGATGTGGTGCACCTTGGTGCAGCTTAGGCACCACCATCACCCTTGCTACAGGGCTTGTCCCGTGCGGGGTGGGATATCACGCCAAGTCACGAAGGCAGCCGGCTCAAACTCATATCGAATGGAAGATAAGGTCGTCGATGTAGTGCCACGGGCTTGGAACGCGAACAATCTGCACGATGAAATTAATTGACTTTGAGCAATGATATTTGTTTTCCCAACCCTTGTTCCTCTACTGTACTTCTATTTTTGCCTCTATGGTCCAACAATGTGTCGTCGGCTATATCAGATTTGTGGTATAGTTACCGGGCCACATGGCTTCAACTTATTTAATTCATACATGTCTTTCGGTGGAATGCAGAACAAAGCAGCTTCGGCCTGTTTAATTAATGTGGGCACGTCGACTCGGGGGGTTCTAATCAGGCGCTGGCAGGGTTTTTTAGTTGTTTTGTTCCTATGTACTCGATAGTCTCATCATCCCTTTTTTCAGAGGCATCTATTCTTCAGAGGTCATCACTTTTCTAGCTGATGCCTCTAGCAGATTTATGGCGTTCAACACTCCAATTAAGCGGTAGTCTCAAAAAGTTATTATCCTTTTTTCAGGTGCAACTCTTCTTTAGAGGTCATCGCTTAAATCCCGAGCAAACACTTTCATCAATTAGATCATTCCTTTTTCAGGGGCAGCTCTTCTTCAGAGGTCATCGCCTGCATCCCAGGTGGACGATTTCAGTGAATTAAAATGCGTGGAGTCACTACCCGGGTTTGAGAATAACCCCAGAAATCGCCGTTTAAGCGCAAGACACGAGGCACGGTCTATGTGACCAAACATTCGTTAAAAAGGGCTTGGGAGCTAAGTTACAAGATGAGAAGGTGTTAGGCACCATCTTGCCCAACCTTTCAGTTGGTCTCTAATCGTCATTCATGGGAATTCAATAGCATTTTGTGTTAGCCATTTAGGGAGTCATTGGCTTGGAGTGAATAGAATATGGTATAGAACCATCTCGCCCAACCTTTCGGTTCGTAAATTTTTTTTGGTAAATCAAATTTGTTGAACTAAACTGATGTTCATTGGGGCATACCGTGACAACCAAACAACAAACCACCCGACACTACCTTGGCATAAGAGTGCTTACCCAAAACCAGAAAATCAACAAATAACCGGCAACAACAATTTACACAACAAAATATTTAGGGTAAATTGCATTAAACCCCCTTCAACTATGTTGGTTTCCAAGTTTCCCCCTTAATGTAATAATGTTTGAACTCAAACCAACTAGTCATACTTGAGGGGGTTTAAATAGAAATATGATGGACTTGGAATTTTAAGCCTGGACTCTGGGCTGGGTGGCATAAGTTCAAAGCAGTAGTCCAAATTCAGAAGAGTGAGGAACATGAATCTTTGGTTTCGGCCAAATCCTAGAACCTAAGCTCTTCGGACCAGCCCATTTATGAATAGAGACATCAACCTTTTGGACCCAAAATGGAGAAGAAAGAGGATGTAGAGGACCCAATTTGGACCCATAGTTTTGCCCTTGTGAGTGCAAGTGGTCCTCCCTAGACCTCCTCATGTCTTGGATGCAAATTTTGAATGCACATTATTGTTGTCTAAGCCTTGACCAATTCAAACTTCAACTAAATATCAGTTTCTTTTTTTTAATTCTTTTTACAATGTTAAAAGATCTTTCAGGGATAAAATAAAATGGTGGTTACAAGTGACTATTATGCGGGAAAACATTTATATTATATAGTTGTGTGAAAAGAAAGAGAGAGGAACATGGGGCCCATGTAAAAGCGAAAGGGACTTGGCTCAAAACACTAAATAAAAAGATCCAATTAAGGAGTGCCAGACTGTCAGTTGAAGGATAGTTTCCAAGTAAGGCAGTGCCATGTTCGTGAATCACACTAGTGTAGATCTAAACCTAAAGAACATGAGCACGAGTAGCAAGTTGGAAGTGCCGTGGTGCACCCTTTATTCCATGAGTAATTATTCAATAGTCCCGGACTACCATGGGGCATGTCCACGTGCTCCCAACCAATCATGTAGTAGGAAATTTTATGGGTGACACATAGTCATCCTCTCTTGTTGAGTGGTTGGGGGACAAGGTTTGATCCACTTACTAATTATAAATAAGAAAAAAGTCAATTGTAATGACAAGTGATAAGCTAGTTCGATAAAAAACTCATAAAAAACCCAACAAGCTTTTCAACTAAAAATAATAGATATCACAAGAACAACAACAAAAAAACCTATGTAGTCCCCAATCATTAGGGGTATGGGCGACAGAAGATTGGAGACAGACCTAATCTTTGGCAATATGCACAAAGTTGCTGTTCTCAAAATGCCCCTGAAATAGTGGCCCCCCTATATCTGTTGCTGTGAAATCATGCGCTCAAATCAAAGCCAAATGACATCAGAGAAGGTAGGCCTAGAGACCCAATTCAATTTCTGTGCATAGTATCATGCTTCCTTCATTGATAGTCCAGAGCATCGGTATGCACAATTAAAAATAATGAATATCGACAGGTAATTTTTAGTTGAAAAGCATGTTGGGTTTTTGATGTGTTTTTTGTCGAACTAGCTTATCACTTGTCATTAACATAACTTTAACGGTGACACCGACTCACCAATCTCATCTATTCGCCTCTTGATCTACTCTCTCTCTCTCTCTCTCTCCTAAGAACGGTGCCCTCAGATCCCAACATCGATTGATTTGTCTTGTTCCCGTGTTCGATCGATTTGTCTTGCATGTTCGATCGAGATTATCTTTCGACTTGAAGATTAAACGATTTGGTTACGTTTATTTGGGGATCTCAATCACCTAGACCTATGATGCACGGACACGGACACCAAAACCGACACCGGGACACGCGAATTCTAAAAAAATGGGGACACGGACACGGTGGGGGACACGCCACGTGTATATTTATTTATATATATAAATAAATAAATAATTATAGTTTAACACCCAGAAATTTTTAAAAAATTATAATTTAGCCCCAAATTTTTTAAAAAAAAATTACAGTTTGTCCCCTATTTTTTTCAAAAATTACAGTTTGGCCCCCAAATTATTTTTAAAAATTGCAGTTTGGCCCCTGTGGTGTCCCCATCGGTGTCCCGCCGTGTCCCCCTCAAAATTTAATATTAAAATATGGGACACGCCACGTGGCGTGTCCCGTACGTATCTTCGAGGTGTCCCCGTGTCCTGACACTGCGATTCGTCGACCTCTAGAGGTGTCAGTGCTTCATAGACCTAGACAAAAGCCCTAACTTTGGATACATCAATCTATTTGCGATTCTGATGGCTGCAATGGAGACAATTTCATCGATGTAGGCATCGAAATCATTCTCACTCTCTCTAAACCTCATTTTCTTGCTTTTAGCAACTCAAAATCATTCTCACAGCTCAGACTTTAATACTTCGAAATGGTGCTCTATTTCTTTTTTAGGATCGATGCATCTTTATACTTAAAAGCAATAGGCAAGTCACTACTTATGGGACTGTCAGATTACTCAAGAGAGGTGGTTATACAAATTTGATGCCATAAAGGTGTTTTTATTGTAGGTTTGGATTACCAGAGGACTATAGTGTGTGCACATTTTCTTACGAGTGTATCTTATTGGAAATGAAGTTATTTGGATGATTCACTCATATAGCCTACGTTGAATGCTCTCTACACTATCAAATGTCAATTTATGTGCTTTTGTTATTTGTGGTTAGGGTGCTTTATATTGAGGATTACTTAAGAGTAGTGAAAGCAGACTAATTGGTATAGAAGAAGAATTTTGGAGCAATCAGCTCCTTGAGAAAGTTGATGGAGCAGCGCATTCATGTAGTATCTGAGTTCCCTCTAGATGGCATCTAACTGATGTAAACAGGTATAATTGTCCTAGCTTTTCCTCTATTGAAGTTCATTCTATTCTTATGTTTTGATGTGCTCAAATTGTCCATTCCCACTTTGAAGATTTATGGTGTTATGGATATATCATGTTTGTCTCCTTGGTGATGCTTCATGGTTTATGTGGAGTATCATTTATAAACTGATAACTTTAGTATTCTTATTTCATGCTGCTCTTTGGGGTTTGTGTGTATGTTCTACGTACAGAATGGTTTTACACTGTTGGTGACATGGAATTTGAATGTGGCAATTGAATATGGGAGACATGCAGGAAGTCACTTTAATTATCGTCTGACTTTTAAAGGGATTTGTGTATGATACTATAACTCAGCTTTTTAGAATTTGTATTGAATCAGATAACTGGGATAACAGGGTGAATTAGTTATTTTGTCTTTGAATTCATTTTCCATTTTCATGGTTGTACTTTGTTCCCGCTTCTAGTCACGGGTGTATTTTTCCACAGGACATCCGTGTGCTATAGAAAAGCAAAAGAAGAGGGGTTGCTATGTTAGATTGACCAGGAATTCACCATATTTGAAGGTCCTTAACAGTTGCTACTTGCCAATAGCTCCCATGCTCCATCCTCCCTGTCTCAATCTTTTGCATGCTGAAACTGACTTAACTTTGTCCTTATCTTGATTATTGATGACTTCAGGCATTGCTATTGGTTCACACTTCACACACTCGAGTATTAACAGCTCCTTTCAATGGCTTCAAGGGCAACCTCTTCCGATCGTGTAAGCTCCACACCTGTTTTATCTCGCATACATAATTTATGTGAAAGTGGTGTAGCTTAGCTTATTTCCTCTTCGTTTTCTCACTAGTTGAATCTTTTTTTTTTCCCTGGCACTTCATCTTTTTTTTTTTTCCTATCTGTGATACTACACTTAATCAGCTAAAAAGCCGCAAACAGATACGACATATGATTTTTTTTTTTTTAATGATCGGCAAAACTACACTCAATCATAGCCAAAAAGGCCGAGAACAGATGCTACCCTTAATCGTTTTTTTCGATCGGCGATACCACACTTGATCTTAGCCAAAAGACTGAGAACTGATGCTACACTTGATCTTTTTTTTGATCGATGATACTTCAATTGATCATAATAGCCAAAAGACAGGGAATAGATGCTATGATTCTTCTACATTTGATCTTAGATCTTAGCCCAAACGCCGAGAACAAATGCTACACTTTATTTTTTTTTTATCGGCGATGCTACATTTGATCGTTGCCAAAAGGCCTAGAATAGATGCTACATTTGGTCTTTTTTATTTATTTGTAATACTAGCTAGGCTTGACATTTGCTAAAAGGCCGAGAACATATACATTGATAGTCTTTTTGCTTGGCACTACACTTGAAATTAACCAAAGGCTTGAGAATAGATACTACACTTGATCTTAGCGAAAAGGTAGAGAATAGATGCTACATCTTTTTTTATCGACAATACAACAATTGATCATAGCTTAAAGGCCGAAAACAGATGCTACACTTGAATTTTTTTTATCGGCAATACTACTACACATGATCTTAGCCCAAACGATGCGAATAGATGCTACACTTGATCTTCTTCTTTTTTTTGATCAGCGATACTACACTTAATTTTAGCCAAAAGGCTGAGAACAGATGTTAAATTTTTTTTTAATCAGCGATACTACACTTGACAATAGCTGAAAGACCGAGAACAGATGTTACACATGAATTTGTTTTGATCCGGGATATTATACTTGATCTTAGCCAAAAGGCTGAGAACAAATACTACCCTTGATCTTTTTTCAAAATCAGCGATACTACACTCGATCTTAATCAAAAGGCCTAGAACAGATACGACACTTGATCTTTTTTTTATTGGCGATACTACTCTTGATCTTAGCCAAAAGGCCGAGAACATTTGCTATACTTGATCTTCTTGATTTTTATCGGTGATACTACATTTGACATTAGCCAGAAGGCCGAGAACAGATGCGACACTTGATCTTTTTTCTGATCGGCGATACTACTCTTGACATTAGCCAAAAGGCCAAGAACAAATGCTACACTTGTTTGTTTGTTTGTTTTTTTTATTATCTTTGATACTATACTTGATAGTACCCAAAAGGCTGAGAACAGATGCTAAGCTTTCTACTGCAGGTCATCTTTCACGGTTCATGCTCTTTTTGACCCTCTTCTTTGCCAAACAGAATTCTCAGATCAACTTCTGCAAGCACCTCAATGCTATCCTCAGGGTAGGGGTAACGAGATAGCCCTTCTTCACTGTCATTTTCATCCCATTCTTGATCGAAGAAAATCAGCAAACCCAAGATACCCTTGCTTAGTAGTTTCATCTTCCCATGTCTCCGTGAATCCACAAAATGGGAAATTCTCCCCTTCCCTAAACATCCATTGAGGGTTTTTGGAACCGACTTCTTCTCTTTGAAGGACTTCCCTTCTCTTCTTGTCTTGGCTCTTTCCCCCTCGACAACTGTGGGGGTGTAGCCAAGACCGAAGGCATACTGATTGTGTGGAAACTCAATCATGTAGGTATGCCTTGCAATCTCTTGCCTAAACCTAGTCCAGAAAAGTACCTCTGCTTTCTCATTATTTTTATGGCAGGGATACTCATATAGAGGTCTTGTTCGGCCATTAGGGCTTGTATGGTGACCGCTTCTTCAAGGCTAAAAACGGCAAGGCATTTTCGTTTTGCGGAGCCAACTTCTAGCATAGGGGTATTAGAGTGAGGTCAGATGGAGGAGTCGCCCAAGACTGTTATGATCTTCCCATCTGCTACAAACGTGACCTTTTGATGAAGGGTAAAATGTAGATGGAACTGCCCCAGTATCGTGCAGCTAAGGCCTTCCTAGTAACAAGTTGAAGGTGACCAGTATGGCCATGACATGAAACGTCCGTTCCCTTTTGACTTTCTCCACCTCCATGGGCAACGTGATGCATCTAGTCACATTTCTATTAGGATTGTTATACCCGCCCCTTGATTCGATGACCGTATTTGAGACGCGTCAACCCCTAGCTTGTTGATAGTTCCATGAGGGCATACATTTAAAGCAGATCCATTACCAATACCAAAGTGATTCACTTGGTGAGACACTTTAACAATATGGATGTCCACGGTTCGGATCGGATCAGATTCGTATGAATCCAATCCGAATCCGTATCTGAGGGTTTTTAGAAAATACAATCCAATCCTAATCCAAAAGTCTTACGGTTCGGTTTGGATTTCGAACTGTGAGTTACGGTTCGGTCCAAGTTTTATCCACGGATTTCCTTCCATAAATATTAAACACTAAAAAACGCAAAATTACTTCAACTACTGTATTACATATCATTCCAAATTTCTAGTTCAAAATTCAGTCCAAAATTTAGTCCTGATTTCATCAGCCATTGTTACATTCATGGAGCAGCAGGAGGTTCTATTTACACCGTGGTAGTAGTTGACTACAAGGGGAAGGCAGGTGAAGTAAAAGTAAGGAATTTCAGATAGGAGTAGATTTCCTTCGGTCATTTTTATGAACTTAAAATTGTTAAAAAAAATTCATAACAAGTAGTAGAATTATAATTATTTATAAATATTACACACACACACACACACACACACACATATATATATATATATTAATTTTTTTAATTTTTTAAATATCTCACGGTTCGGTTGGGTTAATCCACGGATTTGAAATAAAAATCCAATACTAATCCGTATCTCACGGTTTTTTAATTTTCAAATCCGTGTCCGGACTATTAATCCACGGACAAAATCAAAAAAGCACGGATCGGTTTGGTCCGGACCGGTTTCACGGTTCTTAGTTTTTCTTGGACATCCCTATTTAACAAGATTTACAGAGGCTTGTTGTGAACAAGTCCTTCAGGAGGTAGATCTTTTGGGGGTGTTTGGGAGGTGGATTTTTGCATTTTTGCATTTCCGTTTTGGCTGTTTGGCACTCCATTATAAGAACTCTTTTTGGGAGAATGGATTCACTGATTTTCACTTTAGAAGCAAAAAACCCAGAATCAGTTCCGGAGGTCCTTTTACCAGATGGCAAATACACCCAGAGAGAGAAACGAAGAGAAGAGAAGAAGCTCAGACTTGTTGGAGAAGGGTTCGTTCTCGTTGGCGGAATAATTTGTGGCTGGAGCAGAATTGGAAGGGAAATGAGAGCTTTCAAATTCTTCCTCACACCTCACATATGAAAATTAAAAAAAATATAAATATTAAATATTTTTACATATTTTGACACAATAATAAAGGCCAAAGGCAAAAAGAAATGAATATTTGTACCCCTTTTAAAACAATACTAAAGGCCAAGGGCAACTTGGTAAAAAAATCATAATTCATTTTCATCATTTATCTACCAAACACTACTATTGTTCCAAAATATATTTTACTCATATCTCTCAAACTCTTTTTCATTCTCCAAAACATATTCTGACCATAATCGGGAAGGCAAAACTGAAAATGAAAAGCCCAAAAAGAAGGCTCTCAAACACCCTTTTGTCGATGAAACCAAGGTTGGTCCAGGGGCTTTGGATGAGGCTATGAAACTCACCAAGACCTCAGGAGTTGTATCATTGGGGACTATGGTCTTCCCCAAGGCTTTGCACAGAGACTGACGGTGTTCATAAGAGGATGTGAGCAATCCCCATATGGAGATGTCGGGTTGAATTTTCTTCAACTACTTCAGAACCCTATCTTCCTTAGGCTCTCTCTCGGATGCATTCCCCTCTTCTACCATTATTTTGGCCGCGACTAGATTTTCCCCACTAAGATTAGCAGGTTTGTACACTCTCTCTCACTTCAAGTGAGATGATCCACCTCTTCATCCTTGATACTCCATGGGTCTGCAGGCTTGACCTCGTCAATACTAGGTTCCCATACTTCTAGCAGAACCTCATACATTTCAGTCCACCATTCTCCATTGTCGATCGCACAAACGCAGGAGACATTGGTTTTCGGATTTGGGCCGATTGATAGGTACAATAATCTAAGCCTGATTAAACCTTTCATGCCATCTCAACATGACAACTCTTTTGCTTTTCTTTCTTCCTATTCTCAAACCATATGCTGAGCCATTTGTCATCCTCCACAAATGGCATGTTTGGCTCCTCCAGGTTATGTTTCTCCCACGAATATTCCTTCCACTTTTTCAGCTTCTCATTCTCTTCGTCTACCTTCTCCTCTTTTTCACCCTCACTTTCATCAGGCATATTGGGACCAATCACCTCCGATCGATTGAACTTGATACCTTCTTCTTCCCCCATCATGAAACAGCCCTCTTCTTCAGGGAAGGTTAGGGTAGGCTTAGGTTGGGTGACTTAGATGATATATCGACTGGGGTCATATGTGGAGTTGTGGGACAGGCTTATGTGGTTAATATTTTTGGGTGGTAGCTCGATATTATGAGTAGGGAGTTGATGGGCTTGGACATTGAGTTTTGGTGGTTTTATGATGCGGTTATCTATGCAATCTTGGATGTCATGCCGGAGATGTAACCAACAGCCTGTCTCATGCCTAGAGTATTGGTGGTAGGTACAATGTGTGTTGGGATCATGATTCGGGCCAAAAGACGGGCTCTCATATATTTAAGGTATTGTAGCAAGATCCAAGAGAGACGCGTAGAGGGAGAGAACACCATATGTGAGGGGGTGAGTGAAAAAAAAGTTTGATTCGCATTTTAAAAAGTCTCCAGCTATACATTCAAAATGAAGCATACTTCATAATGGCACGCGCAGAATTCAAAACACGCGCGGCTGTCCATTTCAGATCTACTTTTTGGAAAATTACACCTTTACTCCTTCAATTTCAAAACACGCTCCTTCAATTTCAAAACACGCTAGAGTCTCACACTTGACCAAGGCAAAACGTTTACGCACATGAGCCAAATTAAATAAAAGTAATGAATTTTAAATACGAGTCTCAACAATAGTCTTTTTGGTCATATTTTCTGATTTTTTTTAGTTCAAGTCCATATTTTTCTTGTTTTTTCAATCGACTGAACCAAAATTTTTATCCAAAACAAAAAATTTCTGAACACTAATAGGAGTACCAACTATATTTCAAATACTCCCTCCATTCCAAATTGTTGGCCCCATACAATATGTCATACAATTGTGAGATCAAATCATCAAGAAACGAAATATTGTTGTGCATGATTTTTGAAACTATTTTACACCAAATTAAAAAACCTATATGAATTACTTTAATTGGTGCAAATAGATCCAAAAAATGAAGCACAAGAGTACTTTATTTTTATATCTTAAAATCGCACTTCATTTCGTGGGGGAAAGCAATGTAAAACGGCCAGAGTATATAATTTTGTCTGAACTAGGGGTGTCAAATGGACGGATTTAGGCCAAATTAGGTTAAGTTATAAGTGTGTTGGATTTTTAATGGATCACTGACCCATTTAGACCTAATTAGTTATGAATCCAATTATTCATACCCAACCCAACCCAACCCATTTATTTAAAATCAAACCCAATTTGTCCATTAACCCAATTAAAATTAAAAATGACTAAAATACCCATATACACTGAAATGACCATATCACCCCCATACATTTAAATGACCAAATTACCTTTGCATACTAAAATTACCATAATACCCCTATATACTAAAATTACTGAACCGAATAGAGATTCTACTGAAATTTTTGGAATTTTTGGACTTAGCAGTTCAGAGTTTTGAGGTTTTTTTAACTTGATTTTCTCTTCTAAATTGTTGGTGATTATTATGTCCAAATTAACTTCTTTAAATCTTCGGCCAGATTGGGCCAAACTTGTGGTCTATCTCCACCGCCAATCTCTCTTATAACAATAATGTACTTTGACAATCAATATTCAATAGTAGCTTGCAAAATTGATTTAAAGGAAAGAAAGTGTAAGCAAAAAAATAAGTGAAAGTCGTTTCCCATTTCTTTTCTTTCCATGTTCTTTATTTCAAACACGGCATTATAAGCACCATCAACATTAATCTTACGCGAATCATCATCGATCTGGTGGCACCCGTCGTTCCGGATTTGACGCTTGGGATTGGGAAATGATCAATATGATTAATTATTGCCAAGGGTGGGTTTGGATTGAAAAGTTAACTTCTTTTTTTTGGTCTTTATTTGAATTTTTTTTTTTTGCATTTGTTTGATTTGTCTCGACGAGAGGAATCGGAAAAGTAAAAAAATTTGAGCACGGAGCATTTTATATATGCAAGATCATTTCAAGTTTATTACTCGTTAAAAAATTTCAAAAAATTCCCCAAACACATTAATTACCAGATGATTTTTTTTTTTTTTTTTAAAACCTCGCGCGAGAGCAAGCGAGCTTCAAATGGAGAAGCCGATCAATCAAAATGGAAAATTCCTAAACCCAACAGGTATTGTTCTTCTCTCTCTCTCTCTAAAGATTTTCTCTGTTGTTCGCAAATCATCAGGTATTTATGCAGTTTAAGTGTTTGCAAGCATTTTGGTTTAGGTTTTTTGTTGGGTAATGTTTATGACTCATTAGGCATTTAAATTGACCCAATTAAAACCCAATAATAAATGGGTTAGATGAATTTGGATCCATTCTAACCCAACTAATAAATGGATTGGATTGGGTCCATTTTTTTAATAGATGAGTTTGAGTTTCTTAATAGGTCTAGGTTTAATTTGTCACCTTAGTCTGAACCCATCCTTGCCTCCAAAATCCGTTTCTTTTTCGCTTCTCATCACACTAAAACAACCGTCCAACGGCCCGTGACAGACGGCCAACCATCCCACCCAACTGACCCCAGTAGTTGACGTGCAACACTATGCCCTCTCTTTCTCTCTCCTCCCTTTTCACATCTCTCCTCCCCTCTTAATTATATGCAAGTGTACATGCCAAAAGGATTGCAACCATCTAAAAAATATACTGCCATTCATCAACGTACATATGTCCAATTTCGTTGCATTCACAACTGCAATTTACTACCCAAATCTTATTGCATGAATTTGTAAGTTTTTACTAACATATTTCAAAGGTTTCTTGTAAGTAAATGTTTGACAATTAATTTTCTACCTAAAGTTGCATTATATGCATACGTGTCAATATCATGGAATACAGTTGAACTTTGAATGGAGAAACACCAAGAGGAAATCTTTCTATCTTGGCCGGCATGTACATACATATGTATAGATAGATAGAGAGAGAGATAGAGAGAGAGAGAGAGAGAGAGAGAGAGAGAGAGAGAGAGAGGAGGAGGAAGAGGAAGAGGAAGAGGGAGAGAGAGGAGCTATATAATTGCCGTGATATTCTTTCACCTAGTCCACCAAAATCCAGCTGGGATTTACCAGAGAGAGAGAGAGAGAGAGAGAGAGAGAGAGAGATTGTATTGGTCGTTAAGCAGGGATGTGGTGGTGGTGGTTTGCCTTACTGGCAGTGATCGGCGGCTGCCGTGGAGGTGAGGTGACGTATGACAGAAGATCGCTGATAATCAATGGGCAGCCAAAGATTCTATTTTCTGGATCCATTCACTACCCTCGAAGCACTCCTGATGTATGCCCTCTCTCTCTCTCGCTCTCTCCAGCTGCTACATAGATTTGGCATACACCATCCACATTACCACGTATGCATAAGTCTTTCGAGTTTCTTTTTATTAAAACAGGCTTGTGCAACATAAAGACCTCGCCCCCTTTACTTACCGGAAAGTCTAGGGGTACATACATTTATGTACATATATGCGTAGATACGCACTTTAAATCCGTATCAAGTCCTTCAAAAAAAGATTTAAGCCGCTCATTTTGTTCGGAATAGTTTGTTTATGATCTCTGTAAAAAATTAACTCAACCCGACATCGGTAAAGACATTTGCGATACATCCAACTTTGGTTTAGAATTCGGTCCGATACAAAATGAGCAGATCGAATCTTTTTTGTAGGACTTGATACGAATTTAAAGTGTGTATGTACACATATATGGACATAAATGTATGTACCCCTAGCAACACTCTTTACTTACACACACCCAAAAAAAGACTTTGCCCTTTACTAGTACAAAAAAAAGACTTCGCCCTTGACATCTAACAGGAAAAAAAATTTGCCCTTTATTTCCTTTGTGGGTGGGAGAGATGTCAATGGATTAAGTCATTTGGAATTTTTGGTGAGTGAGGGCCTGTTCCAGAACCGAAAAAACTTCTTATTATTTGTCCAATAAGAAGGGCTGTTCCACAACTCCAAGCTTCTTATTTTTCAACCAAGAGTTTGGATCAAGCACCCCACGGCCGGAAATCAACCGGCGGCCTCGCCAGACCGTCTTCGGCCACCGGAAGGCCGATCCGAACCGTCCAAAAATTCTATAAAAAAAAAAACAAGGGGGCTTACGCGAGAATCAATGGCATCCGAGATGTGTAGGGTGCTTGATCCAAGCAATCTTTATTCGTGTATGTATCAAAACATATTGTTACTCATATATACATGGAAAAAGATTGCTCGATCTGAGCATCTTACACACCTCGGATGCCATTGATTCCCGCGTGGGCCCCCTTGTTTTTAATTTTTAAAATTTTTGGACGGCTCGGATCGGCCGTCCGGCGGCCGCAACCGGTCGATTTCCGACCGCCGGCCCTCATTCTCATACCAACATTCCTGTGTTTTCTATACTGAAAACTTCCAGGTCCAAAAAAAAAGGGTTACGCAAAAAAATTTCCTACCACTATGGATCTTATTTGATAGATCTCATTGAGATCTTTAATACGGTGCAAAAAAAAATTTTTTTTTTTTCATTTATGTTTTATTTGAGTTTGAAAATGTGAAAGAAATTTTTGTTTGGAAAAAATAAGAATGGTGGATTATTTTGGAATGAGAAGATGGAAAATAAGTACTTATTTTTTAAGAAGCGTTCTGGAACGGGGCCTGAGTATGCAAGAGCACATATTTAAATATGGCGAAAGTACATAAACACTCCATGAACTACGAAGACCGCTTCACATTTAAAATCGCCTATATAAACCCCCTCAACTATTGGAAATGACTAAGATATCCTTTTTTATAAGGCAAAAGTACATAAACGCCCCCATCAACTATCACTTTGTTCCACGAAGACTCCATAACATTTATATTATACCCTTATTCTATCAGTCGTTGTTCTAATCATTTTTTTCGTATTATGCAATTTCTTTTTTCCTTACATCAATCATTTTAAAGAGAACCTTCTGTATATAACCCTAAAATTGCATCTTCACTTATTTCATCCATAAAAGATCAAATTCCACAAAAAATAATGCGAAAACATGGTGCGATAGCGGCAGGTGTCGTGGTGGTTCTTTTGGTGAGAAGAAATGAGAAGGGAAGAGGAGGGAAAGGAGAAAGGTGTGGGAAAAGAGAAGTGGAGGAGAATGGTGGTGGCAGTTGGCGGCGGCCATGACGGCTATTGTGTTGCTTTTCCCATCTTCTTTTTTGTAACTTGTTTGGGTTCTATATAGAGAGAGTATGTATTGGAGGAGAGATAAAAGGTCGCCGAAGTGGGATGAAACCAGTTGTTAGTCGGTGAGGGTATAGAGAGAGAATAGTTTAGATGAAAAGGGAGAGATTGCCTGTGATTGAGGGGGGGGGGGGGGAGTACAGTCCTTTTAAGTTGTAATCCAACCATTGATTTTAAGGGTTGAGATGGAATGTCAAAAAATGTGTGGGTGGAACTGGCTCCTATATATATACACACCACAGATCCAGTGAGGGATCCCTTACCAGTCTACGGTGTGGGACTCTCCTCTCCCGAGCAAATTTGATGATCCGAGCCGTTCAAAGTGTGCAGAACATGATTTTAAGGGTACTCACGAGAAATCAGCAAAAAAAATGATCGGAAAAGACTTGATTTTGAGCAGTTTTTTATTGAACCGTTCAATGAAAACTGCTCCGATCAAGCCCTTCCCAGTCTTTTTTTTTTTGCTGATTTCTTAAAGGTACCCTTAAAATGACGTTCTGATCACTTTGAGCGGCTCAGATCATCGAAATTTGCTCGGGAAAGGGGAGTCCGCACCGTAGACTGGTAAGGGATCCCTTATTAGATCCGGACTATATATATACTAGTGCCAACCCGTGCCTACGGCACTACACATTCTTGATTTGAAAGGGGATGACAGTTGTGTGATTTAGGTAAAAACCATGGGCACTTAATCGGAAAGTGGGAGAATGCATTACAGCCTTTGGATCAAATGAATCTAAACCGTTCTAACAACTTGTCCCCACACCGTTCTGTTTTATAATAGAGATATATATATATATACACCTTACTGCTTCTATATATATATAGAGAAGCAGCAGTGTCAGGAGGTAGTTCAACTTATATATATGCGGACCTAAGTTGCGGACTTTGCCTTTCCTGATCGAATTTTGATTATCCGAGCCGCTCAATGTGTTCAGAACATGATTTTAAGGGTACTCGCGAGAAATCAGCAAAAAAAAAATACCGGAAAAAGCTTCATCCGAGCAGTTTTTGTTTATTTTCAATTGAACAGTTCAAATAAAAATTGCTCAAATCAAGTCCTTCCTGGTCATTTTTTTTCCCGATTTCTCGCGGGTACCCTTAAAATCACGTTCTGAACACATTGAACGGTTTGGATCATCAAAATTCAATAGGGAAAGGGAGAAATGGGGTGGTCCGCAACTTAGGTCCGCAACGGAAGGGCACTGTGTATATATATATATATATATATATAAACCAAAGTTTCAGATTTGTTTGTTGGTTTTGGGTTTTGATTGGAGGCTGTTTGTAGAGGGTGTGTGTATGTAATGCAACAATAGTATTTTTATCTGATTTATGGATGAGGGGGTTCATCACAAACGGTATTGAGACAGAAGGGTGTCACTTGGGCAACGGAGATTAGTTGAGGGGGTCTATAAGGACAATTTTAAATATGAGGGGGACTTCGTAGGAAAAAGTTATAGTTGAGGGCTATTTATGTACTTCTACCTTCAAATATTGATAGCAACAACGCTAATTGGTGTGAATAAGTTTTTAAAACTAGTCATAAAAGTGAATTCCAACACATGTCTAGATAGAAAGAAATCACACAAGGCATTCGTGTACGTGAAAAATCACTCAAAGATTAACCTCGAAAACAAGTACACACACCTTCAATGCCTTAATACTCATCAAAATGTTCAAATTGTCTATACAGACCCCCTCAACTATAACTGTTAACCACTTAGCACCCTTCCGTCAAAAAGATCATTATGATGAAGGGATCAATGTGGACAATTTCTTTAGATTGTGGGCAATTTTTTAGGGGTAGAATCATCATTTTCCCTCATTCTGTTAACAGAGTTACCCAATTTTTCATTTCATGTAGTTGAGGGGGTTTGTATGAGCGGTT
Source organism: Rhododendron molle (assembly GCA_025413875.1). NCBI lineage: Eukaryota > Viridiplantae > Streptophyta > Magnoliopsida > Ericales > Ericaceae > Rhododendron > Rhododendron molle. Next base: position 29,970,798 of record CM046393.1, on the reverse strand, counting down.
TTAAATGTTAGGGGGTCTCCGTGGAAAAAAAGCATAGTTAATGGGGTATTCGTGTACTTTCACCTCAAATTATAGCTCCACCCACTACAAGAAAAAGCAGAAGGGGGCGACTATTCGCAGCCCCCTATTTTCTTTCGTAGCTCGTTAAAAATTTTCAAGATTATATTTCGGTAACTACATGTTGAAAATATGTTCAACCTTTAATAAACAATTGCCGAACTACTACATACAAAAATCATACATACATTTCGGTAAATAGCTGTTGAAAACAAAATTATATTTCGGTAACTACATGTCGGAAATCCATACTACAAAAACAAGAAACATATATTTCGGTAATTGGATGTTGAAAATGTATCTCAATTTCGGTAACTAACTGTCAAGTAGATCATTTTGCATTAGGGGGTCATGTTGTAATTAGTTGAAAATTTTTAACGGACTAAGAGAGAAAATACGGGGTTGCGAATAGTCACGCCCAAGCAGAATTGCCGACCAAAAATATAGTTGGCAAATTACCAACATTAACTGACTATGCTTTGTTTGATTTCATTTTTGAAATTTTTTTTTTATAGAATAGTAGAGGATTAAAGTGAAGAACGATTGAAAGTAAGAAGAATCTTTTGAAGAATACTTTTCAAAAACTAAAACAAACAAAACATTTAGTTGGAATGTATTTAGTCGGTAAATTAGGACAGTGAACCGACAAAATTTTTTAGTCGGCGAATTAATTTTATTAGTCGGCAATTTGTGTCGAACTACGACTAATCATTTGGTCGGCAAACGTTCTACCAAACTACAGCGACCAAACTAATATTGTTGCCAATTAGAACTATGCTGCCGGAGTATTTAGTAGACGAGAATGCACATATTTATGAGAAAGTCTAATAACCAACCCACTGTTTTTAATATTGAAATTCCAACAATAATCCCATTCATAACTTACTATACAACCTGAATCCAAAATTTCAAAACTCAAACTTACTAGACAACAATACGTTGTCGTTTTGATTTAGAGTGCCAATTGCCAACCAATAATTAGCCGGTGATTACCAAAATCCCCACCAACATTTTCAGGAAATTTTCATGGAATTTTGAATTGGCACAAAAAAATTACTCTTCACCGACTCTAAGCTTTACTTAGTCGGAAATTGTCTGATTTGAGGATTTAAGTGGGCCCTAATTGCTCCACCATTGCATACAAATTCTATGCTTTATCGCCATCAATGTTTTTATAATGCTCGATTTGAATCGTTAGCATTTCACGTCTTACTGCCTATAGCATTGTTACCAAAATCGAAGATCATTCAATATTAACAACCACATGATCGGAAGACTTTTTTTTTTTTTTGTGTCTAGAATCATTAAAGTCTTTTAGCACATGACCCGAGGCCATTAGGCAATTTTGCGCAATCAGAACCATCTATCTTACGCTTCTTAGGGGTTAGATCATTCTTACTGAAATTATAACTGATCGCTTTTCATTAGACAATTAATCGAACAAAAAAATACTATTCTTCTAATGAGTTCATGTCTCGATAAAGGAATTTTCTAAACCTGATTGAGCCGCAAATTTACGAGAATCAATTCAACAAGTGCAACTAAATCAAGGGTCTCCATCGTCATGATTGTCTCGCGATCGTGTGGCTACACCAACAATGAGTGCAACATAAGACTTAGTTGACTATCAAGTAGATCAAAAGTAGAGATAGCAAAGATAAATGTCGAGTCATTTTTTATAATGCTCGATCTGAATCGTTAGGATTTCATCTATCTTTGACGTAATGCGAATAGATCATTCGTACTCCACCAAAAATGAAGTTAACCGCATATGGATAGACACACTTGATCAATTTGTCTTTTCTTTACATTTCACGTAAAGAACATAAAAAAACTCCATCTTTGCAGTTCACTTGGAACCCCAAAAAGACTCAGGGGTGGCCGCGTTGTTTGGTTCACAGCAAGGAATATATTATTGACATATGCATTCTTTAAAAAGAATTCTTCATGAGCCCATCACGCGATTGTGGAAGGAACCTAGCTATAACGAACACACAGAAACAGAAACAAAAACAAAAACAAAATAGTTGGTCTAAAAAATCACGCGCGCGCTATCTAATTGCAGATGTGGCCATCTTTGATCAGCAAAGCCAAAAGAGGAGGACTAGATGTCATACAAACCTACGTGTTTTGGAATCTCCATGAGCCCCGACGCGGACAGGTTGACAGCCGTAATCGCTCTCCCTCCCTTTAAAACTATGCGTGGGATAAATTTATGTGTGGGAAAAAGCTCATTTTCTTCCTGGTCACATTTCAGTATGATTTCAGTGGAAGACGTGACATAGTAAGTTTCATCAAACAAATTCAAGCACAGGGCCTATATGCAAGTCTCAGGATTGGACCTTACGTGGAAAGTGAATGGAGCTATGGGTAAATAGTATTCGCGCATTCGAATCTATATATTAGTAGGAGTAGTATATAAGTTAACTTTAAAAATATTGAAATTAATATTTTGGCGTGCTGTTGCAGAGGTCTACCATTTTGGCTACATGACATACCGGGTATAGTATATCGATCAGACAATGAACCCTTCAAGGTTTTGCTCACTTCTAAAACATAAAGTCTATATACACGTACATACACTGTGAGATTCAGAAAGCTGGGAAAAATGCACATTTCAATGCATGTACTCATTATAATGGCAGTTTTACATGCAAAACTTCACGACGATGATCGTGAACATGATGAAATCTGAAGGGCTATATGCTTCCCAAGGAGGGCCAATCATACTGTCACAGGTTAAGCATATGCTTTAATGTCTAAATTTCTAGTATATTTTGTATGGTTTTGGCGGTCTCCAGAAGAAAAAAGTTGTGAACAAATTCGAAACATTTTTTTTGAAAAGTGCATATGAGTTGTTTCGAGAATTTTTCTACGAATATTTCGGGACAATATTATCCAAAACGGTAACTCAAACAAGCTTTTCCACTAAAAAAAGAAAACAAAAACAATATCGACTTAGCTAGGCAATATGTCGTCTTCTTTTTTTAATCATGTTACGCAAGAACTATATCCTTTCAAACATGCAGATCGAGAACGAGTACCAAAATATAGAAAGGGCTTTTCACGAGAGAGGACCGCCTTACGTTCGTTGGGCAGCAAAAATGGCTGTGGGACTAAAAACTGGCGTGCCTTGGACTATGTGCAAGCAAGATGATGCTCCTAATCCTGTGGTCAGTGAACTTCACCTTCAATACCTTGCAAGAGTCTGTAGAAGTGGAACAAGATAACTGTTCTTCAAAAACTGTTTTCAAAGCTATATATCCCATGAAAGATTTTTCAACTCCCATTTGTTTTTCTCTCACATGCTTTTCCAGGTGACTTGGAATTAACATCATATATATTGAATTTATTTAATTATTTTCAATTTGTAGATCAATACGTGCAATGGGATGAAATGCGGACAAACATTTGTGGGACCAAACTCGCCGAATAAGCCATCCATATGGAGTGAGAACTGGACAACATTGTAAGTACACCTATGAAGCTTTCAAGGTTTCACTTGTACAAATGTACTACTTGCAAAGAAAAATCTCCTTGAGGTAGATTGAACATTGAATCTGAGACTGCAAATTATTCAACCATGTTTTCAAATATCTCATCCACAGGATTCACAACGCATTGTACAAGCATGTTTCTGAAACTATTTATGCACACGAAATTAAGAACACAAATTTATAGATTAACGAGATATATCGATCTTATAATGTTCTTCCCACTGTCGTTTTCCTGTGAAGCTATCAACTATATGGTAAGAATACAAGAACAAGGTCACCTGAGGACATTGCCTATCAAGTTGCCTTGTTCATTTCAAAGAAGTATGGGAGCTTTGTCAATTACTACATGGTAATGATCATAACCTCTTACTATTTGGTCCATCTTTCTTTTTTGGATTGTCCCGATCGAAGTAGAAAATGTTGAAGGTTTGTATGCATGTCCCTTTTAAGTAACAAGATCGAATGGCATTTGCAAGTGACACTAAAGGAGCAACAATGAAATTAATGCATTTATATTTGAATTTAAGGCTTCGTTTTTTTGGACGCAAAAAATATTTTACTCATTTTCTGTTTGGCTAGAAAAAGGAGGAAAATATTTTCAAGGTAAAACATTTTGCACCGACGGAGTGAAATTGTTTTCCTCTAATTTTGGCCGAAAGATAATTTTGCATTTCACCCCCCGATGGTCCGACATTTTCCGAAACCACATATTCCATTCCATTCTTCTCCCAAATCATATTAGAGATCCAAAACGAGAGAGAGCTTACTTGATTAAAACATTTCTAAACCAATAATCTGCCATTGTTTTGGAAAATATTTTTCAAATGCCAACCAAACACCGGAAAATAAATGTTCAAAGTTTGTTTTTCGGAAAAAAAAAAAATTTACATTGTAAACGGAGCCTAAATGCACTCATTAAATGTGTCCTTAAAAAATTGCAATTTCCACAAGCTAGGGATCAAGAATATGGGACTAATGTTTAATGTCTTCAAGCTCGAAAAAGACCTACTAATTTCACAAGCTTCTATAACTTACATGATTTGGTGCAATAGTGGACTAGGGTTTAGGCTCCGTTTGTTTTGACGTAAAATGTTTTTCTGTAAAATGTTTTCCTATTTTCCAATGTTTGGTTGGCGAAAAGATAGTAAATTGTTTTATCGGGTAAGATATTTTGGATCATATGTTTTCCTCTCGGAAAGGGCGCAAGTTGTTTTTGGTTTCATTCCACGTGCTTGATCATCCTTTTCATTTATAGCCTCGTCTCTTACGTCAGGGCCCCAATCTTTTTGTTCCCAATATGTTTGCAATGTTCAAGAACTCTTACTTCAAAATCAAACCCTAATCAAATATAAAACCCCTATGTTGATGGTTGAGTGATGCTACATTCTTCCGAAAAATCCTTTTCCACTATCAACCAAACACCCCAAAACACAAACAAAAAATTTCTTTTTTGCAAATTTGATTTTCGTGAAAAAAAATTTATACCGAAAAACATTTTACGTTGAAACAAACGGAGCCTAACTGACTATACATTTTTTCCCAGTATCATGGAGGAACAAATTTTGGGAGAACAGCCTCTGCGTATGTACCAACAAGTTATTATGGTCTAGCTCCTCTTGATGAGTATGGTACGTCAAATTCTATGCCTAACCCTGCTATTATACTTTCTAAACGAAAATTGATCCCAAAAATTGATAAATTTAGGCTTAATTCAGCAACCAAAGTGGGGTCATCTGAAAGATTTACATGCTGCAATAAAACTATGTTCAGAGCCTTTACTTCGGGGAACACCAACTTCATCATGTTTGGGTGAACAACAAGAGGTAAGAGCATAATAAATTGTAGTAACTCGACTTTGTTTTCTTTACCATTGACTGACTTTCACGATTAAAAATGGCTCTAAAATGGAACTCGATCGTTGTTGTCTTCTTTACCAGTGATCTTCCTTTCTCACGATTAAACATGAACATGGTATAAACTATAATGTATGATATCGGTCAATTATTTAAAATCCAGGCCGTTGTCTTTCAAACGAAATCGGGAGGATGTGCAGCCTTCCTTATGAACAATGACAGCAAAACGGACGCATTGGTTTTGTTTCAAAACGCAACGTTTGGATTACCTCCGAGTTCGATCAGCATCTTACCTGACTGCAAGAACGTAGCCTTCAATACTGCCAAGGCATGTTTTCTAAGACTGTCAACCTCTATCTTGAACCTACTAAAACAGAGAAGACAATATGTATTGTTACTGGAAGTACATTTTTGCTATTTGTTCTTCTGAACAGGTAACCACACAATACAATACCAGATCAACAGTACCAGTTACCAAGTTAAATACAGCCCAAAGATGGAAGCAATTTACAGAGGCTGTCCCCAATTTTGGTGATTCCTCATTGAGGTCGGATACATTATTGGAGCAAATGAATACCACAAAAGATGCATCTGATTATCTGTGGTACACGTTCCGGTAAACTACGAATTATTCTATGTAGTTTCTCAGATTATAATTTAACCTCGAGTAAAAAATTGCCACAGAGAATAAAGTTATGAAATTCAATTAACTTTCCCTAAACTCTCACACTATGCATCTTTCTCGCCTCTTGCCTCCGTGCTATACGGTAGGGTTTTTTTTTTTTATAACATCACCTCGTAGTTTTATGCATCCATGCCGTAGTTGGTCATATGAGAGACAAATGACAATGACTTTGTCTTGTCAAAGAAATAGTTGCTAAGAAGAATATTGTGATCAAGTAAACTGTTCTATGATGTGTATGGGCAGGTTTCATCGAAATTCTTCTGATGATGATCAGCCTATGCTCAATGTGACCTCTCTTGCACACGTTTTGCATGTATTCGTCAACGGACTACTTGTAGGTAGGCTCTCAGCTCTGCTTTCAACAAATCAAGTGTTCCCCTTGTTTCTCAAAGTGGTGAACACATTCAAACATGTAACAGTTTAGCAAATTATATATACCCGCCTGAAACTGGCCGGACAGATATTTTGATATAAGAACAGCCATCATGCATTTCAAACAAGAAAACTTGTTTCAAGGAAATACAAAATTCCTAACCAATTCAATGTCTTCTATTTAATTTGAGCTGAACAACCGTTATCATCTAACATCTAACAAATTACGCGTGCTCATCCTCTAGGGAAATTGATCTTGTCTTATCTAATCATCTCCCTTCTACTAATCATTTTTTGTAGTACTTCCTAGGTTACGTTTGCCACAGTCACAGTCATCACTTTCACCAGCTATTTCACTTATTTTTTTTTATGAGGCATACTTACCTGCTGGACTTCTGATTTGTTCTTTAGGATCAGCCCATGGAACTCCTACTTCAAGTATTACCCTGGAGACCAAAGTTTCCTTGAACAACGGAATCAACAATGTCTCCTTACTGAGCGTGATGGTTGGATTACCGGTATTCAATCTCAATCTTCATACACTCATGAATGTTATAATGCATTTTTAAAACGAAGCAACATCAGGAACTAAATACTTCTCCACGGTAAAAAGAATATAACCTTGCTAGACAAAATACCAGTACAGTTCACAAAGAAAAGAGGGTATAATATAGAGATTATACCGTAAGTGGTCGGATGCAACATGCCAAAATATTCACGTGAACTCTGATTTGTCAACTCTCTTTTTTGTTTTAGAAAGTAAATGCTAATAGAACACATTAAAAAAAAAAAAAAAAAGGCACCAAGGGAATGTCACCCATACAAAAAAAAAAAAAAAAAAGCGCCCAAATATCTATAAGAACCCATACGGAGCCAAAAAAAAAAAAAGGATCTATCAAATCAAGGAAATGATCGCAAGTAGGGTTCCATTCATTGGACTTCCAACCATACAAACTACTAAAAAAGGCTTGTAAGTCTATACAAATAGCTGTCTGCACCATCACAGTGTATTATCCTATTTGGCTTCTCCGAGTATGCCACATCAAGCACGGGAAAGCAGAGCCTAATCTTGATCCTCCTCCCTAATCTAGCCCCACAGCAACCCTGAAGTAACTCTTACCACCATACCAGGATAATGTTGTTTATGCCTACCAGATGATGTTATTTATGAGCAAAAGGTAATTTAATCTGATTTCATTGCCTTCATATAAGTTTGGTCTGGTTACTTTCTTCTCTCATCTGAAGGATTCAGGGCCATTTCTTGAACATAGAACAGCTGGATTACGCAGAGTGAGGATCTTATCGAATCAAGATATTATAGATTTCACTAATTATCCATGGGGATACCAGGTGATCAACTTCTAACCACCAAAATGCTTACTCCTGCTTTGCTGTCAATCATTTAGCTAATTGTTCCACGAATCTTTATGCTTGGAAATTTTAATATCAAATATTACGTACTTTCATCAATTGTGAATTGCAACTGAAGTCCTCGAGATAATTAACTATGGCAAGAGGTGCATTGATGTGGCGAATGCCTCCTTACTACTAGGGGCGAGGCACTTCATGGCCTCGCGACCACTACCCCACCATTTCACATTATTTTGTGCTTTCAAGGCCCTCATTTATAGTAAACATTTTCGATAAACATTGAATACCTGCTCCAATTTTCTATTTTCCAACCTTCATATGCTACGTTTGAATCTCTTATTGTAAAGAACTGTCACTAAAGGAAGTAAATTAATTATAATCTCACAAAAAAAAAAAAAAAATCATCATGAAGGTTGGATTGCTCGGAGAGAAACTACAAGTTTACACAGACAATGGACTGAGCAAAGTTCAATGGAGTACATTAAGGTCTTCAACTCAGCCACCCTTATGGTATAAGGTAAGAAAGAACTTTCGCTGAAAATTACAAGAATTTAACTTCTACTTTTGGTTTCTTATATATATGTATTCCCTTCTAATTTGACTACAACAATGATTAGATAGGCGAGTACTCAAAGTGGAACTTAAGAAACTTAAGTTTGCAAATGATACACAAACCTGAACAAAGACTAACCGTAAATAACTACGTACTTCAATACTTTTCCATAATTGCAAAGGGATTTGGTCGAGTGGTACTATTCTAATCCCTCGGTCCCCTCATTAATTAAAATATCATGTCCCTGCCCTGTAAAATGTCAAGATCGACAGTGAGAGAAAGCACTGAACTTGAAATGTATCCGTTGATCATAACTTATTTTTTTTTTCATAATTTATTTTTTGTCATTAGTTATAATGCTTTGAAGATGTCCAATAAAACTTACTCTATTTGATGAAGATGCATGTTTACCAAGGCACATGCACTTTTATTCTTGTTTGGACCGTGCGTAGAAATAGTATGATATTTGTAAATGATAACCCTATTCTATTACGTGTAGTAGTTCAACATAAAATACTGTTTAACAGAATAGGTTATAATTTTGAGATAAATGTGCCTAAGATGATTCTACTATTCAACACAATGACGTTGAACTTGTAAAATGAACTGATCGATTAATTATGTGGTTCATTGATATTTTAACAGACTAAATTTGATGCGCCCGGAGGTACTGACCCCGTGGTATTATACCTTGGCTCCATGGGGAAAGGTGAAGCTTGGGTTAACGGCCAAAGTATAGGGAGATATTGGGTATCATTCACTGAACCTGCGGGGAATCCTACACAGACATGGTAACTAAAGTATACCTTTACAAACTTTTTTTTTTTTTTTTATTTTTTATAGTAAGCTACTATTTTCTTAACCAATTGACTCCGTGTCAAACGGATGAAAAGGACGGATGCATTAGATACTACGATATATATATATATATATATATATATATATATAATGTTTGCACACCTTAATTCTACTAATAGTACTGAGTCCCCTTTTATGTTGATAGGTACAATGTACCACGATCTTTTCTTAAACCTGTAGGCAATCTATTAGTTTTACTGGATGAAGAATATGGAAACCCTCTTGACATTGTCATTGGCACCACTAGGATCACAAAAGTATGTGGGCATGTGTCTGATAGTCATCCACCACCTTCACTCACATCATGGAAGGGACAGTACTACCCCTTTAGTAACAAGTACGAAAAGTATCGAGGCAGGAGGCCTAAAGTTCAACTTTATTGTCCAAGAAAAACGAATATTTCGACGATTATTTTTGCAAGCCTTGGAACCCCTTCTGGTGATTGTGGAAGTTATGCTATCGGGAGCTGTCACTCATCTAATTCTAGAGCCATCGTGGAGAAGGTAAGATTTCATCTCATTTGTCAGATTTAACTTTGCCTTAGCTAGAGACGTTCAAAAAAATAACTTTGCCTTAGAGAGCATGTTAAGGAAATGGACCCACCCATGGGTTGTCAACAGGGTAACATGCGCTTGCAACATAGCAGGGTTCGATTCCCCCTGGAGGCAAACCATGATTTAAGTGGGGGGTCATGCCGGTGTGTTGCTATGCTAGTTTCCCCCGAGGTTTGGATTGCGTAGTCGGGTCCAATAGTGGCTCGGCTGTAGAGTTGTTCCTTGGTTACCAAAAAAAATTGTTAAGGAAATGGTGTTTCTTGGTGGTTATTAAGAAAAAAAAACGGATACTAAAACGGACATACCTAGTGCACAAAGCTCTTGCATATGTGGGTGTTCTAAACCTAGAGTTTCTCCAATGACATGCCATATCGATTGCCACAACTGCAATTGGACCTTCAATGGTGAAGATGTATCTTGGGCCGACAAATTGGCACAAGTTTAGAAATTGCCATACTTAATCCCAATTATTTTTGCATCGATATCCCAGTGGGAAACATATATACATTTCCATGTGATATTTTGTGAAAACAAATAAAAGATAAAGCATTTGCACCAATGGAGCAACATCGGGAAAATATAGCCTTTTGACAGTATTATCACTACTTAGAGGTCGGGCACACACAATGTGTGTGCAACTCGAATTTTGGCAGAAAATAGCAAAATTTGATCAAAATATGCACAAATGCTTACCATTTGTTATTTGATCAAACGTTGTTAAAACTCAATTTGCATACGCATCGTGTGTGTCACAACCTCTAGTGTAATATTGTAAAGCGCTTGTGTTCACTTTTTTGTTTCTAAACCTTTGGAAATAGAAAAACGCGCACACATACAACCGGAATACTTAGTTGTGCGATACTTTTTTTTAACCTTTTATAGTGTAGTTGTGCGATACTTTTTTTTAACTCTTATACTGGTTTAATTAAAAGAATACTAGGCTTTGTTCGGAAGTGAACTCAAAACCCAATCCTTCTTTTAAAAGTAAATTTTGTACTTTTTCTCTCTCTAACTTTTCAATTATTAATTTCATTTTTCACTCTATCTCTCTCCACTTTTTACCTCTCTTTACAATCATTACTCTCATTTCTCTCTCTACCTTTATTCAAAATTACTACTCAAAACCCACAATCGAACAAGGGCTTAACAACCGGAAAAAATAGAGGGGAGAAAAGAATTAGTAAACTGATTGAATTCATCCCAGACCATGTATGTTAACTTTTTAACTCAGACCCAAAATTTGAAATTAACATTGATTTTGACGGGAAAACTGATGCATGATAACCAAAAAAAGAACACAAAAGAATGACTTATAATTATCCCTGTGAGCTTTCGGTCCTTAACTCCGTCAAATCCTTCGAATGGAACTATGATTGCTCTTCGAACGTTGGGAGAGAGAAAGATGGGTGAGGAGGGTAATCGCGATATGAGGTTTGGGACACCACCAAAATGCCCTAACTTAATAAAAGGGCAGACACGTGATTTCTCTGCTTCTTTTTTTAATAGAGTCCTTTAATCGTTTTTCATAGATGAGGGGGGTGTAAGTGATCTATTTTATAGATGATAGGGTGTAAATGATAAAAAAAAATGATAGATGAGGGGGTGTAAGTGATTTTTACCCTAATTTAAAAAAAAAATCAATAGCAAACTATTTAACCAAGGGGAAGTAAGAGAACAGTGGCTGCGGGCCGCAGTGGTCGAATCATTCAGAACATGGGCCGTCTTTCTCTCTCTAAGATGGGAACTTCTCTCTCTACTATGGAGAACATCACCTAGGGTTTATCCCTACGTCTAGCTTTTCTTTTCGTCTCTTTCTTTCCCTCCCCTTATCCTTTCCTCCTCGCATTTCTTTCTACTCTATCTTTGTCACCTATTTTCTTTCATCTCTCTTTGCTCTCTCCACCTCATAGTTTCTCTCTTATCCCCTGTTTTCTTCCTTTTTTCCTCCGGTCGTCTCTTTCCCCTCCTTTCTATCCTCTCCTCCTTTTTCCTTCTAGCTCACCATGGATGAACCTGACACCATTACTCTAGATCCAAGCTTTGATGACTCCATTTTGCAAGCCAAGTTCATCCTGGTGGGTAAAATCTTATCCACTAAAAGTCTCAACAAAAAATGGGTCTCTAATGTGATTGCTAAAGCTTGGAGAACCTCAGAGGAGGTTTCGGTGGCACCGTGGGGGGACAATCTCTACGCTTTTGGTTTCAAATCAGAAGATGACTTGACAAAGGTTATGGGCCTCTGCCCCTGGTCCATTATGGGGTGCCTTATGGTTCTGCGCAAGTGGGATGCTCAGAAAACCCTAGATCAACTGGATTTTAACTTCAGCCCCTTCCGGGTCCAGATTCAGGGGCTTCCTCTGGGTTTTCTGAATGTTCGCTCTGGAATGAAGATTGCTGAGTCTCTGGGGGACGTTATAGCAGTGGAGGATCCGAACAGAAGAGGTAAACCAATGAAGTTTATTAGGGTTAGAGTTTGGATAGATATTTCAAAGCCCTTAAAGAAGGGTTTCTTTCTTAAAAGAACCCAGAACGAAGATGTGTGAGTTAACTTCAAATATGAGCATCTGTCTGATTATTGTTATGGTTGTGGCCGAATTGGTCACACAGCCAACGAATGTGGGGATGGTAAGAATGTGAGGGATAAGAAATGGGCCTTCAATGATCTTCGAGCGGAGGTCTCATGGTTGGATACGATCCAGTTTGGTGATAGTAAATCGGCTAAATTATTTTATCCAGCAAATAGGGAGAGAGATGATCGGAACCTTGAAGCTGAAGGTGGCGCGTGTAGCTCTCAAACCGGGGAGCGCGTGCCAAACTCTCAGAGTCAGCTGGTTTGTACGGAGGGGAATGGCGACAACGTTTTGTGCGATAGCAACGCTGATTCTGGTGCAGAACAGGTGTCACAGCTGGGGACGAGCACGCGTCAAGAAGGGATAAAATATGCAGCTATAGACTCGAAAAAGGACAGACAGGATATTCTGGGTACCAAAGATTCCACAAAGGCTTTGGGCCTTCCCCTTGGGCCCGTGACCAACCCTTCTCCATTTTCCAGGCCCAGGGACTGTGGTCCACAATACTTTGTGGAAGAGCCAGATAGCCCAAAAAGTATGGAATCTAGCAGTGAAGGGTTTAATTATAAAATGGGGGCTCTTCTTAAGGACCGATCGATTAGCCCAATTCACAGAGATGTGGGTCTCTCCAACATTTTTGATAGGCTCCTCAACCTAAAACGCAAACTTGATGAGGATCCTGAATCAACAGTCTGTTCTAAAAGGCAAAGTGTTCTGATCGAGTGGGGAGAATCTAATTCAAGCAAAGAGGGACATAATTCTCAGCAATTTCAATCCCTCGGCCAGGATTCCAGTATTCCAAATTTGGGTGTTACCAGGCGTGGAAAAGGTCGTGGGACTAGAAATGGGTCCAGGGGTCGTGGTCGGAAGAAGATGAGGTCTCCCCTGCAGACCAACACCCGTGGTTTAGTGGAGGTGAGTATCTCGCAATCTCTTGACTATGCTAGTAATTTGGGGGCTAATAGTGTTGCTGAAAATGAGCTTCCTTCTGATGGTGTCTCGGATTTCTCTGGCGCTTCTTCAAGGGCTCTGGTGGTTGGCCCTAATCAGCCACAGACCCAATGGTGATTCTCAGCTGGAATGTCCAAGGAATGGGTCGACCCCTGACATTCTAGATCTTACGAGGGTTGTGCACAACCCATCGGCCCCTAGTGGTATTTCTCATGGAGACTAAAAATAAGAGAGATACCCTAGAGAAAATAAGGAGAAGGCTCCACTTCTCGAGTAGTTACTATATGGACCCTGTAGGTTTATCGGGTGGTTTGGCTTTGTGGTGGAAAGATAGTGTTGATATTGATGTTAGATTAAGCACGAAGAATATTATTCATTGTATTGTTTCCTGGCCCTCATTTTCTTCTAGTTGGCTCAGCTCCTTTGTTTACGCCCCTCCTACTTGGCAACAAAGCGCTGAATTCTGGGAGTTCTTTAAGGAGGTCCATAGAGATAACAGCTATCCATGGCTTTGTTTTGGGGAAATCAATGAGGTGGGTTCTATTTGGGAAAAGCAAGGAGGGCAGCCTTGTCACAGTTCGAGAATAGAGAAGTTTCAACAACTCCTCTCTGATTGTGAGCTAATGGATCTTGAATTTAAGGGCCCTGCATACACCTGGACTAATAACCAGGGAGGAGAGTGCAATATTAGGGAAAGGTTGGATAGGGCACTTGCAAATGTGGAATGGAGGAATCTGTATCCTTTTGCGTAGGTTTTCCATGATCTCTTAGTGGGCTCTGATCATTGCCCTCTTATTCTAAACTGTTGTGTTCCCCCAAAAAAGGTCCCTTACAGCTTTAAATTTGAATCTACGTGGTGTACCAGTGATGAATGTCCTGAGGTGATTGCTAATTCCTGGAATTCTAATCAAAGGGGTTCTGCTCTATCTGTCTTGACTCAGAAATTAAAGCATTGTAGAGAAGTCCTTAAACCTTGGAGCAGGAGAACCTTTGGCAATAATTTGGAAAGAATTAAGGCCCTCAATGCTCAACTTGGCGTGATCCAACAAAAACCTTTCTCAGAATGGAACTCTCAACAGGAGCAACAGATCATTCAAGAGCTGGAATTGACTCTGTTACGGGAAGAGATGTATCAGCACCAGAGGTCAAGGTTGAATTGGATTATGTATGGCGATAAAAACACGGCTTCCTTTCATGCTACCGTTTCCCAGCGGCGCCAAAGGAATCAGCTATCCAAGCTCAGGAACACGGAGGGAGTCTGGCTTTCAGATGAGCACGACATCAATGAACACCTCTTTGACTATTTTTCCAGCTTGTTTAGAACTTTTGGAACTCGGGACTTGGATGGGGTTCTTGAACATGTGGAAAAATGTGTCACAGATGATATGAATGCAAAGCTAATGGGTATGGTGACGGATGAAGAAATCAAGGAGGCTACTTTCCAACTTGGAGCATTGAAACTCCAGGCCCGGATGGATTTCCAGGACTATTTTTTCAAAAATTTTGGGACATTGTTGGATCGGATGTGTGTAATACAGTTAAGAGTTTTTTCAGGGAAGGCTACCTTATGAGGGAGGTCAATATGACAAATCTGGTTCTCATTCCAAAAGTCTTCGCTCCAGAGTGTCTATCACATTTGAGACCCATTAGTTTGTGCAACTTTTGTCTTAAGATTATCACCAAGGTTTTGGCAAACAGGCTAAAAGGTATTTTGAAACTCCTGATATCTCCGAACCAGTCAGCCATTGTCCCGGGAAGACTTATTCAGGATAGCATTTTTATTGCCCATGAAGCCTTTCACGTCCTCCAGCGAAAAAAGAAAGGAAATGAAGGCTTTATGGCAATAAAATTGGATTTTAACAAGGCCTACGATCAGGTGGAATGGGACTTTCTAGGGGCTTTGATGGAGAAAATAGGTTTTGCAGCAAAATGGGTTTAATGGGCTATGGAGTGTGTTTCCACTGTTGATTTTGTGGTGCAAGCAAATGGGAAAGCTCGGGCCAATGTATCTCCTCAACGGGGGCTCAGACAAGGAGACCCTTTATCCCCCTACCTGTTCCTCTTAGTCAAAGATGTGCTTTCAAGACTAATCCAAAAGGAAATCAACAACCATCAGTTGGCAGGTATGAAGATCAACCGTCATTGTCCTATTCTATCTCCGTTTTGTTTGCGGATGATGCTCTTTTATTTGTACGGGCTGAATTGAAAGAATGTTGTGTTATCAAGAATATTTTGAAACAATATAGTGATGCATCTGGGCAGATTATTAATTTTGAAAAATCTGGCATTTTCTTCTCCTCTAATATGTGTGCGACAGATAAACAACTCCTTTGTGATTACCTCAATATTTCTCCCATGAAAGGTGACTCCAAATTCCTGGGCCTTCCCTCCTTTTGGGGGAGATCAAAATCAGAAGCCTATACTTTTTTGGTAGCGAAAGCTTTTAGGAAGATGCAAGGATGGAAGACCAAACTTATCTCTTTGGCTGGGAAAGAGACTCTTATAAAGTCTGAAGTGCATGGTATTCCAACCTATGCGATGGCCTGCTTTCTTCTCCCCAAAAAGCTGTGTGCTAAACTTGATGCCATTACTCGCAACATCTGGTGGAAGGGGAATCCAGAAGATAGAGGGATCTGCTGGAATTCGTGGGAGAGTTTAACTACTCCCAAATCTCAGGGGGGCATGGGTTTCAAGGATTACAGGAGTTTCAATGAGGCTATGCTAGCTAGACAAGGTTGGCGACTGTTGATGAATCCCCACTCATACTGGAGCAGATTTCTGAAAGGGATCTACTTCCCAAAAACATCCTTTCTTAAAGCTGTTAGGGGAAGTCATGCCTCTTGGGTGTGGTCCAGCCTCTTGCACAGGAGAAATCTCTTGATGAAAGAGTTAAGATGGCAAGTACAAAATGGTAAGGAGACAGATTTTTGGAATGACCCTTGGATCCCTTCGTTACCAAATTTCAAAGTCTCTTGCCAAAAACCTCTAGATAGCGAGATTGGGTATGTAGCAGATGTCATTAACACGGAGAAAGGGACTTGGGATAGGCAGAAGCTAGCCAAAGAGGTAACCCCTGAAGTGGCGGATGCTATCTTGCAGATCTCATTACCTCTTGTGGACAGGAGAGACCAGCTGGTTTGGCATTTCAATCAAAATGGAGTTTTTTCGGTAAAATCGGGCTATCGAGTGGCAATCCAATAAAAACTCACTCAAAAGGTGGACAAAACCAGAATCCTCTTTCAAACCCAAAGAGATGGTGTGGAAGATGCTATGGAAAATGAAAACTCAAAACAAGATCAAGAGTTTTTGGTGGAGAGCGTGTAAAAATAGCCTAGCCACAAAGGAAAATCTTTTTTGTAGAAGGTGTGCACACTCCAGTATTTGTCCAATCTGTGATACTGAACCAAAAACAGTGGAACACATGTTGTTTAGATGTAATTGGGCCAGGACAGTTTGGTTTAGTTTCAATATTCATGCTTTGGGAGACTTGGGTGGCAATGCCTCTGTTCTCAAATGGACAGCAAAAATGGTGGACAAGTTGTCGAGGACTGAAGTTATGGTTTTTATGGGCAAGGTGGCACTTATTGCTTGGCATGTCTGGAAAACAAGATCCAATTATATCTTTCGTAAGGCAAAGATTGAACCTATGGGTACCATTGCTGCAATCAACTATGCATGGTCTGAAGTGTCAAGCATCTTAGAGAGATTCCTAATGTCCATATGGATATCCCATCAACCCAAGAGAATCATTCCTCTTGGAGGGCTCCGGACAGAGATTGTTTTAAAGCAAATTGTGATGTTGCCCTTCCTAAGGGTGGAGGAGGTGGTAAATTGGCAGTTGTGATTAGAAACTGGAAATGGGAGGTCACGGATGGTCTTGCCAAATCAGTCTTTGCAAGTACCAGCCTGGAGGGGGAACTTCGTGCAATTCGTGCAGCATGTCATATGCTCCTCATTTTGAACATCAAAGGAGCCACCGTGGAAGCAGATAACAGGCAAGCCATCTCTCTCAATGTGTCCGAATTAGTGCCACCTTGGGCTGTGAGAGCTGTAGTGTTGGACATTCGCCACTTCGCTAAAGAAGGAAACACCCGGTTTAACTGGGTCAGAAGAGAGGGTAACAAGGTTGCACATGAAGTTGCAGCTCTGGCTAGGAGAGACTCTTTACCTTGTAATTGGGTTGTTTGCCCCCCTTGTCCCTTTTCTCTTGTCTTTGTAAAGATCAATCTATGTAAGCCTGAAGACCCTTTTTTGCGGATCAAAAAAAAAAAAACTATTTAACCAATGGTTCCAGCTTCGCTCCACATTTTCATCCCTATCTTGAAACTACAGAGGAGGATGCAATGTTTTATAACCCAAATCGGATCGACCAATTCAAGTGGTCAGCATCAGGGCCGGCCCTGAGCTAAAGCCCAAGGTGCGACCGCTTTAGGCCCAAAAATTTAAGCAAAAACTAGGGCCTCATTTTCCCTAGAAGATATGTATATATATTATATATCTTTTGCTTCTCATATACAAACAATATCATTCGTTGGCCTAGTGGTGTGTGGTTGTACTAAGGGTCTAGGTGTCCCATGTTCGATACCCAGAAAGGCTACTTTTTTTGCCTTATTGTTCTGTCCCATTTTGCCATTTGATTTTCTGCCTTATTTTTTGGGGTGGAACTAGTATAGATAAACTTTTGCACCACTTGTACGTTGGGCTTAAGAGTATAATTTTTGCACCACTTTTTTTGCCTTATACGTTGGGCTTAAGAGTATAACTTTTGCACCATTAGGTAGTTTTAGAGGTAGTAGATGTTACTCTTAAGCCCAACGTTCATAAAAGCACACCATAAATGTTTGGATAGTTTTTTATTATTATTATTTCTTTTCATTCTTGTTAATCATATTTTTAATATTAACTGAACGAGTAAATCACTGTTGATAATAAATAAACCAAAATAATTCAACAAAAAATGATAAAAAAAAGGTTAAGAATAAATAACTTTGTATTGCTAAAACTAGTCTTCTTACGAGTGTAAAGTTAATTACATGATTAGTTAGAAAAAAAATCCGTCGCATGAGCAGTGGTTCGTTATGCTTATTCATTTTTTATGATATAATTTTTTAATATTATTTTTAGTCACAATTTTTTTTTTGGATCAGATTTTTAGTTAAATGATAGAACTTAAAATACCATGTATAATCCTTCATCTTGTATTATCCCCCTATCTTGATTTTTTTTTTCTTATCATAAATCTAGGGCCTCAATTTTTATTTCGCTTTAGGCCTCACAAATGTCAGGGTCGGCCTTGGTCAGCATGTCGATGGGTCAGTCCTCTAAAACCACTTGGCTTATAGAAGAAGAATGAACCTGCAAATTAAAAGGGATCCATAAAACCGATGGTTATATATATATATATATAACCCAGACAAAAATTCTCAATATTTCTGCAATCTTGCAAGGGCACATAACATCTTGGTGGCCCAAGTGGCACTATATATGCCACCACATCCGAGATTTGATTCCTCTACCGAGGTTTGTCTGTCTATAAAGAAGTGATTTCACCATTTTTCCTTCATTCTCCAAATGCAGGATTGATATATGTGTAAAATAAACTATGAAAACTCAATGAACACATTATTTATTTATTTTTTTTTTGTGAGTGTGTTTTGGTTTGGAACCTCTTTTAAAACTCACAGAATTACATTATTTCAATTTCAAATCTAAGTTAATTAATTAGTAATTTTTCGATTTAATATCCATAAATATTAGTAGTACTAAATAAATTTACTTATGAAATCACAGTTCAATACCACTAGATCCGCCATCAAAGCAGTGACCGTCCACCCATTCTC
This sequence comes from Rhododendron molle, assembly GCA_025413875.1. Lineage (NCBI taxonomy): Eukaryota > Viridiplantae > Streptophyta > Magnoliopsida > Ericales > Ericaceae > Rhododendron > Rhododendron molle. The sequence continues at coordinate 29,951,637 of CM046393.1, read as the reverse complement.
TTTTGTGGTGCACTCTGGTTTCCGACTTTCAGAACATATTGGGAGGAGGAGGGAGTTCCCTTATATATCTCAAAACATAATTGGCACTGGAATATTAGTATAAGAATCCAAATTGTTATTTACTCTACTATTTTGTCAGCAACAAAAGGTCCATTCGTGATAAATAACCTATGTTTTGCATCAGGAGTGCTACAATATTGACTTATCTGATTTGGTTTTGCATCATTCCTTTGTTGTTGCTTATATATATATATATTCATATTATTCTTATTGAACAATTATTTTGCCAGGCTTGTCTAGGGAAGACGAAATGTTCCATTCCTCAATCATACAAAATTTTTGGTGGTGACCCATGTCCAGGCATCCCCAAAGCTCTGTTGGTTGACGCACAGTGCGGATAACCATGTTCAATTCATGCCATTTATTCGAAGAATTTATAGCCAAAAGAAAAAGAGGCTAACAAAAGCTTACTTTAGAAAGTCATTCATATATGTAAGTCATCTATTCATGGTGTCACATTGATGATTAATTAGAAATTAAATAAAACATAGTAGAGATTCATTTCCATGATCTCATCAACTCTACTTAACTGTACTGTAACTGTTAGACAAGTTTGTTGACAATATGAGATTTGGATCTATTCTATTTGATATATATATATATATATATTCGTAATATTTACTTTTATTTATGATTGGCCCACAAAAAATTTGTTGAAATGCTAAAAAAAAAAAAAGTAGTTAAGTAGATATCTATTCATACTCATTCTTCCTAATTTTGTATCCTTGTACTTTTTGGGATTATTTACTTTTCATAATTTTTTGTTTAAATTTTCGTCATAATTAATTCTTGGGGGAGGAATTAGAAAACAATAAAAATATGAACCTAAGTTAAAAAAAAGTTTGGATAAAACAACACTAAAGACAAAAGGACCACTTATTTCAAATTTCTTCTGTCTTTAGTGATATATTTTCTTTTGGTCGTAATTTTTTACTTTTCAAACTCCTCCCATCAGAATGATTAATCCAAAAAAAAATATAACGTGCATCCACAACAAATTAAGAGGAATGAATAAATTACCAAAACAAAAATTTAGGAAGTTACAATTGCTTTTTTTGTCATCTATCTTCATCTTTTATTCTACATCGGAAGAGAGAGAGAGAACTACAAGAAATTTGGTCTTTGGAGACGAATTGAAATCGTCACAATGCTTTTTTTTTTTTTTTTCCAATAGCACAGGTGACGAAATTAGTTTTGCCACCTATATAGGTTGTCTCTGAAAGTTACCTGGTGATGAAAATCTTGTTTCGTCACCGTTATAAGTAATCGGTAATGAAATTTTTTTGTCCCAAAAGACGTTTTTATATGGGAAAAATATTTTACATGCAATTGATTTGCTCTTCCATCGGAAAACTTAAACTCTGTTTTGTTGGGCGTAAAATATTTTACAACTGAAAATATTTTTCAAGTAAAACATTTTATAGAAAAACACAAAGTTTTACAATTATTTTTCGGTGTTAGGTTGAATTCCAATTTTATTCTTACAAACCAATAGGTCATCTAATTGGACTACTGTAATATCAAAGTGTGAGAAACTCTCGAGAGCTTCTCTCTTTTACTGGCAATGCTGAGCGGCTTTTCTCTCATCTCTTCAATCGTTATTCTCTTTATCTCTCTACCAATTACCTTTATTTTTACGGTCTTGCTATTGTCAGCCCATTGAGTTAACGATAAGTACACTAGAAAACAAACAAAATACATTAATTTTATGTACTTTTACACCCTTTAATATACATTCATACACTTATTATTGTCAGTCGAATGAAATGATTTTAGAATTTTCCGTATCTTTAATCATTACCCTATTTTCTTTCTCTACCGGAAATTATGTACTCCTAAAATGTTTCAGTAAAAAAATACACTGTATTTCAGGTCTAAACAAACGGAGAATGATTCTAAAGATACCTTTTTTTTTTTTTTTCCTTTCATTCTTTAACTTTATCGGGTAAAAAAGCGTCAAAATGCTGGAAAAGCAAGCGTAGTTTAACAGTTGTTTCTCTCACTCACTCTCTCTCTCTCTCTCTCTCTCTCTCTCTCTAGTTCTGTCGAGTGTCGAGGGAGTTGCAGAGTGAGAGAGGGAGAGAGCGATGGCCGCCGATTCGAAAGTGGAGACTATTTCGAGATTGGCTCAGTGGAGGATCGAGAATTTCGGACCTTGCACTTACAAGAAGTCCGACCCTTTCAAGGTCGGAATATGGAATTGGTATGTATGTGTAGGTCTCTGTAATGAATAACTACTGTAACTTATTAGGGTTGAGTGAGTGAATTGGAAATTTTGTTTGTGTAAATTGATTGAATGAAATGAATAATATTGATTCATTCAGGCACCTGTCGATTGAAAGGAATCGGTATCTCTACATCCGTCTGTTCCCAGAACCATCACGACCCTCAAAAGACCATCCGCCCATCGCCAGATTTGTTCTCCGAGTCTCTAATTCAGGGGCTAACCGCAGATTCTACATCTCTCCAAGTAATGCTATGCTATGCTATGCTATGCTACTTTTAATCTAATCTGGTATACTTGTTTCGGTCCGTTGCTTAATTATTTCCTATTATTACTAGATGAGTTTCTTTAAGTCGGGATTTGACGGTTGTCCAATGGCATACGAAAAAAAGACAGAACCTTTAGATTTATCTTAATTTTGTATTCTGTTGATGCAAATTGCAACCTGATGTCTGATGATTCGCTTCCTAATTGCCATTGGATGGTCACAAAGATCGGGGCGTTCTTACACTCTATTATTGGAGGTAATTTAGAGAAAGCGTCCGTTACATAGTACTCCTCACGAAGTTGCTTACCTTTACCCTTCTTGGGTGGTTAGAGTCATTAGACTATAGGTCAAAAAGCAGAACAATCTCCCAATTTATTTCTGAAAGGTGCTGAGTGCATGTTTTTCCCTCTTTTCGTCCACTATATCGATGTAATAAAGTTAGACACTGAACATAGCATCAAACAAGAGGGGTGTTAATGGAAATTCCCTCTTACAAGAAGTCAACTGGCCTTTTTAATGCCACTTCATTTTATTTTTCTCATTCATGTTTCTTTAAGATTTGAGTGAACTGAGGAAGAGACAAATGATAAACGTGTTAGCACATAATACTATTGCCTCCACAGCTGTCAATTAGTAATCGATGACTGTAGTTTTGTGTGTGGGGAAAACCTTTAGGCAGGGAACCTATCTCACAAAGTTATTGCATCAATCTGTAGTCATTCTGGGACTTCTTTTGCTTATGCTAGGATGTGCAATACCACCCAATGTGTCAAGGTTAACTGTTATCAATTGCATGAACTTATCTAGTCTGCAAAAACCATGTGTCAGGTAAGCTGGTGAAAGGTTTGTGAGTCCTTGGATTTGTGACTCAGGCTATCCAGCGGCGGAGATAAGAAGGGACCAGTGGGGGCACATGCCCCCACTGCTGCAAAATTCCGGAACTTTTTTTTTTTTTTTTAATTGACTTTAAAATATATTTGCTCCTCAGTTGGATGAGTTTGGCATTGGTGTTGTGTTGCTCGTTCCAACCCAAACAAATCTATTGGTGGCTGGGTCCCTTTTGGTTAACTACAAGAATGCCATCCATATAAATTAGTACTAGTAAAGTAAATTTTACCCATCCCAACTATTTCAGCAATGAACATTGTGATAAATCGATTGCGGAACCGAATGAATGATCAATGATTGAACAATGGCTTGGTGGTATATATAGGGCGAGATGTTTTTTTATGGGATTAGTAATGAAGCTATCATGCAGAACTTTCAAAAGATGAAAACTCGTCGGGGTCAATTGTAAAACATTTTAGCAACGGATATTTAGACTGTTGTGCTTATGTTTAGAAGCTTTTGGAATATATTTTGCTACTGCTTTTATGCCTAATGTAGAATTTTTGAATTTTTGTGCTTAGTATTTTCTTAACTACATTTTTGGCGATTTTTTTTTTAGTTTGTGGTAAAAAGTTGCCCCATCTGTGTTGGGTTTCTGGCTCCGCCACTGAGGCTATCCATTCATTATTATATCCTCATCCCATAATGCACATGTAGAAACCAGGCCAGGACCATAGTTTTAACTGTTGCTCACTGTTTAGGATAGGGTTTTAATTGTTTGAAATGTAAGGCTTACGTTGCTAGAAGACGGGTTTAATAACTTTGCAAATTATTGCCGTACAACTTGTCAAAAGAGAGAACAAATCATTGAAGTCTAGGTGTTTATATCAGTCCACTTCTTACAAGATATTGCTTCACATTGCAGTTCATGAGAGACTGCTCCGGACTAGCGATGACTTTGTGTGGCCTGTTGATTCCAATTTTCTTGGTCGCTTCATCATTGATGTTGAGTTTCTGGACCTGAAGATTTGCCCACTGAATGTGAGGTTTTCTCTAAATAATCATTTATTGTAATACTGCATTCAAAGTTAACTTTGTAGTAGTTTTGAACAATGTTCTGGACCTCTGGTGTTCTGGTTTGTGAGTCACCCTGCCGGCAAAATACAGTGGAAACATTTCTGAGGATACACATAATCAAAAAGGTTATGACTGAGAAGCTGATAATATGTGCATCGATTTTTCTCCTCTTCAGGCGAACAACCGTTAGTGTTCCTTTGGATTGGTTGATTTGGAGAGGAAAAAAATTGGAGCTCTGTGTTCCCTAATAACTTGTTTGGTATGTTGAAGAGGAAAGAAATGGAAAGCAACAGAGGGAAATGGAGAAACAGTGTTTTTCTTAAAACCCCACTTACCACATATGGAGACATTTAGAGGGAACATAAATTGACTTATTACCCATGTTTCATATTACCAAGCTCAGCTAAAAATGAAAGAATCAAGAAGGAACGACACAAGTTAGGGCTAATGTCTTGCTATTAAGATTGGTACTTACTCATAATTTTCTCTTTTGAGGCGAATCTCAACAAGATAGGATTTAAATCACTCTCCTTTTTCTCCTCCTTATCCAACGTAGGAGGGTAAAAAATGCAATCTTTTCTCTCCTAAATTGCCATGTGCCAGACAGGAATCAAATGCATTTTGCACGCAGTAACTGAAAGTGATAATCTTTAATTATATTTTGCTTCCGAGTATCTTTCACCCAATCCGGTGCCTATGTTAAACCATGATGTTAATTGCCCTTTCTTTCTCTTGTGCTTTCCCTGTTAACCGCAGGGTGGGGAAGCCAGCTCTATCTGGCCCACCGATGGAGCGATGCAATCTCTTGCATCCCAAAGCACTCTTCAGTGCCTCTCCCGCATGCTCGAGGAGGCTATCCACGCTGATGTCACCATCAACACATCTGAGGGCACGCTGAGGGCCCACAAGGCCATACTTGCCGCAAGTTCTCCCGTATTCTCTAGCATGTTCGTGCACGATCTAAGGGAGAAAGAGTCATCAACAATTGACATAGAAGACATGTCACAGGAATCTTGCATGGCTCTTTTGTGTTACTTGTACGGAACTATAAAGCAAGAGGATTTTTGGAAACACCGGCTGGCGTTGCTCGGTGCAGCAAATAAGTATGACATTGTGAACCTGAAAGACTCGTGTGAGGAAAGTCTATTGGAGGACATTAATTCTGGAAATGTCCTTGAGCGGTTGCAAGAAGCGTGGCTTTACGAGCTGAACAAGTTGAAAAAGGGTTGCTTGATGTACTTGTTTGATTTCGGCAAGATTTATGATGTTAGAGATGAAATTAATAACTTTTTCAGGCAGGCAGATAGGGAGCTGATGTTGGAGATGTTTCAGGAGGTGCTTACCGTTTGGAAACCAGCATAAATAATCACAGATTGGGTTGCTCGATCAAGTTATGCTAAATAACTTATGTGTGTATTTACATAGTTTGGCGGTTTGTATTTGGCATCTAACATTTGATGGTTTGTTGTATGTATAGTGCTATACTGGGATGATATATCCGTTTGGGGGTTCGAAATGTGCTTAAAATTGCATGTTAACCTGTTTGGTATTATCTTTGGGGTTTTTTTTTTTTTTTTTAGACAACATAAACTTATGTGGTGGACAATTGTTGAAACCTGTTTTGAAGAAAAATATTGTTTCCGAATTCTTCTCCCTTTCGCCTTCCTCTGAGCTTGAATCAGACCCCCGCTGCAACCTTCAGACAGACAGAACTCGACAAAGTGAGTTCTCTTCCACGATCCGGTTGATTGCCGTGCTTGTCTAGTGTGACAGTTGTTGATTTGCAATCGGTTGAATCAAAAGAAGGCTCCTTTTCTTTTGACTTTCTGGCTTCCTTCCCGCTTACCGAACAAGCTTTGAGACCATAGAGAGTCGACTCATTGAATAAAGGGCTGATTCTCGGTACAGAAGGGCACAGTTACTCAGGACGAGAGCACACCACTCCCCGAGAGGTGCACTCCCTGTTATTCCGATTCTCTTCTCTTTGGGTTGTTCACTCACTTTCTTCTCTTTGGGTTGTTCACTCACTTTCTTGTATGCTCTGTCACCTCTGCTTTATGTGCTATGGTAAGGCTTTACCGAAGGTACCACCAACGATTCTCTTACCTTCTCGATTGGTACCTGTTTGGAAAGATAGTTCCAGACCTCCCCGGTTTACGAAATTCTTATTACTAATCTTACAACACCGACTTCTGACTCTTCAGATGATTTCTACTTTGCGAGTTAGTTACTTAATTGGTTTAGAAAATTAAGAAAGAAAGTCTCTTCCCTATGGTTCTCCTGCCCCCTGAACGGGGTTCACAAGAGGAATGAAATAACTGGAAAATTGTTTCACCTTTAAAACAAAGTCGGAAATGGAAACACTGGTGTGTTTTGTCGTCAAAATTAGTTTTGAGTTGAGCGCAACTGTTTTTTGGGGAAATGACGACTAGGGAAATGCTTGTAAATTAAGCTTCGCGTTGGATACATTTATTAAGTAATTTCATATCTGCACGCATATCGTTGAATTTTCTATTTTCCAAGACTTAAACTCTTGACATTTTTGTACCCATTTAAGCATTCAAAGCAACCGTTATCTTGTGCCTTGTATCCTCAATATGAATTTACTCATTGTGTGTTTTTGAGAATACAGAATCATCCCAAGTAGCCCCTAAACCTTCCAGGATTACACAGGCATCACAGATCACCCCAGTTTAAAAAAACCAGTAATTTACAAGTATTTCCCTAGTCGTCATTTCCCAAAGGATAAGAACAATCGAAATGGGCATGTAGAACCGTAACGGACATTTAAAAAAGGACGGAAGGAGTAATAAATACCCTAAAGAAATTAGTAGAAAATATTCTTTACAGGGACCCGTTTCTAGCTACTGGAGCATATCATTTTCATTTCTTGGCAAATTTCTCTACTTATCAATAATCCAAGCACAACCTTGAGTGCTTGGAATAAAAGTCTCTTTGAGAGTTGATGTCAACACAGTAATGGTGGTAATGATCCAAAATATAAGGAAAAGGCAATATTCTTATTTTGAACCGCGAGGAAATTGGAATCAATCGCAACCAATTTGCAGAATCTCATTCCAAGTCAAAACAAGTGAAGCTATCATTTATCAATCTTCACTCCTTCAATCATATCATCTAGGAATCTACCGAAAGAATTGAAAAAGGGAGAGAGAAAAAAAGATCAAAAAAGACCTAAATCTGTACAGAAACAATAATCGATAGTTTACTTCTCTTTATTTTACAATTTTTTGTTCGTCGGGAACATCTCTCTTCTGCCTTGAATCAAATTACCGTCGCCGGTTAGTCACTTCACGAATTGCGTTGGGGAAGCAAGGGACAAACAAACAGCAGAACACTGTGAGGGGTTGTTGAATTCTTCTATTCAACTTGAGAGCACATTGGCTTTGAGAAGAAATTAGAATCCATCCTTAAATTAGCTGCTTTTATGTTCAGTCGTTGAAAGGCAATTCCTTCTCTCCTCGGTCCACAGCATCTCTCCATACCCTGTACCTTACTCCTAGCTTATCGTAAGATACTGGAATATTCCATATATTTGCCCCTTTGATCATCCGCTCTTGTTGGCCAAGAACAAGTCGTAGATCCTCGTTCAAAACCTGTAATGAAATCACTAATTGAAAACTGAGCTGGAATTTAGAGACGAGGGGATAAGAACTAATATTCCAACTTCCACCAGTTCTCTCCCTTAGCCTGTGTTTGAATCATGAATTTGCAGAGGGACATATAGAGGAAAAGGGAAATATAATAACATAGCGACAAACTGAATTTACGGAGTGTTTCTATAAATCTTGATTTCCCTTGGTAAATCACTCCAGGCCTCCACAAATCCATGATCCAAGCACGGCATAAGAAGAAGAAAACACAGATCCCTTGAAGAAAATAACGAACTCAATCATGTAGCAGGAAAATGATAGAGAGAAGTTTCATTGGCAATGCTTGGTGTGGAAGTTTGTATAGCTTAGAGTTTGTAGGAAGAAACCACAGGCACAAATAGTGGTTCTAGTTAAAAGCTATGATCTTGAGTACAAGTGTAGAACATATTGATTCATATTTTGCATGATGTGAGCTTTCTTTATCCCCCACGTGAAGATTCAAAAACATACATAGACAGTTTGAAAAGAACTGAGCCTCTAGGATTTGTGAACCGAAACAAAAAGGTTTCATCCGAGCAGTTTTTATTTAAACCGTTCGATAAAAAATAAACAAAAACTACTCGGATGAAGCCCTTCCCGGTCTTTTTTTTGCTGATTTCTCGTGGTATCCTTAAAAGCACGTTCTGAACACATTGAGCGGCTCGGATCATCGAAATTCGATCGGAAAAGGGAGGTCCACATTATATTAAAATGACGTGGTCCTCACGGGAGACTGATTATATATATATATTTCCCGTATAAGTATAATGATGCCCTCATCAATAGACTAATCAAACCACCCAGTATAATTAGATAACTAGACGGAAATAAGTTAACATCAAGGGATGATTTTTTTTACCTTTTCCGCAAAATATCTCCATAGATACTGCATGAAAGGGATGTGCTCTAACACGGGAGCAAAATCCAGTGACATTCTGTATAATAACCTTGTCTTCTGTCTAGATGAAGGTAAGCACACATGAAGTTGGTGAAGATGTGTAGAGCACTGTTTGGTGCTCTGCCCCTCCAATTTCCCTGGCTTAGAAATCCCTATCGTCGATAACACCATACAAGGAGGTCGAAATTCCATATCTATTGGATACGGATCCCAATATCCTTGGAGACCTGATTCTGGTGTCAAGAATTTCACGAGGCTGAAAAACATGACACAGGTAACCAATATGATGATTAAGCTCTCAAGTTTGTTTGTAGTTCTACAGCTATCAAAAATAAAGAAAGAACAATAAACTACTTTGGTCTACTCCCTCCATCTCCTTTCTGTTTGTAGATCTTTGACAGTCATGGCATTAATCAGATTAACAAACATATAATCGTGACTAATTTTTGGAATTTTTTTTTCACAAACCAAAAGAACTAATTTTGATCTTGTGATTGGTGGGCACAAATATAAAAGCTACACACAAAAAATTCTATTGGTTGACCTTGAGTAGATGCGACTCCTGAATGGGCAAAAACATATGCAACAGAGGGAGTAATAATCTGGCGTTAATAACAGGATAGTTTAATCAAGAGCTTACTCAAAAATAAGCTCATTGTTGTCTCTCCCTAATTCCTAGCTCAAGAATCCCAAGAGTGTCTTCTTGTTTATTTCCAATGTAATTATTTGAGGGTGATGCAATAGTCACTCAAAAGGTTCTATCAAACCAAACCAAACCAAACCGAGCCTTGTGTCCCAATCAATTGGGGTCGGCTACTCAAAAGGTTCTATCATAATAAATATATCATTTAGAAGGAAAAAAAAAAAGTAGTGAAAGATACCTTGGAACGCTCCAACCCTTGGCGAAGGTGGAAGTGTGAGTAAAAGGGGCATGTGCGAGATCCAAAAGGTTGTCCAGAAGAAGCCCATGTTCCACGGGAAGTTCCATGACAATCTGAAATTCAAAAGGATATCAAAGTTGAGAGATGTGTGTGCATACCGATGCTCTGGACTATCAATGAAGGAAGCATAATAATATGCACATAAATTGATTTGCGTCTCTAGGCCTGCCCTCTCTGATGCCATTTGGCTTTGATTTAGAGGTATGGTTCTACAACAAAACGTCCCTGTAGCTCCTCGGTTCTTGGAGGTTAGGGAGGCCACTGTTTCAGTGGTATTCTGAGAGCAGCCACTTTGTGCATATATTGCCAAAGGTTAGGTCTGTCTCCAATCATCTCCCGCCCATACCCCCAATGATTGGGGACTAGATGGGTTACGTTATGCTGTTGTTGTTGTTGTATCAAAGTTGAGAGATGAAATACTAAGTGTGCCCATTCTCCAGATCCATGAAACAAGTGCGCATTAGCAACTGAGAAAAACCCGTAAGCATTTGCGACATACCTCGGCGTGTATTTTAAATCCTGGTGGCGGTTGTAAAGAAGGAATGGTGGCTGTTGGAGGGTCATTGCCAGGCCAAATCCATATCATTCCCTCTTGCTCAAGGCATGGTAATGCTCTTATCTTCACATTAAGTAACTTTGTAGATGGCATTTTCTCACACTTTCCATCTGTTGAGTATTCCCAACCTGAAATTTTCATCCACAAAACCTTAAAAGAATTAGTAATCTACAATCCATTTTGCTTATGTTTATAAGAATAGTAGTAAAAATTTTTATAGTCACAAAAACAGAATCATCATTTTTATGAATATAAAACGTAGCCGTCTTCTTATCTCCTTTATTTTAAAGTGATGACAGTAAGAGCAAATAGTCAGTTTTAAGAGATGTCTCCCAGTTGAGGATATAAAATCTAGATCTATCCCAAAAGTCGATGTAGTACTTATTAATGATCTAACAAACTTCACAAACATTCTTTCCTTATTCTGTATTTCTCCAATATACTCCATAAACATTGGATGATTGCTCCTTCTTACTCAGCACTCACCATGATAAGGACATTGGATGCGACCCTCATTTATTGAACCAAGGTGAAGAGGACATGCTCTATGTGCACAAGTGTTCTGAACACATCCAGGTTCGCCATCTTTTCCACGGAAAATAACCCAAGGTTCCTCAAAGCAATCAATTGGGACCTGAAACATAAAATCAACGGGTCAAATGTAAAGAAGAAAGCAAGTGATCCAGATTTTCGGTAATAGGTAATGCTACGAGATTAATTTACTTTGTTTCTCTATGAAATGAAATATCCGCATGTTATTCAACGTTTCATAGTGACATGAAAAGCCCTGACGGCGGTGGGATGGAGAATGAGCCTAATCGAAAAAATTCAAATGCCAAAGTTTAGAGAACTGCTGTACCATGGTGTCATCCATAAGGTCGGCAGAGAAAGCAACGGGGTACCAAAAGTTCTTCATACGGGGATGATAAGGTGGAACAGGGCCAGAGACATTCAGAGCCTTTCGGGATGGCTTATTTGTTATGGTACCCAGAGTTTCTGTTGAAGTACTGGGTGAAGAGGATGTGCGCTCCGATTCTGTTGTTGTTTGGTCTTGTAACAATTTATCACTAACCAATGCTTCCATAGAAGCAAGCTTATCTAAAGCAGTGGAAACCCTTGCTTCAGATATATGAACCTGTCATATTGATGAAAAATGGCTGTTATATTAATGTTGAACCTACTAAACCATTGCACATCTTGTCATAGTTTTTGATCTCATCACTGGACAATTCCAAAACCTGTCTGTGTGCTTGTGCAAGCTCTTCTTGCAACTCTGCGAGCTCCTTCTTCACGGTGCCAATAGATTTGTATTCACGTGCTAGAGGATTCAATACTTCAACAACCTAGAATTAGATCTATCCGAATGTGAGAAATACATGAAATAACAATAAAAACTTGGAAACTATCATCCTGTTGTGCTTGTGATAGCGTGATTAGCTGAAGAATATAGGCCCATGGCTTCACGAATACAACTAGCCTGATTAGTGCTGGACTCCAGGCCCATGTCATCGCGAAGCAAACTCTGCAGGGAGTTGGCAGGGAGGAATGCCCCTGCGCCCAAAGGTGGGGCTCGCAATCTGGCAAAATATATTTTGAGCTCTCTGTGTTTGAGATTCGTTAAATCAAACCCCTAACATACATATAGGTGGCTACCCTAGCAGCCATCTTGTAAATCTTCTTCCTCATTCAAGAACATTATGTGAGCCATGGATAAATCATTTTTGCCGAACAATGTATATCTATGCTGTGCTTTATGATTATGTGATTGCTTGCTTATTGATCATACTACTGTGAGTATTTCGATTGTTGCACGAATCATCTAACGGCACATATGTTGCCCGAATCATCTGAGGAATACAGAAATGAAGACCGCGGACAAGGGGCTTGCTGCCCTATGGTGAGACCTTCGTTTTGTTTGCTTTCCCATTATCTTCATTTTTGGTTTTCATGTTTCCAGAAACAGAACAAATAGAAGTTAAAAAGACTCATTTATTTTAGATCGATTTTAATCTCTGTATGACAAGTCGCTTTCAAAACATCAAAGCCTACAAAATGCAAAAGATATTAACAAATCATAAGATAATAATCTTAAGATTAAACTCTCATATTGATGAAATAGAGACCTTCTCATGAAGCAGCATGATTGTAAGTAGATCTTGTCGAGCCCGCCAATCGCAATAGTGTATATCGAATCTGGCCACTTCTAGGGCTTGATTAACATCCAAAAACTTCCCTTTACACTGGGGGAATTTGGACCTCGGATCTTCCACATCAAAGAGTGCACCCCATGTCTTCTTCTTGTTCACTAATCCACCTTCTGCCTCCAATAGAGCGAACACCCGAAACCGTGCACTAACACCCTGAAATGACAGCCACCCACTAAGATATCAGCTGCAAACTGGACTTGAAAAAGTCAAGGCGACTTATTTTTTCCGAATTTAAGCATGTACTCGGCATGAATTCAGCCAATGAAGTAGCCATATATCATCCTTTCTTGAGATAAATTATGCAATACGATCTACAACTCCATTTGGATAGAGGTGGATTCTCAAATGAAGGGATTTGGCACTCAATTTCACAAATTATGCAAGATCTATATGTGGTTTTCGAAACTACAGTGTAAGATAAATAGATGTAGAAGGTATTTACTTTATTGGGATTCTTGTGTAGCTGCAATTTAAAATGAATGATATCACTCTTATAATTATTGTTTCAAATCAATCATGATAAACTCTCAAACTCAATGTCAAAGTCCATACATGACCAATCAAATCTAAATACTGAAACTCAGATCCTTACATTTGCAATCCACAGAATAACTCAAGGTGGTGTGCATAAGCTGGCCCATGTTAATCAACTACTTGTATCTACTCTCTTTTGTCTTTCTTTTGTCTCTCAACTTATGTCTTCTCCATACCTTAAAATCTTAAACCACCAAGACACAAAAGGCCCAAAATTCAAGAAAAAAAAATCGTTGAAAGAACGCTGAGTCTCATTTTAATTGATCGGTAAACTATTTTTGTTATATGTTGATGGATGATTAACGTTAGAACACATGAATTATTTTGGAGATATTATGGGTGATTAACATTAGATCACGTACACCTTTTCGAATGTTAAATATAACATTTATTCTAAGTGGTTGATCTATTCAATTTTTGCCACCCCCAAACTTGAATCCTTGCTCCGCCCTTGCCGGCCCGGACACTTGAGTTATCGAAAGGAGCTAGCCTTGGTTAACTATCAAGTAAAGAGCTCAAGTAAATTTTTGTTTACTCTCGGTAGATGCCCTCATGCCCGCATAGTTTCCCTACAAACAAGTACTGTACTAACTATATGATTTCTCTCTAGAGGTAGACAGGGCCAACCCTGAGCTGAGGCGGACTTAGGCCCCCGAATTTTGGATGAAAACTAGGCCGCCACATAGATAGAACCAGATATGTAATATATATTTAATCTAGTGCTCATATATAACTAGCCCAGTGGAAAAGCATAGTTTTATTATCCAATAGGTACATGGTTCAAGTCCTAAGGGCCTCTCTTTTCCTTCCCCAACATGAATATTTTGTTTCCCCTCAGAAGTTTTGTCTTAGGCCACGAGAATCTCAGGGCTGGCCCTGGAGGTAGAGCTACATTCTAATTAAGCTACAATCCCGGAAACAATATAGCAAAATACTCCAGTGCCATGGAAAATTAGAGGCCACCCAGATTATTATAGTCAAGTAACTTAGTGATACGATACCTTAAAAGTAAAACTTAGTAGTACTAAACAAACGAAAAACTCAATCACCTTAAAACTACGACAGACCAACTTTACTTATCCATTTCCTCCTCTAGAATAAGCTCATACCAAAGATAAATTCAGCAGATGAAATTAAGATAAAGATTATATAAAAAGCCATACCTTTCTGTTGCTAAATCTGGAGGATCGCGAGAGAGATGAAGGAAGAGAGAGAATCGCAGCCGTAGCAACGGCAGCCATGGCGTTCAAAGGTGAGATGAAGTCCCTCGAGAGGGTGAGAGAGAGAGAGAGAGAGAGAATTGTGTTACATTTTTAAGAGTGGGAGATTATTTTTATTTTTGTACCCCCACCCAAAAGAATGGTTTATTTCTGTTTTCGGGGATTTCACGTTGATAAGAAGAGGTTGGTGTTTTCCGCGATCTGAGGTGGCCAACCATATGTTGACAAGTGGAAGTGAGTGGGGCTCGAAGTGTTGTGGCACGTGGCATGCCGCTCTTCCACACATGCTACCTGTTGTTTTTCCAGAGTGAAGGTTCCCGTTTCCGTTCCGCTAAATAAGTTAATTGGCTTATTTTTTTATTTTTATTCAAATTTTTTTCGTATTTGTTAATTTATTATCAATTTTTGAGAATTATTGCATCATCATATGACGAGAGAAATCTAAAAAATAAAAATTATGATCGAAATTCAATTTTTTTTAAATAAAGACAAAAATTGGCTTATTGGCTTATTTTTGTCTTTATTTAAAAAAAATTGGATTTCGATCATAATTTTCTAGTTTTTAGATTTCTCTCGTCACGACGATATAATAATTTTCAAAAAAATGACAAAATTAATAAATACGAAAAAAATTTAAATAAAGACAAAAAAAAAAAGTCAATTATCTTGGGGGCTAAGTCTACGGTCAGACTCTGGGTGGCTGCTTGCTTTCCATATCTGGATCGCCAACTAGGACGGACGAGATATCTTCTCTATCTGTTTTGTGATTTTCCTATCTTGTTCTTATTAACTCTACTAGTACAGTATTATTCTTAACTCCAACTAACTAATTCCAAAAGCTAAAGAGAGATATATTACTCCCTCAGTCCTTCTTTTTAGATTTCATTATTTATTTTGGATTATTCCTTAATAATTATCCATTATTGATTCTCCGCTAGACGGATCGAAAGAGTATAAAATTATGACTTTTAACCCCTTTTTTATTTTGGAAAATCCAAGAAAAGACCAAAAAGTCCAATTTTCTGTCAAGAAAAACCAATACTCCAACATAGTTTGATTAAAAAAAAAATAAACAAATGAGAAAAAAATTTGAATGAAGACAAAACAAAAGGCCAAATTGACATTTTTTTTTTTTTTGGAAACTAAGTAGTTTGGAAAGACAAAAGTAACTCCAAATGGTACTAAGTGTAATGATGATACCTTTCTAAAGACTAAGAAAAGTGGAGGTGAAAATTAATGTGAAATATATAATCATAATTTTTTTTTAATAAGTTAGAGTTACGAAACTAGACATTAAAAAAAGAAACAAAGGGAATAGTATTGTTTTGGCCCTTTTTGGGGATGGGAGAAGAAAAATAAAATAATACTATGATATACTAACGCACCAGCCAATTGGAGTCGTGTAGGTGATTCAATTGTATTTTGAAAACTAATGATTTACTTAAAATTTAAAAGGGGCAAAGTGCACTCTACACCCCGCGCTTTCTCTTTTTCACCCTATACGTACGTTAATTAGAACAACCTAGCCCATACGGGCCAAGTGGCAATCTCCCTAGGGATGACGACGGTGCGATATGATTCTGTTAGCGATAGAACCAAAAAACACAACCGGAACATATACCTATAACCAAAATCACGGTTATCGGTTCGGATCAGTTTTACACCGAAACCGGTGATCAACATTTTTAATAGAGTTAAAGACACTACATATCCAACAACAAAATATCCACAGATCAAAAAAAAAAAAAAAAAACAACAAAATACCCACACAAATAAAAGGAAATAAATTGGTACGCCATAAGTTCATAGAAGAACCGCGTTCTTGGCCAAACCACTACTGTTATCCAAAAAGGAGACATCGTCCTAAGATTGTAGGAAAAACAGTGTGGAAAACAAAAAAAACACAACAATTTTTTATTTCTAGAATTGAAAAATATGAGCATAAATTACAGTGTATTTATATTATAAAACAGACCGGTCTTTTGTCTACCCATACAAACATGAGCACCCCTCCAACCGTCAGATCACACTTTCAATAAGTTACGGCCGTTAGATTGAATCATTGATTTTAACCTTTTTTTTCACGTCTATCTACCTAGCGGTTTTCCTCTTCTCCATTGTGTTTCCTCTCTCTCTCTCTCTCTCTCTCTCTCTCTCTCTCTCCGCAAAACCCACTCCTTGGTGCACAGCCGCACACAGAAGAGCTCAGTGCTCGGATAAAAAAAAAACAGCGCCCACAAACAAATTGATTTGGCTCTCCCTCTTCGGTAAGACTCCCCTCATCCTAGGGCTTTCCAGCAGAAAAAATAATGTGACCTGTTGCTCGGTTTGTTGAAGTTTTCATTGCATTTGTTTGGTTACATATTTTGTTTGGGTTGAATTTGTTTGGTCTGTTACACGGCCTTTTAATTGCCTTTACTTGGGAATTTGATTTACTACTGCTAATACACGGCCTTTGTCTGAGAGTTTGATTTCCAAACTCTGATTGCTTAAACATGGTCTATGAAGTTTTTCAACTTGGATTTTTGTTTGGTTTCGAACTTCAAAAACTGATGACGGTTGTCGCTTCCAAATTCTATAGTTCTTCATGTCATGGTTTGTGTATAGCCAATTCTTCATGTCATGGCCTCTTGGTTTAATTATACAGTTTTTTTTTTTTTTTACGAAAAGCTGAAACAATGGCTGTAACGCTCCAACTTTTTCGGAAGCAATATAAAATAATTTCTTAAGAAAAATTGCTAAATAAATATAATTTTTAAAAATAAAGGTTTAGCTATTACAATTTCAAGATAAATCTACTGAATCAAAATACATTAACTTCAGAGCTGACTCTAGTCTTGATACGAATCCCAAGCATACTCGATCTCCGTTCCTGATATTCTTTCTGTGTTGAACTGCACCATCATTGAATCCTGCACCCTCTAGCAAATTGATCGCCGAAGCAAACGATTTGCCAAGATACAAACGTATCTGTGAGTGATAATTCACTCAATAGAATAATCCAACCCCACCGCCCCTCTTACTTTACAGCTAGCAAGCAACGGAATAAT
The DNA here is from genome assembly GCA_025413875.1 of Rhododendron molle. NCBI lineage: Eukaryota > Viridiplantae > Streptophyta > Magnoliopsida > Ericales > Ericaceae > Rhododendron > Rhododendron molle. The sequence continues at coordinate 29,934,124 of CM046393.1, read as the reverse complement.
AATAATGCGAAAAAGTAAAATAGAGATTTTTCACATAAACCAGTTTATTACTATCCATTTCCTTATGTGAAATCTAAGATCTCATCCACGAGATCTTTCCTCCCCTACCACTAGCTATGCTCGGTCCCATGAGATCACTCCCCTTTGCTGTCGCAGATAGACCTAAGTTACATACCGAGTGTGCATCCCAATAACTACAACAAAGGGTAAGCTTATCATGCCTGAATCACAACTAGGGTTCGCCTATCTTATACACCACATCACAACCATTTCACAATCATCACTGGACACACGCTAGTCTATCAATTTATCACTGGACCCACCAGTTTTAATCTCATCACATCTCAAAATCACGCCTGCAGGCAATCTCTAAAAAGAAAGAAACTTCACAATTTATCCATTACCTAGCATCGTCAAAGTGATCTCTATTTTGCATATCACCCCATGTCTCTAGGGTCCAATCTAGCATTCAAATCAAGTATCGACACAATATCATTCACAATAATAAATAAAAACAAATAACAAGCGGATCAAAACAAATATTAGGCAAATGCAATCACGCAACTTTTTATGACTGGGCCGTTGGCCTTAATCTTGTACGGCCACGATATCATTAATAAGGTAGAAACTTTTATATAAGACTTTAAAAATAATTTTCTAAGCTTTTATTAATTATTTTAAGTAATTAGATTGATTAAGAAACTAATTAAATACAATAATTAGGTAAAAATATTAGAATAATTATCATGATCTTAGTAAGAGTCTTAAAGGTCCTATGTAACATGTTTGAGTGTCAAAAGTTGGGTTCGGAGGGTCGCGAAATTATTTTAGGAAAAGGTATTAATAAAATTGGCTGACAGTGAAATAATAGATAATAAATAATTTAATAAATAAAATATATTGAAGTTAGCAAAGTTTCACCCTTGGAATATAGGGAATCTAAAAAAAAATAACTCGGGCATTAATAACACGGTTTAGGATGTCGTAATGTATTTTTATTTGGAAACAATGTGAAAATAATAATAATTATCTAATTAAATAAAAAAATTATGATTTTAACAAGATATCATCTTTGAGATGCAAGGAGTCTAGGAAAAATAGTTTGGGTGTTCAAAACATTGTTCGGAAGGTCGCAAAGATTTTTCGTTTGTGAACTTTGATTGAAAACAAGTAAAAAATTTAATAAATAGATAACAAAATAAAAAATACGAAATTAACAAGTTATGATCTTTGAAGTATTAAAAATCTAAAAAAAATAGTTCGGAGGTCAAAAATGATGTTCGGGATGTCGAAAAGTCGTTTGGTGATGGAAGATCAAGAAAGTACTAACATATCTTTCACCAAGAATCCCATGGGAATATTGGACAATGCTATTATCCAAGGGATAATAATTTGAGTTAATTACCTCTAAGTACAGAAAAGTGACACTTAATTCCCATTAAGGAGAGATGAAGTACTTAATTACCACTAAGTCCACTTTTACAAAAATACATTTATCATTAATAGAAGTGTCACCCTAGGGTTTTAGGGTATGCTAGGGTTTTAGGGTACCCTAATGGGTACCCTAGTACCCTTGGGTACCCTAAAATCTTAGGGTACCCTAGGATTTTAGGGTTTTAAGGTACCCTAGGGTTTTAGGGTACTTTAAGATTTTAGATTTTAGAATACCCTAGGGTTTAAGGTACCCTAAAGTTTAGGTTTATGTGGTTTCATAGAGCCCTAGGGCTTAGGTTTAGGCACTTTCATAGGAGTTTTAGGGTGCACTTTCCTATTATAGGGTTTTAGCGATTTAGGCACTTTTATTGGGTACCCTAGAGTTTTAGGCACTTTTATAGGGTACTCTGAGGTTTAGGCACTTTCATAGGGTGCCCTAGGGGTTAGGCACTTTCAATATTTGGGGTTTTAGGCACTTTCATAGGGTTTTAGTGTTTCGTTAATTAGAGGAGACTTTGTGGGAATTACTTTCTATTTTCTGGACCTAGAGGTAAATTGCCCTTATTTATTTTTTTGCTCGTTTGCTTCTGTTTTCGTGCATGGGTCCATGAGGGACTATAGGTTATGCCTAAAAACACTTAATATACGTAGAGAAGTGTTTGGAATGGATTATAATACCTTGAATTTGATCAAATTGAATCAAAAACGAATCTTGAACTTTTGGAGAAGAGAACTTCGGTTTTGGCAATCGGGGGGGATCGAATCGAATGAGGTTTGAGGATGTTCTAGGTTGTATGAAGTGATCGGGAGAGTTGAATTGGATTTTAGTTGGGTTTAGAACAGAAACCCACTTTTCTCTCTCTCACTTTCTCTCTCTAAAACTCTATGGATTGGAACTCCATGTTCTTCTGTTTTTGCAGCAGGGTGTGCGTGCGGGGCTGTGATTTTCGGAGATGAGGGAGGTGGGTTTATATAGGGGAGTGTGGGAGGATAAAGATGGAGGTGGTAGAGTGTGGGAGGAAAGTAGAGAGTTACTTCGAATAGAGTTATAATTAAGGTTTAGATAGGAATGATAAGAGATGAATATGAATCCCCGTATATCTAAAGTATAAATATATATATCATATACAAGTGTGTAAATAATATCAATTATACACATAATAATGTATTTTAATTATTCAATCTAATTAATTATTGAATTAGAAATTTAACAATATAAATTTGTATAAAAAAAAATTGGGTCGAAAAAATCCAAGTCATTACGATGGCTAAGGAAAAACAAAAGAGAACAGTCGCGAATAAGGGAAAGAAAAAGCTAACTATCGCAGGGAATGAAAAAGAAAATTCATGTCCAGTGATATAACCTCTTACAGTTATTCTTTTTTTATCATCTACAATCTCTTACCTAAACAATTTTTCCTTTCTATTGACTTTGCACATATAGGTTCAAGTTCTTTGAGAAAGAAATACAGGTGTTGTGATCTGAGATGAGCAAGACATTATGTGCTTGTGTGAGGTAATACTACAAGCTCTTGGTTTATACATTAAAAGTTTTGTATTGATTTTACTCTTTATTGTCGGACAGAATAAACAAAAGATTGAAGCAATGGCTACGGAAAGAAAAAGATAACCACTGCAGGAAGGGAAAAGAAGATAACCACTATGTCTAGCGCTATCACTTATTGTCTACGGAAAGAAAAAGATAACCACTGCAGTAGGTTGCTATCACTTATTGTCTAGCGCTATGAGGTCTGATAGTTGTTCTTTTTTCCTTGGTACTTTAGAGACTTTTGTTTTTTGGGTACTTTTGAGACATTTGTAAAAACTATTGAATGAAATTAGGTGATTTCTACCCATCTTTTCCTTCACTTTTAAAAGCAGTGATATTAACATCTTTGTGAAATAAGTGATAGCAACCTACTTTTATGGTATGTTGGTTCTTCGTTCTAATTTTATGGGTTTTCTATTTTTATTTTTTGCAGCTATCGTGATTCTGAAGTTTGAACCATTAAAGTCATTCCACTGAATATCACACATCATAAGGTAGTTCTCTTTATAGTATAAGTTGCAAGCTAGGGTGTTGGATGTTTTGAGTTCTAAATGGCCCTAACACAAATTTGAGGAGTGTAATTTTTTGGGTGAAATTACACAGAGACCCCCTCATCTATACATTTTGGACACGAACATCCCCTAACCTTTAAAAACGCCCACAGACACCGCCTCATCTACTTGAAACTAAAAAATCACGAACTCTGTTAACGCAATGACTGAAATGACAAAGATACCCTTGTCATAGTAACACTCACACAAATATACCCTTGTTATAATAACACTCAGATAAAAAAAATTGCAAATTTGCCGTTTTTTTCCAAATTCTGCCAATCTTTTTGATCGGGCAAAGTTATTTTGTTTCAATTTGTAGATTTGTGATTCGGTAGAGTCATGGATCTGTTCTATGTAAGTTAATCTCTTGAAAAGGGGATTAGAAGGCTACTCAGTTGAAATGGGTTCTCGACTAGGTTTTCCTCTTCCAGTTAGGCGTGTTCTACCGGATCTCTTGCTTAAAGATCTCGCATGGCATCAGAAACCCAAAATCTTCCTCCGATCTCGAGTGGGCATCATCCATTAGAGGTGAAGTGTTCTAATCCTACGAGCAACTTGTTGTACCTTTGCGAATCAGATTTCTCCATGCTCACTCAGACGACGGTGGGGGTACTCCTCGTATGGGTTTTTGGTTCGGCGAGGGTGCTACAAATTTCAGACCTCGTGCTTGTCTTGGTGGGCGCCGTTTGGAACAATTTCTAGTCAGCTAAAGCTGGGGTTTCGAAAGGTTTCAAAATCAAATCAAACCAGTAAACCAGGGGAGTGCTCCGATATGGTCTGTATTTCTCTCCTCGCATACTCGGCCAGGTAGTCTTTTTCGACTCAGATCCAGTTCTATGTTGCGGCGGCAGGAGTCCTACCCGTGTGGGTGCTGGTTATGCGTGGGGTGCTTCTACGATCTAGTTCTTTGTCACGACGGAGGGAGTCCTACCTGTGTGGGTGTTGGGTCTGCATGCGTTCTTCTCTGTGCTAGGTTGGGGAGCTGATCGAATTTTTTGTCCATTTTGGAGTTACTTTCTCGTTTTCTTATTGTTTCCATTCCATAACGAGATTACAGATTGGGTTGGCAGCTCTAGGTTGCAATTAGCATTTTTCTGTTAGTGTAGTGCGCAAATAATCCAAGTCATATAGTTGTTTGTGCTATTGAATCCCATTTTTCGTTCTCTCATCTTCCTGGGGAAGAAAGTGGGCTCTCATCCGATGAGAGTAGCTTAAATCTAGTTTGGGCATTTCTTGGTACTGTTATTGGCAGCTTCCATGGCTGCTGTAGGAGAGGCTGTAGGAGAGAGAGAGAGAGAAAGGTATACAGATTCTTTCAAGGGTATTTTTGTCTCAAAAAGGCCAAAAGAACTAGTACGTGCCATTGAAACAAACGGCAATTCAACGGAAGGGGTTAACTTGGGTAACGGTAATACATGAGGGGGTGTTTGTGGGCGTTTTTAAAGGTTAAGGGGTGTTCGTGTCCAAAACATATAGACGAGGGGGTGTTCATGTAATTTCACATTTTTTATCTACAACTTCTGTTATTTGTTTTTCAAAGATGCTCACTTTGTATTTGTTAAAATGCATGTTTGATAGAGTGAAAATAGTGGGGAGTGAATTAATTATTTATGCCCACTTTTCTGTAGCTCTCTTAATTTTTGTTTTGATTGACTTTGAATAAATTTTGTGGTCCGACATTGCAAGAACATGCGACACGTCAGGAACACGTGGAGACATGTTTGGACACGCCACATGAGGTATCATTACCAAGGGACAACTGGGGACATGGCAAAGTGAATTTAAAAATTCTTAAAAGCTTTACCAGGATAACATATGTATCTTAAAAGGTATTCCAATTTGGAGTTTATTTGTTATTTGTTCTTCCTTCATTTGAATGGTATTATTTGATCAAATCACTATAGGACCAGCACATCCCTTTCCCCTGGTTAACAATGTGATCAAATCATTACAGGACCAGCACATCCATTTCCCTCGATCTCTCCCCTATCGCCAAACGTATGACCGAAACGTGTTGCGTCGTGCCTTCATACATTAGCAAGTTGATAACATATAAACTCCAAAAGAACAGAGAAGTATAGACACTCCAATCTGGATCTCCTGATCGTTTTACAGTTTCTTGTTTTTCCGATGATGAATTAGGTCGAAACAGACTTGAGATTGGAATGGTTTGAATGTTGTGTGTTTGGAACCCTCCTTGAACCATTTGAACCACAGAAACCCTAAGTCAAAACCCTAAGCCGGGGTTGACCATCACGCGTGCATTGGAAATACTCGCGCGAGGGTTTGGTGCCAGGTGTGGGTCAAAGTCAAACTGTTGACTGTTGACCCTCACGCGACCATTTGAACCATCGCGCGACTGTTTAGAACCCGCGCGCGACAGTTCTCTCCTGTCCCCATCACCTTTTTCCAGCTGGAATTTGTGATCATCAGAGGGTCTATGGAGCAGTAGAACCCCGTTTTCCTCCAAAACAGCTATTGGTAACTGCATGGTTGGCACCCCCCAATGTAACCACCCCCTACCTTGTTGGCCACCTTCTCCACCAAGCTCTTGGCTAGCCAGCCTTGTTGACTGGTGTTTGGGCCATGTTTGCCATCACCCATTGGCCTCCCTTTTGGCCCATATATATCCCCCCATGCTTCCAAAGCTAGGGGTGACAAAATATCAAGTAAAAAAGGCCTACAAACCCCAACCTCACTTGCAACTCTCTCACTCTTGTGTTCTACATACACTCATTCTCCAAGCCACACCACCTTGTTCAAACTATTTCAAAAACAACTCAAGCAAAGGTATAAACATTTACCTGCTTTCTGTTTTGATCCCTGAGGGGGGCTGACAGGGCCAAGGCTAGTATTAATACCTGTCCTGGCCCTAAAGTCAGCAAAGTTATAAGAAGCAGTGGAGCAGGAACCCTCGCGCGATGGTTCCCAATACTCACGCGACATTTTGTGTCTGTGTGATGATGAGCCACATGGGGAAGGGTATCCTGATATTTGTGTTCCATACACAGTTCTTACTGTTTTGAAGCATGTTTAGGCTTTTAAATCACTGTGCTGCATGAAAAAACCATAGTTAGTTTGTTTTGCTGTATTATTCAGTTTGGAATGCCTTTAGGGATGCTCCTGAGTATGTTTCAGAACCCCAGGCATGCAAAGCAATTCCTGGAAGTCCAGTCAGAACACTCGCACGTTGGTTCTCAATGCTCGCGCGATGGTTCTCTACTTTACAGTGATTGCCCTTGCATGGCAACTGAGGTTTAAGCCTCTGTTTATTCACCCCCACTGTTTAGGGGTTGTATTTCAATTCCATTCACTCTGTTTGTAATAATTATTTACATTCCAGTACATATATAACTGCTTGGTTTGCCCCTGGGTGAGCTCTGGTCCTTCCAGAGCCCAGAAGGAGATCAAAATTCAACCTGTGGTGGGCCACAAATGCTCGCGGATGGTTTAGAATCATTGCGCAATGGTTCTTTGCATGAACATAGATCCATGCATGCAAAGTTGGCCATCGTGCATGGCATGCCTAAACCTTGTGCAGTTTTCGAGGTTTCTGACCAGAGGATTGGGTTTTATCCCATTTTTATAGTATTCTATCCATCCATGCTCAATATAAACACATCTTGCAAAGCGTGTTACAATTTTAATCCCCGATTAACTGTTCTCCCGCCCTAATTGGCTAAAAATTGGTTAATAAAAGAAGAATCACAGAAGTTTTCACAAAATGCCTAAGTAGAGACCGATCTCCAGATTGGGCGAGAGAGGTGCTTTAAAATCCTTCCCCTCTTGTAACTTGGCTCCCGAACCCAGATACAGTTATGACGGACTGGTTCCTTCACTTTTTCAAATCAAATAAGCGCGGCAGGTGCTTCGAAGTACGGTTCCTTGGGTGTCGGACCTTCAAAACCCTAGTGGCGACTCTGTATTTTGCGAGCGCCTGCTCCTCTGCTCACGCTCCCTCAATTTCCGGGCCGCTTTGGCAAAAACGGGAAACAAAATCCCTACTTTTCCAAGGGCATGCTGCCCACAAGAAGCAAACCGAGGCCCGTGTTCCACAAGGTGCCCTTAACACGAATTCACCATCTCACCAGTGCTGGAGGTTGGGTCGGTGTTCATTTTTCCGGGTTGACTCGGTCTCACTCAGCCGCAATAGCACCGCCTTTAATTGCCCGTCAAACAAACTTGTGCTTGTACTCTCTAAAAAGTGAGAAGCATTGCAGAAGGAGAGGCTTTCGTTGGTGTGTTGAGACTAGGAAAAACACCTCTTTCATAGCTAGAGGAGTCTTTGAAATTAATAAGGCAATGAATAGGAGGAGCCTATCTAGTCAAAAGAAAAATCAAAAATCAATAGAGAAATCAATTTATGGAAAAGAAAAAAAAAACTAATACAGCTGTTAATTAATTGTGAATTTTATTCTATGCATTCAATCCACCCACTTTGGCAAACAATTTATCATCCATCTCTCAATGGAATTTGTTCGTATTTTCCCGGTTTAAACTCCTTAGTAAGGAGTATCAAACCCACTTGGACCACCTCACGCGGTGTGAACCCTACTATAATTTTTGGGTCAAAACCCGCCAAATACTCTTTGGTCGAATTCCATCTTTCAACAATTACCAATCAAGCAGCATTTAATCGGCTTCAATCAATTATACAACACAAGAATCCTTGGTTTTACAACTCCCAAATTCCTTCTCTCTGTTTCTGCTAATATCCTCAATTGCCTATGCTTTGTGGTTTTCAAGTTTAATTCCACTCTTGCTTCGCGAGAACAACTTTCCAAAACCGTTTTGGCTCTTAGCAGAGCTTACATGATTTAACAACACCGAAGACGAACTTGACGATGATGAAGACACCGATGATGTTTCACCATTACCATTGACTGAAGGACCGGAGTTCTCCAAAGCCATTTTCGAAGGATTTGAGTCACTCTTAGGTGTAAAAGTGTCGTTAGAATGCAACTTCCACAGCTCACTGGCTCCGTTAACCAAAGATCCTCCTCCAGAGATGCCTGGTAGATTGGCAGTGTCCGTAAGGAAATCTTCCAGTGTTGCAAGAGATTGGAGCTGCCTCCCCAGAGACGCTATGGTTTTTTGGCACTCTGCAAGTTTCCCTGCTGCTCCATCGAGCTCATCCTGCAGTAGACGAGATTTTGATATATATGAATACGGAAACAAACATTCCGTCAGTGGTATTAAGGCATAAAATAGAATTCAAACCCTTTGTGAAATAGTAAGGGTAGCAGCAATTGATAATAAGCAGAGGAAGAGCAGACAGTGACGGTAGAATTCAAACCATTTGTGAAATGGTACGAGTAGAACTAACAGAGAATAAGCTGGAGAGAGAACGAATAAGAGTGTGCTTGTCAAAACATTTTACATTTTACGAAGTCGATTCCAGAAACAAGAATCCTAAATCATCAAATTTGATGCTTTTCGTTACCAGATTTTAAAAAGTGCTTTGGTGCAGAAACTTGGCAAACACAATGGTCACAGTTTTGGGGGCATCAGGAAATTGAATCGGAAGCCCTAAAGTTACTGCAAACACTCAAAATAATGACTTGGTAATGTCAAGCAAACAATGGAGACTGGTATATGCAATCTTAAAAGTGTGATAAAATCACTCTCAATGGAAATGGTAAGAGGAAAAGGAAGTCCTAAATAGACATCCCATGTAATGATACAAAATTGTATTCCCTTCGTTCCAATTGTTTGTCCATTTTAGAAAATTAATCTAATCATTGCATTTTCCAGAGCTTTCGAAAAAATGCCTTTCACTTCAAGAGAAAAGGGCAAAATGGATTAACAATTTGGGACATCGAAATGACAAAATGGCCAACCAAAAATGGCATTAAGGAATGTGATTTTTGCTAATATTAATTGAGGATATAGCTCTCGCCATATTGGGGATGGTAGATGTGAAAGCATCTAAGTCAAAACCAATTGGCAATGAGTGAAGATGCCGCCTAGGCTTATATACTAGTTTTTAAGAGGAGATAATTAATCAATGTGGGACAAAGTCCAACACTCTCCCGCACGTGCAAACCCCAATTGGCATATGGAGAGGTAAACAAACGATCCATAACACATGAACCACAACAAACAACCCCTTATGCAACAAGTAAGGGGGAACAAATTCTCCGAAATCCTAGTCAAATACCATGTGAAAGCATCTAACTCAAGCCAATTAACAATAAGTGGAGAGGTCGCACAAGCTCATCTACTAGTTTTAGGAGAAGATAATTAACTAATGTGAGACAAACTCAACAGTAGAAAAGAATTCATGTAGCCGAATGAGATGTGATGTATGCTTAGTTTTGGTTTGTTTGGTTTAAAGCAGGTATATATCCTCTCCATCAACTGTTCACATGCTTAAAAACTACGACAAAATATATAAATATATATATTGCAAGAGACAAGACACTAAAGCAGAAAAAGCCAACGACTGACCTGGGTTACTTTAGGTTTGCTATTTGAAATAGCAGTCTGCTGGATTTCAATTTCTTGAGATTTCCTTGTTAACTCATCATCTAATTCTCGGCACTTTACAGCTGTTTCTGCTACCAAACTCCGCTCCTTTTCGACCTCTTCTTTAAGCGACTCAACCTTTGAAATCATAGTCCTTGCCTCCACTTCCATACCAATTAGCTGAAACTCAAGCAGCTCCTTTGACTCGTTCACCACATTTAGTTCCTTTTGCAACTCCTCCAACCTCATTTCAGCTTCCTTAAACTGCCCCTGAGATGCCTTCAAAGAACCTTGGCATTCACTTAAACTTTTCTCCAGTTCTGCTTTCTCGACTTCTATTTGCATTAACTTCTCCTCCAATTCACCCACACGGTTACTCATTACTTCAAGTTCAGCTTTAAGGGGGCTTTCTTCAGTAATAATTTGATGGGTATCAGAAACTGAGTCAGGGCAATGGGCCTCAGAATTGGTCTCAGGTAGTGAAGCAAGTCGCTCCATTTCCAGAAAATCATCCATTATTTCAATATCAAGAGGACTCGTAATACTTTTTCTGACAACATTTTTCTCGTTCTTAAATTGATCAAGCTCGGTAATTAGAGCTGATGCCCATGAATTCCCAATTTCTAACCCGTTTAGCCTTTCCCCACTATCCGAGTGACTATCTGTCAGAGACTCTACACAAATTGAGGAAGCAGAAAGAGATTTTTGATCGTTACCCAAAGAGGATTTCCCTTTAGCCACCGCTTGAAGCCTTCTGCACTCAGCCTCAAGCTTTGCCACCTTCTTAATACTTTCCAAATGCTGCTTGCTAGCAGCTTCCGCTGCTTCGGCACTCAAGTCTCTCTCAATCGTCCTGATTTCCAATTCCTCGGATCGAGAAATAATCTCACACGTGAGAGCTGAGTTCTCTTTCTCCAAATATTCGATCTTCATGTGTAGATCAGGTTCAATGGAAGGTGGAGATTGGAATTTGGCAGCTTCTAATTGGGTCTGGAATTGGAAAATCTGGTTTTGGAGAGCGATTTTTGTGGATTCCCATTCACGGGTTTTTCCCAACACAGCTTCATGAATCTTTTGCTCCTGCTCCTCTTTTCCTTGCCTAAGCTGCCTAACACATTCCTTGAGAGCTCTATCAAGATGGCTCACGCGATCTTCGAGGACTGAATTTTGCTGAACTTCAGACTCAAGTTGTTGTTTTAAAACTGCCACCTCGTTTTCTGCCTTTTCCCACCCTGATATTTGGAGTGAAAAAAAGAGAGGAAGGCAATGAAATAAAAAATCTGGTCCAAGAGAGGAAGAACAAAGCAAGGAGGAATTCCAACTGAAAAAAATTTAGGGAAACCTATCCAGCTTCACGTCAAATTTATCCACAAACACGGGATTCTATGACACCCCTTTGTTACTTTGTAAAATGAGTGCATTATGAAGTTATCCCATAAGCAATGCTATAAAAACTGAAATAGTCCTAATTCGCAGAGGGAGATGATCTGTCAACGGATATTTCAAGGAATTTACCAAAGTATGACTATAGTCTATATACCTGCTACAGCTTCTTCAGCCACCTTGGCATGCTGCTTAACCAAGTCTTCTTTGGCACTAACATTTGCAAGAGCAGCTGATAGTTTCTCTGTCAAGACCTTGAGACTGTCATTGATTTCTTTACCAGTGACTGCAGGTTTTGATATGACTTCTGGTGAGTGAGAATTATGATTGGGTGACGCATTTAGTGGCTCCTGTTTCAACAATTAAGTGATTACATGAGGGCATGATAAAAATGAACGGAAAACAAATGAAGCGACAACAGTGCAAGTCATTATATTGAGCATCACACCTTTGGAACTCTAGGGCTGCAAATCAGCCGAGCCAAGGTTAGTTGACCCTGGAATAGCTCATGGCATGTGTATTCAAAGCTTAACTACCTTTGTTTTAAGGGTGTTTTGGAACAATATCGGTAGGACGAAAAATAGCCCAACTTCAAAACACAATGATTGAAAAGTTCCAACGTCCCAGAGGGGAACATTTTCCTCAAAATTTGAAGAATTCAAGCCGAAGAAGAAAGCTAATACATAGATCTAATGCTATTAAAGCTATAATCTATATGCACTATCAATTCAGATTTTGTAGGTTCATATATGTGCATGTGGGTGTATGTTCTGCACACAACAGTGTCATATACTCCAATGGCAGAAGAATATGACGAGCTGAGCTGGTTTGTGTTCAAGCTTTGCTTATTAATTAGCTCAAAACCGAAGGTGAAGCTTGGCCCCTTCGCAAAATCAACAAATATAGATCAGCTTGTCACAAACTAAATACAAGCCACTCCGTGAGAAATGCTGTTTATATATGGAGCTCTATGCTCCCACGTACTAATGAAGCTCTGCCTCAATGAAAACTAACTGAAAACAATATTGTGAAGACTCATGCCAGAAGTAACGAGGTTTTATCAAACCTGATGCCTCTTTGGGGTTCTGCAAAAGGGCCCTTGGAAACATTTTAGATACAGTGTAGCTTTGTTTAACTCAAATATATTAACCCGATTTAAGCAACAGCTAGAGATAGGGGAAAAGGATGCACGATAACGACCTTAGGAAACATCTGCAATATTGTTTGGCAGATGGATGCTTAGGGGTGATATTTATTACATGGACTGCCAAACTGAATTAATTACTAATATTTTCAGCACATAAGAAAACATAATGTCTTCTCAAATAAATTTCCTTAGAGAATATTCGCCAACTATAACCAAATGACTCTCCTCTGTTAAGAAACAGTGTCGCCCAATTAATTTCCTTAGCAAATATAAGCCTGATATGACTACTGACTCTCCTTTGTAAGAAAAACACCAATAAGTTGCAAGCTAGGTGACTAACATGCGTGAAGTGCATTGTGAATCCAGGGGATTTTCATATGATGCAGGATAGAAAACAAAAATGGAGCAGGTTTCTATCATTTTCCACCAGTAGTTTGCCTCTCCTTGGAGCTGATAGGTTGACAGCGCCACCTTATCCCCATCATTTTGCACATCAAGTGTCTTGAGGATTTTCTTAATTTGTTCCAGCCAGGCCTCTACGACAGCTGGGTTTGGTTAGCCATTAAACACAGGGGGGCGTCTCTGAACTCATTTAACCATTGGCTACGGTCCCGTGGTCGGTGTGGGATTCGTTGAGGTTGGTGCAAGGGAGTTGCAGCGGCGGCGATTGCTCACAAGAGTTGAGCAATCTCACCGATGGTGCTTCATAGGTGCCTTCTATCTTCATTGATGGGCAATGCACTCATGGTGTACTTAAAGATATACCAATCTACCCATGGCTTTATAGGAGGAAGCAAGAACTTATCTTAGTATTGGCTAGACTACAGCTATACTGTGTGCAATCATTCTGTTTATCGATGTCCCTATACACTTCACTCAGCACTTTACACGATAAAATTTCGTTGCGAGAACAGCGTAGAGAGACCACACTAACCATCCTATAGGAAGCATGGTCCAAAAAGTACATGCTCCGTGACTTAATGGTCACAGGTCACTACACAGAATGACCAAAGAGGTAAAGAGAGCAGTTCATCTTAATTGTGAACTCTCTGGGAACCAATGAAGGTAATCTCCAATTGGCCTCCAGATTAGAACCCTCCATCTTGACAAATAGGGTTAAGGAGGAAGGGAAAAAAATATGCTTGAGCATATCATTTGAAAAGGGATCAAATCTGACAAATCCATTATCAAAAGCATGAGATGGATATAGTTGAGGGATAGAAATGCGTAACGCAATCAAAGACGACCCACTAGTACAGAATTATTCATATCGTGAAGTCCATAATCAAAAGAATAATGTCCAAAATAATAGAGGGACTCTAACCCAAGAGCATTGCAATTAGTACAGCAGCATCCTAACTCAAAATGCTAAACCTAAATTCAAAGAAGCTATAAAAGGAAGCATTCAACTATAGTCTATGAGATTTTTCCATCCCTGCTCTTAAGACACCATTGTGAAAATAAGACGTAAAATGATGCGACAACGATATCAACTGATGGCAAGATTACTTCTTAAGGGACATATTTTTAAGCTCTCTATCCCCAGACCCGTCAAGCACAAATCTAAATCAACATCGTTTGGCTTTAAATTTTAAAAAGAAAAATATTAACACCAAATAAATAAATTCAATAGTGACAAGCGGCGATGAAACTTTTTTTCGCTAACCAAATAGCTACAATTTGATAGAGCACCTGAATTTGCACCCAAACAAGTAATCAATTTCTACCTAAACTGATGATGGGAAAGAAAGTTTCCAATTATTCTCCACCCAATGCTGAAAAAAAAGAACCAAACAGTTTTTCCTGTTAAAAAATTGTACCATTTCAACCATTGAATTTTCTTGTTAAACAACAACTTGGCATTTATCTACAGGATCTTTCTCCTGTGTTTGCAACAGATACTTGCTACAATAAAAAAGTAGCCGAAATTCCTTGAAAAGCTTAAAGCCCAAGGAAAAAAGAACATGATTAAGTATTGTTGGGAAAATTATATGATTTAGGAGATTTCTGCTAGAAATTAAATTCCTAAACAAGAATAATAACAACCAAGTACGGCAAATAAATATTATTAGAGAAAAGATAAGAATAGCCTGTAAGGTGGTCGAGGCACGTGATGGCGCCCTCCTAAGGAATGATACACCCCCTTCTGCACGGGGTTGGATGGCGTTCTTTCCCCAAGATACAACGACCTTCAAGTTCTCTTCGGTGCAGCGAATCAAACTCACGAACTGATTGTTTCCCGACACTCAAAATCCAAATATAATACCGAATCAAATATGTATATATGAACCGAATATGATCAGTCACTGTGTATGTTTTATAAAGCAGGAGAGAGAATGAGATGTAGAAGAGTTTTTTCCTACTCTACAGCAGAAACAATGAACATTGTTTTATAGTAAACAATAGTTTGTTGGGCAAGTGGAAAGTGGCAGATTTTTAGGAAAAGAATTAGGAGATTATCAAGCAAAGGGTTATGCAACACATGCTACTAATAATTAGGAGTAAAACAAGGAGACCACTTCAAAGGTATTTTATCTCCTTTTATCTCTTACTGCATATATTATCTCTTTTATAAATAAACCCACGAAATTAATATTAACATGTAAAATATTAAATTAAACCAACAATCCCCCACATAATTTAAAATTTTACGAGAGTGCTTTTACTGTGCAATGGGCATAGGTGTCTTCCAGACTTGAACCTATGCTTAGTGTTAGCAGGTTTCAATTTGAAGAACCATAGTGAACTAAGTCTTGAACTAGGTCCTTGAAATCAAACTTACGCCTACCACACACACAGTACGGGAAACAACTACGGTTCTGGAACGGTTTGGCGCGATAGACGGTCATGCGCACGTATCTTGTTTCATGAGTGTCTTTAGAGAGTAGCCTAATTTCTCACAGCAGCGACCCCACTGCCACACTCATATAGGTGTATCCTCCAAGGGTAATTTGTGACCAACACCCTGTAGAAATCCTACCTTGGACACATTCAGAGCCATGCTCTTCCTATCATCACATAATTAACTTGAGCACTATCACCATAGGAATAGGACCAGGGAATTCCCCTCTTATCATTTTTAGTGCTCCTCCTAGTCACCATTCAGCTTCGTTGTTACCTATTGAACCTGATTCATGGGATCTCCAATCACACAGGTTAGGTGTCCACCGAGGTGACTAACTTATAGGCTTCAGTCCCATTCCCCTCGATGATTCAAAGACTAGCCTTCGCGCTAAGCCTTTAATAAGACTAACAAGAATTAGCCTACATGCTAATATATTTGTCTCTTCAGGCTGATCAGGCCCCCACATTTTTTAAAAGTTTATAATAGCTCCATTATTACTTCACATCAAGCTCACCAACAGTCGCAGCCTGAAAAGTATTTAAATACCATTCTCCAAAACAAAATTAGTACACTCAAATATCATTTTCAAATTTACTTCTCCTCTTAATCTTTGCACAAAATAAAACCTTCACATATCTTTTCTCGAGACATAAGAAAAGAACATGCATATTTGTGCATATCTGCCCCCACAATTATAAGCATCCATCCAAAAATGAATTTGAGCACCTCACTTGACAAATCAAATTTCTTTAGCATAACAATGTAGCAATAGAGCTTTTCCCATTTCCTCTTTTTTATTTATTTTATTTTATTTTCCACAGGACTATGTGAATCTATCAAAACACTTCACCAATCTGGGATTTAATTGAACTTCACTGTTAGCAACATGATTATTATCAAACTAGATAAGAATAACATATACAATGTCAATGGCAACAGCCAATGCCCCCACATTCTGTGCTATGCTAATACTTTTCTTAATTCCATACTCTGACTTCTCTATATGGCAGAATTTACTCTTCTTCTCTTTTTCATGCAAATATCTTGTGCTCCACTATGTCTTCTCAGACTATTACTATATGTTCGGCTCGTATTTCATCATAATTTCCGTACTATATTTGCTACTGATTTCATACGGATTTCGAGTGATCAGCCTAACCAATTCAAAGAAATCCAAACACCCCCACACTTTGAAATATTTTAAGCTAAGCTTTTGATTTTCCCAAAATCCGTAAGGAGTTTTATCATAATCTATGTAAAGCGCCTTGTTCAAAATGTGACAAGCCGAATATAAATTTTCATATTTACATGCCCAAGTCTGCCACAACATTCAACATTAGAAACTATAGGCACTTTTATTCGAATCAAAATTCACAACATTAAGATTAAACAAACCATCAACTAAATAACCTTTACAAACAAAACTACCATTCTTCGTAATGACAACTTTGTTCGACTCTAAAGCAATCTTAAAACCATGACAAACTAATAAAGAAGCGCGGACTAGATTTTTATTAATGTCCGGAATATGCGAGACTCGATCTAAGGTGAAACTTTGCTCGAGGTCAACTTCAAACTAACATCTCCTCCTCCTAGTACCCTGGCCATGCTCCCATTTCCCATGCTTACAGTTCTTGTGCCTGATTCCTGATAATAAGATGGAAAATATTTTTATCAGCGCACACATGAACGTTAGCACCCGAGTCTATAAACCAAACATTTGATTTGAAACAGCGTTTAACTCAGGGCTACTAACAAAATACCTGTCAGCAGGGACAGAGGAGTTGGCCTCAACGGTGACGACATTAGCTTGTGGTCTAGGAGCTACATTATTCCCACGAGGCTTAGGAGGTTGGCCTTTACGATAGTAACAATCCTTGGCTTTGTGATTAGTATTTCCACACACCCAACAAGCCACTACCTTTTCCTGAATAATATTTTTGCCTTTTGGTTTACTATTATTATTGTTATGGCTCACAAACTTTTTAGTAGAGTTGGTTTTCTTAAAATTTTGATGCGTAGGCTTGTGAAGATTTTCTACAATGAGAGCCTTAGCCGAAAAATCAGAAGCAGGAATTTCAACTAGTTTTTCACGATGCTTCTCCTCAATATTTAGAGACACTAAAAGCTCATCAAAAGTATAGTCATCATGCTTTTGCTTTTGTTCTCTAGCAAATTTAGACCACGAGGGAGGCAATTTTTTAATGAGAGAAGCAACTAGAAAAGTATCAGTTAAATTCATGTCTTTTCTCTTAAGGTCATAGAGTATATTTTGAAATTCATGGGCCTGTTCCATCACTGACCTTCCATCAACCATTTGGAAGTCTAAAAATTTTTCCGCATAGTATCGTTTAAGACCGGCATCTTCAGCCCCATATTTAAATTCTAATGCTTCCCACAACTCAAAGGCCGTCTTAGTAGTGCAAAAAATATTATAGATACTAGCAGATAATGCACTCAAAATCCTACCATGACACAAATAATTTTCTCATCAAAACCATCATCATCAGTAGGTTTTTTCGATGGGATCGAATCCTTGCCAATTTCAACAATTTCAATAACCTTAGAAGTTCCACTTTTTTCAGAAGTTTTTTCTTTTCCTTTTGAAACCAAACCCTTGTGAATCACAGAATATAAACCCAAAGTGGTGAGCCAAAATTTCATTTGTTGTTGCCAACTCCTGAAATTTTGACCATGGAACTTCTCGGGCTTACAAGAAGTCGAATCGTCAAATGCCATATTTTTTTTTTTCCAAAACAGAGTTGCTCAACAGTACTAAGCAAGTGTAACTCTAACAGAAAATCCTAACAAAATATCATTCCTTAGATTGTTGGGAAAATTATATGATTTAGGAGATTTCTGCTAGAAATTAAATTCCTAAACAAGAATAATAACAACCAAGTACGGCAAATAAATATTATTAGAGAAAAGATAAGAATAGCCTGTAAGGTGGTCGAGGCACGTGATGGCGCCCTCCTAAGGAATGATACACCCCCTTCTGCACGGGGTTGGATGGCGTTCTTTCCCCAAGATACAACGACCTTCAAGTTCTCTTCGGTGCAGCGAATCAAACTCACGAACTGATTGTTTCCCGACACTCAAAATCCAAATATAATACCGAATCAAATATGTATATATGAACCGAATATGATCAGTCACTGTGTATGTTTTATAAAGCAGGAGAGAGAATGAGATGTAGAAGAGTTTTTTCCTACTCTACAGCAGAAACAATGAACATTGTTTTATAGTAAACAATAGTTTGTTGGGCAAGTGGAAAGTGGCAGATTTTTAGGAAAAGAATTAGGAGATTATCAAGCAAAGGGTTATGCAACACATGCTACTAATAATTAGGAGTAAAACAAGGAGACCACTTCAAAGGTATTTTATCTCCTTTTATCTCTTACTGCATATATTATCTCTTTTATAAATAAACCCACGAAATTAATATTAACATGTAAAATATTAAATTAAACCAACAAGTAGCCCAAGGTTGGCAACACATGAGGGGGTATGTTGACGACAATAAATAAAGTACCCCTCTCTAAAAGCTTTTAGGTGAGTGAACGGTTAATAATTTAGCAAAGTGTTCTCCAACTACAGGAACAAAGATAAAATGAATTCTAAAAAGGCAGATTGGAGCAATTCACACCAACGTGAAGTCAGAGCCCACGGTTTCAATAAGTCAAGCACTCTAAAGGCCAAAATTTGTACTCATTTAGTAGTGTTGTAGATAACAGATCATTAACGAACCTGGTCATCAGAGTATCTCTCGGAATGCGAAGATACTGATTCTGAACTTTCTGTTTCTCCAGGACTTTTCTCAGAAGACTTCCTCTTCCACAACCATTTTCTTTTTTCCATGTCAGTTTTATGTAACATCAAACTCTCAATATCACATTAGGTGTTCATCTGCACAGAAAGGAAGATCATTATTCAAAAGGAAAAAAATACTCAAACCAACCATGAAGCTGTTCTGAAGCTAAAATCACAGAAGCCAAAAATAGATATCCTAAACCAGTTGTGTTCTGCAATGAGCTTAATACTAGGCAATAGAACTGGGAAAAAAACCCCACGAAAGCATAAATAGAGGGGGGTAAAAACACAAATGTCATTATTTATCTTAGGAATTCGACAATAAGGTTTACTTAGCCTATGATATTCACAGCTTTTCTTAAAATCCAATACCAAAAATGAACAGTGATAAATTGAGAGGAAAAATAAAAGGAAAGCCAGATACATGTACAGTTGACAAAGGGGATTTGCTAGCTCCAATTAATATAGAATAACCCCAGATGAAATCAGAAGCACCCACTAAAACTTAACTGGAACCGCAACAATGGGGACAATCCCATCCGATTATAACGAACCAAATCTTCCCAAACCCTTACATATCCCCAAAACACCAAAGTAATGACCTATGTAACAGTGGAACGTCCACAAAACAAAGGACCTTGAATTGAAGATCACTGAAAACCGAAACAACAACAACAACAACAACAGAACCAAATGCAACAACAACAACTGAAAACCGAAACCAAATACAAAAAGATCCAAAGCCATATACCCGTCAAGGTTATCAGGCCAAACCTTTTTGCACATTCAACATAGTGAGAAGAACATATATAGTAACAGATACATATGCATTATAGCTGTGAAAAAGATTGGAAGTAACGAGAGGTGCAGTGGGAAAGAAACAAACCCAAATGGCAGAAATCATTACTCCTTTGACTGGAGACCAAAACCATCACAGAGAGATCAGAAGGGAAACCCTGTAGTAAATGTGAAAACAAGTTCTGATTCCAACCACTAGAAAGAAGAAAAAAAAGATATAGAAACCACAAGTCTGCTAAGATCTGTGGAATGTCAGCTCAAATTGCAGGTAACAACCCCACTAGTAGGATTTGGAAATCCTGCCGCGCAGGATGAGAAGGGTTTTTATTTAGAAATTTGTTTATTTTCATATATTTTCCCCATCGAAAGGAGCTGGAGAGCATGTGATGGTTAATGGGAAGCATTGAAAATGATAAGAGTGGGACTTTTAATACTCCAGTACTCCACTTTTTCAGCTTTTTGTATTTTGAACTTTTTTTAATGCCCATTAATGTTTTTCAAAATTAGGCAGGTCTAATTCCCGCCCATCGATGATGAAATGTACAACCCTAGATCATTGTATCTGCTGTTTTCAAATTTCAATGGACTACTCCCTTGGCCTTGATGTTGTACCCTGATCGTATTGTCGAGCTCCAAAAACAAATTATTTTTTCTCATAATTTTACAAGGGACAACAATGTTACAATCACTCACAAATACTTACATGTACACTCACAAGGGGTAGGCCCCACATACATGTAGTGTGTGTAAATGTTCGTGTATGGTACTTAACTTATTGTTACAAGGGGAAGGGGTCAGCTCTCCATTGTGAATGTGTGTGCAATTGTTTGTGCAAATGTGTTTGTGGTTCTAGCATCTTTTGCGATTATAATCTTTTCTGTTAGTTTGCATTTCGGTGGTGCCTCGATCGAGCGGTTGCTTTTGCGATGATGACCCCGTGTCCGTATTGAATGGGGATAGTAAGGACACAGTAATACCAAGGCTAAAGGAGGAACGTTCTGGCTACAATATGGAATTTCATCTAGGCTACCCGCGTCTTGTCTTAATTCCCGAATATGACCCCAACATGGGCGAAGTAGACCTCCCTAGTACCTTGGATCCAGGGCGAGAACCCCCTTTCTCGAGGAATCGACCCTTTGAAACATCAACAACTCCGAATTAGATTAGTTTCTCCTAAACTAATAATGTGTTTGGGCCAATAAAATCCTACCTAACGGAGAGATGTTGAAAAGAATTACATGTTGACACACCCTCTCGTCCCCAAAAAGCTTATCTATTTCCTCTCATCACATGACGCTGATCTTCACTAACTGATAGCAAGCATAGGTAGACAACTATAGATTAGATTAAGCCAACTTGCACCCACTTAAAGCAGATGGATATATATTCTCAGACAGGAAAAAACGGCACTCAACAATCAACATCTATCAAACAACATGTTGTCTGTTCTAGTCTAATGCAGAACAGCTATACCTATACTTGATTGTGGCTCTATACCTGGCAGGAATCAGCTTTCAATCACTATCTA
The DNA here is from genome assembly GCA_025413875.1 of Rhododendron molle. Taxonomy (NCBI): domain Eukaryota; kingdom Viridiplantae; phylum Streptophyta; class Magnoliopsida; order Ericales; family Ericaceae; genus Rhododendron; species Rhododendron molle. Next base: position 29,912,605 of record CM046393.1, on the reverse strand, counting down.
GCTTTTATTACTATCCTACTTATGTTGCACACAATCTATGTTACATAGTGTTGAGAGCCAACTTATCATTACTATAGAATGATAGATGTGCAGCGCATTCTGTAAGGTTTACAACTCATTCTTCAGCAACTCATTCTCTAACAAAAAAAAGGCAAAGACCTATAGTGGCAAAGTCCCCTTATCGACTCATGGAAGCCATCGTTTCTTAGGCAAACTGTTTTTGTTGTTGTCGTGCATATTCTTATCACAGTCTAGTGTTATTATTGGAGATTTCAGTGTTTATTTTTGAGACTTTTTTCCCTGTTCTTGATGTCCTGATCTCTGTAATTTGATCTTTTAGATCTACTATTTAATGACAATGAATATTATTCGAATTTCAAAGACAAAATAAATCAACTCATTATGCCCCAACAATTATTTTCATGTGTATGTGTGTTGTTTTGAAATACTATGTGACTTATTCATTTTTTGTGGTTTATATAGGGTATTTCAGATTGTATCAAAGTAACCCTGGTTAAGTTGTGGCCACTTTTGACCACTAGGAATATAGCTCAGGTAAATTCATGGTTTTTCTTTCGATGGGTGTTTTCATGCCTTCTTTCTTGTGTGGGTTTTCTCTCTCAATCTCATATCGAAGAGTTTCGTGTTTTCCTTCTTTTTCATTTCTCTCGGTTTCTCTTTCATCATCGAGATGCCGTTTCAGGTTCTGACAATGGTAGTAGTGATGGTTTTTTGAGGAAATAAGGTGGTGGTGGTGATCATAGGACATCTGTGTACTAAAAGATGGGAAAGGTATAATAAATCGCAATTTTATTCTAATTCTTATGTTAGTTTACACTTGTGCTTAGATTGGCAGTATATGTTTTTATTGGATTCCCTTTCTAATTTACCTCTTGTTCTATTGTTGGCAGGAGACAGGTGTTTTTTTTTTTTTAAATCCGAAAGAACGCCCAAAGGGCTGGAGACAGGTGTTTGAATCAGATCCATGTCATTTGGTTGAACTAGGACGTTTCGGCCTTATTTGCTTTGTTCAAACTTTTATCTGGGTGACCTTAGTCTAGTCACTGTGAGAGTAGTAGTATTTCCAGTGAGTAAAATACTCCGTATTAGGCAGCTTAATTAGGATATGAATTCGTGATTTTGTGTAATGGTACCGATAACAAAATGCTAGTGATTTTTTTCTTTGTTTGGTTGGATGCAAACAGAGAAAACAGATCCATTTTTCACACAATGGAGTGATTTTTATTACTGTATTTATTTTTAAAAAAAAAACAGAGGAGAAGTTGGCATTTTTAGGAAAAGCGACAGTAAATGATGTCAGCAAACGGAACGCTCAAGTCCAGACTAACCGTGTTAAAGGTTTGAAGGCACTTCAGAAATGCGGGAAAATGAGAAAAGACAACGCCCGTGACCTCGACACCTCAAGAAAACGTCTCCAAAACTTAAACGCCGACAGAAACTTATTTTTCTTGTAGTGAGATCTCCAGTCTCCTAGTTTGTTTATAAAAGCTTGATCAGCACAATCGGCGAATGTACTAAAAAGAGAAAAGACTAGAGAGAGAGAAGGAAAAGAATTTAGCATAATAAGAATTTGATCGGTCAAAAAGATCAATTCTAACAGTTCTTAAAGAAATATCTAAAAATTATGCAAAATTTAAAAGAATTTTGCAGAAAGTAGATAAATATCAAATGCATTAAAGAGGTCATAAGAGCAAGCGCAAGAGACTAAGGCTCTGTTTGAAATTTGTGAGAAAGAAAGAAAAGGAAAGGAAAATAAATGAGAGGAAAAATGTGAAGAAAATGATTTCTTTTCTCTTGCTTGGCTGTAGAAAGAAAATGAAAAGAAACTATGAGAAAAATGAATTTCTCTTTTTTGACTTCAAGAGAAAAATGGAAAAAAAGGAAATTCTTTAACTATCTTTTCCTAAAAATTATGTGGTGGGTTTTTTTCTCCCATTTTCCTTTCCAGAGCCTTCTTTTCTTTCCTTCCTATTTCATTTTCCTTTCCTTCAAATAGAAACCAAACAATCATTACGGAAAATTCTTTATTTTCCTTTCTTTTCTCTCATTTTCCTTAGATTCCAAAAAGGAAAATGCATTTTTGGTCAAAATAGCCAGGAAAAGCTCAAAACTTCAAAACCCATGCTCCAGGAGCCTAAGGTGGAACCGTTGGTATTTTACATGATTGGTAACTTTGCTATATATAGTACCTCTTCAGTTGGGGCGAGGTACATCGTTTGGCATTTTAATTAAGCTAGAAAGTATTTTTGTCCTTATTAAAAAATTACTTTGGTTAGTTTTTCGTCGATTTTTTGAGAATTATTGCTTCTTCATGATGAGAGGAATTTAAAAAGTAAAAAATTACGATCAAAATCCAATTTTTTTTAATAAAGACAGAAAAATTTGGCTTATTGGTTTATTTTTGACTTTATTAAAAAAATTTGCATTTTGATTGTAATTTTTTACTTTTTAGATTCGTCTCGTCATGAATAAGCAACAATCCTCAAAAAATTGACAAAAAACTAACAAATACGAATTTTTTTGAATAAGGATAAACAAGTTTTCTGGTTTAATTAAAATGCCAAACCACCTTGCTTTTAAGCTATTTTGCAAGCATATATACATCTCTTCAAGTGTTTTGAGTGGAAATTATTTTTAAACATGCACCACTCTCATAACTAGATGATCTGAACCGATCATTTTGTAGGCTTGTTGAGACGTTGATGCAAGAAAATACTACTCCGTAATGATCTTCATTGAACATCTATAGGTATTTTAACTAAAAATATGCTGTTGTTTGTCCAGTTTACATTGGGCACCGTATACATAAAATAGCATAATTAATGCACTAAAGATAGGTACACTATATTTTTACACTACATAATTAATGTTTGAATTCAATTTTCATAAGTTACAAAATAGTATTTTAGTGGAGTATAGACAAAATAGAGATACTGTGTAGTATTTTAGTATGTTTGGGCTTCTGACTGCCTGTTTCTGGTGGCGGACGGTGGCTACGGTGAAGCTTGAAAATCTCAGATGAGTTGATTGGGTTTAGGGTTTTCTTGGGGTGAGCCTAGCCCACCATGGTGGGTAAGGTTTTGTATGCTTTATAATGTAAGATATGGGCTTTTAGGTGTTTTGTGAGCTGTTTATTGTATATTTGGACTTTTTAGACTTTTATGTGTTTTGAGCTTAGTCTCTTTGGCTGTCTACTTCGTATAGCTTTTACGGATAGAAAAGAGTAATGTCTACTTCGTATATCTGCTGGCACATACGAGCCATCCAAAATTATATTGGACGGTCCAGATTGAAATCCTCTCTCTCCTCTCATCCCACCAGTCTCTCCAAATCTAGGCCGTTCAAAATCGAAATGGTCGACCCAGATGCGCCGAATAGACACCATGTGATACCCACCCGGCACTTTGAAATTTCTCCACACACAGAATGTTGCTACCTTTACCTACTTCGTTTATCAGTTTCCCCTGCAATATCTGTGGCACTGCCACTTCTATTTATTTACATGTCGGCCCATGGGCACATAACATTATCACCAAGGCATGAAGTACAATGGGAAGAGACGTGGTCAGTCTATTTGCCCATCAACCCCTCACACCCCTATCCACCTTCTTGTTTCCCCATGTCCACACAATCCCACTCTTCCTTCTTAAAGCAAAAAAAGAAGAAGCATTAACTAGTAACCCCTTAGCTAGGAATTCAAAAAAACAAACAATACACTAGCTTCTAGCACTCTTTTACTTCTCCCCCAGAAACAATAAACACCCTCACTTGCAGAGTTCAAACTAGGCCGTATATGGCTCAGACCATGTTGCTCACTTCTGGTGTTTCTAGTCATGGACTGGATTTGAAGAGGCAACCCTTAAGACTTGGGGCCAAACCCTACTCTCAATTCTCATTCTCCCAATTTCCAACTCCTTCTTCTTCTTCTTCCTCATCCTCTGCATTTAGGATCAATGCTTTGTTCAAATCAAAAACCAAAGCTGCCCCTGCCAAGAAGGTTAATTCAGTAATTTCGTTGTTTTCTTCTTGTTAAAGTTTATTTCCACCCCGTCTTTATTTTCTTCTAAGCGGGTGCTTTTTTTCTCTTAGGTTACCCCAATAAAGCCAAAGGTTGAAGATGGTATTTTTGGCACCTCCGGAGGGATTGGTTTTACAAAGGCAAATGAGCTTTTTGTGGGTCGTGTGGCCATGATTGGCTTCGCTGTGAGTATTCTAGCTACCTATCCTTAAAAACTTGTTAATTCTACTCCTGTTATACTGTTGTGGTTCTTTTGCGATTCATTCAATGGTGATGAGCAACCAAGTACCGATACCACCACGTCACAGCTTGGTTATGCGAGCATATCTTTTCTCTAAAAAATTACGAAAAATTAGGACACGAATACGTTAGCGACAAGTCAAATGTAGAATACGTTAGTTTCATACTGTAGTTGTATCTTAACGAATTCACATTAAAGCCAAAAACTCAAATAGTACTAATATTATATGAGTTTTGAACCTGGTCAACTTTTAGAAACTGCAATATAACCACTTAATAATAATCAATATGTTCTCGACGTGTCTAGAGCATCAATAACATGTTTGAGTAAACAAAAATTAAAGAAAATTTTTTTTGAATGCATATTTAGATTTGTCTAACACGTGTCCGGAGGGTGTTGTGCTGTGTCCATGGATGGACAGCGGTCAGAAGAGCACAATCGGGATGCATTTACCATATTCAAGCAAAGTTCAGTAATTTCCAAACGGAATACCATAAATTCGCCTCAAAACTACTCTATACTATAAACAATGTCATTGTACTCGATCTCCGAGTGCATTGGCTAAGAGTCCAAGCATAGTGTAGTTCATAGCATCACATCCCAGTTGGATTAATGGTTAACAAATCTTCAGGCATCTCTGTTGGGAGAAGCTTTAACAGGAAAAGGGATTCTAGCACAATTGAATCTGGAGACTGGAATTCCCATTTATGAAGCTGAGCCTCTTCTTCTTTTCTTCATCCTTTTCACCCTTCTCGGAGCCATTGGAGCTTTGGGCGATAGAGGCCAGTTTGTCGATGACCCTCCTACTGGGCTTGACAAGGCTGTTATTCCTCCGGGAAAAGGACTCAGATCGGCATTGGGTCTTAAAGAAGGAGGTAAAACAATTAAAATTGCACTACCAGATCGTTTTGTTTTCTTTGTTTTTCAGTTTTTAACACTTTTCTTCGTATTTTGGTTTTCATGTTCTTACACAAAACACATAGAAAATTTATGAGAACACCGTTTGCATGAAAGTACTCCTCGAAAATCCACAAATATCATTTCAGCGTTTCCTTTAACATGGGTTATTTTCAGGAAAAAGACAAATCTGAAAACGAATGAGTTTTCTGTGCCTTCCAACCACGGAATGAAAAAACATTCAACAAAAAGGAAAAATGATTCCAAACGGTCTATACTTCATACAGGGGACTGAAATCTCGTTTTGTATGAATATTGGCTCGTAGGGTCCCATTTTCCGTTCTGTAAAGTAAATCTTGTCCAATCGATCCCATGATGTCATGAAATAAACTGAAGAGTACCTATATTGAGGCTAAAATCTCACAATTAAACATTTTACAGGTCAGAAAATTTTGTTCAACTTCTTTAACGTAAGCACATATGCTAGTTGCATTTATGGGATACTCTAACATTGTTTCTTGTGTGTCCGTCTACTTTTTCTCTTTTGAAATTGTTTCTTGTTTTAGGTCCGCTCTTTGGATTCACAAAGTCGAATGAGCTATTTGTGGGGCGATTGGCTCAGCTTGGTATAGCTTTCTCCTTAATTGGAGAAATCATCACAGGGAAAGGAGCTCTGGCACAGCTAAACATTGAGACCGGGGTTCCCATCAATGAAATAGAACCCCTTTTGCTGTTCAATGTCGCCTTCTTCTTCTTTGCCGCATTGAATCCTGGTACCGGCAAATTTGTGACGGATGAGGAAGCGGAAGGTTAAATATGTTGGGTCGGGAGTCTTGTTTACAACAAACTGTCATTCAGTTTTTCTTCATCTATGTATCAGTGATTTCAAACTAAAACACGAGTGATTCTTCTCTCTCTCTCTCTCTCTCTAAGCATTAGTGTGGTGTTCATACTATTGTAAGGCTCTTGCTCTTGTCATTTGATTTTGTTTCAATTAATCAGGATCTATCTTATGATGTGCTGCACTCACATATAACCTAATAGAGTACTGATGCATGAGTTCGAGACTTACATTTCTGCATTAGTTTGGTAAGTGGGATTGTCTTGGATGATTATTTGTATCTGGGAAAGGGACAGAGGAGGCATATTGTACCGTATATATCCAATTCAAAAATTGATGAAAATATGAAATCGGTATTAACATGGTAAGAAATGCATTGAGGGAGCTTTGAAGAGCAAACATTAATTTTTCCTATAAAAAAAAAAAAAAATGGCTATCAAAAACTCAACCCACCATTGGATCACTTACTTTTTTTAAGACAAAAATAAAGAGTAAGAAACAATAGAAGCAAAAATACAATTCGCAAAATTAAAGCCAACTGTGATAAGCTTGGAATTTCAAATAATTAACACCACCCCCAAAATTCCACACGACTCGAGTGGCTCTCACAAATCCAACAACACCGATAAACAAACTGACCACGACCGCTCTCGGAAAACTACATAAGCTCCAACAGCCACCATGATATGCTCGCTACCGGCTTGCTATGCACGCTGCCCATGCCAAACTCTACTTCGGGCCTAGAGTCACGCGTTGAGCAGAGAGCTACTACTTCTCAGGTTTCAGAGACTTTTGTTATGAGGGGTATTCCTTCTTGTTCAACTCTTTAGCTAGCTAGATTACTTTTTGATTTTGGAACATCACATCAATTTATTACTGCACCTCTAGTTTGTGTTTTGGAATTGAAAACCGAACATCATAGATCGTGATTGCCGAGATTATGAGCTAGTTTATTAAGGATTATCATTTCGTTTTGACTTGAACGGGTTTGGGATGAATTGGTTATCCATGTTGCATGCGACCTTAGATTATTTCAAGTATTGAGTTCATGGTTATGCCTGTTGACATGGATTTTGTTAGAGAAAGTTGATTTCTACGTAACTGTTACTAGTGTTCATTGTTGGAAACTAGTACTTTTTCACTTACGATCAGGTGGTGTTTTCCCTGTACATTATTTGGCGGTAAGAAAGGTCCTTTCGTTGACTTGTGCAGTCATGGGGGAGGTTGAACAAACCATTTCCATTTTAAATTTTTGTAGCTAGTGTGTCGGAATTTTTTTTTTGCTTCTTACCCTTGATCTTTTGGAATAAGTAGGCTTGGATGTTTTAATTTAAAGTGCATTTGGCCGACGCAACTTCAAGTGTAATATCGAGCATATTTTCCTCTTCTATTTATCTGCACTAGTTGGGTCCCTTGCGTTCGAAGACTTTATTTCATAAGTGATTTTTGTTTGAATTAAAATTTTCATATCAATTGAGTGTTATATAATTGGTTACGTCGAATTCTGAGTTAAGATAGTGGTGTTTGTTACATTTCTAGTATGCTATGGACGGGTGCGTTAGATTTGAGATCTTTGGGGGAAAATCACTCGCGTTTAGTAGAGACATTGACCACAATAGTCGTAGATCATGTAAATCATGAGTATGTCAGACCGAGTTGGGGAAGTCTACGTTGAAAAGGTAAGACGAGATTAGAGAGAGATGTCTAGACTTATTTTCGGTGTAATCGGTGTGGGTGCTTTGATCTAAACCTTGTGGTTGTGGGTTTGTTGCGAATGGCATTGTATCGTTGGTGTATTTTGTTGTTGCATGACTTGGTTGATGTGGTTTATCAAATGTTGAGGATAAAATTTCTTACGGGGGGTAATGTAGCGACCCGTATTAAATTTCTCTATTTTTAAACGTTTATACATGCTTGGGTTGTAGAACAATATGAATTATGATGTGGTTGGTATTGGGAGGTTAAATAAGTAAGGATATGTAAATTTGGGAGTCCATGTGATAACATTTTAAATAAGGGGTGTTAGTGTTATTTGTGTTTGTGCAGTTATATAAAAAAAAGGGTGGCGCTATTCGCAGCTACATATTTTCTCCCATAGCCCGCTATATTTCGGTAGGTAGTTGTTGAAAATCATAAATAACATTTCGGTAAATAGCTGTTGAAAACAAAATTATATTTCGGCAACTGCATGTCGAAAATATGTTCAACCTTCGGTATACAACTGCTAATACATACATTTCGGTAACTAGCTGTTGAAAAAAAGATTATATTTCGGTAATTAGGTGCTAAAAATGTATCTCAATTTCGGTAACTAACTGTCGAGTATAGTTAGAAATTTTTAGCAGGGTATGGGAGAAAATACGTAGCTACGAATAGCGGCACCCAAAAAAAAACCCTCTTTCTTCTCTCTTTCTACTCCACTCACTCTCAAAATCTCATCTCCAAACTCGAAACTCACACAGATTCACCTCCATTCCGCCTCCTAATTGGTGATCTTGAGCTTGTATTCCATGGGTTAAGCTTGGAGGAGTATGCAGTTGATTTCAAAGTTTCGGGGGTTAGGACTTAAATAAATCTCTTGGGTTTGCTTTTCAAAGCTTGAGGTAGGGATTTCTATCTCTCTTTTATGTATTTTTGAGTAGTTTTGATGTCATAATCGAGCTTAGGTTGGTGTATTTGAGTTTGGTTGAAATATGTCAAAACTGTGAAAATCGCCAGAAAATTTCCAATTTCTACCGCTAGGACTTTTTTCCTACCGGTATGACTTAGTGTTTTCCCCAGAGTGACCCTTTTGGAACTAATTTCTAATGGTAGAAGTTTTTCCCTACCAGTAGAATTCATGTGTTTTCTCCGATACTCAATTTGTGATCCTTCTGGAATCAGTTTGTATCGATATGACCCAAATCCCTACCAGTAGGACTCTTGTCTCAATGAAATTTTTCATAAATCTTCCTAATTTCATATTTCAAAGCCATGGTTCATTCTATTGGGTTATATTATGCATATTTATTGCCTCGACGGATTTGATTAAGGTTGAAATAAAAGTTAAGGACTTGTTCTAAGAAGTGGACAATCAAATTAGGACACATATTGATTAGAAAATTATGGCAATTTTGAGAGATGTGACGTGAGATAGTATACCATGAAATTGAAACGAGAAACATGAATAACCAATTGATGTAAAGAACTTGTGTAGTGCAAAGGGTGATAATCTTTTGAAATGGAAGCGTGGATATCGAACGAATAACTAGAATATGTTTAGTGTAATGGGAGATTGTGAGGTCCCGAATGCTTGATAGGGGATATTGCAAGGTCCCAAATGCTCAACAAGGGATAGAGCGAGGTCTCGAATGCTCAGTAGGGTATAGAGCGAGGTCTCGAATGCTCGGTATGGGATAGTGCGATGTCCCAAATGCTCGGCGATCCATCACATGATGATGGATTGAAATTCGTAACGGAAAGTGGTTAAAAAGGAATAGGATAGATGATCTGGTTTGCTATAACTAGAAATTTGAAAGGTTGACATGGGTGTGTGCAAGTCCTTGATGTTATAACGTGGGTATTGCTCGATGGGTTGCACTTGTATCATGTTTCATCTCTTTTTACCTGTCACCTCATGTGCACATAGAGTTTGTGTAGATTTTTCTATTAGGCTAGTGTAGCTCATCCTTTTATTTTTAGGTGCCAACCAGCAGTATGCATGGCATGCGTGGATTGACATACTTTTGAGAACTAATCTTGAAGAGTTACATGTCATCTTTTGTAATTTTCTTTTGAAAGATGTAATTAGAACTAAAATTTGAATTCTTTTGTCATCAGAAAGCTGTACAACATAATTTCTTTCGTATTCCATACTTATGTCATATTGGGTCGTGGTGCCTTAAATTGTAAATTTTTTTTTGGAATTATAATTTGGTGAAATGTGCATGAAAAATCCTTTTGGTGGGTATTTATGTACGAAATCGTAAGAATTTTAAATTATGAAAACTTATCAGTATTTATGTTTAAAATCGAAGAGCGTGACAAGGAGGGAAACGAGAGAGCTCCTTTGGTCAACCTAGGGCATGGAATGATGAATCGATCGGTACCATGTAGAAATTTGTGTTATAAAGGTGTAGTTATGATGTAACCCAAATATTGAGTAATTTCATATTAGCCCTCCAAAATTAAAAGATTACAATTTGACCCCAGCTGTGTCCCCTATAATAATAATAATAATAATAATAATAGGACTACGTATTTGGGCGTGTCCGACACGGTGCCCCTTTGGAGTGTTGGTTCATTTGGATGAGAAGGCCTTCGGGGAAACTAAGTAGCGATGTGCAAGAATTTCATATATGGCCCAAATGCTTTGGAAGATGCGATTGGGGAATTAACCAAGTTTAAACAATTCACTATCAAGAAAGGTTTGACGAATTGGCCAATCAAACCTATCATTTGACTATGGAATTTTCCAACAATTGTTTCATCAATATTTGAAGGGATGACATTAGGACAAGAGTTCAATTGTTTCAGCCTACAAACATTACTCATGCAATTGGTTTAGCAAGACTCCAAGAGGAAAGCATTATGACATTGCTAAGGGAACATGAATTCCTATCAAGACTATTATCATATATGTATTAAAAAGCCATTAGTGTTCTGGAGTTTGAGGGTGACATTTCTCATTTTAATCACCAAATAAAAAAATTGTGAACTTATCACAACATCATCAAAATACACCATTCATGCAAAATGGAAGTTAGCTATGCATTCTAGTGAATTTAGGGGTCAAACTGTAACTTTTTTAACTTTTGGGGGCTAAATTATGATTTCACTATTAATGGGATACCACCTTGATCGTGAATTAAGGGTCGAGGAAAATCGTAGGAGGCTTGTAAGTTGCTTTGGTGGCCCTAACATCCCGTGGGGGCATGCATCACCGCTATGTCGATGACAATTTCCTCACTTTTTGGGACATGTTTCTTTTGAGATAAGTATAAAGCAATCTAGTACCATTGATATCATAGTGCGTGATAAGTAACCAATACAATGAGTTTATTGAAGCTACGAAGTGGTAAAAACGTCTCAATTTATCGTCAATATTTTCAATTAGAAAGGTAAACTAACTAAAAAACATGATAGATTTGCGTGAAGAAGTAATAAACCCAATGTTGTGGTGGTAAGTTTGATTAGGTTTTGGATAATAGACCCAATATTATGGTGTTAAGTATGATCATGTTTGGGGTATCCGTAACCTTATTCTATGGTAAATATAGTATTAGTGACGGGTAAGTACGCATATATGTATCATCGTTATTGCACCATAAAAAGGGTGGATAATAAGGTATCTGCTACAATAATTCTAAGTAGAAGGCGTGGCAAAGGCAATGTTTATGCAAGTCAAATAAACATGTCATCATATGACTTAATTAACCAACAAAAATGGTGCTTACAACAATGTTCAAAAGTCCCATTGAAAATACAATCCAACAGCTAAGATCAAAAGTCCAGACCTAACACTAAATCAGGGCGTCCTAACCTAATCCTCAGTGCATATAAGTATACATATATACACACATATCTATATAATAAAACAGAGCTGCTTTTGAATCCAATAGATAACCAATGCTCAAGATTTATCCCCTGTATACATCTCCACCCTTCATTCTACAATGGCATTTTGGTAAATACTTGATCCATCCAAGAGTTATCATATATGGCATTTTAGAAACCTTAGCCGCACCATTTTCATTCATACTTATAATCTCCCTGGTAAATCAAAAATCTTAATTTCAAATCAATTCTATTTCCTTAATTCCCTAATCTTATAGGACTTTAAGAAACCCATCAATTCCGTTCATTCCCTAATCAGTTTCATTCCCTAATCATAATAGGACTTTATGCCTATTCTATTTCCTTCCCTGATCTTAATCTAAATCCCATATTTCCGTTTCCAAAAAATAACTCCCCAAAAATACGAGTTCACTTCTTCTCTTCCTCTTTTTCACACACACAGATTTACCATTTTCCTCCTTCAAACCACAAACTCAAGCAAAGGTATTCACACCATTGAATAACAGTTTAGTTGTGAAAATTACCAGGTTTTGTTTCCTCTCTCTCACTCTTCCTCTCTACCTCTTAAAATTTGGTAAAGTTTAATGGTTCATATAGACCCTTTCTTAAAATTTGCGTGTGCAAGTCAAAAAAACTAATGGTCCGACTAACTCCACTACCAAAAAATAGGAGTTTTTTTTTTTTCTGAATTCTTTGCATGTATCATTCTTGAATACATTAGCATAATGACTTCCGTCCATTGATCCCAACTACATAGGAAGAAAAAGGTCATCTATGCATACTAAATACTAGCATAAAGTTCATGCTATGCAAGAAGTAGAATTAAGGATCCAAACAAATAAGAAACCACATTCTGTTCGTTCCCACATTTGTGTGTCAATTGTTCAAGCCGTGCCTGAAGGCATGGTCTACTATATCTTGCTCCTTTTTTTCCCTTTTGCGAAAAAAAAGAGCAAGTATAGGTTTTTCTGCAAACTACACATGGTTGCCTTCAAATATAGTATTCAATTTTTTCCCTTTCTTTGAACTTAGTTGTAAGGTTGTTAGTACAATCAATTTAGATTATACTAAGGCCCGTGCATCGTATGAGATCTTTTAGTTTGAAAGGGTCCGTGCATCCCAGAAAACCAAGGCCTAACATTATTTTATCTATTTTTCTCTTTTTAAGTTTCTAAAAGAAGTAGAGGATCTGTACAAAAATAAAAAGGGTTTTCTATTAGGAGTGCCGAAGGCACACTGGTATTGAGTCTGTCATGACTTCTTTTTGTTTTTTTGTTTTTTTAGATGTCTTAATTGGCGTATTTGAATTTTCTTTTCGTGTAAGTATCTCCGTCTTTGATGTGTCCAGAGTTACAGGATGAGTACTGAGAATGAAATTAATACGCTTCTAGTGATTAAAAGAGTCGAGACGCATGAGGATAATCAGATAGCAGTGGAAGAGCAGAATACAGAAATCGACCCACTAATTGGTAAACATTCTAGCCACAAACTCAAATTGCACGACTTGAATATATGTGTATTGTAACGCCCCGATTTTCGAAGGTAAAATCGGAGGTATTAAATACTAATTCTCGAAAAACTTATTAAATCCAATTTGAAATCCAAAACAAATAATTCGTCCTAAGGATTCATCTATTACAAACTATTGTAAAAATATTAGAAATAGTCTTCGAAGGGATAAGCTAAACAGATAATAGAGCCATCTTCTAAGATTGATATGGATCCCAAGCATACTCGGGTTCGGCTCCCACCTCCTGATTCTCCTCAGCATAAAACTGTTCGCCCTCGGGGTCCTGTGTTTCCTGGTTTTCTGCAAAATCTGACACGGATGCCAGAAAATCCGTGCCTGAGTGAAAGAGTTCACCCCGAACTATAATCCAACCCAAATACCCCTCATACAATACAGTTAGCAGGCAAACAGGATATATATAGAGCGACAAGGTAAAACAGAGATATTTCACATAACTTGATTCATTACTATCCATTAACTTATCATGAAATCTAAGATCTCTCCACGAGATCTTTCCTCCCCAACCACTAGCCATATCCCGTCCCATGAGATCACTTCCTTTTGCTGTCGCAGATACACCTAAGTTATGTACCGAGTGTGAATCCCAATAATTATAACAAAGGGTAAGCTTATCATGCCGTTATATCGCTAGGGTTCGCCTATCTTATAAACCACATCATAACCATTTCACAATCATCACTGGACACCCGCCAGTTTATCACAATCATCACTGGACACCTGCCAGTCTATCAATTCATCACTGAACTCTCGCCAGTCTATCAATTCATCACTGGACTCTCGCCAGTTCCAATTCACATCACATTCTCATCAAATCACAACATCACGCCTGCAGGCAACCTCTAAACAGAAATAAACTTCACCATTTATCCATTACTTAACATCGTCTACGTGATTTCTATTTCGCATACCACCCCATGTCCCTAGGGTCCAATCTAACATTCAAATGAAGTATCGATACAATATCAATCACAATAATAATTGAAAACGAATAACAGACGGATCAAAACATTTATTTAACGATGCAATCACATAACTTTTTATGATTGGGCCGTTGCCCTTAATCTTGTATGGTCACAAAGTCATTAAGAATGTAAGAATTATTTAATTAGGATTTAAAAAAATAATTTTCTAGGCTTCTATTAATTATTTATAAGTAATTAAGTTAATTAAACACTAATTAAATACATTAATTAGTTAAAATATTAAAATAATTATCGTAACCTTAATAAAGGTCCTAACAGTCCCCTATAATAAGTTCGAGTGCTAAAAGTTGGGTTTTGGATGCTCACGGGATTATTTTAAATAAACAGATCAATTAATAGGCAAAACTGGATTAAATAGACAATAAATAAATAATTAATTAAAATTATATTTTTATTTACAAAATATCATCTTAGGACTGTAAGAAGTCTAAATAAAATTATTCGTAATTTTAAACCTCTTTTATAATATTCTACAGTATTATTATTAAGAAACAACTCTTAGATAATAAAAAAATAGTTAATAAAATAAATAGAATTTTATTTTAACAAAATATCACCTTTGAACTGTCAGGAGTCTAAGAAAAATATTTTCGATATTAAAAATATTTTTTGTAAGGTCGTAACTATTTTTCGTTTGAAACTTTAACTAAAAATAAAATAAATAACAAATAACATCAAAAAGTTATGAAATCAACAACTTATGATCTTTAAGAAGTTAGGAATCTAAGAAAAATAGTTTGGGGATTTATAGAATAATTTAAAAGGTCGCAACGATTTTTAGTTTACAAACGATCACACGATTACGAATAAAAATTAAATAAATCGAAGATTAAATAAAAAAAATATGAAACTAACAAGGTATGAACTTTAGAATGTGGGTAACCTAGGATAAAAATTTCGGGGTCAAATACGATGTTTAAAAGGTCGCACAATCGATTTGAAACGGAAACAAAATCATCGCGCGGCTGGTCCTATTGGAGTTCGCGGCCGCGAGGTCCGCGGCTCTGGTTCTTGCGGCTGGAAACCCGCAGGTTGCGGCCGCAACCTTGCTGCCTGGGTTCGTTTTTTTTGGTTTCTCTCGATTGTTTTCGATGCATGGGGCCACGGGGCCTATTGGGTTATGTCTAAAAACATTAATTATATTTAAAGGAGGGCTCGGATTGAATTATAGTACCTCGGTTCGGATTGAATTCGTTTTCGATCGAAAACTTGAATTTGGGGAAGACGACTTCAATTCCTTCGATCCGGGGACTTCGGGGCCGAATTGGTTGATCTACGGTGAACCTTGGGACTGTGGAAAGTATTTCGAACGATTAATTTGGATCTCGGACGAACGGAATCTCGAAACCCACTTTTCTCTCTCTAAAATTCTATGGATTAAAGCTCGGTTCTCTCGGATTTTTCTTCTCTCTCTGGCTCTGTGGAACGTGGTGTGGTGATGTGCGTGCCCTAGGGTCGGAGTAGTGTATATATATAGGAGAATTGGATGAGTTTCGAATTAAAACGAGTCCTAACGGTATCGGGTTTTTGCATGGACGAATTACGCACGAATTTTGGGTCATGGAGGAGGTAGAGATTGAGTAGGAGAGTGAGGGAGAATATAGGCGTGCATGCATGCATTTATAAGTATGTATTTAATGACAAAATAATTTTTTAAGAGGTAATTAGATAGAATACTTTTTTTTTTTTTTGTAGTTATCTACTAATTAATAA
Organism: Rhododendron molle; assembly: GCA_025413875.1. Classification (NCBI taxonomy): domain Eukaryota; kingdom Viridiplantae; phylum Streptophyta; class Magnoliopsida; order Ericales; family Ericaceae; genus Rhododendron; species Rhododendron molle. The sequence goes on along the minus strand of CM046393.1, from coordinate 29,896,804 downwards.
ATAAGGAAATCAATATTATCATAAATAATAAATTCCTTTTAATATTTATTAATTTAAATTTTCGGGTTATTACATGTATACCATATAAATTGCGATTTTTAGCCTGCTAATGTGGAAATATATACTATTCAAAAATACTGTAATTTTTTCAGATGAACAAATAAATGTGTGCCCCATGTCTGAAAGAGTTAGCTTGCATGAGAATGCAGTAGAAGCAAACGAAGAGCAAAATATTGAGATTGACCTAACATATGGTATGTATTTATAGTAAAAATGACATGCATTATATAGACTAGACTCCAATACCAAAAAAAAAAAAAATCAATGTTTGAAAATAGGGTAGTGATAATGTCAAAACTGTTTTTGTTGGTGTCAAAACTCCAGTGCATAAAAGTTTTGTACACTGCACATGGAACAAGCCTTTTGTGCACTAGAGTTTTGGCGCCAACAAAAACAGTTTTTGCATTATCATTTCCCTTGAAAATATATTCATTTTTTATCTGAATATTAAAAGATATATACTATATTTCAAGACAATAAAATTAATCAAACTTTAATTGCTTTGCCTATAGGTGTGGAAAATAACCTGCAGCTGCCACCAGAAATAGTTTAGTCGTAAAGGGATGCTCAAAGACTAATTAGAGTGTCAAATATAAATGTGAACTCATCAAATGGTAAACACTCTATATTTTATTATTAGCAGTTTTGTTCTTTCATGTTTTGTAATGTCGCTTTGTTCATCACTTCATCTCTATATTTTTATAATGAGGTAATCAGGTAATCATTTTTATAATGAGTACTATATAACACATCTAAAACGGTTGAAATATTCACATTTATTTTAGGTATAATATAAAAATGGTCGTGAAAGACTCCACTGGCTCAGTGAAACTCTTGCTAAAGGATACGAAGACAGAATTTATCTTACAATGTGTCCCATCATATCTGAAGAAATTAATATTAAAGGTAAATGCTTAAAAGCTAGATATAAATCACACTATATAGAATTAAAAATAATATAATAATACCTATATTTGTGATGTTTTGCCAAGATAATGGGGTGCTAATGCTCAAAGATTACATTTCTCAATTTTATGAATGCCTGTACGTGTTTATTATTTTTGCTCCAAAAACTGTCTGCCTTGACTATTATGCCCCTGTGGTGACTTTCGTATTAAAAGTTGATTAGTCAGAAGAGTGTTGGCACATTTTCAAATGTAATAAATGATTACAAAGATTGTATGGGTGATAAATTGTCTTTTTGATTTCATTGCCAGTTCATATTTTTTGATGAATTTAATAATTTTTAATCTTATTTATGTAGGAATGTCGAGTACGGGCAAAGGGACAATGGGATTGTCGTGATAAGAGCTTTGTTAAAACATTGAAAATTTCATAATGACATTTTATTTGTTTGGTTAAGTTTTACAAATATATATTTGGTTGACAGTAGTTAATTTTTATTACGTGTGTTGGGTGATTTATGAATTTTGAAAATTTTTGACCTACTTGAATATTTTTTGCACCTCGATTTGTCCTGCGCATATACCGTAGTTTACTTTGTTCCTATCCATTTTTTGCACACATACCGCAGTTTACTTTGTTCCCAGCATGTCCTCCCTTCAGACACGGGCATTCACTAGTATATATATACATCGGGGAGGGTTTGAGGCGGGGTACTCTCGCCCCAAACTCGGGCGGGTTTGCAATTTTTTTTACCCCGACCCAATACTTGAAAATGAGGTGAAAAATTTGCCCCGTTTGGGGCAAGACGGGTACAATTGCCATCTCTAGTGGACGATCCTGTCTGGGTCAATTGCAAACATTTTCGGGCTCGTTTTAATGATCAGGACTGTTGATGTTATGCACGTCAAAATTCATGCTGAGATTAAATTAAACGATGTTTGATTAATACAAATTTTGACGTGCCTAATGTCACGCCCTTGATTTTCAACATAAAGTATAAAGATTTTTGAATAACAATACCTCGCAATAATACAGATAATACCCCAAATCAAGGTTCATTCCCATGATTGCAACTTAAATTCAAAGTTAACTGTTCAAGCTCGAAGATTTAAATAACCTAATAGAAAAGAAGGTTTAGGGCTTACAGTCCTCCATGATCAAACGATATTCATAATAGAAATTAATATTACATTCTAAAGAGTTTTACAAAAAAAAAAAAATGCCGAAGTGATTTCCCGTATTAGCTTTCAAAAGAATGATGTCAAATGCACGCCAAGCACTTCATGTCCCCCTGTTCGAGTGTACCTGAAAGAAGGATAGGGTTGAGCAAAACACGTGTCCAGTAGAGAATTCTATACTCAAATTATATGAAAATGAAATGAGTCATGCACCATGAATGAGTGAGTGAATATTGATGGATACGCCCAACGTACGAGTGATTACCACCGAGTTGTACTCTTAGATCAAAGGATCCTAGACTTCATCGGAAAGTCACTAACCGTTCACTCCTCCAACTAGATACATTGATAAGCTTATGTTAATCTACTTTGGTCTATACCCAATTCCGAATCATTTTACCATCCGTCATAAAATACTACACTCTTCCTCGAGTCTATAATCATCATTATTCAATCCCTTCATTACAGAATCTTTCTTTTCTTTTAACCAGATATATTCCTTCAATGAACACTAGGGTCACCTCGGGTCTATTTTCCTCGAGCGCAGGGTCACCCCGAGTCTATTCCCTTGATAATAATAGCTTGGGTCACCTCGGGTCTATCTCCACGAGCGTAGGATCACCCCGAGTCTTTTCCCTCAACAATAACAATCTTTCGGGTCACCTCGGGTCTATTCCCTCGAGCGTAGGGTCACCCCGAGTCTATTCACTCAATAATAACAATCATTGGTTAGCGGAAACGCACATCGCTTAACCGACTCTCCACCATTTCATAATCAACTTCACCATCAATGTATCGATTGTACCACAATTCTTCAACTAACATTATATACAGCTACATACACATATGTTCATGTCCATTCGTTAGTGAATGTATCCGCATCGCACATGACGTACTAAGCCCATTTACATACCATCCTACAATACCATTTGTTATCCACATTCATTCCACTTTCGTTTCGCGGACATCAAATCACTCAATCGAATCCAAGAATCATTTATCTGTTACGTTCGTACCGCTCAAATCCAACTTGTGTACAAGTAAAGTGATCTTCAGGAAACCATATCAAATTAATCATTTTATGTCATAGATAAATTTAACGAAATCTTAAGATATGGGTGATCGAGAGGTTCAACAAGTTGTGAAGATACGAGTTACTACCTTACCCTTAAAGTCATTATGCCGCTCCCATCTACCATTTATGCCCACCACGATATTCGAACAACCTACGGCACTCATAAACACTCTACGACATGTTCTCGTCGTGCTTGTAATCCTTTTCCCATCATGCTTGTACTATTTAACCCAACTTTGATGTATAAAGCCATTTTGTAAATATCAAATCCAAACAAAAATTAAAATTCATGTAAGTATATCCCACGGTTTTGTTAAAAGCAAGCAATTAAGTTAAGAATTTAGTAGGGAGGAGTTTAGAATGGATTAGGAGTAGTCAGGACTTTAAAATAATGGAATAAGTACCTAAGATGATTAAGCATTGCCATTGAGAATTGTTATCGATAACTAAAGATGGAGGTATCGATAACTCGAGGTTGGGATCAATAAAGACGCAATGTTATTGATAACAAATGAAAGGATATCGATAACTTCAAAATTTTGGTCGGTCGAAACACAATGGTATCGATAACTGATAAGAAAGGTAGTGATACCTTTTGGGTTAAAATCGTTCCAGACGTGAGGGTAGCGATAACGAAGACGGGAGGTATCGATAGCATCAAATTTTCTGGCTTCTGGGTACAATGTTATCGATAACAAAAGAAATGTTATCGATAACAATGGGTGTTCGAGCAGTTTTCTAATAGGTCTACACAGATTTTCGACAACAACAACAATCACAACGATCAATGGCTCACATCAAGCAACATGGAACATGTCATTTACATATATTGAGAGTTAGAATCCCCTACCTCAAGATTCAAGAACGAAATCGAAAGATTTTCCAAGCCCTAGCTCCAAACTTCGGAATCGAATGGGATACGCCTCCACCGAGCTCAAACCCACAAAATCCAAGCTCGACTTTGAAGGTAGAAGGTAACTTGGAAGTGGCTTTGTATAGAATGTAAGTTGTTTTGATGGGTGTTTGATTAAGAGATTGAGAGAGAGAGACTCGGCAAAGAGAGGGAGAGCCGAGGAGAGAAAATGAGAAATGAAGAAAGTCTTCCCCTGGTGAAATTATTAAAGAGTGGTGGAAAAATTATCCCACGCATTCACACCACACACTCACACATGCACCTCTCTGCATAATTACTCTTATGCCCTCTCACTAATTCGCGTTTAACTCCAAAATAAATAATTAAGGCATTCTCTCACGTGCAATCCGTAGTCTAGCATTTTATAAAACTCTGAAAAAATAAAAATAAAAATAAAAATTACAGGTCTCTACACCTAATGTTTTTGACGAAGCCTACAATATAAACAATCCCGGTCATCAAAATAGATCCTAAAAGGACCCCAAAATGCCCGGACCAGGACCGTCTAGCCTTCTTAAGCGACCGGAGAGGATTATGGTCCTTGTATGGTCTTATTCTTAAGTATGGCAAGGCCAATCCCGGATAAATACTGGAGTAATTGTGGACCCAATCAGATGGGGAAAAACGCGTCCAAGCTTGTTTTTGTTTTTATTTAAACGTTGAAGCTAATTTAATTAAATTCCGTAAAGCTTTGTTTGGAGACCGCAATACTACCGCATGGAAAAACGGAAAACAGACCGACAGAGATGCAGCATCCCATGAAAAATCCCCTTTCCAATGGCCCCACCCACACTTTTACCCTTAACTTTCCCAGATTCCCATCTCCATCTCCATCTCCATCTTCTCAATCTTCATCAGACGAGGGAACCACCTTTTCCTCTCTACTTTCTCTCTCCAGAGTCGGTCTAAATTCTAAATACCGCAGCAGCTGTAGGATCCATTCCAATCAACCTATTCTCAAACTGATGCCAAATTTGCGGCAACGATCACGGCTTCCGGTACCACGTTCACCGTAAATATATGCACGCAGTGACGTAGTGTCAGTCAGACTCAGACCCACTTGTTGAATTGTATGTACACTTCTCTCCCAGAGAGATGGAGAATTGGAAATCACCCCGCGATGGCTACCACCCTTGTACTTCTTCCCTCAGAGATGTCACGTACAGGTTCAACCTCTCTCTCTCTCTCTAGAGTTTAATATGTTTGATGCCTGAATTAAGTGGTTTACTACAGTATTTTTAGGATCTTACCTTTCAATCCTATCCTTGATGTGAATTTTTTGCACGAGGTATGTTTGGAACTAGGTTTTGTTATGTGCTTGTTGGAAATAATTGTACTTGACGTAAAGTTGGATGGTGAAGAAAAATTTAGGTTTAAGGTTGAATTAGAGCCTCATTGGCAAACCAATTAGTTCTGGAGAATATTACAGTTTGATTATTGGATGGCTAACTTTTCTAGATTAATAAGCCGGGTAACAAAGTTCATGCAGTGAAACGCAGTTTGTGAAAAATCTGAACTTTCCAAAATCGCCATAGTTTGAAATAGATTTCGAAGTCTATATTGAAGTCCTTGTCTTTTGGGCATAGGTCAACTGTTAGAGTCTCCGCCCAATTGATTCCGTGATTGCCCTGTGCAAGTTGTTGCTCCGATGCTTGAAGGTTTAAGACCCATCCAGAGCACCCTTCGTACAACTTCTATTTCGCACTCTAGACTCCCCTTTTGACCCGCATTCATGTTTTGGACTAAAATTTGGCTAAGGCATGGGAATTCTAGGCAACAAGGCTTGCTGTGCATGCTTTAGGAGCTGGCCAATCGTGCAAGCTCTCTACACAAGTGCATAATTGCGAAATGTTACTCAGATTGAAGAGTGTGTGCAGGGGAAGTTAAAAGCATGTGTGCTCCTAGGTGCTACCCTGTTGCGTGGAACCATTTAGGCTTTTATGAGAAAATCTTTTTCACAGTCCTCTATATTTTTCACAGTCCTCTACATTTTCTTGGAGAATGAAAACATGCTATCCAACTTTGTATTTGACTAATTATTTATTACTACTTTCTTTTTAGTTGTTACTTTAGTCATAATATTTTTTTCTCAGTCTTATGTCGTTCTTACTCAAACTTTTGGAGGTGGTGAGATATTTTTTAAAATTTTTGTGAAACCGACTAATCTCTAGGCCCCGACTAGTTGACCTAGGTGCTAGGAACTTCTCTTCCGCCTGACTACTGCCTAACAATTTTTAGAACATTGCTAGTACTTCAATAGCAAACTTAATTGATTGGTTTTAGTAGAGTGTTTCTGTTAAACAAATGAATTCTTGGCAGGTCATAGAATTGCCACTCATTTCCAATATCCACCACTTTGCACTCTGTGCATGTACCTTCGTCATTCCACTCATAGTGGCTATGGTTGTTTTTCTGTATTGGCCTTTGCTTTGAGCATTTGATTTTAAAATGAGTCCACAATGTTTTTGATCATTTATGTGAGGAGCAATTTCATAGCTTTTATTTGTTCTGCACTGTTTAGCCCACAATGTTTTTGAATCATGCTTTATTTTTCAGCTTTGTGGAAATTTGCATGCATCAAATTTGGTTCTTTACTCTAACGCTCTGTTTTATTTTATTTTATTACCTACGAAGGAATGTAGTTGAAAAGACAACCAAATAGACACCCAACCCAAGATTTAGGGTTCAATGATAGCTAACAACTTCTAAAATTCCATGGCCTGAGCATTTCGATTAACCTTGCAGTTTTAAATCTGCCGTTTTGTCAATTGAGAACTTCTTTGTTGAGCTACTATGCTTAAATACTACAAATTGGTTTACTTCCATTGGAATAAAAGAATTGTTCTAGATTGGAGCAAAAAACGCAAGTTTTACATCCAATCACAAGCTACACGAAAGTTGCCCCATTGCCAACTTTCTTAGTCGTGGAAGGGGCTATTGCCTTTTCTTTACTAGTTTTTTCAATCTCTTAGTCCCTTATGCCTTGTTCTCTTTAGTTTTCAAAAAGAATTTTTCAAAAAATTCCCCCTAGATTCCCCCTACTTCCAACATTTCTCTCTCTATCTCTCTCCACTTATTTCAAAAATCAAACCAAACACAGTATTAGTCTCTATGTCTCATGCTGGCCCTTTCGTCCTAGCTTTCCATTCCGTAAGCATTCCAAACCCTAGCAATGGCATTCTACTTCTCAAGTTGAATTTACTGCATCTCCAATACTTACCCATTTTATTACCCATACCCAAAACTTGAGTAAAAAGCTTAAAAACCCATCTCCAATGCCATACCCATTCCCCTACCCATTTTGAGTTTTACCCTTTTTCTCACCCAAATTTGGGAAGACCCAAACCCATACCCATTTTTCTCGAACCCTCTTTTCACTCTCATTAATTACAAGTGTGCCATTTAGTAATAGATTTGAGTAAAAGTAACGGGTTTAGCATTGGAGATGCCTTACCCAAATCAAGCTTTTGACCCAAATTTGGGTGAAGAAAAGGGTCAGGGCTGGTGATGCTATAAGAACTATTATTGTGGCAGATTGGCTTTGTTTACAACATGTTGGATAAGTTTCTGTTTACGGACGTCAATTGGATCAAATTCATAGGGTTTCATGGTTTTGTGTGAGCTAGATACATTAACGGCCCCGGGCTGTGAATTATTTACTGGGGGTTGTTTTGATCTTGCAAATCTGGGAATATAGCTGTATCGGATTTGAGTAACAGTTATGGATTTGATCATGTTTAGTACTTTCAAGTTTTCAACACCTGGGTTTATTACTCTCTTCAGGTAGAGCCATTGTGTGTAAGTGTGCTCCGAAATTCGTGTGTTGAGTGAGCACTGAAGATTGATATTATTATATGGGAGTTAGTTGAGGCTTGTAGCAAATCCTTCATAGAAAATTTGACAGTACTTTCAAGGAAGGAGTATGATGGACCTTACAACAAATAGCAGGCCTCTATCTAATTGATGCAGGACAGGTTTGGAATAGGGCTAAGTATGATCAAACACGAGGGAAAGAGACTGTTTTTGGGGCTGTAAACAGTAGACGTGAACAGTATTTTGTAAGAAGAAGAGAAGAGTTAGAGGAAGATAGATCTAGGCCTCACACCTAGGTTACCAAAGGCATCACACCTAAGGCCTCTTTAGCATCACACCAAAGAATGAGATTGCATCACACAATCAATAAGCTTAAAGCTAATTTTTTCATTCATTCAATCATGATTTGACTTGACTAAAACCCAAAAGACACTCCTAAGAATCCAGCCCATGTCTAGCCAATATCCCAAGTAGACCCATGGACAATCCTAACCCTCAAAAATCGGATAATAGTTAAATTACTGGAATACCCTTGGCCACCTTTTCTGGACCGCATCACTAATCTGGCAGGCCTCAAAGCTAATTTGACAGGCCTTACTATCAGCACGACAGGCCTTCTAGCAATTTCGACAAGCCTTCAGTAAATTTGACATGCTTTCATGTGACTATATCAGTCTCAAGAACAACGGTGGGAAGGCCTGCCAAGTGCCAAGTGTTCAGGCCTACTGTACATATGAAAGGTCTTGGGAGTTCTCTGGAGAAGGTCTCACCAGCTAAGAATACATGGACACAGATACATATACGGACATGTGAGAAGTCAATTTCTGAGGCAATTTGTAAACATCAACACACACACCGCACGCACACACAGACACATATATGGAATTATGTATATATTACTGAGTATTGTACCAAAGACAACCAAAACTAATGAAAACTAACACTAATTCTACATGTCACTAGATGATTCGAAGAGTTCCTAGTTGGAGCAAATCAAGATTGAGGTCTGTTGCTGGTGGTGGATCTGATTTGAACTTGATCGACAATAGAGTGGAAAGGTTCGTAAACAGGGAGAGGATTAGACGACCTTGAGATTCGGGTTTTCAATCATCTTGCTGTTTAAAAGTCTTTTTTCCTCCTTCATATTCCAGCCTTAAGTTTAAAATAATACATTTGCTCCCCTATATATCTTCATTAGGTAAAAATATTTCCTCGTCTTGTCCCCCTGACATGTCATATTTGAATACACTACTGGCCGTGACCCATACGTGTGCAGGACCAGGTGTGTCATAGTAGTGTCGGTTTCCCATATTTTTTCCAACAGGGATACACCAACCAGTTAGGCATTTCAGTGCTCTCTAGCTTGCTAGAGGCAACATGGAGGTTGGATTCAAGGTGGTCAAGTGCTGGTCAACAGGTGGCCAGAGGTTCCGTTGGCATGTGGCAAGCAGGGGTGACGCCATTCAACCGAATTTTCCAAACATTTACTGATTATTTTTTTTGTCTCCATTTGTTTAGACCTACCGCTAGTTGACACCACTACAGGAAAAATTTTGAACCCATACATTTTTAGAAGTGTATCAGCTTTCATGTGATCACTAGGTAAAAAGTACTATCAGTACTAGGAGCCTACTAAAGCTACTCCTACAAAGATACTTGGACCCTGTTCGTTTGGGATTTTGGTTTTAGTATTTTGGGTAATGAGTGGAGAGAGATAGACAGATAAATGAGAGTAATAATTGAGAGAAAATTTATTGGGGACCGTGCGCAAAGAGAGAATCCAAAATCCAAAATCTTATAAGTCAAAACGAACATGGTCTTAAAGTCATTTGACTTCCTTTTTTTCTGGCATATTTTTCACTTGTACCGTATGTTTTTAAATCGGGATACACATCGTGTATCGTTTTTTTATTTTATGAATTGTATGGGGATACGTATCGTGTTAAGATACGTTAGCAAAATCTAATCTACAATTAAAAGATAGTTATACCTAATTACAATGTAAAACTCTAGTGTATATATGAGAAATAAGTGTTTTTAATGCAACAAATAAGTTCTTAGGAATAAAAATTTCCAGTCTCCCAAGTAGGGTTCATCACATTGAGGCTTTTGAGTGCCTTGGTTAAGGAAAGAGAAGAAGAGTCCTAACATGATCAAAATATACTTTTTCTTCTATTCGAGCTCTAATGGATTGAGTTTTGTTGTTTTTAAATGGTTTCAATACCGCCTAGGGATGGCAATCGGCCCCGCCCCGCCCCGCCCCGAACGGGGGCGGGTTTTCCACCCCATTTTCGGGTATTGGGTCGGGGCCGGGTAAAAAAATTCCAAACCCGCTCGGGTTCGGGGCGAAGGTACCCCGCCTTGAAATTACCCGCCCCCGACCCTGCGTATTTATATATATTTATTTATTTATATGTATATATACTTATATACATGTCCTTTCATTTTTTTTAGCATTAATCCAAAAAATAATGTCTCTTTACTGTCAAGTAGCCTAATTAAATTTAAAAAAGAAATAAAAATTGATATTTATTGGTGTTTAGTTGATTTTTTAAAAAGTTTTCTTCAAGTATTTAGAATAAATTCTACACATAAAGAAATGGAATGAGGTATCTAAAATATTGATTGTAATTAAAAGTTTAGATAAAACCGCAATACCAAAAGACACAAAAAGAATTTCAAAAGTTTTATTTTCTAGATAGTTTTTATTCTTATTTAGCTTCTTTTTTTTTTTTTACTTTTTTACTTATCCTTTTATTTTTTTAATTTTTATTGGCGGGGCAGGTAAACCCGTTCCCCGATCGGATCGGGGATTGGGGTATCAAAAAAAAACCCGGTCGGGGCGGGGGCGGGTAATGATTTTCGGGTCGGGGTATGCAAAAACCTGCCCCGCCCCGTTGCCATTCCTAATACCACCCCAATTAGATTAAAGGATTTAGAACGTGTTTGGAGTTCCGCTTCTTAAAATATGGTATAATTTGTTGTTTAATAAGTAATCGTGGGATATGTACCGAATTGAGATACGCGAATGTATTGTAGGATACGCCATTGTATCATAGGATATTTATACAAAAACGATACAGGCTGGAATACGTATAGTTTTTGAAAGGAGACGATATGAATTGTAGGATACGTATCGTGTATCATAGGATTTAACAACCATTGCTGTAATGTACGACATCGGGGAAAAAGGGAAATAGATGTAATATATAAACGATTGCGAACAACTACTATATAACTTGTGGTTGACCTTTTGAGCCACGTTGTTAGGCTAAGGGTAAGCAGCTGAGCTGGCACGGGTTGTTACCGGTGTTATCAGAGCCTACACCCACCGGAAGTGTAGGCCGGGTTCCACGAGGAGATGTGCTTGGGTGGTCTCGACAAGTAAGGAGGTTGGGATGCTTGTCATGCTTGGGCGGGTTCCACATGAGACGAGCTTGACGTGATAAAGCGGGTATTTGTCCTACATTGCTTGGTGAGTGGAAGTTGTTAGACCACGTGGTGCGACGGGGATGTTGTAGCCAAGGTGGGGGGATTGTAATGTCTCATATCGGGGAAAAAAGGGAAATAGATGTAATATATAAACCATTGCGAACAACTGTATAACCTGAGGTTAACTTTTTGAGCCACGAGGTTAGGTTAAGGGTAAGCAGATTAGCTGGCGCGGGTCTTTACAATTACCAACTAATTAGATTTTATTAGTAATTGTTTTATTTCACTTTATAAAGGTCTAACAATCACAAAATTTGTGTGCGCGTGCGCAAGTGAGAGAGGGTGACCGTGAAAGTGTCTTTGAATTACCTCTCGAACTACTAAATTTTTTGAGAGCGAGGATTGAAAGCGCGAGTGCAGTGCGAAGATTGAAAGTAGGAACGAAAGATATTTTGAAGGATTATGTGACAAAAGGTCTAACCTTTTCCCTTCCCTCTTACTTTATTGAATCAAATACAGAGAGGGCTCATAACATGGGTCACGCAAAAGCGATCGCCGAGAAACAGTCGAGTCGGCCCCCATAAATAATTTGGAGAAGACCCATCGTCGAGATCCGTAACACCGGCAAAAACCACCAGCACCGTGCTTCCACCGTCTTGTTATCCCGTCTTGTTACCCGCCGATTAATTTTTAAAAATGGGAAAAGAAGAGCATATCAAAATGGAAGGGTGGGGGGCTACCCCGCCCATGGAAACCCTATTATTGAAACTCTAGAGAGAGGGGTGGTCCGGGGGAGAGGAACGAAAAGTAGAGAGAGTTGCTTGTGCTTTGCAATTCATTCATTTAGTTGTTCCCGGCATAAAAGCAACTGGGTAATATTTGGTGGCATGTATAGCTATCCTAAATGCTACAATGAAGAAGACCAACTCACAAATGGGAATTGATGCGACTTAATTTGCTCCATTTGCATTCTTTAGGTGTACAATTGCTTCAATAATATGGGGTGTATTTTAACAATTTATCATGATTTTAGTGGACTACATCTATGAGGAGAGTGATCGCTTCACACTTCCAATCACAATTTAGTTTCTCCATGCAGCTGTGGCAGTTGTGGGCATGAATTGAACCTGAGCTCCTCTGGTCGGAATACATCTACCATCGGTTCAAAATACGGAAAATCCATAAAGCGAGGAATCATATCATTCTTCTACATCGACGAGAGCAGGTTTACTCAAGTAGAAGAATTAAGATGTGGTCCGTTCATTTCCAAGAACTCTTGGGGTTTGTTCCGTCGGAGAACAAAGCTTCTATGCCGGAAATGCGGCAACCTCATCGGAATGGCTTACGATGATAACGATTCGGCTTACCCACTTGTATCTGATGGTTTGGATTCTACCTCAGGCACTGAAATCTCCAGCCGTAGAAAATACGATGTCAGAATCCGTGCTTTGCAGCCTTCCTTGTCTGGAGAAGTTGGTATTCCACTTGCTGTGTAAGGTACCGGTATAACGTTCCAACTGAATCCACCAAATGGAAGAAAGTAATTATACAAGAGATTTATTTATTGTCTTTTGATTTGTTATTTTGTAACATAGAAAAATGAAAGAAAGAACTTCACTTGGTACTATTTGTTAAATATATTATCAAGTGCGTCGCCTTGTTTGTTCTCTATTTCTCGATTGGCTGTGCCTTGTAAATGAGCATTTTAGATACTTTAAAACAAAAGCTTGTGTGAATTCCGCGATGCTAATTGGTGCTATGCTATGTTTAATTGCTTAGGTGACTAATTTTCGTGAATCTTTATATTTTGCCCCAGTTTGGGATTGTGAGGGTGAAAGATAACACGACTAGATGATTGAATTTACATTTCTAGTTGTTATGCTATGTTACATTTTTTTTTGTCTTTTCAAAAAAAAAAAAATGACTCTGGATTGGGATTCATACTCATGCCTGCAAATACTTGTAGTCTTGTACCATCCAACGCCTTTGGGGGTGAAAATAAGCACTCCCTTTAGGCCATGTTTGGATTTTGTTATTATTATTTTTTTAATTTGTTCTTGCGGCTAGCTATGCTTGAATGTTGAATTTTGATTTGTAGAAGCTATCTAACATTTGGATCTTGGATTTCAATCCTCGAAGGAAAAGATAATGAAGGGGAAAAGAATGGCGTGAAGGAAGATAATTTATGTCTTGCGATTCACTTTAAAAAAAAAAAATGAGAAGATGTAGAATACCTGAAATTTACTTATTTATTTTGCAGTTGGATTCAAAAACCGAGTAGGTAGTAGAAGAACCCTATTATTCTTTTGTTATTGATAGATAGAAAAACAAAAATGTACAAGTGAGATTTTTCTTGTGTGATTGGGGCGGTTTTTTGTGTTGTTTAAGACAGAAAAAGTAAAAGCCGCGTATTATAGATGTTAGAAGGCCAGGGACTCAGAGTTTTACTAGCTTTTTTCACTGCTAGTTTTCTTGTGAGTGTATATATATATATATATAGCTTACAGCTAACTGGTTTATGTTTCTGAGAAGTGTGTTATAGTAACATGGTAAAAACCGCATTCAGTCTCTTTTTGCTGCTACTTGTAATTGTAATACTAGTGGAGTATGTACCATTTTTCTCTTCCCACGAAGCTAGCTAGGCAAGAGATTTTGTGAGTTAGCGAAGCATGGAAAATCAGTACACATCAATCCGAACCATCATTGTAGACTAGTGCGAGCTATAGCACAAAGTGAATAATGCCAATTAATGACTCCGTAACCTCAACGCGCGGTTCTCAAAACAAATTAAATTACCAATCCTCAACTATAGAATCCGTAATCATCGATCTGAGCTCTATACCCAGTTGAGTCGATCGAGCATTAATAAAATTGTAGCGAATTAAGAGGAAAGTGCAAAAGAAACCAGATGCATAGAATCTGAACACACACACACACACACGCACGCACAGCACATATATATGGTGTATCTAGATTATCCAACCCCAAGTGAAACTCTAGAGTTCGAATCCTCTATACCACTACTTTCAGTGTATTTTGTTTACTCCATCTTTCAAATGTCATACATGCATGCATCAACCAATGGCCAAAAATACTCGGGTATGGGTGGGTACATGCAAATTTTGCTTGCAGAGAATTTGAGGGGAACTTCAACCTCGTGGCAACGTGACGCCATGTGTCATACTCTGTCAAACTAACGGCGGGAGATAATAATAATAATATTATGGAGAGACAATTAATTGATTCCATAGTAAATAGTTTGTGATTTTTCACCAACAACGTACATTAAAAGTTCAACTCGTTAAGGGAGAGATTGGAAAACTTTCCCTTATCAGCGACCAAGCAAAAATCCAGCCTAAAAGTGAATATGTAGAATAATTTGTTGGAAAAATGGTAGATTTGTTCGAATATTTTGGTGAATATTTTTATTGAATTTGCCCCATTGAATGGGTAGGCTCCCCTATTGAATTCTCTTATTCAATGAGAAGGCTCCTCATCGGCTATATAAAGAGCGCTTCTCCCTTTGTTTCAAGACACCGAAAATTGGAGCTCCTCTTCCTTCCTATACTTCTTCCTTTCTAGAGAAAGAGTACGGACAAAAATTTGTTCGATGGGCAGTCTATGACGGTACTCCAGCAACTGAGTGAGAACCGAGTCAACCCTAGAAGACGAACACTGACACAACCTCCAGTACCGGTGAGACGGCAAATTGGTCTTAACTTTTAAGGGCACTGTGGTGTAACACGGGTCTCGGTTTGCGATTTCTATTACTCACCTTTTTACAGTTTCTGTTTTATATTTCATATTTTGTAATTTCGTTTCACGTAAATTCTGTACCTGTTGTAAATTCTATTATTGTTTTTCGCACTGTTTTCCTACAGAATCATATCACGTGGACTGTTCTAGCCTGAATTGTACTAGAGCTAGGATAGAGGACAAGATAAAAATGAAGAAATTATTTACCCAAAAAAATGGAGAAATTTAATGAGGAGTCCTACATATGTTTCTAAAAATCATACTACACACAATTTTAAACCACAACTCCGGACACAACTCAAAATCTTTCGATGCACATAAGTTCTCTTGCCCCTCTATGTCCATTTTTTTCTTTGCAGATGATCTAATCCTCTTTGCCAAAGCTTCTTTGGACCATATTATGGGCTGCTTGGACTCTTTCTGTGCTGATGCGGGCCGAAGCATCAATAGAATCTTTGGATGCACATAAGTTCATATGCATCGAACGACTTCGAACACAATTATATATGTCCGAAGTTGTGTTTTAAAGTAACGTGCTTGGAATATTTGTTATCTTTGCTTTCGAAGACTGGACAAAACAATGTGCGCCTCTTTAAAGTTGTTTGACTTGGGCTTTCAAAAGTAGCCCTTTATCCAACAGTGAAAGGAAAATAAAGCTTCTGCCCTTTGTTGTTCTTGCCATATCCTGTTGATTCTAATGCACATGGATAGGGTTGAGGGGTCCTCTCCATAACTCTAATTTCCCTTCTCTCTCTCCTCTCTTTTGCTATCTTTATCCTATTCACCACATAAAGCTTCCCGGCATGTGCTTTGAAAGTTTTTTAGTAAAGGCCGAGACTAAGCTTCTTTCATTTCTTTTTCTCCACCGCCGCGAGGAGTATCTCGACTAGTTTACGCGCGCTTCGATTATTCCTCTCCCTGGTCCAGTCAAAGTTAGACTATGCACGTCGAGATTAAGGAATTTTGTCTCTTGCGGCCTAAACCCAAAACGTTGCTAAATTTCGAACTCAAGATGTTTTACAGCTCATTTATGTTGCCACTTGAGCTACCTTTGGAGTTATAGCACCCCGACCGCTTGGAGTTAGGCCGAGACTTCTCTCGAGTAATGTTTTAAAACTAAATATCGGAACAGAAAGTAGAAAAGTATTCTGAATTCAAACAAAATTAATTAAGAGCCTAATTTTGTTTAATATTGTTCCTGTGAAATCTGCATTTGCCCAGCCCAAATGAGCACCAGTACTCTTCATTGGAACTAACTTTGTTCACAGTTTTTAACTTTTTAATTTGTGAAACTCCAGAGTCTAGTACTTTAACTGATCGATCAGCTTCACTAATACTGTATTATTTGGCATGAGTATCAATATTTAATATTATATATATATATATAATAATATCATCGTTCCTGTTATTCGTATTTTCCGTAGGTAAAGTGAATGAGGTTGGCCCAGAACGTGGTCGAGCAAGCCAGCCGGCAATGCCTCAGCTTCAAAAAAGATGGTGGTAGTCAATTCGTTCTCAAAAAAAAAAGCCACGAAAAAGTTCGGGAAAAAAATCTGTCGGTAGCATTAATTTTTCACTATTTTATCAAACAAAATCTATATTGGATATGAAATTTACTACCATTTTAAAAATATAACTAATTTTTTTTATCCGATCGTAATAAAACGAGGGACTATTAAATTGGAGAGGGAGTATTTATTTCGAAAAACTAAACCGATTACAAGGATTCCGAGTCACCGGAGATGTTTGAGTCCCAAACATTAGCATGACTTGTAATACGTAAAATTTCAGACAAGACCGTTGTAATCAATTTTAATCCTATTTTGTGCACGGTTCTCAATAAAAAATTTCTCTACAATTATTACTTTCGTTTATCTATCAATCTCTCTCCACTCATTATTTCAAAATTCTTCCTCAAAACCCAAACCAAACAAAGCCTAATCCCTAAACATAGTCAAGGCATAAGAATAATTTGAGTCACACTCTCTCCATATTAAAAGTATAGAGAGCATGAATACATAAAAAAATCACATTGGAGCTAGGAGGTCTAGCTACGAAACAACAGACATGCACAATATATATTTTGCACAACATCCTTAATTATGTAGCAGTGTCCCCCTCGGTAGCGTAGTGTTTTTTTTTTTTTTTTCCAATTGGTAGTTAAAAACTAGCAAATCCATTCAAGTTGCGAATGAGACACCGCTACATCACAGCAACGTGTTATGCAAAATGTCGTGCATGCCTGTTGTGTTTCTAGGACTTTCTCAAAAAAATATTGTGTATATTTTATTTTAAGCCTCAAGGTCGAGATAAATTGTGGGACTCTTTTTACATCACCGTTTAGTTGATTTAAATGCTTTCAGTTAATGAAGTCAGCTAGATGGGAAATTTATGACTTGTCATTTCCGTCCAACCAATTTGAAACCTTTTTGTCATTATCCTTGGTGGTCCTTTGACGCAAATGGTCTCTATGGCTAGATCAAGCATAGGACCAAATTAGTGCACTAGAATTCTTCTTCAGACAGAGTGGTGGACCAGTGTAATTAAAGAAGTCTGGGTCCGTAAATTCACCCGCTAAAAGATAGAAAAAAAAAATATATATATATATATATATAGTGTTTTGCATCAATTCACCCGTAAGCCTCGTCCTCTAGTAACATATTATTGGCATTTTCAAACTACAAGTCACAAAGAGTGGATCTTTTGGTTTGAAGAATTAACAATAACACAGAAGAACACATCATTAATTCAACAAGAATTTTGAACAAAAACCAAATTAGTTCGTGTAAAGTACCAAGAAAGCTAATTTGATCGACTTTACAAATATGGGAGAGAATTAGGGAGGGTAATCACTTTTGGGCTCTTTTCTCATAGATCCTCCTTAGAATTAGGAAAACTGTTAGAATCAAGAATTAGAAATATTTCAACCAAAAGCACATTTTTGGTGAGGGGAGAGATTTTCGCACTCCCCAAATTGTTAACGAATGCTGCTACCCACACAAATGAATTGCGCACAGACGAGCACCTATAGGCATCAGATTGCGCTGATTTTTTGCGTGAACCCTCAAAAAGTGTTTTACATTTAATGAATGGCTCGGATTGTTTGTGTGGGACCCACCACGGGTCCCACAACAAAATTTGTGCACGAATCGCGTGTGTGGACAGACTTTAATTGTTAACAATTTGGAGAGTGCGAAAATCAACTCCATACTTGATTATCACACTCCCAATGAGAGTGCAGTTAATAATTTGGAGAGTGCGAAAATTACTCCCATTTTGGTGACAATAGTACGTACTCCATCTCAAAATCTTAATTCGAGAATTTTTCGTGATGAACTTACATTTGGAAGGGGAGTAAGAGCATCTCCAACCCATCTCTAAAAATCTAAAATGGAGAATGGATGTGACATATTGAAGGAAGATTTTATAATTTATTCTCATTTTTTACACTTTTATGAGAGAATAAAGGAGGGACCCATCGTACTTATAGAGATTTTGTCTCCAAAATGGGAGTAAGGTCTCCATATTTGGAGAATTTGGAAACTCAAATATCTACAAAGTAGGATTGATCCCTCCTAAATTATCTCATAAAGTGAAAATAAATTACAAAATTTCCCTCAAATATGTCAAATCCATTCTATATTTTGAATTTTTAGAGATGGATCGGAGATGCTCTAAAAGTTCGTTAATTTTTCTTTTTGACTTCACAATATCGATAACATATGACTTTATATCCAGATCGTGGCCAAAAATCACAATCTTTAAATAATAATAATAAATAAAAAAAACCCTTTATTCCATGCCTGATCTCCTCCTCTTTGTCAGACTCCTTATCCACCCAGTACCCCTCACCTTCACCCCTTCCACCACCTTACTGCTGCCAACGTGGCACACACCACTCCCTTTGGTGGGCTTCTTCCATCTGCTGAGCTGGAATAAGTGCCCAATACGCTTCCTCCACCTCAGCGAGCCGCCACGTGGCTTTGGAAGCTCCACCACAGTACAGTTGGTGGTGCCCTTGCCCTTGCCCTTGAACTTGCTCCTGCTCCGAGGGATGTTGCAGTAATCAAGAGAGGCATTAGAGACTAATTTGCTCTTCTCCCAAGAGGGAACTCCATTTTCCTCGAATTTGATTGATATGAAAGAGTCTGCAAAAAGACAACTTTGAGAATTTTATCACAAAATGTCTCCACTTTTTGGAACATACATCCACACTTACAACTTATGCATGCATATAGTAGTACATATTAATTAATACAAACATGTTCACAATATTTGGGACAGTAATAATACAGACAGACAGTCTCCTAGATCCAACATCGGCTCCACATGTGTGTGGTCTGTGATTTCACAATTATTTCTGTATTTGAGGTAGACGATATGGTAATCCCACTCCACTTTTAATTTGGGAATTTCATTCCTAAAAATGAAACAGATTTATACTCATCCCATCACGCCACGATGTAGGCAGAGTCAAGATTTTGACTCGAGATGCATGTCTGCCAAATTAGGTTAAAGAAAATTTCATCGGAGGAGATTTCAAAAATCCCTTGTGTTCTTAAAGAAAGACATTGTTCATCATTGTAAAAAAAAATTGCCTTTAAAAGATGAAATTAAATTATTTACACTGGCGGTGTAAACACTTACATATATCCATCTTTTGGTGTAGCATTTACATACTTATCTTATGAGTAATGCAATAAAAATAACGTGAAAGGATATAGTTGAGCTATTGGTTTGTCATATCCTGTTAATTTTTTAAAACAGAGAAACCATCAAATCGTGTTTTAGTAGTAAAGAAGGAATGCTATAGGCACGTCACTTGGTAAAATTATGAATATGAATTACAGAATTGATTTTCACACTCCCTTTTTTACAATACGCACCCCTATTTTTGTCTTTATCTCCTTAAATTTACAATCTTATCGTTTATTCAATACACTTTTTCACACATTCAAGGACAATATTGTAAATTCATGTGGATAAAAACAAAAAAAAAAAGAGGATTGTGGATGGTTTAAAGGGAAGTGCGAAAATCATTTTCCTATGAATTAATTCCAAAAGAATAAACTTGGTTTATAGACGTCGCAGTTCTATGTATATATATAGGTCGTGATTTCCCTACAAACATGGAATTTACTGATGAGTTATGAATGAAGATTTCTTTCGTTTGAATTTCGAAGCAATCAACACATGAACTTAATTAAAATTAATGATAGTATTTACTCAAAATTATATGTCAGGATCAAGTGCTTATCATATCACCAAAACCCGCAGGTAGTGGTAAATGTGCAATTTTATTTTCTTATACTAAAGTGTAACAGATCTCAAGCGCCACGGTTCGACCCACGTGGTCAGCATGCTGGCCTGCGACCAACATTATACTAATAGATAAACAATTTCACACAACATTCATACATATATGGTGTTGTATCTTTTGGAATACTTATCTTTTGGAATTGGGTTCATTAATTTATCCTAATCAATTTCTCTACACATGTACTAATTTTTGGCAAATAATTAAGGAACAATAATTCACCAGAGAAAGGATGACAGAGCTCAAAAGAGAACAAGAATTCATGTAGTCGACCCCAATTGATTGGGACATTGGGCTCGATTTGGTTTGATAATTCACCAGAGAAAAGACCCATAAATTATGACTTTATAATGCATCTCCATCTATATATGTGTGCGCGAGTACTTGTGTGTGAGTGTGGTTGCAAAGGGAAGTTGATGGTATTAAATGGAGTACAAATTTGATTCCCGAAATGATTTTCACACTTTTTTTTTTAAATAGACCCACGCTCCTTTTTTTTTCTCTTTTAACAAAAAAATAAATGTACTTTCAACACTAAAAACAAAAAATAAAAAGCGAGTGAATATAAAAAACAGGGATCGTGAAAATCACTACCCTTCTTAAAGATTAGCATGGAGAAGTTACCTTGTGAACTAGTTGAGGCATCGCTGCAAGAGTAATCAAATTGCTTGTGCTCATGAGACTTGAGAAGTGAACCCAAAGCAAAAATCTTAGGGAGGGTAATGATGGAAGAAGGCCTAAATCTAATCCTCTGTTTGGCACTCTGATTTCTTGATCTACAGGAGCAGTCTTCACCTAATTGCTTGGCTGCAAGGATTACGAGTCTCTCATTCAAGCAAATGGGACACACCCCTATGACCACCTGTTCCTGATGGAAATAGCAGCACGGCTGCTGCTCTTTTTCCCTGTACTCAGTTTTCATGTGGAAATGGTAGACAGAGAAAGAGTCTGAGAGAGAGAGAGAGAGAGAGAGAGAGAGAGTGTGTTGAATAGATATGTTGGCAGGTGTATCTATATTGGAGTAGTATTCTATTTATGAAGGCGTAGTTAGAAGAAGATGGTACAACTTCTATATCATGGAGGGTGGAAGTCGGTTTAAGGCATTCAAGATTGTCGTATCAGTTGGGCCATTTTCAAATCCCTAGCTAAGTTTGTTGACTTTCTGTTTTAGTTATTTAAGTTTTAAAGGGCTGTTTTCACTTATATCCCCAACTATGCAAAATGCGTTTATATGGTCCCTCAACAATTGAGATTGTTGCAATTTAAGTCCAATCCACAATATTTGCTCTCAAAATACACGAGTTTTGTCGTTGATCAAAAAAAATACACGAGTTTTGTCAGATATGCCTTGTATACTGTTAAAAAAAAATGATCGAGTATCGATTACCTTCTTTGCATATAAAACTCATTTCTAATTATAAAAAAGTTGATCAAAACATGGAGAGTTGAATAGTGCTAGATTTATGGAAAAGTGGAGATCCATGATCTAGGGTTATTGAACTAGAAATTGTAGGTTTTCTCTTTGAAAGTGTGATAGATGAAATTAGTAAATAGGCAAACAACGGAATCCGTAGGCTTTTTTTATTGTGCTTTTGGTTCGTGTCTTATGATATTTTTTTCTTTCTTTTCATTGATTTTTTTCTTTTTCAAGGGATTGAGAATTTCTCTCCATAATTGGCCTAGTGAAAAGTTTTGTCATCCACTTTTGTAGTACAAGCACACATCCGATGGAAATCGTCTATTTTGAGACCAAATTGTACATATTGGACTTGATTGCAACTATCTCGATAGTTTAGGGATCAAATCAGCTTTTTTAAAACTTAAGGGATCATGTAAACACATTTTGAATAGTTGAGGTGATAAAAGTGAAAAATATCCCCTATTTAAACACAAATGATACTCTCTTGTCATGTTCAACCAAAAAACTTACTACTACTCTAAAGTCCACCGCATAGATTGATTTCATTAGAGTTAATAACACCTAGAAGGTTTTACGATCAATTTCTTATTATTCAGGCCGATTCATTTTTCGGTTGTGTACTTAAATGGTAATTTATCCGTTAATTTCTTAGACCCCCCAAAAAATGAATTAGTCATGTACACAATTAGCTTTGATAAGTGATTATACCTATATGCGCACAATCATACTTGTACAAGAAAAAATGGACGAGGACAAACAAATTAATATGTGTTGAAACTTAATTCGTCTATCTTATCCTCGACAAATATGATTTTTTTTGTATCCAAACTAAATTTTTGTGACGGCTAAGAACGTGTTTTGATAATTAATACCCGCCAAAGACATGTTTAGCATTAACAAATGTTATCAGCATGTCCTTGCGGGTATTAATTATCAAAACGCGTCCTGGGCTATCATTTTCCCTTTCAATAATCATTACAAATTCGGGATGAGCCCATGAAGGTCCAAAACTGGAACACAATACATAAGAAATTGAATGTGAGCCTCTTTCCAGCTTGCTATTTACCCATTCATAATTCTCGGTTACCATACAAGTTATTGTTGTCTAAAAAAGAAAAGGAAAATACATTTATTGTACAACGTATGGTACTGTTAAATCGTTGCCACTCTTCGTTTGGTGGTTGGTTGTCTGTCTTCTTTTTTGGTGGTCATGAATCAAGAGAGAGATATCTCTCTATGTATATATAGAATTAATGACTAAACCAGTGGTTTGTTGAACTTGAACGAAATAAAAATACTACTATTCTTTTATTTGTCCAAGTCCAACAGGGCAACAACCACTTGCCTTGTACAATGGTTTACATGGCAGGCAGTTATAAGTGGAGGAAATTAAGACTATGGTATGAAAAGTATAGTCATCAACTATCGTAGGCGCGTTATATGTTTTTCGTTAAGTCCTGCGGCTTACTATCATGCCACGCACGCCAACAAAATTGGATTCGAGACAAATTAAGAAAGTTGTTTTCTTGGGCTTTAATTCATACGGGTGTAAGGGGCTGGGATACAGACTTTGGTGTAAGGTTATTAATTATTACTGTATAAACAAGGATGTTATATATGTTCGGTAAATGTTCTATGCTACTGCAGATTTCTATCAAGGAATAGAGCTGAGTGCTCCGCGCGCAACAGGTTAAACAATCAGAGCAAGCAGAGGTTTAGACTCCTCGATCTTCTTCTACCAAGGATTGTTCAACTAATCAACTGCGCGTCCTTAGGAACGTACGTACAATCTGTTGAGATCATGAGGACACCATTATATAGGAGCTAGGAGGCTCCAGCTCATGAACTTCTACATGCAGTTGCCAGAGTCTATTGCAATGAGCAGACCAAGGAAAGGAGGAATATTAAAACCTGCTCGATCTTAACAATGCTAATTAAATATGGGGGCATATATATATATATATATATATATATATATATATATATATATATATATATATATATATATATATATATATATATATATATATATATATATATATGCACTTCTAGAGACCGATGATGATGTTCCTTGCATGCACTTGAAGGCAGACAGTGCGATTGATGAAGAGATAGATTCAGTACTCCATCTCCAATAATCAGACCTGAGAGTTGGTTAAGCTTGCAAAGGGAAAGAAATAAATCAACTGAAAATGGGCCTATGCAAAAAATGAGGGTACTGGATCAGAGCAAATCAAATACAAAGAGAAATTTGTAGGTACGGATTACAGTACTCAAACGGAGGGGCCAGTGTTTACACCATATTTCACTGCCTGTCGATGATCGACTAGAAGGTGGCAATTATGGGAATGCAACCTATTTTATTAATATTAAGTATTAGTATTAATATTAGAACTAGGATTAGTATTTCTTTTATTATTGTTATTTGCATGCAGGACACTTGGCTTGCTCCTACACATGTGGAAATTAAAAGAACACTTGTCATGCTCCTATACATTTGAAGGGAAGTGGGAAGTTATTTTGACAAGTGGATTGAATGAAGACTAGTGGAGAAGTTAGGAAGTTTTTCCTACGTTTGTTGTTTTCTATAAATAGTCTTTTAAGACTTCATTGTAAACCATCTCCAACAAATCAAAGTCTATATTTATTTGTCTTAATTTTTGGAACTACTAACCCGTTCGGGTTATAACTAGGAGTAGGAGTAGGATTAATTTAATTTTCTTACTTTCGATGAGGATCTGTCCTTTTTTATTGTAATTCTACCTTAGAAAAATAACAAAATCCATTTGTTATTTTTCTTCCGCTCCACCCTACTTCACTAAACCATCAATCCACTCCGCCCAGTCGATATCACCAATCTCACATTTGACTCGACCGCCATTTCTCTCCGGTGAAGTCCTGAAATACGACGTGGAACCATGGATCTGTCTTGTGGAGACATAGCCGCATTCGCCCTTATTTTTGTTGTTGGCATTGTTTCCCGAAATCTCCGTCGATTTCGATTGAAGGGAAAATTGGTAAACAGCCGGTCAATTATAACGAGGTGTTATCCCCTGTCGTCAAACATTCGTCAATCAGGATTTTGTTGGCATTGGTGCTCGATCAGTTAGACCTCAAGTTAGCCAAAGAAACAAGAAAGCCAAAGGAAGTGTTCAGTTATATATGTAAAACTAATGGGTAATTGTTTTCTGGATGCGTGGTTTGCAAATAGAATATACTTGACTTACTAGTTATAGTCGCCACCCGGAAAACATGCTTTTGCAGAAGTTATAGTTGAGCGAATCTTCCCTTCAGTCAACTATATCTCAAGAATGGTTGAATGGATTAGCAGGCTATCCATTGAAAAAGATGTGGTGGCTAACTTAATTATTAGAGCTTAAATATTACTTTTGCTGCAAAAAATTACGAGAAGAGTGAAGTTTAAGTAATACATTTCGAATTAATGGAATGATTCTCAGCCCTTTGCTATTATGGTGTTGAATACTTGTAGTACTTTCTTTAAAGTATTTTTTAGGAGTATATCTTTTCCTACTTTTAATTTTTTTTTTTTTACGAATTATATAAAGAGCCCCATTAAAAAACATTCTCATCGGGGCCCTGAAAAAACCAAAACCGGCCCTGATAATATGTCGTGCCATGCTATTCTATGCCATTAACATTAATAAAAGTCGATTTGCATATTTTACAACAATTGCACTCTTGATGCATTAATTAATTCACGGAGCGAATAACATAGGAGTAATAAATTAAACAATATGTGTTTTATTTTTCTAGCTTGTATTTCCTTGATCCAATGCTATATAATAATAAAATAATCTAACTACGGAGGGTTACCCCCACCTCTCAATCCCAGTGAGACATAAAAAAATCTGTGGACTCTCGCAGCACTTCCATAATGATGCCATTAAAATAAAAATAAAAAAAAAAAGCCTTGAATTTCTTGTTGATAATTAATCTCTAGTAGTTATTCATTGATGGACACAGCCACGTGATAATTTTGAACCACGCACCATGAATAATGTACATGTGGTTGTGGAGTTTGGTTAAGGCACTACGTGGCGATATCCCAAGATCGAGTACTAAAAAAAGTGTCCACACATGCAAGTGGTCGCGGCTTGGCTGAATAATAATCGATGTCCTTCCCAAGATAGAGGCGTTGGTTTGAGTCACGGCGGCATTAAAATCACAAAAAAAAAAGTTCGATTGAAATTGTTCGACAACTGCAAATTTGAGACCACACTGTAAGTAGAAATAATATATTGCGGTCCTTTTAATGTGAACTAGGATCTCCTCATGTGATGGAACACCATAATTCGATTTCAAATTTCAATGATCCACACTATCGATCGAATATGTAGGTTTCAACCACGCAAAAGATAACGTAATATATTTGACATAATTAAGCGCTTCATGCATCCACGTTGTTAATTCGTATTTGTCTGGAGAGAAAATAGATAATCAAATCTACTGAAAACGGATATGACCATATGAATAAATAAATTTTCTGCACAAATAACTTTACTCGTACATGTTAGACTCAACGAAAATAAACGCGCGAGTCAAATCATTAAATAAATCATGCATGTGGTAAACTCTATTTTGCACCGCACCATGATCACTTAGATAATTAAGGTGATCCCGATGCTGTTAAAAGGAAATACACTAGTTTGGAAACCACAATTTTCTCCGCATGCATGGGACTTCCAAACTTACAATTAAAAGAGAGAGACAACCAAATGTATATATCCATACAAGCGTCTGGGAGCAAGAAAAAAAATTATATTAATGTTATTTTATAACTATGGGTAAGTCTTGTTACTTTATTTACTCCTCATTATTTATGATTTAACATTAAATATAAAAAATTTAATGAGAAAATGTTTGAGCGAAGAAAGGTCGGAAGTTTTTTTTTAAACTTGTGGTATTCTGAAAAGTTTAATGAAAAAAAGAAGAAAATAAACATTATTAAGAGAATGTCATGTAGGAGAGATAGTTAAGGAGAGAGCTTCCTTTTATTTTAGGTAACTGCATTTGCAGCGATTTGCTTAGTATATAGTATAGATATCCATATGTAGAGTATTTAAATAAGAGATTAAATTTTTTCCACCTGTGGTGGAACTCTTGGTTTTCCACCACTGCACATTATGGGCCCCACGAAGCATTTTTTGTTATAATCTGAACCGTTTATCTTGTAGGGTTTGCAAAATAATATATTCACACAAAAAATGAGCTTGATCGGACACCAAAAGATATATTAAAAATCAAATTTCTTTTTAAAAAATGGACAGTCTTGGATAATTTAACTTCAAAATCTATAACCGTCCATTTTGTAAACTAAAATTCAAGTTATCAAACTGATTTTTTTATTGCATAGACTACCCTACGTACCCTACAAGATGAACGGTTCCGATTTTAACAAAAAAAATCTTGTAGGACCCACACATTGTGGTGGAAATCCCCTAGTTTCCACCTATGGTGGAGAGAATTTACTTTTGATGTACTCCACTTTGCTAGAAAGTTTGACGTACGAAGAGAAAATGACTTCTTTTTTTCCGGGAGGGAAGAGAAAGAAGAGATGTAGAGACCTGTAAATTTCTTTATTTAACTTTAATGTTTGTAGTTGACAAAAAGGGTGGAAAATGACATGAATGTAACTGTGGAGGTCAAATGTGCAAGGGTTTAGAAAATATGGGTGTTAGTGTGATATAGTGCATGTGTGTATATGTGTGTGCCCCGAAGAGAAAATCTCATTTTCCTCTCCTCCCTCTCACTCTCAACACTCTCTTCCTTTCTCGGCTCTCTCACTCTTTCTCACCATCTCTCAAATTCTCACCTCCAAACTCAAAACCCATGAAGATTAGCCTTCATTCCACCTTCTACGCGTGATTTCGAGCTCGTAGTCCGTTGAGTTTGGCTCGAAGAGGAGTATTCGGTTGAATTCAAGGATTTCGAAGTCTAGGGCTTGTACCATCTTCGGGGTTCATCTTCCGGACTTGAGGTAGGGAATTCTACCTCTCTTTATATGTTATTTGAGTGTTCTAGTGCCATGTTTGAGCCTGTGTTGGTTGCCATTGAGATTGGATCGAAATCTGAAAGTTCTGTCAAAATTGCCTGTAAGACCCTTCCCCTACCTGTAGGTCTAGTGAAGAATTGTTTCGTGCAAAATGTTGGCCTTTCTGCCTCCATTTCCTACCGGTAGGCCCTCAACTCTTACCGGTAGGTCTACTAAGATTTCTTTCCTCTTCTACCGGTAGGTTTTGTTCACCTACTGATAGGTGCATTGTCCAAGAGCTATTTTTCCTACGTCTTCTAAATCACGTATTGAGATTTCTTATCGACTTTAATGGGCTTATTTATGCATCATTTCAAGTGTTTGAGGAACGTTACCTATTTCATACCTAGGATGATATCCGGTGGACTTGAATGAACTCGTTGAGTTAAGAAATGAGAAACGTAAGTCATTGCACATTGAAATACGAACGATACACTTGAGCGTATGAACGACGCACGAACACTGGCCATCGACGGGTGGGTGTATAAGGACCTGTATTTTTCGGATATTATTTAAAAGTTTTATAAATGCTAGAAATTAAGGAAAATATGAAATTTGTCGAATTTATGTGATTAGGGGTTTATGTGATAGGATCGTGATCGAGTTGAAGGGGTGCAAGAATGATTTGTGTGTGAGCAAATATATGGGGGTGTTTGGATGCCCCCTTTTTCCACTTTTTATTTTTGGGTTTTGGGTGTTTGGCTGAACGAGGCAAAATGGGTTTTGAGGAAAATGGGCTTTCCACTTTCACGTTTCTAAAACAAAAGGCAAAAAGAGCTGAAGAGGAGCTTTTCCAATTATCATTTTCTCATTCTCTTCTCCTGCCATGCCAAAAAGACATCCCTACCCTTTCCCTTTTGGAATAATTTCCACAAAGCCCTCGTTTTTAACGTTATCCTCCAACTGATTTCCTTCACATTCACACAGTTCACATACCAGAGGAGAAACGAGAAGAGAGAAGACGAAAAGCAGCCGACTGGACCTTCGACCAAGGTGGGGAAATCGTTCGCCTCTTTGACCAAGATGGGTTTGAGATTTGATTTCAATTCGTTGGTTTGAGATGGGTTTGAGATTTGATTTCAATTCATCAAAATAGAAAATGGGTTTGAAATTTTACAGCAAAATAGAAGATGGGTTCTCCTAACCATTTGATTCTGAAAGTCAGATCTCAAAGAAACGCGAGGAACATACCAGGTGCTAGTGGACCAGACTCTCTCTTGGCAAATAACCCTAACCATTTGGTTCTTAAAGTCAGATTTCAAAGGGGATGAAGTTGGGTTATCCGATTTGTAGTGAGAGAAAGAGAGGGGTTAACTTTAATTAACATTAGTTTTCTGACATGAGTAGGGGTAACATAGTAAAAAATCAACTCATAATTCATTTTCATTCTATATCTCTCAAACACTACTCATGCTGCAAAATGCATTCTGCACATATCATCCAAACACTTTATCAAAATCAAAATGCATTCTGACCACTATCCAAAAAGCTAAAAAACTAAAAATAAAAAGCCAAAAAATAGGCTCCCAAACCCCCTATATAGGTGTGTGTGTGTGTGTGTGTGTGTGTGTGTGTGTGTAGGGGATTAAAAATCCGTCTCCCTTTTCTCTCTCTCTCCCTCCCGACGTCTCCCACATTCTCTCTCTATCTTCGACTCTCTCTCACTCTCTCATCCTCTCAACTAAAAACCCACCAAAATCACTTGAAACCTACACAAATCCACCTTCAATTTGTCTTCTATACGCGATTCAAACCTTGAATCTCGTGGGTCTTGCTTGGAGAAAGGGTATTCGGTTGATTTTGAAGTTTAGAGAGCTAGGGCTTGCTCAAATCGCATGGATTCCGATCCTTGACTTGGGGTAGGGATTTCTTGCTCTTGTTATGTGTTTATAAGTTGATTGTATGCTTAGATTGTGCCTTGGTTCGTTATTTGTTGTTGGATCAATGTCTTTCGAAATCTGAAAATCGTCCTGTGAAACCCAGCTAGTACATGTACCTCGGTTTGTATTGGTACATGTACTGTCGAAGAAATTTTGGTTCTGTTTAACTAATACATGTACCTCGGTTTGTACTGGTACATGTACTACATGAAAATTTTCAGCAATGTTCCTACTTTCATGTTTTGAACCTTAATCACTTTTAACACACTCTAAACATTGTTAAACCATTCCTAAACTTGATTACTCGGGTTCCAATGATTCGTTGGTCGTTCCAATCCCTTCGACACTCGTTCAATATAATCTTAGTAGTAGATGGAAAATGTACCGTAAGGTTGTTTAGGTGTACCATAGGTTATATGAGACGTTATGGTGAGTGCGATGGGTAGTCGTGAGCTTGGCTAGTGATCCGACAGGTAACATAGTAACTCGTATCCTCGTGATTCCATCTCGTTGACCATCCTAAACTCCTTAAGCTCTTATTTTATGAGATTCTAGTTAGTATGTCGTAAAGTTACTTATGAGTTCGGTATACTGTGTAGGATATGGTGATATACTTAAGGAAAATGTGTGTGCTTATCAATTTGTTAGTGTATGTGATGGTTGTTTGTTTGTAATAAAATGGGATATGAATGACTGTTTGAGATGACAGACACAACGAGAACATGACACAACGGGTATCATCATTCGTCTAAGACCAGAGTGATGAGATGACCGGAATGGACACTATTGGTATCGCCATGGACATTCGGCGAAGTGATAAGATCTGCAAATAAAATAAACGGGTATCACCATGGACATTCGATGAGATGACCGGACCACTCAAATGAACGGGTATCACCAATCGGTGAGATGACCGGAATACGAGCGATACATGCGAAAACCTTGTTTGTTATACTATGAGATTATCGAAAAAAGGAAGAAAGATTGGTTTTTACTAAGTTGGATGGTTTAAAAAGGAAAAAGGATTTCTATTAAAAATCCTCCGGCTATTCTTGAGCGAATCAACGATTTTCGGTATTTGTGCACAGAATCAATGGATTCCGGCTATTCAATCTCGAATCAACGGAGGTTGACCACTATAGGTCACGTATTTCTATACATTACACTTATTTGAAAACAAAAGAGATTGATTTATGGGAAAGAGGATGTTGATGACTAACAATCAGAAAGGAGAATGATTATGAGAATGGAAATGATTGCGGAATCATATGTGATGTGATGAATCGGTTGAGAAACCAAATGTTGATTGTTTGTGGTTGATGTGGGAATGTTAGCGTTGCTGGTATGGTGTGTGAAATGATAGGTATCGTATATAGGATTGTCTAGAATTCATTGGCCATAGTGAGTTGCTTGTTGATAGCCATATAAACCTTGGGCACATCTGTCTATACTCATTCACTAAGAAGCATACTCAACATATTTTCTTATAACTTGTGCATAGATTTCTCTACTAGGTGCGTGTTTGCTCAACCTACCATTTCAGGTTCATTACAGGTCATGGTCATGGGGTGCTTGGAGTACATGCAGGTGTCATGGTTTAAAGTTATTTACTTTTTTTGGAGAGTACTTTATTATCCTTGTAAACAAAACCGCATTGTTATGTATTTCCTATTTTGGATCATGTACTTGTGGAATCAGGTACCGTATTGTATTTCAGGGTATTGTATGTACTATTGTGAGGATTTTATATTTCAAATGGTATTGTTATTTATGTTGAAAATCGAGAGCGTAACAGGGTGCTTGATACGGGATATCGGGATCCTATTATTGACCCGGCAGGAGTTAATGCTCATAATGAACACACTCAAGGCCTAACCTACAAGGTGAGTGCTTGAGAGGGGATATCGGGATCCCTCCATTGGCCCGGTGGGAACTTCGGCTCAGACACACAAAAGATACAAGATGTTGAGATACAAATGAAATGAATGTAACTTATCTAGATGACGAGAAGAGGAATTGGTAGTAGTTGGATACTTTGATCATGATAGTTATGCTTTCCTCCATTGTCATTTGGTTTCTATTGTTTGTCCTTCCGTTTTGCTCATTTGCATATAGAGTTTACGTAGACTTTTTTACTGGGCTAGTGCAGCTCAAACCTTACATCATTTTCAAGTGCTAACCCGGAACAGTAGCTTGCATGCTCGGAGTGCTTGGATTGTGGACATTATTTTTGAAAGCTAACCAAAGGAGTTACTTATTCATCTTTGTAAAAAAAATTTGAAAGATGTATTTGTAACTTAAGATAGAATTCTTTAACTATGGAATATTTGTAAACTCTTAACTCTCATTATACTTGATACTTATGTTGATTTGGGGCCGTTGAGCCGATGATGTAATATTTTGGAATCTAATGGATTTGGAAGTATGATTATGGGAATGAAAATACAGTAATCTTTTGGGTTACGTATGGAATATTGTAAGGTCTTATTTGTGAAATTTTTTAATATTTATGTTAAAAATCAAGGGCGTGACAAGAGAGATGCAAAGAAGGTTATGAGTAGGGTTGCAAATGAACCAAGTTGTTCACGAACTGTTCAAGGCTCGACTCGATAAAAACTCGTTCAAGTTCAATTCGGATACTAAACAAACCAGACCTGAGCCTCAATTTTAAGCTTGTTTAATAAATAAACCGAACCCGAACCTGATAGCATTCGGCTCAATTGAGCTCACGAACTCAGAGTATATGTTAAATTTTAACATATAACCTTGAATAGTTATAAACTTTTGCATGTACATATTAAAAATTTTATAACATGTACAAGTATAAATTTTTAAAAGTACTACAAGCTTAAATTTTAATATGTTTTTATAATTTTGTATATATATATATATAAACTTATTTAGGTACAAAATAAAAAAATTCATTTGCAATTTTAGACCTCTATGAGAGCATAAATATATAATATTTTTTACTCGTTGAGGCTCGTAACTAAGTTTGCGTTTGACTCAAACTTAGGAAAGCTTAGCTCGTCAAATTTTTATTGAGTTCGAGCTTAGCTCGAATTCTCTTAAAAACTTAATGAACATACCTGAACATTTTAAAACTTGGCTCGATTTGGCTCGTTTGCAACCCGAGTTATTATGAGAAGGCCAAAGGAGCATCACTTTCCTTTTTGAGAAATTTCGTTAACATTAAAAAAGATGCACCGTAAACTACCCTGTCTACCCATACATAGTGTATGGTACAAATTTACGCATGGGTAGCATCCATGAAGCATCCGAAAGCACCTTAAAAAAAAAAAAACCAAAAGTGCTATGTACAAAGAAATTTTACTCAGAAATGACCCGAAATACACTATTTAAGATCGATTATAAAATACCAACGTATTTATGACCGGTCATAAATAGTGTATTCCGAGTCATTTCAGAGTACAATTTCTTTTTACCTAGCATCCTCTAAAAAAAACAGACAAACTAAAATGGTCAAAGAAAAGGCTGTTCCAATTTGGTAGGTTTGTGATCAGGTTCACATCATGTACCAAATCTGGATGTGGGCATCCCCTTTCCACACCCTTTTTCGTGTAGTCTTCTCCAAACTCAGGGGGTCCCTCCCTCAACCCCCAACCCAACTAGCCATTCCTTCCAAGACCCCACTTTCTCATTCTATAAACAAAAATAAAGCCTCCATTTTCTGTAACTTTTTCCTTCCAACAAATTTTCACACAAGAAGATCCAAATGAATCAGTGTAACCCCTTTGGTATAACTACACTGAACATTATTACTGTATTATCTTAAAGAAAATTGGGATTCAGACTGGAATTTGGAAAGAGTTCAAAATAAAAAGGGAAGACGGACGTCCATAAGACAAGCAACATTTCCTTGTACGTACTAACATGGAGAGAGAAATGTTCAATTTTCAGTTGGGTCCTGACTTACTGTCCGGGTCACTATATAGTTCAACAATTCCTCACAATGCGAGAGACTTCGACTTGTAAGAGCTGTTTATGAAACGCACACATGTGAGATAGTGCCAACAAAATGGTCCAAAACATTTACTAATAAAGTGGACCCTTTTACTTTTCATTTCCCTTTCACTACAGTTTTGTCACAACATGTTCAATATTGAAATATACTATGGCTTGGCTTGGTGGAGAAAAACAAAGACGACAGTAACTTCTCGTTTTGCTTGAGGACAAAAAAGGAACATAAAAGGATGACAGCATAAGAGAATTATTTTCATTCTTCCTATTTTAGATTTCTCACTACATAGAGGTAAGAACGAAAATACTCCCAGGGAATATAACTCCCAACAACTGTTTCCTTACCATTTGCGGGCACGGAAAGGAAATAAGATGGGGTGTCTCTCTGTGTGTGTGTAGAGAGAGAGAGAGAGAGAGAGGCTGTGTGCTGTTTCTTCTAAATTGTCATTAGCTGGTTGAAAACGGAACTCACCATCCAACTATTAATAGTAGGGTTGAGACCCTCTCTAGTAACTGCCCCGGCCAGTCAAATATATTCTCGCAATGCAGGGATATCTTCAAGTGAAGATATGTTTGAAGGACCCGCACTTATGAGACAACTCCAGCAGAGAGATCCACTCCCTAGTAGTAACATTCAAAATCATGCAACACCTAAAGCAAGATCACTAAATAAGACGAAACAATAGTTGTACAGTACAACTCCATTCACATCAATTCAGGGTAATTACAACAAGATTAGGCCGAGATGGGCAATTTCAAGAGCTACAGTCAAAAGAGGGAGAAGTACCAAATCCCTGCTAGCCACTCTACAAAGAAAAGAATCTGCAAAAACACTAAACTTGCCAGGATTCTGGAGACAGAATAGCACTCTGCAGCTTTTACACAAGTGAAAAAATAATTTATTGCCTTCTCCGAGTTCTTCGAGCTCTCTGAAATAAACAACACCAAATTAAACACTACTGCAAAACGAGGTCGGCTAAAGGTTAAAGATCAATAAAACACAACGCACAATTCACCTTACATGGGCTTTCTTCTAGGCCATCTTAGATTTGTGGGAGGAAATTGGAAAATGAAAAGATCTAGTAATACGCAAATGAAGGCAAAGGTTTTTTTTTACTCTCTTGATGAACCATTTGCTTTGTTTCATTATCCATAAAACGTAATGTGCAAGTATTCTATGTCCCTTTCTTTCTCTGGACAAATCCAATATCGCCATTGTGATCCCTTCAGTAGACTATTACAATTTACAAGCCCTAAGGCTTTGTTTGGATAGAAGTAGTTTCCAAAGTAAGGGATTAAATTTTTCAGTCCAACTAGGCTATAGGTAGCTTAGCAGGTGCGACGCCAGCTCTCGTAGCTAGGGGGTTCAATGAAAACCTAATGCAAATACAAACTTATTTACAAGAAGGGCACAAAAACTGATCTAGTAGTACTGACGAAACAAAAGTCAAGTTGGTAGTAGACCCACTAGATCAGGGCACCAGAAGGTGATGTCGATGGAAAATGACATGGAGGGAAAAAAATACAGTGGTGTATTATCAGTCTCGTGTCAAACGTGTGTTTCTAATGTGCTGCAATAACTTAGGTGTCACTTGCCTAGAGCCAAAACTTTTGATTTTGTAAGGAGACAGCTCCACTAGATTATTTTCTCCCACAATTGTACTGCTCATACGGTATTTTGACTATTTTCAGACTAGAAGAACATTCAAGTGGCACATCACTCACCCTTTATTTCTTTCACCCCAAAGATCCAAGCGTTCAGGACAGTTTAATGGGCTCAAGGCTACAGACCTAAACAGTCAAAATATCCTATATCTAGTACAAAATTTTGAAATTTCAGTGAGTTCACTTGCACCCACTACTTCCCACATAGCGTCGCCACTAGCTAGTGAAACTAGAATGTAAGACGGGCTAGAAATAGAAATGAGATGTATTTATTAGGAAATCGCTAACAGATTTCAAAAAACTCCTAGTCTCCTACTTAAATAATAAATAGTCATTCCAAATCAATCACGGTAAATCTCCCAAACTCATTGTCCAAATCCATATCCTTCTCACCAAATATACAAGCCAAGATAATAGGACAGTCAGAAATCCAACTTCTTCATGGCAACAATAAAGCTCCAGAAATCTTGGCTTTACATGTATTGTGCAAGTGAACAGAGAGTGTTTGTATTGTGCAAGTGAAGGAAGAGGAAAGGAGAAAAGAAATGGTCATGCTTACAATTTCTGGATTCTCATCAATAACTTCAGATCTTGACGTGCCCATTGAGAGTTTCTGCCCCTTGTTCTCCTTCCCTGCAACCAGAAGTCACAGAATTGGCCCTAAACCACCAGAATAACAGTTTCATATATACACAGCAAATTACTACAATCCACCACTGTGAGAAGCAACTATAACTAAGTAGGACCCAGAAAAGGAAATAAAATATCTCATGGCTCCACAAAGACAAACATGCAAATGCTGGACAAGTTATTGAATACATAAGAGAATTGGGCATGCTTACTTATTTTAAGAAAACGGATAAACTTTTATGGCCTAATATCGAGATTCCTAAACCAGCAAACAAAATACTGAAAGCTATGGTGCGCTATCAACTACAAGAGCTAACAAAACCAAGAAATCTGAAGTAGACATATGTCCCCAAACTTCGCACTAAACTTGACAATCCATGAAATGGATTGTACCCACCCCCCGACTCCCACAAACTCAAATAGTAAAAGGAAACCCTGGAAGGAAGTCTTTTATACAAGCCCTAGACACTAACTCCTGCATTGAAGAAGAGAAGGGCACAATTTACTGGCCTGTGGTTTGGCCAGTTGGCACTTCACCTCCTAACTTTTGGAAATAATGCCCGTTGGCACTTCACCTCCTAACTTTTGGAAATAATGCCTTGTGGTTTTGGAGTAAAGTGCATCCATAAGAATGCAATTAATTTGAACACAAAATGCCATTAACCACCTCCTAACTTTTGGAAATAATGCCTTGTGGTTTTGGAGTAAAGTGCATCCATAAGAATGCAATTAATTTGAACACAAAATGCCATTAACCAAATAAATGCAAGAGTACTTTATTTTTCTCTTCCCCATTTGGAACTTGACGCTGCAGAGCAATGGATGCCAAACCCATTTCACTTAAGTTGGACAATAATAAACCAACCCTTTTTAAGTTGTGAAAACAGATTTTCATAACATCAATCCCTATTTGAGTTGCGAAATCTTTTGTAATAAACTTTATCAGAAAAAAAGTGATGCAGGAGCACTACGAAGACCAAGCGGGCCCACTAGACCGCTTTATTTACCTCTCAATTACAGAATCTAATATTCTACAGACGTCCTTGGGTTGAAACCCTAGAGTCTGCTCTCTTTTACATTCTATACTTAGTTTTACATCAGTTTCTTGCTGTTTTCTGATATTTACTGCATCAAAAAGCCACCAGATTTGGGCAACCAAGTTTTGAACGTCCAAATAAGGTACTTGAGGTTTTTGTCATGACAAATCTACTACTTGTTTAGAACTTTCAGCCTGTTCACGAAACTTAATTGAGAAATAAGTTTGCCAAAAAATAATTCCAGAAATCAGATTGAGAAAATAGATTTGAGAAGAGAGGCAGCCGAATGCAAGATGCTGATGCAGAATTGGTCTCCAAGGAGGATCTCCTACTTCCTCCTGCTTTTACTCACTATTCTTCTCTCTTCTTCCGAATACAGAATTAAAAATACGAAAATTTGGGTGTTCTCTCCAGATACACTTAGTACTCTCTACTTTTGTTTTCTTCTCAAAATGCTCTCTGTTTGTAACTCCTTTTCCTTTTGATTATCAAATGCTCTTGTACTTACATTTATGTACGATATATCTATCTATGTAGCACCGACACTCCAAAAGGGTGCCGTGTCCACGAATTGGACACGGGGACACGTATTGGACACGCCACATGGCATGTCCAATAATTTTTATTATTTTTTGATAACGCCGGAGACACGGCTGGAGGTTAAAATGTAATTTTTTTAAAATTTTTGGGGGTTAATATGAAATTATTCAAAGCATTTGGGTCAAACTGTAATTATGCCTTTGAAAAAAATTTATACAATTTGAGAAATTATTCATATACAATGGTTCATAATTTTTTTTATATATATGTACATTTATTTATTTTTTATTTATTTATACACGTGGCGTGTCCACCGCCGCGTTCGTATCCCTATTTTTTTAGAATTGCCGTGTCCTGTGTCCCTGCTACATAGGATAGATCAAATATTATAGAAATGTGTTTGAGCCCTACAAGCCTTCAAACCCCCATTCCTAATTTCTTGGATTTTTTATGTCTTTAATTTCTTATAATTGGGAGAGAGAAAGAGAGGGAGATGGATGATGTGGGAGAGAGAGAGAGAATGTGGGAGGGAGAGGGGGATAGCAAGATGTGGAGAGAGAGAGAGATAACGTGGGAGGGGGGAATAAACGGGATGCATAATCTTTTTCCTTTTAATTAAACTGTTTTTTTCCATTCCTAATTGATTAGTACTACTATTATGGTTTCTTCTTTTGTGAATTAGCCCGTTTCTTTTGAAAGTGATTAAAACTAGCATTGTGGTTGTTCAAGGTACGAACTAGAAAAATTAAATGTGAACTTTTTGTTGTCATGTGCATCGATCGGGCACAACGCTTACTATATACTAAGCAGTTGTGGCCGTTCGAGGTATGAAACAGAAAAATTAAATGTGAACTTTTTGTTGTCTTGTTTATCAAACGGGCACAACGCTTACTATATACTAAGCAAATGTGTTTTGCCTGTAAATCCATCCAAATCCTCTTTCCTAATTTTCTAAATTTTTTATTTTTATGGGGTGTGTGTGAGGCAGCAGACTTAGGAAAAATTATCCTATACCATGGGTCATCGTCACATGTCACTCATATATGTCTTTCGGTGCATATAATAAAACCAATGCTAGCGTGCATCGAACACGAGACCGAAGAAAATGTTAAACTATCTTTTTATCGACTAGCGTTGTGCCCATTTAATGCACGGGGCCGAAAAAATCAATGTAGTTTTCTTTATCCCATGCATCGAACGGGCACAACGCTAGTACATACATATACATCTGTATATTCAAGGTCAGGGAGGTGAAGCCCAGGGAGGTAAATTGTATTCTGCCGAAAAGAAAAAGAAAGGAGGAAGAAAGTGAAACAAACATATGAAAACAACAATGATGCATGTGAGTCTACTTTAAAAATGTGAATGACAATTATCAGAAGGAATATTGTGTACCTTTGTAATTATGACAATAAGTTAATAACTCAACAGTAAAACGTAATTCCAATCCAGGCAAGTAGAGTCTTAAGTTTAACTGATACTGGGGATTTCTTGTCAGTTGCAAAGTCTGTCTAACATAAAGAAGAAGAAGAAGAAGAACTAGCTTTTTACGTGAACACAAACTGGCTATTTATTGTCAGTTATCACCTAAAAAAACCTTAACAAGCGAATTCTATACTAAATGATAGATTCTTACCTGGAAGAGGGATCCTTCTCTTGAGAAAGTTCCTGTTTGACTTAATTGGAAAGCTTTTTGCTGGGCAAATGTCATCCCGAAATTTGTCATCCAGTTTTGTCTGATGATTGACAAAATCACTGTAACAAGGATGTCAGCGTTCATATTGAAGCACAAGACTGGTTAATACAGAACATAACAAGATTACGAATTAGACTCCAGTTAGTGGCATCACTCTTCTCCAACGCACGAAATGCACTAACATACTCACTTGGTTTACAAGTCAATAGTTTCTTTTAAAAAAGCTCATAGGCGGACCCAGGAACTCCCTTATAACCTTAAAAAGTTTCAACGTCAGCTAGTACGGTTATATACCATTATGGAAAGCAATTTATATGCATATATATCAAAAAAGTCCTAATT
The DNA here is from genome assembly GCA_025413875.1 of Rhododendron molle. Classification (NCBI taxonomy): domain Eukaryota; kingdom Viridiplantae; phylum Streptophyta; class Magnoliopsida; order Ericales; family Ericaceae; genus Rhododendron; species Rhododendron molle. Next base: position 29,857,111 of record CM046393.1, on the reverse strand, counting down.
TATCTAACAAAGAAAAATTAAATTAAAAAAACCCTCTCTCTTTTTTGACATAGAAGGTTAAAAGAAATTGGCAATCCGAGTGGTAAAGCGGTGAAACATGTTTTGCAAAATCAGTTTCACTATTGTTTTCATCTAGGGGCACTTTGTTTTTCTTACTTTCTAACTTAGTAAAAGGACTCTGATTCCCTGCAAGTGCAATTTGTCCACACCCATATCTCTCCTCGTCAATCCCAACCATTCATATGGTATTATGATAGGGCTCGTCAAATAAAATGTCCCAGCAAAAATCTATGTTGATCAGATTCTCTGACCCACTTGATCGAAATAATTTTATTCCAAAAAATACATGGTCTAACTATTTTTTGCAAAAATAAAATATTATTATCAAGCTGTTATGTGTGTCCAATAAACTTGTTTCTTTGCTTGGAAAAACTATTTGACAATTTCTACATTACATGCAGCTCGGATCATCGAGAAAAGACTCAAATGTGTGCGAACTATACTTTGCAATCTTAAATCAAACAAGAGAAAAACTTAGTCAGGAAAAATGGGATTGAGTGGGGCACATGACCCCACATGCCCCAAGGTAAGTCCACCCCTGAGCAAATAGACAAAAGAATAAATAAATAACGAAAAGTATGTTTACACAGATATTCCCCGACAGATCATGCACACATTCTTTTGCAAGGTCCATCTCGGGTCCCACAAAAACAATCCAATAACCGTTTCCTGTAAAAAATCAACTCAATCGGATATCGATAAGGGCTTTTTCAAAATTGGTAGGGCAAAACTCATGAGCTGACCATACAAATTCTAAAAAAGATCATACAGATATCCCATTGAGTTTATTTTTCACAGGAACCGATAGAATAATATTTTAAGAAAAATGAGCATTTCGGATCATCTTTGCAGGACCCCCATAGCAAGGTTGAATAAATAAAGGTGCTTTACTGAAAATGCCCAAAAGACAATACGCCGTGCCCTTGTAGACTATCGAGTGCAGGTTGGAGTTGAACTCGCATAGATACTAGCTATGTCACCACCAAAGGCAAAAAACCAAATCTCCAAAGTGATCTAATCAAGCTAATCTGCAACTGTTGGGGGGCGACGGTTCAGATCTGTTAGGGTAGGTTTTGGGTTTCTTTGGGCTAGGCTTTTTTGATGTAAATGGGCATTTAGGCCTTTCGGGGTGTTTATGCTGTTTATTGCTTTTATCTAGGCACTTTAGGCCGTCAGGTTGTATTGGGCTTTGTCCCTCTGGCTGTACGGTTTCAACTTTTGATTGGACCCCCTTCCCCTCCCCCTCCCCCTCCCCTAATAAATTGTTCCTTTTGCCAATAAATAAATCAAGCTAATCGAGGAACCAATCTTTGAGCAAATCTACAGGCACCAAGGCCTAGGTTTCAAAACATAAAAACTGTGAGATCAGTAACAACTTACCAGTGTTGTGAATTAGAAGTGTTAGACTCCTGCAATAGATCCATGTATAAACTATGTAAGGACAATTTTTGAATTGCAAAATTAGCAAATAGAATTGGAAGCAAAATATCCCAATTGACTGCAAACATTTCACTTTTTTCTATTTTTCTACATGCACAAAATAAAATTGTGAAATCGGATAACAGAAGATTCCGTTCACTTGTTCTCATGGTAGACAATGTTCTCATCTACCACTAAAAGTTATCCTTACATTCAAACAAAAATTTCTAGACGTTAGTCTACACAACTTCAGATTACATAATGAAAAAAGAGGAGAGACAAAATTGCAATTTCAAGACATTTCAGGAAAGATACAGATACTGGGTTATTTGGTCTTTTGGCCACATTATAGCTAAATGAAGGATGTTGGGAAATACTGGAAAACATTCTGCAATTTAGAAAGATAGGTTACTTTGGCCATTGAAAAAATAAAGGTATTTGTTTCTCTCTTTTCTCATCCTACATTGTGGAGTATGGGGATGTAATCTCCAAGTGGTAATATTTAATTGTTTGGTCCTTCAGGGAGATGCAAATCATAAAAAGGAACTTATCATCAATATTTTCAATATAACCATCTTCTGCCCAACAGAAATAACAAAAGGCAAGCAATATGTTTGCAGTATTTTTACCTTTTCCTGCAGTAAGTCGTTGCTTATTGTCTCCCAGTTTTCAGTCTCCAAGCATACCACTTCAACTTGCCCGTTGTCATAAGTTATCTATATAAGAGATTATAAAAACTATAGTACGACGACATTATTGGATAATAGAAAGTGATGAGCTTGCAAATGTATGTATTGCGCAGTACATAACTTAGAAAGTTGAACATGGAAAAATACTTTTTGCAACAATGGATGGGCGTCTTCAAGAGTAGTCTTGACCACAAACATGTAATTAAGTTGATGACAAAGGAATCATAGAGCAAACAAGCATACAATTATAAAGTACAAATTTCATATCAGACGATATTTTCACGAAAGCAATAAAATATTAAATTGAGAGAACATCATGCATACAACCTAATACCTATACATAAAATCAATATAAGGACAACACCCCTTCATGGCTTCTCAGTGACTTAACTGGTTTTCATGGTAAGATCAACACGGGCAAGTGATGCATCTTTAAGCATGTTATACAATCTCAACAAGAAATTATTCTTTCTTGGCATGAAATGCACCCTTTAAATAACATATGTGCCCATTCAACTAATAGTTTCCACAAGAAGGAATGGTCTAAATGGCATTTATAGCGAAATTCACATAAACTTTGTTGAAGCTAGGAATGCCACATTATGGTAACAAGGAACCCCTTCAAGGCAGGGCTGCTTTGGACCAATGCCACAAAGCTATGAAGCACCGACACCTCTAGAGGTTGACGTATTGCAGTGTCGGACACGGGGACACGCCACGTGGCGTGTCCCATAATTTAAGTTTAATTTTTTAGAGGAACAAAAAAAGGGGTCAAACTGTAATTTTAAAAAAAATTAGGGGCCAAATTGTAATTTTAAAAAAATTAGGGGTCAAACTATATTTTTCAATAGGGTTGTATTGAACTTATGGATGTCTTGTTTTGTTTGAATGGTATTGGAACTATGGATTTTTTCGTTTCGTCCACATTTTGCCATTTAAACTTGGAAAAAAATTGAAAAAAAATATAAATAAATACACACGTGGCGTGTCCCCCGCCGTGTTCGTGTCCTCATTTTTTCAAAATTCCCGTGTCCCCGTGTCTGTGTCGGTATGCATGTCCGTGTCCGTGCATCATAGCCACAAAGTAAACCCAAATATCCTATAACCATCAAAAGTATTGCTAGGAACTTAGCAGATCAAGTGTAAGAAGTTCCGCATATATCAAGTTATTTTACGCTAAGATCTACAGATAAGCCCTCTAGAAGTGCAGGGTAGCCCAGGGAGAGAAAAATGTCTGCGGTGTCTCTTGCCTACCTTCTTTCTTTTTGTGTGTTTCTCTTCCCTCTTACTCCCATTAATAGAAGAAGAATAATAGAGAGCAAGCCTGACGTGTTCGCAAGAAATTCTTTCATATCCAGGTTAAACCAATATGCCGATAATAAAAAAAAAACAAGGTTAAACCAATATGAATATCGTTTTTTTAAGCAAATAATGTTTTCCCTATGAAAAATAAACATTACCTTATGAGTAACATTTGGTTGCATTTGGGTTTAGTTGATTTGTGTAGGGCGAGTTGGGATTGGTTCAAACATTAGGCGCTGTCTTGTTGGCGTCTTGCCAACAGGAAATTATTAATATTGAGGGGTGAAATAGTAGGTTAAGATCTAGCGAGAAGAAGTTGCTCAATGCATTTCTTTTCCTACTGTATTAAGCTGAATTCATTTTGTATCTTTCGAGATGAATGAAATTAATTTTGCCTATCAAAAAAAATAAACATTACCTGATGAGTAACATTTGTATGATCAAACCCACTGACTCTGCCTGGATGGTAGCTGACAAGTAGAAAACCAACCTTGTCATACAAATTGACACAATAGGCTTTCCCAGAATAAAACACATACAAGTACAGATGCTCACCATCTGTCAACGGATGACCATAATTTTATCTGCTGCCCAACTAACTCTTGACTTGTATTTCCAAAATCCTGCGTTCAAAGTTCTTGTAACATATGAAAACGAAAAGAACGTGACCTAAACATACCATACCTGTCACCATAAACACTGCATACATACCTTTAAGCTACAAAGATTAGCCATTCCTGTACACTTGGAAAGTTCAGCACCAGTACGGTCACATAATCCTACCACACCGTTTACCATCACAGAACTTTTCAGATCTTCCATATGAGTCAGTGAAGGTTCTGTGGTCACGGAATCACAAGAAGAAGGAAGATGCTCTCTTCGAATAAGTGGTTCAGAATTTTCAGATTCGCTTTTTTCGTTCTCATCATAAATAGCAAACTCATTATGCAATTCAACTGATCTCAGAGGAGTTGGAGAGAGAGCCCTTTTTTGTCTACCCCTAATGTTCAGTTCCTGGTTCAAAGTTTCATGCATCTCTTTTCCATGAGAAAATGAAGCATCGCTTAGTTGTCCTGTCCTATACATGAACAAATCATTGGTCTTGTGCAGTGGCAAGTTCAACGTGCTGCACTTTATAATTTCCAACTTCGAAAAATCCTCTTGGCATTTTCGGCCTCGTTTGTTTCGTGCACTAGAAGGCTGGTACAATAGCAGGAATTCAAATAGCCACAATAGTTTGAAGAATGTCAGACCACCAGGAAACAAAAAACAAATGGACAAACAAAAGAAAACAATACATGGTGGATACAAGAAACCTACATGAGAGATCTGAGATTCAAAACAAAGAGCCACTCTCTTAGCAATTTTCGCAATAAGATGAGATCGAGCCAAACAATTAAAGCTAGCCTGTAAACCATCAGAAGATAACTTATGTTATAATGCATCAAACGACTACACGATTATCAAGCATTCAAAGGTTAAATATCAGCTTTAGAACTTGCCTCCTGTCTTTTTTCAGCAGGACAAATTCTGTATAATGATGATGGCAACAGAATCAAACCAGGGGTATGTGCTTCTGAGTTGGCATTGTAGTTTAATGCATTCAGCAAGGAAATTCCAAAGTCTGCTAGTATAACCAATTTCTGCAATATAAGAATTAAGAACCCCATTACTCTATTAGATCGAATATAAAGTATCATGAGCATAGCCGCATAAGAAACATCCAGGTTTAGGGAGGAGTATAGCTACAGGAGTTGTGTGAGCATCAACAGCATCCTCAGCTTGTTTAATAGCAAAAAGGATTTTTTGCAGACATGAGACAGCAGAGTGGATGACATCCATGTCACCATCAACAAAACTAGCATTGACTAAGGCATGCAAAGTAAAAGCAAGTGGCCTGCAAAAGAAAAAGTTTAATCCAAACAGCATTAGTGTACGTTCGACATTTACATTCATATATTCGATAATCTCACTTCCGTCACAAAATGCCTACCTGAGAAAGAGAGCATAAATTTCTTCATCTTCACAATTTTCAGGTGGGAAACCAGAATCATGAGCAAGAACATGGATTAAGAACACCACAATATACTCAGGGTAGTCAGTAAATCCTTGCTGCTTAGCAGATGTTTGGCGGGTCCGAGCTTTTCTCCTGAACTCCTTTAGAAACTCTCTCATGCATTTCAGTGACTGAAGACGAATAGCAAGTTAGCAAACAACAAACATAGTGAACAATAGTAATCACTTCAAGTAGAACATCCGCACTCACTTCATCTCGCACATTTTCTAGGGAATCTGAGGCAGCAATTGCAAAGGCACATGCATATTTGCTAGGTATAGCATGCTGCTTCAAAAGCTTGTGTATTTTGGCAATAAATGGTTTGCATACCAGAGCTGTAGAATCCTGGAATGTTAAAGGGAAATAAAGAGTAACCACAATATGGAAAATGGTTATATCGTCAGAAGATGACCTAACAAATAACTATAAATATGTGTGTAGCAATATGGGAACAATAATTAAACATGATCCATTGAGAGTATACTAAGCAAAAAAAAAAAAAAAGATCCATTGGGAGTACCAAAAAGAAGTTATGGGTTCTAATGGTACATGATCCTACATTCCACATTTTTCAGAAACAATCATAAACCAATGTTTATGTTATGGGCCAAAGGAAGTTAAGCTTGCCTAATCACCTTTTTCCTTTTTTCGCAACGTGCTACCTATAAAAGACAATATCCCTTTTGTTTGGCAGGACAAATAGTAAAGAAATATGCTTTCATAAGAACTTTCCCAGCAATAAATAGTGGGGAGATTAATCCAACAGGGGCCACCGCTAGTCTTTTTCACATTGAGAAAGACAACGTATACATTTTGTAATATGAGGAGCAACCACATATGAAACATCTAATCAAGCACATGACATTGGCAAGCTGTAAGCACGCCAAAGAAAGCAACCACAATATCACAAGTAATCCAACCAGCCAGGCAGTAGAGAATCCACTAGCACTACATATATATATATATATGTAGTGTGTGTGTGTGTGTGTGTGTCACATATATATATATATATATATGTAGTGTGTGTGTGTCACATACGCGTTGCAACTTGCAAGCAATGCTGCAACATTTGAAAGCTTGAAAAAAATCTGCCAAATAATAAAAAATACTTTATAATGATATCACTTGCAGGCATGTTTACCTTAGCCATCAAAATTGTAACATGAAAAATTTAAGGCGGGATTTGCAACATTTGAAAGCTTAAAAAAATCTGCAAAATAATAAAAAAAAATACTTCATATTGATTTAACTTGCAGGCATGTTTACCTTAGCCATCAAAATTGTAACACGAAAAATTTGAGGTGGAATATGCAAATCCCATCTTCTTGACAAGCGAAGAACAGATTTTGCAGCAGCTAATCGCATATAGGCCATGTCAGATTCGCTGCATGATAAAGAATTCACAGCTACATAAGCATAGAACATATTATAGCTCCATACTACTAACCTCCTACACTGTAGACCAAATGAATATAAACGTGAACTTATAAAGAAGATTAAGGTCCATCAATATTGAGTTCGCTTTCAAATTTTAGGACCAAAATATCTGCGTCGTCATCTTGTTTTTAAAATGTCATAATTCTATCATACACATGCTACAAGCCTCCTAATGTCTCTCCCTCAAGGATCTTACACAGGTTGGTAAATCTGATTTTAAGAATGAAAGGTTTGCAGCAGGGATAATATTTGGATGAGGCATGCTTCTGTCAATTCAATATTCCTAATCAACAGTGAAGTTCAACCTGAATCTTAACCTAAATGAACCATGCCAGCTATAAATTCTGCGCAAGAACATAAGAAAAATTCAAACCGTGAAATCTAGAAAAAGAAATTGTCCCACATTGACTCCTGTCACACACAAACTTGGTCAATATAGTCTAGAGGCCTCTCAAGTTCAACCTATTGCACTATAGTGGGATGAGATGTCTAAGTTCTAACTTAATCTCAGCTGGGCTGGCACACCAGTCTATCTAGGAATCAATTAGAGTGCTGCAACTGAGGATATACTCTAAATCTTTGCTAAATAGAACTGAACAATGAACAATTTAAGGAGCTTTACATCCTTAATGAAATCTAAAGTACATAATGGGAACACGTAGAGGTGCATAATAACTAAGACTAAGAACCCACAAGTTACTTGGTTGAGAATTTTTTGACAAGTACAGGAATCATTTCGCAATGCCCTTGTCGTCTATCATAAAGCACTTCTTTTTCTGAAGAACATCCAAGAATCAATGTTCTAAAAACAGCCTAGGCGGCCGATTAATCGGCACCTGGGCGCTAGGCGGTACCCCACCATCGCGCCTAGGGGCCTAGGCGGTGGTCTAGGCGCTGGACCGATTAATTGGTCGCTAGGCGCGATTAATCGTCTAGGCGGTCTTGGCGGCTAGGCGGATCTAGGCGGGATTAGGCGGTCGATTAATTGGTCGTCGGTGTAATATTTAAAAATTAGGTCCTTAAAGTGTTGTGGTAACATAGTATAAGGGGCTATGATGTAATTTTGACAAATAATTACTCTAATATTCTTTCCAGTCGGGATTGATTTCAAAAATCAAAGCCCTAAGTACTAAACAAAGAGCATTGAGCAGTTCGAACGATTAGAAAAGAAAGAGAGCCCTATCTCATCGCCTCTTGCCCCCGTCATCTTTGCCTCTAGTCGCCGTCACTGGCTCTCTCTCTCTCTCTCTCTCTCTCTCTCTCTCTCTCTCTCTCTCTCTCTCTCTCTCTCTCTCTCTCTCTCTCTCTCTCTCTCTGTTCATTTGGTAATTGACTAGTAGTAGTTACTTTGTACTACTTCGTTTCATTTGGTTCGAACTTTGAATGTTGAACTTCACATTATTATTTAGTTTCCATGTTATTTAATGTTTTGTTCTACTTATGTTGATGTATTTGCTCTCAAAACTTGGGGAAGGTGTGGGGAAATATTTAAAAAAAAAAAAATACAAAATCCGCATAATGTCTAGGCGCCGATTAATCGGCCTAGGTGCTAGGCAGTGACTGGCCGCCCGACTACCGCCTGGCGTCTTTTAGAACACTGCCAAGAATCACAATCAAACATATAAAGTGGATGACAAATACGACTATAATCCATTTACAGCCGATCTGACTGACTGACTGAGCAATAGAATATGCTCAAAGGTGGCGTTAGGACGTCCGACGTCAGTTGGATGGCATCATGTACGTTCTTAAGATTTTAGTAGATGGTAACTTTGCATGATACAAGAGCTTTGGTTTATTGAGAGATCACGGGTTCAAGTCTTTTTATTTCAGTAGAACTGGATTCAAAGCTCTTCATCAGCATTTGTTCCTTGTTTGGATTCTGCTTATCTTCTACAATCACACAACTTTGCAATTGGTCATCTGAATGGATCACGGAATATCATTTCATTGCAATGAATACAATCCCTAGGCGACACTAAACATGCTCAAGTTACAATCTGCTGAACTCACACCTTAATAAGAACTGAAATCAAAAGAACACCGTAACAAACTTTTAAGTAGCAAAACAGATATGTATCTTGGGGTCGTGTTGGCAAGTGAAACCTTGCATCACTTTCTCAGTTATGTTAGATGCGGCACCCCACAATTCCAAAGTTTTTCACACTTTGACAGGAGGGTTATTCTGGATAAACTATAGATGGACATGTAACTTGCCACGGGAAAAAACTGAGTGGGGCTATGTAATTAATGTTAAGGAGCATCTCAAAGTATACCCTCTATTCATATAACACTTTTAATATAGTGCCTACCATACAAGGGAAGGTGATCAATACAAAAACACCAGTTGATAGTATGTATGGCTAGTACCATACAAGGCATGCCCCAAAGGGACCAAGGTATAAAAACCAAGAATAGCATCCATAATTTTGAACATTTTCATATGATACTGAATCCTTCACCAAAAAGAAAAACACCAAGACAGTTCACGCTTGACTACCTGACAGTATGAAGCTCTTTTCACCCGATTTTGGATAAGTTTAACTTAACAACGGAGCAGACATCAGCAGGTAGAAAGATGCACTTGCATATGAGCATCATCATAGTACTTGCTGGTGTTTCTGCTTGCTAACAATCTCACAACTACCTTTATCTTCTTTCTCATCATGCACCAAACTTTCATCCTATTAACTAAGTCCTTTTCTTAAAAAGGTAGTTTTTGAGCATAAAGGTTATTACTTACCGGTGTCTCCAGTGTATGAAAACCTTAGCGTAATTCTCCATTGAACATGGTATATTTCTAGGTTTACGCATCTTATTGCAGAACTAACACATACGAAGCCCACAGATTTACCTTATTTTTCTCTGAGGTAAGTAGCCAAAACTTAGCATTTCTATTGCCTAGAAAATCAAGGTTTACTGATCCACAAAAGCTTAAAATTCGCATAAAGGTACTGTGGCTTTCCACTGGAATCTAGAAGCTGGTAATATGTTGGCAAAGGCCAGTAATATGCAGCTAGCTCAGAAGTTATAGACTTTCAATATCATCAGCATTATGTAAATCATACCATGACATTATTCCATCAGTAACATAACCATTCTGCAGCAATTTTGACAGAACATCTATTAATTGGTTAATATCATGCCCAACATGAGTTGATCGATGAGGCAAAAAACTCCTGACAAGTGCTTTAAGGCCAAATATCTGCGGCAGAAAAACATTGAAACAAAAACATTTGTAACATTAGATCCGATAGCAACATTTTTAAAAATTCAAATTGCATGTTGTATCATTAAACGCCCGCATTTGTTTCCCTTTGTTTTTCGGACTAAACTTATCTTCCCTTCCTAGTCTATTAGGCACCTTAAAAATACTCCCTGCATTATTCTATCTAGATTTTTTCCAATCAATTAAATCTCTTTTTATTCACACACTGTGAAAAGAAGCTTGTTTTCATTTGCAGATAGCAAAACCCAACTCTACCAATATCACCACAAAAAATGGTCTACTTTGGTGTGCTGAACTAGCATGCTTTACTGGCTGCCATGTGGTTGCTTAATGCAAAGACTTTTGACAGGGGCCATACACAAATATATAGTAGGAAGAATAACAGAATCAAAGTCAGCAAATTAAAGTAGAGCTTGATGAATTTTCCCGAAAGGTACTTGAGATATTGAAGAAAGAGAGAAATAACACACCCAAGTTCAAGAACCAGGTGTAGTTCTAGTTCAGGGAGAACAAGACATATCTTCCGACTTCAACAGCAATGAAGTACATGTGTACTTAGGTTTTAAATAGAGTGAGGTTGCATTTCTCCATCAACTTTCAGAAAAATTTCGGGTCACACAACATACTGCAGAAGTATATATATTTATAGACATCCCGGCCAGGTTTCTGCATTTTGGAAGATCGCCTTGCCAGTATATTTGTGTTGTGTCATATGATTTGTTTGGTGCCATATAACAACTAATGTGTGTCTGTGTTGATGCTTGTTAGATCGAGATAAACACTCATAAGTAGACCTGAAGAGTTTTCTATTCTCTCTTTCTCCGTAAAGGCGTAAACTTTACACAGTCAGTTTGTCAGAAAAACTTCCTCATCAAGTAGGATTTCGAAAAAAACCACAATATCAAGTATTGCTGCCAACGAATGCTCTTAAAGAACTGTGACTTTAAATTGTATCTCAGAAATGAGTGAACGTCGCCTAACAATTCTTCCTACAAAAAACACTACATCCAGCACCTTCTGAACTACGGTTGACAGGACATCTAATAATTGGTTAATATCATATCCAACATAAGTTGATCGATAAGGAAAAAAATTGTGCCAAGTGCTTTAAAGGTAAAATATATACAGCTGAAAAACATTGAACAAAAAAACAAATATAAGAGTAGATATAATTCCAAAATTTCAAATTTTATGATGAATAATTGGTGTCGGCATAGGTTTCCCTTTGGCCTTTGCTTTGTGGTTGAACTTATCTTCCCTTCTTCGCTTATTAGGCACATTAAGAATATCCCCAGCACTATTCTATCCAGATTTTTTTCCCAAGCCATTACAACCTTCTTGTTATACATGGTGAAAGATAAGTTTGGCTTCATTTGGTAGATAAAAAAAACACCCAGTTTTACCGACATCACCACAAAATGGATCTATTCGGTGTGCTGGATTAGCATGCTTTATTGGCTGCAATTGGTGAGATTAATACAAAGACTTTTGACAGGGGCCTTATATTGGTATACAATGGGAAGACTAAGACAAAGAAAGTCGCCAAATTAAAGTCAAGCTGGAAAAATCTTTCCAAAAGGTACTTGATATACTGAAGAAAGAAGAAAAATCACATAAAACCAAGTCAAGAATGCCTGGTTTTGTAGAACTACTTATTTGCAATGGAGTACATGCCGACATTGGTTTTAAGAAGTGTAATGTTAAATTTCTCCATCAACTTTGGACAGAATTTCACGTCCCATGACATATCACATAACCTATATTTATCCCTGTCCCGGCTAGGTTTCTGCACTTTTATTTCCAGCATGATCACGTTACGTCGTGTGATTTGTTTGTGTAATCACTGCCGTGTGCCCTCGTCCATGCTTGTTAGATTGAGATATTGCACTTACAAGTTGAGCTGAAAAGTTTTTATTCTCCTTTTTCCCCGTAAAACTTTATACCTAATTGCTTTGTCAAAAAATATCCTCATCAAGTACAATAACAAAAAATGAACTCATAAAGTATCACCACCAAGCTTAAAGGCTGTTCAAAAAAAAAAATTAACCATACTTAAAGATCTGCAATTTGGTATTTGTATCACTGTAGAGTGCACATTGGCAAACACTTCTTCATATGCAAACCACTACATTTGGTACAATATAAAACTAAGGTCAATATTTTTCTCAAATACTTGAGTACAAGATTGTGAAATGCCGTTGGTTAAACGGGTATTTCAGTCATTAGGGGTTTCGTCATTAAGCCAATACTCCATGCTCAGCAGTACGACTAGGCTATAAGCTTCTAGGTAACTACAATACTGAGTATGGGAAGACTCTACAAAAGAAACGACAGATTTTGGTCATACAAATCTCTCAAGAGGATAAAAATAAAACAAAACAACAAGCTCAAATCTCTATTTTCTTTCCTTTATTGTTCAGTGTGGATGGTGCAGGTGGTGTGTGATAACATGATTAGTTTGAGAATCCTTTATGCTTGCTAGATACGTCACTTGCCAAAAGTTCAAGAAAAGTTTGTCTCTCCCTTAGCTAAGTTTATTTCAAAAAGTTGGCAAGGTAAAAGCACCACGCCAAGCTGTGATGAGTGACACATTTGTGACCTCTTCAACTTTTCCATTCTAAAATCAGCACCTCAATTATTGTTGCATAAAAGACACGACAACAGAAGCTTGCTTGTTGTCTCCAAAGAAGACAACAAAATTTCTCACAAAGCAACTGAGACACACTGAACATCTAAATTATGTAGACCAAACCAGCATTTTGATCTCATGATTCTCATCAATCTCATTTCTTTGTGTTGTTCCAGCAAAAACACGTAATTGTTTTATAAACTGCTTAGAGCATCCACAATGTAATAATCAAAACAAAAAATTTGCTAAAGTTAGCAATGTGTGCTCAAAAAAGTGTTCACGTTGTAATAACCAAACTTAGCAACCTCTTAGCAACTCATCAAATTTTGGCTTTTGGATAATCAAAACTAACAACATTTTGCCAATAACCAAATTTAATGGTCCCCACATCTTCTCAATTAAGTACACTATGATGGGAAAGTGAAACTCACTCTCCATAAAGCAAAGGTTTATTGGTAGGTGAAACTCACTCTCCACTTTGGCAAGTGGTTGTGCATTTAACAATATTGATTACTTTATGGATTCTAACAAATGCTCTTCACTTTTATTTATTTTACTAGAATGTCATTCAACGTAGACCATTAGATTGAGAAGGAAAAAACTGACCGTTAGATTTGAATTTTTGCATACTCATTTGGGCTAAAAATAAACAATGTTGGACTTGACATTGCTAACTTTAACAACCTCTAAATGGGTAATCAAAATCTGATGTGGCAAGTTTTGATTATTCACTTTTGATTATTACATTGTGGATGCTCTTAGCCTTCATAAGGTCAAGATCAAATTCCCTGGGACTGATATATGAGCAGAGTCACACTTTAAAGTTCAGTTGACCACACCTTCAATTTGCAGGAAACACTATACCCAGACTTTTCATCAGATGAATCTATACAATCTGACTTTTCCACCTACACCAAAATTCCAAAACAAAAGAGTAAATAAAAGAAAATGAGAGAGACCACATAAAGTAATTCTGAGTCTTCTGAAGATTATATGGATTAATTACTCATTAAAATATGGAAGAACTCACATTGGTAGACTGTAATAGATTTTCAATGATAAATCGACTGATCTCTTCATGTCGACTGTCAAATCCTGAAACAGCATGTTGAGCCAAGCAACCCCAGGATTGCAACAAGGTTGGAATGTTTTGACCACCATGCAAAGCATTCGCAAGTGTCTGCATGTAGATGGAGAAAAAATAAGCCCCCTTATCAACATTAACAAGCAGTACAGATGGTACAGAAAGCTAGCATGAGAAGATCAATAAGCGGGTATAAATATGTATGCACGTGCAGCTAAGGGATACAAGGAAATCTGACACTCAAAGTCGGAGCAACTAGACGGCATAGATGAATAAGAGAATAGGAAATGTGAGAGAAAACTCAATCCCTAGCAGTTCAGCATGAAAGTTTAGACAAGAAGACCTCGCATAACTCTGAGAAAATAAATTGCTCAGAAGCATTAGTCAGTGCAGCAATTGCAGAAACAGCAAGCTTGGACTGTGCACGAGTTCCTTCCAGACACACCCTCTCCAATGATGGGTAAATATCACTACACGAACAAAGCAAATGTAGCCAAACCAATTCAAAGCCAACAGTGAGTAGGGAAGAATATTCATGGTTAATACAAAAAATTTAGAAGAAAATGCAGGACTCGAACTAGAATCAGTATGTTACATGCGCATACATACATATATGTGTATGTGTGTGTGTGTGTGTGGGCATGTGTGTGTGTACAAATGATAACTTCAAGAAGCGTGTTAGAGCACTTCCTCCAAGACCGCAATACTCATGCATTTCTTTCTCTTCTTCAATTAGTAAACTACAACTATGTACTTCTTCATAACCAATACAAGTAAATAGCCTAACTTAGACAAACAATAGCATTGTAGAAGCATATATCTCAGGCTCGATTGTGGCAAACTGAACACCACAACTGGAATCGTGCATAAGTAACCAAAATTGTAATGAGTTATTTTTTCGGAACTAATAATATTTGAAGGCATAAACAAATTTCTGTTCCCTACTAACGTATGGTTCTCTTGCCAGAGAAAAATAACAGTATAACACAAAGAGAGAGAATTCCTCAGTAACCACCTTGAGCTGCTGAGCACATTGTAAATCAAAGTTAGATAGAAATCAAGGCAATGATTACTCCGTCCCAACAACAAATGTTGCAGATCCAAGAAACGATGATTGAAATTTATGATGAAGCATTTCTGCACACGAAGGAAACCGAAGAAACTACCCAGAGATGTGTATAAGAAATACAACTACCATGACAATCCATTTACCCGTAATAAAAAACATGAAAAATACACAACAAATAGTAAAGACCACAATTACCTGATTTTGATATGAATATGTGGGGCTGCCTTTGCCAGTATCAGAATCAGCTCTTCATGAATTTGAACACCATCTTTTAATAATAACGATTGGAACAGATTTTCGGAACCTCTCAATAGGGACGGGAAAGCACTAATGATACCCTACACAGGTTACAATCGAAAATTTCCCGAATCAGGTAGACAAATTACAATAGGCAATTCTGCTATTATAATTGCATATTACAGAAAATAAGTTTTAACTTTGTTAAAGTGCAAGGTAAATACATGAGATGGCGATTAATATTCTATATGTGGGCTCTGTAGTCGAGTCGTGGAATCTCATGACCACCTCTTTCTTGAATGTTCTACTCTGGGAAAGATTGGGCTGAGATATTGCACAGAATACAGGTTAGGAGGGCTTGCTTTAAACGGTCCGATAAGTTGGTATGGGCCACACATTAATTGAACTGAGGACTAATATGAACTAGCTTTGGCTGCAACTGTTTATCATGTTCTGATCAAAAGAGTATCAAAGCCCTTCAAAACAAGGCAAAATGCCCTGAAGAGATGGGGGAAGGAATTGAGAGAGATGTTAAAGCTCTGGAAAACAATGAATTGGCAGGCTTGTCTAGCCTGCAATACCTCAACTATAATCCCGACCAAGCATAGAGGGAGACGAGCCCAGGCCATCAGGAGGTTCTTTCATTTTGGTTCATATGCTGGTTCAGCAACCAAGTTAAGTTTCTGTTTTGATGGAGTGGTGTCCAGTAGAGTTTTGCTGTTTCTTTCTTTCCTTTGTCAGGTTCTCCTGGTTGTACTACGTAGTGTTAGTTATGTTTTTCACAATAAAATTTTATTCACCCAAAAAACAAATGAAGAAGGGCTAATAGGTGTCATTGGTCAAGCCATAGATGTGTGTTTGTCATTATGTGTATCAAACTGATGTGGAATGTTGACTCAGACATTCATTATTTTTCGGGAGGGATGATACTTTATAGATAACAAAGAAAAAAACTTGTATTTGTAGGCAAAGAAGATAAGAATGCATGAAGAACACACGTCAAAGTTCTGATGAGTTACACCAAAAGCAAACCTACATAACCTCACATCATAAGGTTCAGGAATTATAAGAAACAATTGCTCTTACCAGAAGAAGCTTCACAGTGGAATTCTCCAGATTTTTATTTCCAAGTTTGTCACTCAAAAGTTGATCTAAAATACATTGGACGTGCTCGGAACTAAATATACTGAACAAGCATTTCCTGGAGAGTAATTGTAAGAACCCAAAATGTGGATGTCTATCCCCCATCTTTCTCAGGAAGTTGTCCTGGATGAGAAGAGAAAAATCAATTGTTTGACCAAATTATCACCAAAAAATTTTTATCTGGCATAACAAGCAAAGATCTGAAAGAATACATATGAATAAATAACGACTGAATAAAAAAATACCTAAGTCTGTGAGATAACATCAAAAATCCACCCAACAGTGACACATATTGTGAAGCGAAGTCCCACATCGCCTAGGTACCAAATAATAATATAAAGTATATAAGCGTTAGGGCACCCTCGCTTCAAGAGCTACCCTTTGGGGTCTACCCAAGACCGTGTAACATGGTATCAAAGCTAGGGATCAGAGATGGGTAGGGTGCGTGTCTATGGCCTGCACGCGGCATGTGCTGCAGATTGAACACGTTGCACATGAGGGAGGGCGTGAGCAACGTCCCACATTGTCTGGGTACCAAAATAATATGAAGTATATAAGCATGAGGCCACCCTTACTCCAAGAGCTAGCTTTTGGGGTTGAGTCCACCCAAGAACATGTAACACATATAAGCAGGACCTCTTTACATCTCAAAGCGATGGTCCCGAGGTTCTGATACCCACTGTGAATGGGTACTTACTGTACTTCAAGCTCACTGAAAATGTTCCTGCTAAAAAAAAATTTACATTTTCCGTAGGGTTCTTACTAACCTCACATTTTTTTATCTCCAATCTATCATTCCAGGCTTCCAGCCCCATTCTCAAGAAAAAATTCCCAACAAAGACCTTCTGGTGATATGTCATGTCTAGAATAGCAAAAGACAGGCATTCTGATCTACATTCACAGTACAGGAATGAAGTGATGCAATTTTTGCAATAGTTACCAGCAAGGAAAATGTCTGCCATATGTTTCCATTTCTAAACCTTATCAAAATCCCTCATTTTGTGTTGAATAGGCGCTACCTGTATGTATCACCTCATTTGTTTCACACTAATCTTGTCGTACCTAATTCATGTTACTCATCAACAAAAGAAAAACAAGAAAGCAGTAAACTCCTCTGGTGGTAGAGCCAATCAGTGTCTTTGAAAAGACTGTCTCCTTGTGCAGTCATAATAGACATGTAGAAAACTTGATTTTCCCATACTACTTTTTGAGAATCAAACATTCAAGGCAAAGAACCGTGCATCTAAAGATAAACATGAACTTGGGACACAATCAAGATAGAAATTGATTATCTTAAATTAACCAGACATAGTTGCCTTGAACACGATCAAGCGATCACATCCTTACAGATAACAAGGCTGAATGACTACCTGGATCATAATTTCCATTTTATCCTGCTGGGTTGATGAACTCTCCCCGGCATAACTGATATCTTATATTACCAGACGTAGGTGCCTCGAACACGATGACGTGATCACATCCTTATAGCTAACACAGCTGAATGACTACATGGATCATAATTTCCATTTTACCCTGCCGGGGTGATGAACTCTCCCTGACGTAAATGATTTATGGCACTAAGAGTTTCAAAAGGGTAGGGGGGGAAAATTCCAAATCTAAGCATCACTACTCATAGCCAAATGATATCATTCTCTTCACAGAAGATCTACTCCCAATATACCAAATTAATCATTCCTGCACAGCTTATCCAACTAAATAACTTTTCAAACAGAAAATCATCACAGAAGGGCTCACATTATACCGAACAATCAGTAATATTGCTCCCCAATTCCCCAGACAAGTACCAACATAACACAACCTTCTGTAACACAAGAAGAAAACGGATTTGAAGGTATCATACCTAAAATAAACCATCTAAAATATGTAATTGGCCACCAAAACCTCAACTGATACAATCAAAGGCAGAATGGAGAAACGAGATATTTCGGAATAAGGCTAGACAAGGTTTGTATCCAATAACTTACTCTCGTGGACTCCGCACTTTTCAAATTCACTTCATCCAACAACTGTGCCAATGTGGTAAAAATCCTATCATCTTTTTCTAAGTTCAATTTATGAAAGCATTCTTCTGCTTTGCAGGACTCTGGGAAGGATGATGATAGTTTGGCTAAAGAGGTTTGAATTCCCTTTTGCACTTCTTCAGAGCCATTATTCTGCAATAAGCACAAGGTATCATTATTCATAGAATCACAAATGAAAAAAGAATAACTCCATGCAGCATAGGACTCCATGCAATAAATCTCCTTTGCACTAGAGTACACCACTTCTGCAATTATTATAGTATCCATTGAATAAAAGGACAGAATTCTGAGAGACTGAGGGTGTGTTTGGAACTTAGGGAAAGAAATGAAGAGGAAGAGAAAGTTTTAAAAAATTTCCTTCCATTGTTTGGTTTCCAGAGAAAGCGAAGAAAAAGTTTAAAAAACAAGTTCAACTTTCCCTCCCATTTCTTCTCAACTTTATCTTTGATTTTACTCTTCTCTTCTTTTCTCTTTCCTTCCCTAAGTTCCAAACAGAGCCTTATTGATTTGACTTCATACAAGGTCATTTGGCTGGAAAATTTTCTCTGAAAAGGTGAAAGGCTAAGGGGCAGTTCCACTTTCTCCAAAAAAATACTTTTTGAAAAAGAAGGTAATTCAACCTCAAAAATCATGTGTTTACGCAAATAATTTTTCTACCTATGGATCTTGTTTGATAGATCTCATTGAGAACTTTTAAACTGTGCAAAAAAAATTAAAAAATTATTTTTCATTTCCATTATATTTGAGTTTGAAATTACCTTCTCTTTGAAAAAGAAGGTAATCGGAGAAAGTGGAACGGGCCCTAAGACCCATATTTTGTAAACAAATGGCCAACAGAATTATACTGGTTCCATACACTATGTTCCAAAAAGAGAAAAACTGAAAATACAATGAAAATGAAGGGGTTCGTTCAGTACAGAACCAGAATGATTGAAAACAACAAAAACAAATCTGGGCCACAGCATTCAAAAACCCTGCATGCAATCTTAATTAAAACTAAAGTACCATAAAGTGAAACCATGTTCCACAATATGCATGCCAAGAAATGGAAACAGGAAAGAATTACCAGCTTTGATTTGAGAAACAGGATTTTATATACAGGCACGACCACATATATACCACAAAAAGAACATCAAATAGATTAAACTTTTGTTATTGTCTATACTTAACTTACAAAACTTCATTTATATCCACATGTGGAATAATAAGTCAAACTTCAACAAAAGGAAAACAGTTAGATCACTGGGAGTTCCATGTAGATCTTTTTCCTTTGTGTGCTCTAACTGCAAGTACTCCAAACATCCATGTCCCCAGAATTTTGTTATGTGCAAACTTCATGTCATCCAGAAAGAAAAATACTAATGGAAACTTAAGAATAATTCACCAGGTCCAAAGGACCAATAAGCTTTGCATATTTCTGAAACCTAAACACATAAATAAACCCTACCCTATTGCAGGGCTTGGGTAACACTTTGTAATACCCTTTCATTTTTTAAATTGACATAGACCCCAACCATCTAGTAAAATGAAATGATGCATCGCGAATGCTCAGGATAGTTCAGCTGGTTGAGCAGAGGACTGAAAATCCTCAAATCACTAGTTCAAATCTGGTTCCTGACATGTGATTAATTTGAATGAGCAGCAATTAAACAAATTAATTGACATGCATCGACAGACCAATTAAACAACAGTTTAGATACAGATATAATATTATAATCCATATTTTTATCCAACTAGGTGTTTAGAGATAAAGATATACCCCATCTATTCTATCCATTTCATAGATGGGCAAAGAATATTCTAGAAAGGTATGTAAAACATCTAGAACGTACTTCCTTCTATTTTAGCATTAATGTGTACATAAATGTCCCTAAATCGTCAAACTGAAGTTTAACAGAAGGAAATGCAAGAAACCGCTTAATAACTTATCATCAAGAACATCTCTTTCTGACACAGAGATATTATGTCATTTGGACACAAATAACAGCATGATTACGAATTACTAAAAGCATTCAAGTGCTTTAGTTCTAGAAAGGTATGTACAAATTTAGAATGTACTTTTCTTTTTGTATTTCTTTCTACATACATGTTCTTCAGTCCTAGTAATCAGAAGTTCTCCATCAAACTAAGGTTCAATAGAAGCAAATGCAAGAAAAGGCTTAGTTGCTTATCATCAAGAACATCTTTTTCCAAATATCACTCCCACACAAATAAACAGAATAACTCAATTACCACAAAGCATCCAAGAAATTTAACCGCACTGAGACTTCCATTATACCTCTTCTTTCAGGAGAGCCAAGTACACTTGCATCTCAGCTTGCAACCTGAATTTTACAGAACTTGTAAAGAAAAATTATTTACTTGTTTAAAAAAAAATATGACTATCATTACCTTCGTTTGTGAGATAAAATAGCATTAAAAGCTTTCAAGTGAGGAGAGTCAAAATGTGAGAACAGAAAGATCCAATGCCGTGTTCTCTCCTCAATTGCAAGAGAAGCAGGAAACAGTTCCTCAGCAAGCACAAGCTCCATGCTTTGAGGGCTGAAGAATCATAATAAGAGAAGATTGCATCAAACTTTTATGCAATATTTATGCTGCTTTATTTAATCGGAAAGTATTTATAGCCAAGCGTACCTAAACTCCTTACAGTCTTTATCATAGCAAAGCATCAATATTTTACACGGAATCTGCTCAAATTGGTCAATA
The DNA here is from genome assembly GCA_025413875.1 of Rhododendron molle. Classification (NCBI taxonomy): domain Eukaryota; kingdom Viridiplantae; phylum Streptophyta; class Magnoliopsida; order Ericales; family Ericaceae; genus Rhododendron; species Rhododendron molle. The sequence goes on along the minus strand of CM046393.1, from coordinate 29,836,009 downwards.
GGTGTTACAATACCAGCAGCACACTTTGTACAATAGTCCCGGTAAACTTCCAGTAACTTTTGCAATGCTTTCTTTCTAACAGAAACCTATATGGTAAGAATCAAGTAACAGTCATACATTACACAGTTAAAGCAATCACACAGAAACTAAAAAAATTTAAGAAAAGCTTCTGTCCAGCCTTTAAGTGGGACTGGACTGTCTACATTCGTCCTTTTCGGGCCCACCCAGAGTCAGCTTTGGTGTCTCATAGGCCATGCAGAGAAGATCACCCCCACCAAAATGGGCCTGAGATGGGCCCAAAAGGTCCCAAACTGGATGGTCTAGTTCCATTGAGAGACTGTAAAGAATCTGCTTCCTAAAAGGTACCTTCTTGTCACGAAGTCGTTCAGTAGCCCGAGATATTAGTTCATGTGGGACAGATTTCAGGTTAGCCCTGGCCAAATCACACACGACGACCACCGCTTGGGTCCTCACTCTGTCATCAAAATCTAAAAGACGGCCCTCAAGCGCAGCTGTTCAACAAAAAGAGTAAGACCATAGAACAAGTATAATCCAGAAATGGAAGGAATTAATTTAAAACCAGGACACCACAGCCAAAAAAGACATAGACTGTGTACAACTTACTGAGAACTTCAAGTGCTTCTGTCCCTAATGGATGGGTCATGTAGAAAGCTTTGGCACATGATATAGCACCAAGTCTAACTTCCGCAGATTTATCAGAGAATCTCTTTGTAAATTCTATGAAGAGCTGGTGATATTCGTGGGCAAGATGGCGTCCGGGAAGAGCTAAAAGTCTACCAATAAACTTAACAGCTTTTATCCGAACATCAACCTGATCAGCCTGCAAATTTCAACCACACTATCACTTTCCCAAAAACTGAGACAGATAAGGAATTAAAGTTAAGTCCAAAAGATACACAGAGAAGCAATAATACGTTCACAATATCCACTATAACTCTGTTACCAAATTCAATGCTGCAAAAACTAAATGAAATAAGGAAAAGGAAGATCTAACCAGTAATTCTCGAGTCAGGGTTGGGATGACATTCAGAAGAATTTGAGGAGCATACTGGATGACTTCATATATAATTTCATGGTAAAATTCTTTAAGATCACTCCGTACACCATCTCTGTTCACTATGCAAGAAGTTAAAAATTCAAAAACATAGGTCTCAAGTTCTTCTGCATAATTTTGGATTACAGAAACAGCAAGCATTCTAGCCACAGGAGATGCACCCTGGAGAGAGAAAAGAAGAAATAATAATCAACAGAGAAGAAAGGAAGAAAAATCTTCATAACAGGCAGTGCCTCAATATTTTGCCAACAGAGTTATCTTTGATAAAGTTTCCACATATTACAACCAAAGGCCTGCAACAACCTTGTTCACAGATAAGCAAGCCAAGACTGAGCTCACTTTAGCTCCTCCTCCTTCACCAATATGCTCAGGCTCCTCAGCTCAAACATTGTTAGACTTGAGCCATCCAGGCTGATGAACATAAGATAGTCACTATCGTTTTTGCAATTAGTCTTCCAGCAAAAGTAATTAAAAGGGCCATTAGATTTAGTACTCACTATGCTTTGTTGTCTTGATTAAACAGCACTTCCACTTTACACTCTCCTAAAACAGTGTGTGGTTCTTACATCCCTAAACATCTTACTCAAAGGAAATTGCTGCACAGGCATATACGCCGCAAATTTTCTGACTTCTCCTTCTTTACCTTATCTTAGCCTCAAGAAGGTTTATGGTAGGTTTGGACTAACTTTATTATTGGACTAGTTTCATAAGATTGCATCAACCTCTTTTCCGAAATTATTTATCCGTCTAAACTAGAGGGACCTAAAAAGTAAAAATTATGTTCAAAAACTTTGAAAAGTTAACTAAAGACAAACAATCCAAAAGAGGTGAAGTTTCTGAATTATTTTTGTCTTTAGAAAACTTTTTTATTTTATTTTACTTTTCCACCTCTCTCATCGAGACAAACTAATAAACAAAGAAATTTAAAGCAAAACTGACAAAAATTACGTAAGAGCGATGAAAAATATTTCAATAATAAAGTTTGGCCAGATTTTGTTTTACTCAGATGCTTTATTTCCTACTTAACGAGTACTTCAAAGAACAGGGAAGAGGGAAGAGGGCAAAAACTTCACCAGTGACTGAACCCAAGTTATACTTCATTTTATTTGGTCTTTTAACCTTCCAAAAACCAAATGAGAGAAGCTTGATGCTGCTGGCTGCAAGTACTAAGAAGAATGGACACTTCTAACAGGTGCATTCTTGGGTTCGTTTCGTATCATTCCCATTTGTGTATGCATTTGTTGGCTCCGTTTCCTAACCACTTAAGCTTTTAGAACGTCTGGACTCTGGAGCTCTAACAATGCCTAAACTTGCCTTGCGATTATTGTCAAAAACAATTCCAATGATTAAGAATGTGTAAATACAACTTGTTAGTCAAACTCTATACCTCCAAGTTACACTAAGTCTGAACTATATCTGTGCATTTGTGTATGAGTATATTGTTGTTGTGAATTAATGACTTCACCAGTAAGAAAAAGTTTCTATTGGCTGGACAACATAGTCAAATACTATTTGTTGGATAATGCAACTAGGTAAATTTTATTGGTCGAACGCGGTGCTTCCTGATTCGTCAACAAGGCTCTTCCAGGTCGGTAGAATGACATGGTGCTTACTGACTGATAGGATGACACAATTCTTACCTAAATCTTCAAATATAAATAGGGGCGAAATCTTCAATAAGCATCTTTGTGGGAAAACATAATGAGAGGACATTTTTTCTCTTAATTGCTCTAATACCTACTCTCTGGGGCAAAGACTTTTTTATTAGCTGAGACATGTCTTTGGCCCATTTGGAATTAGCATTTCACGAGGAAATCATATCATCTTATGACTGAAATATATCGATTATTTAGCTGCAAAGACATCCAACAGTTGACTTTCATATGCCTTCAACGAGAAATCTCAAGGAGTTCATTTTCAGACCTGCCTTAAATTGACATTCTGATCACATTGAGCGGCTCGGATCATTGAAATTCGATCGGGAAAGGGGAGAAATGGGGAGGTCCGCATTTTAACTAAAATGAGGACTCCCTCATGTGAAACAGACTATATATATATATATTTCAATTTTTGAATATAGTCAATCTCATCGAGTGATTCATCATGAAATTCTTAATGATAGATGCATCATTTGTGATAGTTTATATGATATATTATTAGATAAGAAAAGTTAAGTATCAAGTTAATTGTGAAAGTCAGAAATAGATCTACAAAATGGCATCCTAAGATCATCAATAACTTGGCCGGCCTCATATTTAAATCCAATTAAGAAGATGCGGCCACATATTGATTGTATATATCAGTCTATCTATTATATACATATACGAAATGAGCCTGTGTCATGCAAACTTTTTTTGGGTGAGAGAGTGAGAGACTGAGAGAGAGACATACCGAGATGAGAGAGAGAATACAAAAGGAGAGAAACATCGCGAGAGAGCTGTGAAGTCATCTGCAGATTAGGGTTTAATTCGCTGGAGATATGTTCTTTTATACGTTTAATTATGTTTTAACCCAAAACTTTCAAGTAACAACATATTGACCCCCGCAAAAATTAAAAAATTTACAGATGCACCCACGTGTCCCCATCCGTGTCTGCCTCCAAAAATTAAATTAAATTATTGGACACACCATGTGGTGTGTCGGACACGTGTCCCCACGTCCGGACACAGCGATACCTCAACCTCTAGAGGTGTTGGTGCTTCATAGGGAGCACTTATATTTTTCTGCATACAAATATACAATCGAAGAAACAACATTAAAATATATTCAAGGTGAGATATTTTCCTTTCATTTAGTCATAAAAATCATAAACTATGAATGACTATTGTACGTCATAAATTTTCGTCGTAGATTTTAATAAATACTAGATACGAGTGCGATGAATGCAAGGTCATGCCCCATTCATGCATACTATGGTTTTTGAAATTAACTATGAAGATGAATACATGATGAGAGAAAAAAAAAAAAAAACCTGAAGTGGAGAAACGTAAATGACTTTCACTGAAGAAAGGGGATACTCATCAATCTGCGTTAAGTAATGAGAATAAGGAAAATTGTATTTCTTACGAGTAGATGATTGAGTGAAACTGTCGAATGAGTTACAAAAATCAAGCTGTAGTGAGATTGTATAAGGAGAATTCAAGAGAGATACTGTCCTTAAATAATATTTATATAACAAAGGAGATACAACCATAAGTGATGCTGTAAGAAACTCCGTGTAACCTGGATATTATGTGCACCGGTGCAGAACACAGATAATATTAGCTCACTGTAGCCAGATTATGATGTTAATTAAGTGTGCCCCCCTCATAAATAATATATCTTAGGTAGAGTAGAATACTAGAATGCTGGTAAGTAAACCACAATATAGGAAAACATTGTTTTTAGTAGTTTCATGGGCAATTTTAGACTTCAACAAAGTAAATGAAGGTCCAGCATGACAAAAAACTGTAATGTGATTCAATTGGATTGGCATCATCTTCTTGTACTTCTGATTTTGAGAGCTTCTTTCAAAACTTTTTCCATCCATCTCAAAAAGAAAAAAATAGCATTCGTCTTCTGTAAATCATGCAAAATTCCTCTTTAGCATGCAGATAAAAGCTGAGAGTAGATACATGTATTGTAACTTCAACATTGTCTGCCTCCAACTTACAAAAAATAATTTTAAAAAGTGACAAAAGAAGTTTTATGTTGCTATGAACACACTGCCATACGCCTCTAGCGCCCATAAAGATGATTTAGTGGTCAATTAAGGTTCTACTACCTAATTTTAAAGCAGGAATCGTGCAAGCAACACAGTTTTCGTATTTTAAAACAAAAGAAAGTACTCAAAGAATTAATATTTCTTCAAAGTGAAAACAAAAATTCTAGCTTCAAAAGATCTTCTCATTATGCTATACATGCATATCACCACAACATTGGAGATGTGTTGTACAATGTTTTGCTAGAAACTCATATTTTGGAAAATCCTTCACATTCCTATTGTTTCGTAATCAACAAGATCACTAAAAGATGCAGGAAAGTAGAAAAAAAATAAGTAACTTGTATTAAGATTTTATCCCCACAGTTAGGTTAAACTATTCCTTTGAACTCATGTCAAAGGTCACCATATTCGTAAAACAAGACACAATAATAACATCTACCTCAATGTGACAAAAAACCTAACGAATTAGGATATAATAATGTTACATGAAATGGGAAAGAGCGAGATGAGCATAAAAGAAAAATAGAAAATGCTACGAAATAAATAAAATTTATTGAATGTGCCTAATGTGGCTTTATTTGTGACGTAGAAGACCAGGCATTATATTGTTATTATTTGGGCCTCAGCTCGTGGGAGTAATAAGGAGTCACTTTGCACGGATAACACTTAGACCATGCACCGTATGTACTTTTTCATTTTTCCTGTAATTGGAATACAGGTAGCTTAAGTGGGTTATTTATAAAGTAATTAGCATAACTAACGGCACATAAAAAAACGCTGCATAAGCTGATGGCATGACACATCAAAAAAAAAAAGCTTTGACGTTGTTATCCGTAAAACTCATCAATCATTGCATAATTACTGTGGCAGAATGAAATGCTAAATTGTCAATAGAAGAAGTGAAGCAGTTTTTTGGGCAAGTATTTCATGTATAAAGATAAACTTTCGTAAATCAGCCATGGATGTTGTGGTTCCCGAGAGAGGTAGATGGTTGGGACCAGGTTAGCCTTTTGGTCAAATAGTTCACTGCTGTCCAAAATTTATAAGATTTACACCTAATGCCCCAAGAACAGAGAGAAGGAAAACAACATACAATGGCATTTTGGAACTTCACAGGGGACAAGGAAAATAATACAGTTAAATTGTAACTGTGAATTGATGCAAACACTGTTTAATCCAAGGTCAAAACAACTGTTTAATTTGTGACCAAACTACTGTAGATGGCACTCACACTAGCCCTTGTTCGGTTGTGGGTTTTGAGTAGTGTTTTTGAATAAAGGTAGAGAGAGAAATGAGAGTAATGATTGTGGAGAGAGATAAAAAGTGGAGAGAGATAGAGTGAGAAATGAGAGTAATGATTGAAAAGTTAGAGAGAGAAAAAGTGAAAAAAGTTACTTTTTCCAAAATTTGGGGTTTTGAGTTCCAAACCGAACAAAGCCATATCGGGAAGTTATGTAAATACCAAATATACGATATTTTGTTTCAATTTTTATGAAATCTTAAACTACTAGAGCTTCTCTTGCTTGGTAGCTCTTTCTTTTGTTTCATACCCCATTCTTTTGTTCCATACCCCAATTGGGAGCTAGGGAGGACAGTGGCTTTCATTGGAGGATCCTCAACTACTATAGTATAATTCTCCATATGCTGAAATATCAGTGCTAGAAAGCCCAATGGGGAATAACACCAAGAAAAACAGGATTTTAGCAGCAAAAACAGCTAATCATGAGGTTTATAAATCTATAAAGACACAACTTGAACTTCCATGCCACAGGCTATGGTAGAGGAACTTATCCAATAATCAAGGAGGTGTTGGTTCCCCATATCTTGAAGCACATTCTGGCTTATCCAAGAAAGAACAACCAAACACTGGTAAAAGTAGAACTCTTCCATTCACTTAAAGTAAAATAATACGACACTCTCAAAGTGATCTGAGGACAATCCTCCACATTTTTCCCTCACCACCTAACTAGACCACTACCATGAGGATGCTTGCAATTGGACAAGTGAATCCTAAGGATAAACCATGTACCGTCTCTGTTTGAGTGTTTCACTTTCCCTTATATTTCCTTTTAGACAAATCCACAACATAAACACAATGGCCATTTACAAGAACAACGAAGAATGTCGCTCCTCATATTTTAACTATCCCAAATAAAGAAAACATAAATGCCCAAGTTGTGATAGCACAATCTTTATTATTTTCATCCATCTGTGATTATAAGATATCTACACCATCACAACTATTTCAAAAACATTCTTTTAATCTCCACCATAAAACTGTGAAGTTATATCATCTGAGAGACATGAGAAGGCGAAAAATAAATTTTCAAGGGCAAAAATCTGCTTTAACATCATGAAGCACAAGTTGCAATGGCACAAACTTTATTATTTTCATCCGTCTATGACAATAAGATGAGGCAAAAGCAATCTTTCAAACTCCATTATAATCATGTCAACTTATACCAACAGAAGCATGAGAAACAAAAATAAATCAATTTTCAAGGGAAAGATCTGCTTTAACTGAAGAAGCACAAGCAACTGCATTTCACCAAGAAATTACCTTTTCCTCCGTCAAAAGATTCCGCAAAATGATATCAATAAGTGAATGGGTAACTTTCTCCTTCTCCTTTAGAATATGACCTATAATAGAAGACATAGCACTGAACAAACTTTGTGGATGGTGTTCCCTACAGAACAACAATTAAAACACCATTTAGGGCCCTACACGTTACTTTAGCTATCCGTATAAGGTAGATAGATTACCAGACAAATGGAAAGCATGATAAAACAAGTAGCATCCACAAGCATGACTACTAAGTTACTTATAGGATTATTGGACGTGCAAATCTCCTTTTAAGACATCTTATTAAGGTCAAAAATTGCATGAAAAGTTACGTGCTTTTTGGTGGACGGACCAAACCTTACAAATCATGTGTGATTCAACTATGTCTACTGCAAACGTCTCCTCCTTTGTTTCACTATAAGTCATCTCAGTAGGAAATATGCTGGCAATAAATATTTCGGAAACTACAGTGTTGTATCAAGGAAGGTAGGAGAAAACAATGATTTCACCTTCCCAGTGACCAATGATTTCACCTTTCCGGCCACTGGTTAATTACCTACATTCTATAATAACCCAACTAGCAATTGTCCTTACTCCCTGAGCATCATCATTAGCAGTAAAAGTAATTGATATAGCACACAACTCATCATCATTTACCACTTTTTTCAATCAATCAGGAAAAAATTAGAAGTAAACCATTTGGAAGTAAGAAATCTAAAGGGCGACTAGTTGAGATTGCTAGGTGTAACACCCAAAACTCTGCTTTGCGAAACTTTACCCACTAGTGTGTGGTGCTATCCTTGTCCCGCTAGTTCAGCTTAATCAAGTACTGAGTCTTAGGTGGAGTTAGGTACTGAGTCTTATAATTGTTAATTATGACCTTCACAAACTTATAAATGACTCTGGGCAGCGTCTCCCCTCATAGCCAATTGATTTTGAGTTTGATGTTTTACCATGGTTTGGACAAGACACTCTAGTTTGATTCCCCCTTGTTTGCATCATAAGTGCACTTTGTTGAACATCGCCCAACTGAGTCTTCTCATAAAAATTTACATATCAAATGGAATGGGTCAAGCTGAACATTGATGGCTCTATTAATGGTGGTGCAGAAGGCTTGGCTAGGAAGAGAGATGTGAATGATTAGTCATCTTTAAGCCTAACGCAGTAAATATCTTCATGGAAACAGTTGAGCTATGGACTATGTGGCTGCGACTCCAGTTAGCTTGCGGGGAAAGCTGGCAGAATTCAGTGGTGGAATCGGACTCAACTGAGGCTCTCACACTTGTTCATCATCCATAGTCTATGAGTCTGAACTATAACCTATCATGGGAGATTCAAAATTTGCAGGCCAGGAAGCAGCATTGTAAGCTGATTTTGATTTGGAGGGAGGCCAATAGCTGTTCTAAACATTTGGTAAACGAAGCTCTTCCCTCTACCATGGATAATAGGTTCTCAGCCACACTCTAGGTGAACAAAGAAACAAAAATAGAACAGAACCCAAATGAAAAGGGCATCGTTTGAGTTGTCATTGTCATTTTTATTCAACTTCAAACGTTATGCCTCAAACAAACCATCACCAAGCAAGTATAAGAAGATGAATAAAGCAGCAACAATTCTTTAGTCTCTTATCACGCAAGTTTTCTCCACCTATACACATACCGAAATCAACTGATTAAAAGGCAAGGTACTACAGACTCAATTGATTGCTAAATGTATGATAGCAAGAAAAAATAGATAATCAAGAATACTCAGGACAAAAAGTAGAAGGGTGAGAAACGGAACCTCACAACAGAGAAAAAGGTATCGAACATCTTGAGAACTAGATCGTCACAACCAGTGTCAAACATTAGCACAAAAAAATTAAGTTTGCCAAGAGTCTCCAATACTTTTAATCTTCTTGGGAAATATGGGCTCGTGGTATCAGCAAGATCCGTAAATAAACCGAGAAAAAGTGTAAAAATGTCCTGCAACAAGATCAAAAACTCTTAATTGTGTGGGTAGCAGTCACAGGTACAAACTAATGAGAGTTCCATGTAAAGACAAGGGCATAGATGCAAATCATATAGGTTGTGGTGTTATAAATTTACACCTTAAAGACGACATCTGTCAAATCAGGACTCGGTGCCAGGACCCGAATAATTTCGCAGAAACATAGGGCAACCAGAAGTCTAATGTCCTTGTCTTTATGCTGAAGCAGGTTGAGCTTCACAAGAGAATTGATCAGGGGCTTTATGGAAGGTTCTAGAGATGAGGACTGATCTAGCTCCGGGAAAGCACTTTCAGCTTGCTGTAGAGTGCAGATAAAAATAAGACATTAGTGCAAAATGCAAAAGAACCATAGATCTGGTATCGAAGAATGCAAACATAGTGTTAGCTCTTCTTATTAAGATAATCCTCCCAGTTGATTAAGGCTCCGTTTCAGAAACCATCTTAAAAAATAAGCAGCTTATTTCACATTTTCAAACTTAAAATTAAAGTAAATAAAAAATATTTTTTTAATTTTTTTTGCATCGTATAAAAGATCTCATCGAGATATTTCAAGCAAGATCCATAGTGCATATTTTTAAATTTCAACAAGCCCATAATTTTTGAACTTGAAATTGCCTTCTTAAAAAATAAGGACTTAAAGTCCGTTCTGGAACGGAGCCTAAATACCACAAAATACATAAACAAACCAAGAAATTCACCAGCTAGTGCCAATTGCCAAATAAAACGGACTCAGAATACCACCATGAAATAACAAATTCAGGATAGTGTGAAATCCTCAACCCGAGCTAAATGAAAGTCCAGAAGCCAAACACTGTCATTCATGCTTGTTATCAGAAAATATGTTCTAAAAAGAACCAAAAGTGTAATAATCGGGGAGAAAAAAGGTGTGAAGCAAACTGAACCACAAAACAGTAGCCAATCTCGCATTTAGTTCCAGCGTTACCTCCAACATCTCTTGTGAGTGGTGAGATAATCCCCAACAGATTCACCAAGTGAGAATTTGATGAGATAATAATCTTCTGAATCCAGAAAGAATCCAAAATCTTTCAGAGGATGCAGATATGAAGAATCCACCCCGAAACCTCACACCCGCACTCCAAATTCAGAATTCTAAATTTGTTCCAGTACTTACTTTAAACATAATATTATACATACAAAAGAACAATACAACTGATACCAATTACTACTTAACAGGCATATTAGTACTAAGAAAAATAATATTGCTTAGAGGATCCATATATCTATTCTACTTATATTCACAATTCCACATGTGGAGACACATATGTATGTATGCATGCATGCATGCTCTTATAGACGCTATCAATCTTATATCATTCCATATCCTCTCGCTCTTGCTCCCCCGCAGCCAATTCCACTCCATGCAATTAAGGGCCAGGATACTAGCAGCTCATCCATTGGCTTAACTGGAAAGTTAGTGAATATCTATTCTAATATCGTAAGGGAGAAGTCTATTTGGTGTGTTCAACTTTTAAAGCTGTGTCACAAAAGTAATTTCCATAATTTTCCCTCCAAAAATGAAGTTTTTACAACAACATTTGATGTACCATTAAGTAACTTGTTAGGGACAAGACGGTAACATTGCCTGAACCAACTACCCACTCTTAACTACCTAATACCCACTCCGAGAAAGGAATTTGAGATACTTCGAAGGGGTTGAAATGCTTTTGTCTAGGATCAAGAGTTTTTTAGTGAATAGTTTGTATAGCTGGGACAATAGAGAATGTTCTCCTCCCCTTGACCAATTTTTGGATTGATTTGAGCTTTTCCATTCTCATGGGAGTGTATGGGGCCTTTTTGTCTTGTGGACTTTTTTTGTGTAATTGGGTGGCTTTCCCTTAAAGCCTTCTTTTTAATATATTTATTTACTTATCAAAAAAACTACCTAATACTCACTCCCACATCCGAATATTCACATGCATAGGTTTACAAAACCTCTCTATAATTGCTTTCCATACTTTCTTGAAAGTTGAAATCTCCAAATAATAAGAGGTTCAAAATGAAGCCAAGAAAGATAACCCAATTAGAACCGTGAACAAAAGTCCCTGCAAATTCCTCTCATGCCAATTTGGAACTTAACCTAAGGCTGAATGGATAATGGCTCCAATGAAACATGATGATAAAGTTGGAAGGGAGCCGTCAGTACTGTATTTTGCCACTAAAGTCAATACCATACGCCTTAAGGTAGATGTAATGCACATGGAGATGGCAATTATAAATCATTACTTTTGATTGATCACAAGGTCGATGGAAACGAATAAGCAACATGACTATTGGACTCAAATTTTGAGAATGTTATCAAGTGAACCTTTCAAAACAACCTATAAAAGCCCGCATGACAGACTATCATTTTCTCCTGAAATTTAGCCGGGGCCAACTGTAGAAAATAACATGAAAACATACTAGCTCACTTTTTTATGCACGAGGTTCTCCCTGCATCATTTTAACATCTTCACTGCTACCTTCCAGAAGGTTTAGCTAAATGCCTACCACGATTTGAACTTGAACATCAATAATCACGGAGCCCAGCATACAGGAACAAATCTAACAATATCGTAGTACTATGAAATCAACATAGACTATCCTCCTTGACGGATGAGCAACAAAAGGCACCAGAATCTAATTGCCTAGGAAGTCACAGTAGTTTTCAACCCGGCTGGCATGTTGCTGATCCAAAACAAGTACATTGCAAAAACCAAAGAGCAAGCTAATGCTAACCCTTGGCTTCCTCAATTAAGAGTGCAAAAATCAAAGATATTGGACCAAAAATCAATTTTCGGTAACCAAATCTCCCGCAAGGTTGCTACCCTAGTGCTGAGAATCGGTAATTACCTGGTATACATGTGATAGAAGGGATTTACTTTTGTCATAAAACAAATAGATAAAACTAAAATAAAACAGGGGTTTCGGCAAAATCGTTATAACCATAGAGCCATAACAGATGTACAATGAACTGCCTTCAGTAAAAATCAAGAGTATTGAAATGTGACCAACCCAATCCAAGATTAACTGGAGCGACCATGATACAAACCTTCTAGCGATAGAAATAGAATAGAATAAAACAAGATAACAGTCCCACTTCGAGTGGGAAGAACTATTGTTGGCTCAAATTGAGGAGAACAAATGCAAAAGCACAACCATGGGCCTTCTCTGTCTATAAAAAGCATCTAAAGCAAAGATTAAAGCAGCTTAGCTTACACTTAACAATTCTACTAGGTTAGCTTACCCTGAGCAGCTTTACGAGAAGGTCTTTGTTGGGGCAAGTTTTTCGCGCGGCCAGTTGTTTGCCAATGTCAGAGATGAGTCGCTCCGCTACCTCAGCGTCCGCCATTGTAGTTGTTGAGAAGAATCTGCAAAGGTTTTTCGGTTAGGGTTTCGGCATACGGTCGCAGTTGCGATGGTGAGAACGAGGAATGGAGAGAGCACGTTTTGAGAGTGGAAACGTTGGAGCGCTTTTCACAGGAAGACAAAAAACAAAAACGAATAGGGAAAGGCTTATTAACATTTTTGGTCACCAAATTATTCTTTGCGTGCCACTTTGGTCCCCATTGTTTACAATTTGAGTTTAAAAGGTCCCGAGGCTAATGCTGTCACAGTGTCACCGCTATGTTAAGTTGATTGGATAAATTACAAATATCACTCTTAAGGTTTATATTTTACCTAATAATTGTCCCCAACCAATCCTAGGGGGCCGCTTTCTCCAATAATCCGTTGCTTTCACTTAGCCCGCCACCCGTAATTTAAAATAAAATTTACCCTATATAATCCATAAAATTCACTTAAACTTTCCAATATACCCCTTTTTCTCTTCAAACACCTATACTATCCCTCAAATAATACTTTTCACTTTAAAATCAAAACAAAACCCCATCCTAAAATCAAAACAAAACCCTTCTCTTCTCCTCTGCCCTATCTCTCACGTTTCCAAAACAAAATCCTTCTCCTCTCTTCCTTCATAGCCACCGCCCCAAATCCTCCATAGCCATTAGCCAGTCATCGTTGCACCACCGCCCCTCTGTCCATGCCTCCACCACAGCCCGTCGTAGCCACCACCACCAAATCCAGAACTTCGCTACACAACCGCCACTCCTTATCATCCTCTAGCGAACTGTATACGAAAAGCCATATGTATATACATTTCGATAATTAGCCGTAGAAAACAAGTATCAATTTCGATAACTAGATGTCAAATTGTTTATACAATTCGGTAACTAACTGATGAACTCTAGTAAACAAAAAGTCCTTTCGAAAACAAGTATCAATGTTAGTAACTAGATGTCGAAAATGTATACACAATTCGGTAATTAACTGCCGAACTATAGTATAACAAAACTAATATACATATTTTCGGTAATTGACTGCTGAAATTATATATATATTACGGTAACTAATTATCGAGTACGGTAACATTTTACAGTAGTTAACTACCGAAATTACTCAACTTTTTCGAACCTGAAACGCCGAAAAACTAGTAAATTTTTTTGTAAATTATCGGCGAAGTAGGCTTTTTTTTTTTTCACAGCATCTTTGTTCTCCTCACCCATCGTACTGTTGCCGATAGAATTTGATTCTATTTTAATTTCAAAATCAAAACCTAGAAGTGGGTCATCTTTTTTTTCAATGGAAGGAATGGAATCTTCCATTGATACAATATTTGGCTCTTGCTCATTCATTGAGATTGAAATGATGAACAAGCTTGAGAAAAAGGATAAGAGAAAGGATGTAGATGAAGAAGAAAGAGGGATGGATTTTGGTTGTGTTAAGGAACTAGTCGACTAGTTCCTCAGTCGAATTTTTTATTTTTTAAACCGTGGCTGGTTAATTTGAAGGGGAAGGGGAAGAAGATGACGTTGGAGTTTTTATTGTGTTTTTTGATGAATTTGGGTGGGGGGTGAATTTCATGAGGGCAAGTAGGTCATTTGGCATTAAAGAGTCATGTTGTAATTAGTTGAAATTTTTTAACAGGTTACGTGGAGGAAGTAGAGGGTTGTGAATAGCGGCCCCCAAAGACTTATATATGTTTTTGGAAAATTTACTATTTACCCCTTCTAATTATAGGTCAGGGACACTTTACCCTATTTAATTATTTGTTTTAGCACTTAACCTCATCTAATTAATGGAAACCATTATCTGTCTGACTTCCGTAACGAATAGGTGTAAAGGTACGAATTTGCCGTTCCCAAGAATACGTCTCTGCAAAAGCCAAAGAGTCATTTCTTTCCCACCCGAGCTGGAGCCAAAAAGAGTGCCCTAACAACCAAAACCCTCATCACCAATTCACCGGCCACCACCACCTCTACCCCCACAAGAACAACTTCACGAAAACATTGTCTCCGCCCTCCTCATCGTCAGCAACTTCCACCACTGGGTCAATTTCCTCTCTACCACCGACCCATCAAACATGTTCCATTCTCAAAGCAGTTGACGACAAAGAAAGAGAATAACGCATATGGGTTTGAATTCTCAGTGCCAGACCAAGGTGTAACGCCCCAACTTTTCGGGAGAAAAATAAATAATTTCTATGAGAAAATTTGCTAAATAAATATGATTTTCCAAAATAAAGATTTTGCTAATACAATCTCAAGATAGATTTACGGAATCAAAATACACTATCTTCAGAGCTGACTCTAATCTTGATACGAATCCTAAACATCCTCGATCTTCGTTACTGATATTCTTTCCGTGTCGAACTGCATCATCGTTGAATCTCTCCCATTGAATCCTGCGCCCTCTAGCAAATTGATCGCCGAAGCAATCGATTTGCCAGGATACAGACGTATCCGTGAGTGATAAATCACCCAGTAAAATAATCCAACCCAACCACCCCTCTTACTTTACAGCTAGCAGGCAAACAGAATATATATGGTGCGAAAAAAGTAAAACAGAGATAATTCACATAACTTGATTCATTGCTATCCATTAACTTAACATGAAATCTAAGATCTCTCCACGAGATCTTTCCTCCCCAACCACTAGCCATGCTCAGTCCCATGAGATCACTTCCCTTTGTTGTCGCAGGAACACCTAAGTTATGTACCGAGTGTGCACCCCAATAACTACAACAAGGGGTAAGCTTATCATGCCGGAATCACAACTAGGGTTCGCCTATCTTATAAACCACATCACAACCATTTCACAATCATCACTTGACACCCGCGCCAGCCTATCAATTCATCATTGGACTCTCGCCAGTTTCAATTCATCAACTGGACTCTCGCCAATTTCAATTCTCATCACAATCTCATCATTTCTCATATCACGCCTGCAGGCAACCTCTAAACAGAAAGAAACTTCACAATTTATCCATTACTTAGTATCGTCTAAGTGATTTCTATATCGTATACCACCCCATGTCTCTAGGGTCCAATCTAACATTCAAATTAAGCATTAACACAATATCATGCCCCATAATAATTAAAAATGAATAGCAGACGGATCAAAACAGATATTCGGCAATGCAATGACATAACTTTTTATGACTGGGCCGTTGCCCTTAATCTCATATGGTCACAAAGTCATTAAGAATGAAAGAATTAATTAATTAAGATTTAAAAATAATTTTCTAGACTTTCGTTAATTAATTATAAGTAATTAAGTTAATTAAACACTAATTAAATACATTAATTAGGTAAAAATTTTAGAATAATTATCGTAACCTTAATAAAGGTCCTAACAGTCCTCTATAATAAGTTTGAGTGCTAAAAGTTGGGTTTGGATGCTCACGGAATTATTTTAAATAATAAGATTAAGTTAATAAGCAAAAGAAGACTAAATAGATAATAAATAATTAAATAATTAAAAAACATTTTTATTCTAACAAAGTATCATCTTAGGACTGTAAGAAGTCTCAATAAAATTATTCGGAATTATTAACATCTTTTATAATATTTTAAAGTATTTCTATTAAGAAACAACGCGTAATTAATAATAAATAGCTAATTAAATAAATAAAATCTTATTTTAATAAAATAACATCTTTGAGATGTAAGAAGTCTAGGAAAAATATTTTAGACGTTAAAAACATTATTTGTAAGGTCGCAATTATTTTTCATTTATAACTTTAATTAAAAATAAAATAAATAGTTAATAACATAAAAAAAATATGAAATCAGCAAATTATGATCTTTGATATGTTAGGAATCTAGAAAAAATAGTTTGGGGATTTATAGAGTAGTTCATAAGGTTGCAATGATTTTTAGTTTATAAACTTTTACACGATAACGAATAAAAATTTAATAAATAGATAAATAAATAAAAAAATATGAAATTAACAAGGTACGATCTTTGGAGTGTTAGAAACCTAGCAAAAATATTTCGGGGGTTGAAAACTAGGTTCGGGAGGTCAAAAAGTCATTTCGAACATTTTTTATCAATTCAATCTACCAGATAAATTAAACTGATATAATTAATAGTTTTGATACTAAGATGATATTATTTTGTAAAAAATAATATCAATTCAGTAGTTTTTTATAATATTAATATCAAAAAGATTTTAAAAATAATATCAGAAGGGTCATCTTCTATGTAAAATAATTACAAATAGACTGTCGAGTTCAAAAATAATATCAACTTGGTTAATCTGGCCGAAAATTCTATTTTTTTCGTTTTAGCTCGGTTTTTGATGCATGGGACCAATTGGGGCATAGAGTTAAGCATATAAACACAATATATACTTAGAGGAGAGGTTAGAATGAATTAAAATACCTTGAATTGGATCGAATTGATTTTCGATTGAAACTTGAAAATTTGAGAAGAAAGTTTCGGGTTCTTTGATCGAGGAACCTTGGGACGGAATTGGATGATATTTGGCGATGCTAGGAGTTGTAGGAAGGGATTGTAATAATCAATTCGGGTTTTGGTTGGTTCTTAATCATAAACCCACTTTTCTCTCTCTTTCTTTCTCTCTCTAGAACTCCATGGATTGGAGCTCCGAATTCTTGTAATTTTCTCCTCTTTCTGGACTAATGGAGCGTGGGGAATTTCGTGGTGTGCCCTAGGGTCGGAGTGGTATTGTATTTATAGGAGAATTTGATGTGGAAAGATCAAATCGAGTCCTAATCGAATTGGGTTTTTAATTGGACGAATTTAGCTCGGTTTAAGGGCTACGGAGGTGGTAGAAATCGAGTAGGAGAGGGAGGGATGGTATGAGTGTACAGGCATGCAATTATATGTATGTATAACAAAAAAATAAATTTAAATAGAATAGAACAAGATAAGATAATTATATGCTAAGCTAATTTTGATTACCAAAAATTATTCTAGGTTATAATTTAATCTAATTACAATTTTAAATAATTAATCGATTATTATCGACTATTGGATTAAAAGAAATTTCTTTATTTGAAAAAAAATAATTGGATTGAAAATCCGGGTTGTTACACAAGGTCCCTCTTTGATCCTCTTTGTCCCCTCCGATGAAGCCCTCTCTCCTCATCTCCTTTGACCCTTTCATTATCCCTTACCACATCATCCTCTAATGCTTCCGTTTTCCACCCTCTAACTCTTCGAACCCCTCATGCGTCTATGGTGTCAAGAATGTCCTCGATTGCCCGGTTTACGGCGATACCGACTGTCTCCACCCCACTGCTGGAATTACTGAAGGGCCTGAAGTTGAAACGGTGGCGCCGCTGTATTTTAATCTATCAACTAATCAACATAAACTTCTAATAATAATATTATTATTGATAGCGGTGTATACTAAGAAGTACTTAATATTTAATCCGAGAGTTAAATGATTCTTTTGCTACATTCAACTATCATTTAGACAAATAAGTATTATAACTATTTTAAATTGCTATTATCATGCTTTTTATGTTATATGGTTATTTATAAACAAAATTTTGCTATAAACTGTTTTGTTCACAAACCTCATAAAAACATTCAATTCTAATACAAAATAGTTAGTCCGATATAATGCCAAATAATTAGGTCAACATATATTAGTGATAGAAAACAACAATCATATAACAATAGGGCAAAAACTGTATAGAGTATTAGTTTTTGTGTTTTTCAATAGTGTAAACAACGGTTCGATATAGGCACCTTGGATATGTATATCCGGATTCTCCCTATATCCTCCTTCTATCTATCTCTGCCAAACATATCCTAAGGGGTTAGCTAAGTTGTCTTAGGGCCGTTTTAGAACGCTTCTTAAAAAATAAGTACTTATTTTGCATCTTCTCATTCCAAAATAATCCACCCTTCTTATTTTTTCCAAACAAAAAGTTTCTTTCACATTTTCAAACTCAAATAAAACATAAATGAAAAAAAAAATACTTTTTTTACACCGTATTAAAGATCTCAATGACATTTATCAAATAAGATCCATAGTGGTAGGGATTTTTTTTGCGTAACCCTATTTTTTTTGACCTGGAAGTTGCCCTATACAAACAGTGGACTGTCGGTACACTAAATGAGGGCCGGCGGACGGAAACCGACCGGCAGCCGCATCGGGCCGTCTCCGGCCGCCGGACGGCCGATCCGAGCCGTCCAAAAATTCAAAAAATTAAAAACAAGGGGGCTCACGCGGGAATCAATAGCATCCAAAGTGTGTAAGGTGCTCAGATCGAGCAATCTTTTTCCATGTATATATGAGTAACAATATGTTTTGATACATACACGACTAAGGATTGCTCGGATCAAGCACCCTGTAGAGACCTGTATTTTAGGGCCGTATTTTTTGTAAGAAATATTATAAATATCGAGTAAGGGCGTAAATTGTGGGAATTCGAATAATGACATGATTACGTGATTGGGGTTAATATGATATCATTATTTGTGAAAGGGAGCAAGTGTTATTAGTGTGTGTGTGCATGTATATAAGTGTGGGTGAGTAGCATGGAATAATCTTTCCTCTCTTCCTTTTATTTATGTCAGCCGACACACACACACATATCATCTCTCTCTCTAACTCTCATCCGGCTCTCTCTCACCTCTCACCTCTCCATCAACTTCTCTCCTAAATTTCATCTTCTTAGAGCAAGATTCCGGACAAAGTCCGAGAATTAAAGTTGCTATACGGAGAGGCACCGGGCGCGAAGACCAAGGCAGCGCCAAGGAGGCCTAGCGCGCCCGCGACTGCCCGTGGCAGTGGAGGCTTGCCTCGGAGCCCCCCTCGGTGGACTCCACAGCTCTGGATTGGGTCTCCCGGTCTAGTTCCGGCCTGCGGCCGTTGAGGCGTGTCCTTGGGAACATTTCTTTTATTTCGTTTGTATTTGTTATTGCGTGATTACATCTGCGCTTAGTGTTTTAATAGTTTATGCTGGGATCCCGTTTTGGTATCTCTCTGCCTAGTCCCGGACGGGATTTCTAGGCCGTCACTTGTGACGGGTGCTTTTGCAGGGTGTCCTCGAGTCTGTAGCCTGTTGTGCTTAATGCAGTACTCGTGTCTCGAATTAGGTAATTTGGTGCATTCCTATTTTTTGTGATGTAATCTTTACCTTTGGGTATGGTTAATGAATTGCCTGATATTTCAAAAAAAAAAAGTTGCTATACGGAGTACGGGCTTTCCGGATATCCAAGAAACTTCATGATCGGATCTCGTTGGAGCTCGGTTGACTTGGTCAAAGGTTCGGGTTTTGCTCAAAACCCATGAGGTAGGGATTTCTTACCCTCGTTATG
Organism: Rhododendron molle; assembly: GCA_025413875.1. Taxonomy (NCBI): domain Eukaryota; kingdom Viridiplantae; phylum Streptophyta; class Magnoliopsida; order Ericales; family Ericaceae; genus Rhododendron; species Rhododendron molle. Next base: position 29,816,041 of record CM046393.1, on the reverse strand, counting down.
CGTTTATACGGTGTTTATGTATTTAGATCGTGCCTTGTTTCGTTGCTTGAAGTCGTTTCTTCCATTTCTGAAAATCAGCAGAACAGGGCCTGCGTTTTTGAGGTTTTATGCCCTCTTAAGCTCAGATTTGAATTTTGGTTCCTTCGTATGAAATAGATTAGACTTAGAGCTCGTTTTAATGCCGCAAGAATCACCCGAAACCGTTGAGAATTGAATTTATGGTGATTTTTAGAAAACTGGTCTGCAATCTATCTCGTGTTCTGGATTCAGCCCACTTCGAACGGACATAACTTCCTCGTCCGATGTCCGTTTCAAGAAAATTTGATATCGATTCGAAGGTCTTGAAGTTAGCTTTGTATTGCCATTGGAATCGCCTTAAAACTCTTAGTGCACCGAAAGTTATGACCATTTGAGTGAAAGTGTGTCAGCTGCCTCGTTTTCTGCTATTGCTGTCATTTTTTTTTTTTTTGATTTCAGCCCACTTCGACTGGCCATAACTTCCTTGTCCGAAGTCCAATTCGAGCGTATGATATATCAATTTTGAGGTTTTGAAGTTATCTTTTAATTGCCACTGAAATTGCTTTGATAGGTTAAGTATACAAAAAGTTAGGACTATAGGAGTGGAGGGTGGTTAGTTGCCGCAATTTAAGAATAAGTTTGATAGACCCTAAATATTGCACAAAGGTTGAGCTATGAATTTATGATGAGTGTTGGTTAAAATGTGGTACGAAGACACATGAATAATAACTATGAAATGATGACGATCGTGAAAAATGCGAGATTGGTGTAATTGTTATACTCGTTGGTATGTGGGTGTTGCCCCCTTAATGAAGTTGTATCGACAAGTTTACATCGTGAATAATTGTGATGATGGGAAAAGACCCGGGTAAAGCCGTGGTGACCCTATTATGCTGTGAAAGAGGGAATAGACCCGGGTGAAGCCGTGGTAGCCCAACTGCTCTCTGGATTTGAGAATAGACCTGGGTAAAGCCACGGTGACTCACTTTTGGTTCGACTTAGGGAAAAGACCCGGGTAATGCCGTGGTGACTCTAAGAGCGATGTTGGTTGTATTGAATTAAGAAATTGGGATATTATTGTAGTGTATGGTGACTTTGTGGTAACGGATTTCGTGTGGGATTTTAACTACACTATTTTTATTATTAATTGTTGTTCAATTTTTCATTTGGTAAAGTGTCTGCCAAAGAGGCATAGATGACTTACCGTGGTGTGACACGTTGAGGAAGACCAGTATAAGCATTCGCATGTTAGGCCATAAACGGAAGCTAATTGTGGCGTTCATTGAGGAGTCTTAAGACGATTTGAGGAATTGTGGGTTACTTAGATTGATGTGTGTCTAATGCAATCCCTAGTTTGATGTACGAGTGGTTGGAGATATCTTTAAGATGGACAGAATCTGGTAGTCGTAGTCCGTCGGTTCTTCATGACATTCCATCGTACCTCAAGTTGTTCATTGAAATTCATTCACGTTTATTGCATAATTCATCGCATTTACATATAATTTGAGTATAGAATTACCTATTGGGCTAGTGTAGCTCAACAAAATCCTTTTTTTCAGGTCCGAATGCTGGACAATAGCTTGCATTGCTTCGTGTGCTCAGTGTGGAAGACATTTTTGGAAGCTAACGAAATCTTGTTATTTAATCATCTTTGTAAATCACTTACTTTTGTTAAAGATGATTTTGTAACTAATTCATTCTTGAGTTATCTTTTGATTTAAGCTTGTAATATTCTAAACACTTGTACTTGCATTTATGTTAATTTGGACCGGTTTGCCAATGTTGACTATTTGGAAATTTGGGGACTTCGTTTGTAATTTAAACGGGTGGAAAATCATTTTGGGTATTATCATCTTATGCGAGGTCCCTTTTACCGAAATGGTTTATTTTATAATGTTAAAAAATCGAGGGCATGACACACCCTACACACCTCGGATGCCGTTGATTCCCGCGTGGGCCCCCTTGTTTTTTTTTTATAGAATTTTTGGACGGCTCGGATTGGCCGTCCGGTGGCCGGAGACTGCCCGGCGGGGCCGCCGGTACGATTTCTCTCCCCGGCCGTTAACTAACCCATATAAATTCTTGGTCTAACAAATAAGAAGGCAAAGCGTTCTGGAACGGGGGTTCTTTTTGGACAAATAATAAGTACTTATTTGTTTTCTGGAACACACCCTAGGAGTTCGCTCCCTCCCAATGTCTCAGTTTCGATTCTTCTTACTGGCAACTCTCGAGATCACTTCATCCCCATGCGTTACGCACATCAACGTGCGAAACCCTGTGGGAGGGACAATAAAATTAGTCTAAGATGTGCACGAACTAGTTCGTGACACCGTGCATTACAAAAAAATAAAATATTTCAATCGTCTGGTTTTTTTAAAAAAAAATTAAACATTTTCAACTATCAAAATAACCCCCTGAAAAATCACAAGTGGGTAAATCTGTCAGGTCTAGTCCCCTCCAACAAGGCCTTAAAGCATCTCCAACCCTATTCTTTACTTTACCCAGGGAAAAAGCATAAAAAAGTATGATATTTATTTTGTCCATTTACCTTTTCATCTATGCATTCCAACCCTACTCTCTATTCTCGTTATCTATTCAAATAAATATTTATTTTTTAAACATCTCATATAGAATTGAGTGGGAAAAAGGTAAATATAATGAGAGAGAAATAGAGCAGATAGTCTCCTACTCTAACTAGTGGAAATTATAAAAGGCAGAGAGACTTGTAATTAAAGACCCCATTGAATCACTAAAAATTGATTGGGATAGATACTATAGCCAGAGGTCTAAGAGCATTACCAATTCAGCTTTAAAATACAAAAATAGAGAATGAATATAAGAGCATCCGCATTGTAATAATCAAAATTAGATAACCAAAAGTTGCTACATCATCTTTTGGTTAATCATTTAAAACATTGTTGAGGTTAGCAATGTAGAGGTCCATAATGTAATAATCAAAATTGGATAACCAAAACTTGCCACATCACCTTTTTAAACTATAAAATTCTAAATACTAATTTTTTTGACAATAATTTGAATACTCTTTTTGAAAAAAAAAATAGTAGTTTTTTTTAAGAAAATATTTTAGTGAAAAAAAAATTGAAAATAGTTTTTTTTTTCAAAAAGAAAACAGTTATAAAAAAACATTGTAAATACTGTTTTTTTTATGTTTCTGAAAAAAAAAGTTTTTAAAAATAATTTTTTGGAAACATTGTTGAGAGAGAGAGAAGGTATTTATGTAATGCTGAGTGTACCTGATTGAGAAAATATGGGGACCATTAGATTTGATTATTGGCAAAAAGATTGCTAGTTTTGATTATTCAAAAGCCAAAAATTTAATGAGTTGCTAAGAGGTTGCTAAATTTGGTTATTACAATGTGAGCACTTTTTGAGCAAATATTGCTAACTTTAGCAATATTTTGATTTTGATTATTACATTGTGAATGCTCTAACATATTAAGGGGAGATTTTATAATTTATCTCCATTTATTGGAAGAATCTTGGAGGAACCTATAATACTTTTTAGAAATTTAGTCTCCAAAATAGGTTTTTATAGACACAAAAATAAATTTGGAGACCAAATCCTAAAAATACCAATATAGTCTCTTCAATATGTCACATTTTATATTTTTCTCTTTTAGAGGGTGGATTGGAAATGCTGTAAGTAGAGAACCCGTTGGAGATGCTCTTATGGCGTGAACCGTGAAGGGCGAGTGGGAAACCCAAAGACGTTAGAATTGAGAGAGAGAGAGAGAACAAAACTCCTATAAAGATTGTAGATGGCATACGTTCTTCCAAAAACCCACATGGGGGAAGAGCCACTCCCACCACCTACAACACCCCTTTCTCATTCCTTCTAGTCTCCCTCAAGGGCTGCTTCTCTCTCTATCTCTACACACCCTCCAGACGCCCGCCTCCTCTCTCTAATCAGCTCAATTCTCTGTAGAGTGGGGCTGTTTCGGTGGATCCTTCGGTTGTGGGCTCTAAAAGGTCAGAGAGAGAGAGAGAGAGAGAGAGAGAGAGGATGGAGGAGAGTCGATTGTCTCAGTGGAGCGTGATTCGATCGATTATCGCCATCCTTCAGTGGTGGGGCTTCAATGTTACCGTTATTATCATGAACAAATGGATCTTTCAGGTGCAGTATTTCATATTTGTGAATCAGAAATTCTGTTATGGGTGCTTGGTTTTGCTATTTTCTTGGGTGCTTTTGTTTGATCTTCATTCTTAGAACTTGTTTGTTGTGGCTGGTTATTGGTTTTCTTTTCTATTTTAATTTATCATCTTATCTTATTTGGATGCGATTGCTGTATTTCTATATGAATTTTGATGTGTATTTTTAGGGGCGGGCCTTGCTCAACTAGAAACATTCTCTTTAATTGTAGTACTAGTTTTTCAGGTTAATTTAAAGTTTTTCTGTAAGATTGCCCCTAAAAAATTCTTAAAAATAAATATATCTATAGAGCGTCTAAAATAAAATGATGGCACTCAAAGTGAGATCTGCCAAGTAACAACACATAACTAAAAAATACTCCTATAATTTTTGTTATCAACAACACATAACTAAAAAATACTCCTATAATTTTTGTTATCACTGTAGAAATACCCTACTTGGGGCCATACTATGTTCAAATCCTGCGTCTGCCCCTCAGTATTTTAGTTTGTTACGTATTTATGTAAGTATTTAAATGGGTTTGCTAAATTTGATTTTCAAATTTGGGACTTTGTTGCAGGCTTGCGGCTGATTATTGATTTTCATTTGATTCTTTTCTGATGTCAATGTGGTTATTTGGTTTCTATATAACGGCAAATGTTAAACAAATATTTATACTAATTAGTTTTATAGTCTTTTGCTAGCAGATTGATCAATGGAAGTTATGGAACACCCCACATTAGATGCCATATTCTAAATCAACATAGATGTCCGTCACGTCCCTCTCTAATTAACTCCATATGTATTGGTAGTAGTACATTTTTTCGTCCCTTGTAAAAATTTCCTTCCACCGAATTCTCAAGGAACAAATTACTCATGAGACAGACACTAGCAGCTAATGAAAGGAATACATAGAGTTTCAAGTCACGTAATGAAAGAGAAGCCCCAGCAACAACATTAATGGAACTCAAATTGACTACTTTGTTTTCTCATCTAGCATTTCCAAGATGATTTCCCAACCTCTTATAGTACGTGTTTTCTGTTTCCCAGACACTCAATAAGAACAATCATATTAGAATGGTCCATCCATATTGACTTAATGAATGTCCATTGAAGAAATTGAAAGACATTAGTCTAAGTACAAAATTTTGTGATCAGCAAAGTGGGTCAAAACAGCCCACACATATTTGTTTCACCCATGGAGAAACCCATAAAGCAACAATCTGGTAAAACAAAGAGTTTAGGCCGCAAGGATTTATCCTCTGAGCCTTCAACCATGGAGTATTCAAATAAACTTAGTAAAAATCTAGTTTCAACCCTTAAAATAATCAATATCCCTCCGACCAGTAAAAAATCTAGTTACAAAAACCTAGTTTTGTAAATGTTCTTAAACCTTGTCATGCAAATGAAATAAACCACTCTCAAATTTATCTGATAAGCACCAGTATAGATGAACCTAAAAATGAAATCACTCAGAATTTGAAAACAATTACCATTAAATGGTTTATTATTTTCTGGCTTTGATTCATAGATGATGGTTATGGAACTAATATTCTCTCTCATGTTGTGCATGGTTTTACTATTGAACTACTTACGTAGGACAATGGGCTGCTAAATCTCTTATTTGTTAGTCCTTCATTTTTGCATGTGATATATTTTTTATAACTGCTGCAAAGTTGATATTTTACGGATATGAATTAGTTGAATTGGTTGCTCTTTGTCAATGTACACAATAGTCTTATGGCTTGACTCTCTCTCTCTCTCCCCCCCACAGAAACTGGATTTCAAGTTTCCTTTGTCAGTATCATGCATACACTTCATATGCTCAACTATTGGCGCCTACCTCGTAATCAAGGTGCTGAAGCTTAAGCCACTCATAGCTGTTGATCCTGAAGATCAATGGAGGAGGATCTTTCCTATGTCTTTTGTGTTTTGTATTAACATAGTACTGGGGAACGTGAGCTTGCGTTATATTCCTGTTTCTTTCATGCAAACCATAAAGTCATTTACCCCTGCGACAACAGGTTATGTTGAGAATAATCATTCAGTATCCTTGTTCCTATTAGTCTTTGTAACAACCTAAAAGATTAATGAAATTTTTTTGCCGTTCAAGAGAAAGAGAATAATCATTCAGTAATTTAGTTTATCTTTTCGTTCATCATATCTCATTTGTGCGCATTGACTGAACCTGGGTTGATTCCATGTGAAACAGTTGCTTTGCAGTGGCTAGTTTGGAGCAAACACTTTGATTGGCGAATATGGGCTTCGTTGGTGCCAATTGTAGGAGGAATTCTTCTGACTTCTATGACTGAGCTCAGTTTCAATATGTTTGGATTTTGTGCTGCCTTATTTGGATGTCTTGCTACTTCTACGAAAACTATCCTCGCAGAGTCTCTGCTGCATGGCTACAAGTTTGACAGGTACTTTCTTCTCTCCCTCTCTCTCAATTCTTTTTTGGTTGTGTCTGTTTTAAGAAAAAAATAGTAAAAAAATAAACAAAAATTGACTCTGCTCTTCATTGGTTTTGATCATGTCCATTGTGAGAGTATCTAAAAACAGATATAGTCAGCTCTTTGAATTCTAATTTCAACAACAATTATGGTAGTTATATTTGTCTTCATTTAACAATGAACTAATGAAGTTTGGTTGTGACAACTTTAGCGCGGTGTTATTCTTTACATGTTGAGTTATTGTATTTTGCTTAATAGTATAATTGCTATTGATGATAGTTCTGTTATCGTTTATTACAACTTGACGGTGGAAGCCATAAACTTTGTAAAAGCTGAGCTGCCTTTCTCCTTTGTTTACTGCTGAAAAGTTAACAGTATATCTGGTTTTTCTGCCCTATTAGAGGCTATACATTTTTCATGTAAGCTTCACCTAAGCAATGTTGGTTTGGAAATTTTTGGCTTCTAATCCAACTTTTATGAAACTGGGTAGTACATACTCTTTCCTATTGTGCTCCTGCTCACTAATACGCTTACAATAACCCTGTCTAGAGTCTTCAACTTTTTTTGTTTTCCACATTTAAAAAGGTCATTCCTTGAATGCAAGCAATAAATCCACAAGTTCACAACTAACCAATATTCTTCCAAATAAGCCAAAATAGGACCAAAGGTATCTCAAAAGTAGAGAAACTTGAGAATAAACCTTAGTTGCACGAAGTGGGAGCGGAAGCGGGTGCGGGGGAGCGAGGGAATACAGAAGCTCCCAAGGTTAGGAGCATGAGAGTAGCGGGTACATATATATAAAAATAATGTAGCATAGAATATTCACTTTGAAAGTACAATCCTTTTAAGAAGTAAAAATATGGGCCAAGTCCGCCATAAATATAAGAAATGGGCTAGTGTTACAATATATGATTTTCTTTTGAAGATATCATGATTTGGGCTAGATATCATGTGTTCATTGAAGATCAATGAATAAAGCCAAGTGACAAATCCCTGTTTTCCTATACAAAGATCATACAAAAGCTCTCATCTTGGTAAGGAGCGAGCTCCTATCTCAATGGGAGCGGGTTCCCGTCAAGCTCCTTAGTTGGGAGTGCAAAAGCGGGCTCCCAAGGAGGGAGCGGCTCCATTTTAGGAGTTTCCTGCAACTAAGGAATAAACAACAGAAGACGGCTTGAAAGGCTTAGGAGTGAAATATTCATGTAGTGGGCAGTCTTAGGAATTAAAAAACTTTGTTCAGACAAGGCAGGAAGAAGGCTTGAAATAGGCATCAAAGGCTGGAAGGAAGCTTTGAAGCAACCAAACAGGGTGTTAACCCTTGTATTCTCCTCTGAAGGAACTCTGATGGCTTTGATTGCTGTTTAACAACTGAAGAGGTTGTTAGCTTGTTTCCGACTCAACGTTAGGTAAAAGATAACACCAAAGAGGACCCTAATGATCTCGAATGTTGAGTCTCGATGGTTTCAACTCTTCCTCTGCCTAAAATTCTAAAAAGAAAAGTAAGAACAGGAAAATTTGACTTCCGGGTTTGAAAACCCCGACCCTAACCTGTCTGAAAAACCTTACCTTGTAGCAAGAAAGAATTGATCGAATCACGCAATTCTATGTTTCGGCAATTCGTGATACGAGTTTGCGTGATTTTCAATTCTCATACCAGTTTTGAATGGTTTGTGGGTTGAATCGTATCAATCGATTCGATTCATGTATCATGCAATTCCGGTAACTAAGATGCAAATAGTCAAACAAGAAAGCCAGTGATCAATATTATGTAACCTGAGAAAAGTTCTGCGGAAATAGTTTTTTTCACAGAAAAAGATTTCTCGGATTACCTCAAAGTCTCAGAAAAAGCCAAAAGAAAAGCTAATCTCTGCAATGTGATAATGACAGAGAAGTTATGGCAGAAGATGAATATCAGGCCTTCTCCCTTCTGTAGATCTGTCTGATGCCGCAATTGGCAACCCTCTTCCGTACCCTAGCGGACTCATCTCTCTCTCCCTAGATCTGTCTATCATAAAAATCGGCTTTCCTCATTTGCACCCTAGCTGACTCATTGAAACTTGTTTGCTGGCCATCATTGAGCATCATTGAAGTACCCACATTGAAGTATTCCCTCTGTAGTGATGCTTATCCAGTTTTGTTATTCTCTTACAATTGTGAAATCTTCTTCTCTCCTCTCTTATTGTTTCTTGTTTGCAGGTCACTATTGACCGTAGCAAATCTTGTCGCTTACTGCAGCCTATCTGTTTTGCCCTATCTATTCGATCAGTTGATCTTCTCTGGTTTGTGAATCTTCTTCAGCAGTCTCCCTCTGTCACAGTCATCGGTTGTTTCCCTCTTTAGTCATCAGTATGTTCTGCTTTTGCAATGAAACATTTGCTTTGTCTCTCTCCTCTTTCGGTGGTCATCTCACTGCTGTTCGTCACATGGTTTCATTATGTTTCTTCGTCTGCATTTGGGCATTTCCTCCATTGATTCCCGTTTGTATTATGGTTTTCCCTGCTGCATTGTGTATTGCCTCAATGCTCTATGTAGAGATCTTTGCATATTAACACCCAAAAAGGGGTTGCACGTGAAATGGCTACGGTCATGGGTTCTTGGTTCTTCCATGTTTGTTTGTTTACTGAGATTCTGGTTTTAATTTCGGTTTTCAATGAAATACAAGCTGCAATGCTGGAGGGGTTATTTTGCGATATTTGTCTGAATTTCAGCATTCTGAGTGGTTATACAGCTAGCTATGGGTCATGGGCAGAATTTTGTCTTTTGTTTTTGATTGGTACTGTAGATTCTGATATTTGGCCTAGGTATTGGAGCAAATGGTTGATTTTATTTTATTTTATTTTTTCCTGAAATCTTCTTGGTTTTGAAAGTTTGCCAGCATTATTATATCACTGCTGATAGTCAAAGCATCGGGTTTTCTTGGCAAACTGTCAATGCTCTCAACGCTCACATCTTGAGAGTATGAATATAGTACTCCCTCCATCCCAAAATGGATGTCCATTTTAGGAATTCTAAATAATTTATGAGACACAATCATTACTCCTTTTAAACTATAACTTCCCACCAGTGCCCTTCAATCATTACTTATTTTGTCCTTTTGCTTTGACAACAATTAGTTAGAAAGAGGGGCAGAATTGAAAAATCAATATTTTATCTCTTTTATTTCCAAAATGTACAAAGAATTTGGAACAAAAAGCGTCCAAATTGTCATCCATTTTGGGACGAAGGGAGGAGTATTTAGTGCTTATGAATCACATTTACTTTTTTTTTTTTGGGTCAATCGGAAGATGAATAACATTTACTGCTCATGTTATTTATCATCTTTAGGGTAGTATAAACTTTGGGCTATTAGGGTTTTGTTTTATGCTATTATGGTTTTCCTATTTAACTACATTGTGGCCTGGTAACATGGTATTTTGAAATATGATTTGTCTTTTGGTTTCTCTCTTCATCCCCACAACGCGAAAATCTGTTTATCATTTTTTCCCAAATTCTTATTGGATATGCATTGAAGCAGAACGTATGTGACTAAACCCCGGGTCGTACTTAATCCCTTCGATGATTATAATGGAAGATTATGGAGTTGATCTGCACTCCATGCCTCGTCTGATTGCTAATTAGTTTTGGGACTTGGATAACTTTTAATTGCGGAACATTGACTTCGATCCCGGAATGGTGCTAAACTGCTAATTCCATTTTTTTTTTAAGTAGTGGTAGCCCTTGTGATAATTGAAAATAGACAGTAGTAGACTTCGGGTTTAGTGCTCCAACACTTCCAGTACTGCACTATCGTGCTTGAACTTAACAATTGAGGCACATGTTCAAGACAACTGTACTTCTTTTATTTGTGTACTTATTTTTGACCTATAAGCATGTTTCATTTCTCCCCACATCTAGTTCATTATTTAAGGATTAGTGCTGATCTCTTGAACTAATTATTTGGTGTTCTCTTCAGCATAAATACAGTGTATTACATGGCACCTTATGCTACCATGATCTTGGCTGGACCTGCACTTTTGCTTGAAGGGCCCGGTGTTGTGCAATGGTTTCAAACACACACATCTCTTCTTTCTGCTCTCACCATAATTTTTGGCTCCGGAGTTTTGGCTTTCTGCCTTAACTTTTCCATCTTCTATGTGATACATTCTACGACTGCAGTCACGTTTAATGTTGCTGGAAATCTTAAGGTGAGATGGACTGTGAGTTGGATCTTTCATCACTGTTTGAACTGGCGTGGTCATTTAGAAATCATCACCATCTTTCTGAGTTGCGTCTCATATGCTCCTTCCTCCCTTTTCTGTTTGTCTTACTTGGGAAATCTAACTTTCTTAGTAGATGTGTAATCATTATATTTGAGTTTTAATTGAAAGGCATTGCTCTCCCACATTCCTTACTTTTGGATACATGCATCCCTAGTTGTAAGGGTTAGTTTTGGAAAATTGACTGTTTTATAATCCTATCCTGTAGTTTTAGTCGCTTTTGGAATACAGTGCCATAAAAAAGCATTTTCGGGGAAAAAAATTCATTTTTTTTTGGGTACAGTTTAGAAGTTCTCGGTTAGATCTGGTATTAAAAAAATTGAAAAATTATTGCTGATAGTAAAAAAAGTTTAGGTTTGAAAATGGTACGGTATCCCTTAAGGGACTAAAATTATGGGACGGAGGGAGTACTTCAGCTTTTCAAAGAGGACCATCAAATTTGGGACATCCTGCAATAAAAACATGGACCTATAATTTGGGACAGAGGGAGTATTTTCCGCATACATTACATTTGTTTTTTTGGTAATCCAAAATTTTATTAGAAAGATCAAACGGATAAAGATACCAAGGGATTCATACGAAGCATACCTCCCAGTACAAGAGAAAACAGCAAAACACAGAAGCTAATCTGATACATATACTGATATACAGAACCAAGCATTCGAGGAGCTAGATGCCAAGAGTGGCATAGGTCTAGCGGCATAGGTCTAGATTAAGGAGTGTAGGCTTAGTGAAGGAGAATTAAGATGCCTAAATTCAGAGATCAAACTTTATCTTCTGAAGGATTGAGGATGAGGGCCTTTGAATTCCTGTAAACACTCTGGAATTTCTTACTTGCCATACATAGTAAACCTTAGCTGCCCAAGCAATTCTCCTTGTGATGCTACGAATGGACTTCCCACTAAGCTTCCCAATGAGCCAGGAGATCTCATTATTCCATGATTGTGGGCCTTAAGAAATCTGACAATTGGAGCAACCTTTCTGCCAAATCTTCCTAGAGAGAGGGCAGTTGAAAAATAGGTGATTCATGTCTCATCTTGGAGATTGCGGATAGGGAAAAGAGGGGAAACTTGCATCCCCCAACTGATCAACCTGTTTTTGGTTCTTAGACTGTCTTTGATTGCCTCCGCAGGATAAAACAAGACATTGGAATGGACATTGTTCTGATTAAAACAGTCTAGTTTTAGGTGGATCTCTTCTAGATCATCTTTCCAGATACCATATGAGATGATGCCAATGAATAATAGGGTAATGGGCTCTTAGAGCGTCCCATGTTGCAACTTTGAAAGTAGAGGCTCGAGAAACAGTCCATTGGTTTTGGTCCTGCCCTAGAGTAGTTGGGGTAATAATTTGGCAAAAGAGGAGGGAAATGGCCAAGTCCATTGTTCATTGTAGACAAAATAGAAACTTCAGCATTAGGAGTGATTCCAAAAGATGCATTAAATCTGGGTCCAAAATATTTTCTTAGAGGGCCTTGGGGCAACAACTTGTCATGCCAGATGAAGGTATCTAATATGCTTGATTAGGGATCTAGCAGCCCCCTAAGTTGCAGAATGTTACTCGCAAGTCCAAGAGCAGTTCAGAAACAGTTATGCTTGATGAGGTATTTGTGACACCAGTTAACCCAAAGGGAGTTATGCCTAGAGTAGATATACCAAAATTGCCTCGAAAAAGAAGCATGATTCCTTTCCTTGATTTGATTCTCTTGATTCCAAGGCCGCCTCCTTTTTGTGGCTTACAAGCAGAAGACCAAGCTACTTGATTAGAATGTGGGTAAAGTTCAAATCCTGTCCATAAGAAATTCCTGAGAAGTTTCTCAATGTGTAAGCAAATAGTTTGGGAGAATGAAGTGCATAGACCAATATACTTGCACGCTAAATAGAATTTACTTTTTTAGTTGGAGCCTTCCTGCATAGGATAAGAACGTATTGGTCCTGTTCTTATCCTGAATCTTGGTGATGAGGTTGTTACAGTTTGTCTTTGAGAGGTTGGGAGAGATAAGAGGAACCCCCAAGTATCTGAAAGGGAGAGATCCCGGCTGAAATCCTGTCACAGCACACAAAATTTCCTTTGTTTCGCTATCCAAACCAGAAGTGTAAACTTTGCATTTGTTCTTATTTGGTTGAAGATCTGAGTGGTTGTGAAACTCCGTAAGAGCATTAGAAACAATTCCAAAGGACCAGCTGTTAGGAGAGCAAAGAATAAAAAGGTCGTGTGCGAAGTGTATTTGACTGATACCGAAGTCAATATAGCTCTGAAAAACCATTGAGAAGAACTCCATGACCAAAATAAATAGGTAAGAAGAAAGGGGATCCCCTTGCCTTACACCTTTAGCTCCCGAAAAAAAAACCCTTCAAGGCATCCATTAAGAGAAAGTGAATATCTAAGGAGGTACATTTGTTTTTATGGTATTGCAGACGCTTGGGAACAGGAGATACCTTGGGCAATCCATCACCTGACGAGAAATGGTTTTCCCCAGCTTTGTACAAATTAGCCATGGCAGGTTCTGTTCGCTCTGTTCTCTACATATGGAAGGCAAGAAATGATAGTATTTTTGGTAATAAGCATCCCAACCTTGAAGGTACTAATATACTATAGAGCAGATTGTTCAGGATGTTAGGGATAGAGTCTGCTCTTGGAGGAAAGTAGGAGGTAGCAATGTTAATCGGGATTTGTGTGGGGCCTGGAAAATTTTGCTTTGATTTGCAATGCTTGGCTTAGTATTGGATCTATTATGTTTCATTGTATTAGGGGGGAATGCCCCTTTGTTTCTCTTGTATTCTTGTTTCTTTTTAGTAATAATAAAATATTCTTTACCAAAAAAAAAAAAGGAAAAAAAAAGTCTAATGCAGTATACCTTTCCGATGCTTGACTTTCTTATTTCTCGTATCTTATGTAACTTTGCTTCTTTTGAACAATTCTTCTCTTCTTTACTATATTTATCGCTTTGGATTCCCTATCATATTACTTTCCGTTGGTGTGTCCTTCTATGACTTAAATGATCGTCACTACCTAAATCTCAAATTCACAAGATTGCCCCACAAGGTGATCGCCACTTGATAGGTTATATTTGCTCCAAATTGTTTACTCTCTATGCATGGGAGTTTAAGGTCAGCTGAATTCTCATTCTCATTTGCAGGTTGCAGTTGCCGTTACATGTTCATGGCTGATATTTCGAAACCCTATCTCGGCTATGAATGCCGTCGGATGTGCTGTGACACTCGTAGGTTGTACATTCTATGGTTATGTGAGGCACTTGCTCTCCCAACAGCTGCCAGGAACTCCCCGCACACCCCGCACTCCGCGCAACCTCAAGGAGTTGATTCCTCTCGTATCCGATAAGTTAGACGATAAGGTATGATAATAGAGTGTAGTATTCATTCAGAAGGGGTTCTGGTAATTGGAGAGATGGTTATAGGACAACTATAGGAGAACAACACTCAAGCCTCCTTTTTATGTAGACTTTCATCAGATCAATCAATATAGGTTATGTAGTTTTTCTCTCTGCTTAAGATTTGTTCTTGTTTAGTTGTTTTCTGTTCTTGATTTGGATTTTATTGGGTACGCATTTTTGCCTTCGTGAAACCTTATGGCCCCATACAAAATTTCCAACAGTTGAAGGAACCAAATGCAGGAACTCTTAGGTACTGTTTGGTTTGCTGCTTTGATTTTTAATTGGCAAGAGGGTCATTCTTCGTCACTTAAATTGGTGATTCCACTTGTGGTGTAATGTAGCCCCACTTTGAAGGAATCAAAACATTGGAATGAAACATCCCGTGAAAATGATACGACTCCCATTACAGTCTACCAAACACGGCCCTAGAGTTATGCATCTTCCCTTGGGCCTGCTTTGGGGCAGGGCTTCGGATCGTCTCGTTAAATTTTTCATACACGACAAATAATATGTGACAGAGTAGTGATTACTCTATATGCATTCAATGTCAAACCATTCTTGGGAAAATAGGAACTGTTTTCTAATGTTTTGGGGAAATGTGTGGTTTTTTTGTTTAATCGAGAAATGTGGGGGTTCCCATTGACTATTTTTCTCGAAATAAACATTTTCCCACGAATGGTTAGATATTGACTGCACAGAGTAATTAGTACTCACATATTACTTGTCGTGTATGGAAAATTTAACTTTCTAAAGAGACATTTAACTGCAATCAAGAAATGTGGGGTTCACAATGAATAGAAAATTTAGGTAGTAGGTTTTGAATATTATTTCTTGTTCTTTCCTTTTAAGGTTACTTTTAATCATTTGTGAAATGTGAAAATTAATTTATAACTAAAATTTACATCAACAATGACAAAACTTCTTGAATTGAAAAAAATGAAAAATAATTGACAAGAAATATACTAAGTATAATGGTGAATCCAAACAGTGGATCATTTGTATGTCCTTTACCTTGAATTCATTTCTAATGAGATTGATGAGCTAATATTTACTAATCTGTCCAATTGGGCTAGCTCACTTTATCTCAATTCCTACCTACCTACAACTCCGTAAGAAGTTAGGAATTCGAATTTCCCACTTGTATGTGGGTGTAATTCTCTTGTATTTGTTGAAATTATTTCTTCACTTAATGAGACTAGCTAGGTAATTTGGATTCGTTTTCCAGGTGATATAATTCTAATAGTAATTTGGATTCGTTTTCAAGGTGATATAATTCTAATATTAGTTGGGTTGCACTAATAGTAATTTCGGATTTGTTTCCAAGGTAATGTCTTATATTTATATTCTCCTACCGCAAAGAAGAAGAATAAGATTTCAGCAATTAGACAAAGATGAATTTCCGTTTGACCCAAAAATAGAAAAGAAGAAAAAGACAGACAAATCAAGGCACGATAGAGTGAGGTAGCTTTATTAATAGGAGTACAATAGACCTACTAGTTAAAGGGTTAAAAGAGGGGTTGGGCAGACTATTAACTCTTCAGTGCTACTACATTAGACAATTCTCTTTGATCCTCCTATACATAAAAGGATGGACATATGTCACTAATTAATCATCATCGTCATAATTAATATTAATAATAGAAGCTAAGCCAA
Organism: Rhododendron molle; assembly: GCA_025413875.1. Taxonomy (NCBI): domain Eukaryota; kingdom Viridiplantae; phylum Streptophyta; class Magnoliopsida; order Ericales; family Ericaceae; genus Rhododendron; species Rhododendron molle. Next base: position 29,800,120 of record CM046393.1, on the reverse strand, counting down.
GAGCCAGAAGTTCTTCTGCCATCTGGTACTGATAAGGTAGCCACCGATGCCTTTCCTCTGCTTCCTCACACCAATTGTTAAGCACTCCACATTGTTGATGCACTGTTCCACAAACTTCTCTGTGCTGCTACTCCCACACAGACTGTAAATGGAGTAAAAAATAAATGGTTGTTAAGAACACAACATTATCAAATCGAAGAGAAGAGGAGATGGGTTTTGAAGGATAAAATGCAAATTTTGATTTGAGATGCTAAAGATTTTGGAAGTTGGGAGTTGGACTCACCAATTGAGGAGGGGGGAGGGCTTCTTCTGACCCAAGACCAGCACAGACACCTCTAGCTTCTTCACTTGGCTCATCACCGTGGCTAGTTTTGGTCCCTGTATCACCAATGCTTCCACATCCACCTATATATAATTAAAATCATATTAAGAACCCATCAATTTGGGGCAGGGACATTAGTGACTTTTTCTATATATCCACTTCAAAAATTATCTTCTGGGGTGCTTTAAAGATTGTATGGTGAATATTTTGAAATACTCCTAGTAAACACAAATTTTAAATTGCTTTTGTAAGGAAGTAGGGGCGTAATCATTTAACAGATGAAGAAAAATAGTACTACTAATATGGATATCTACAATTAAAGAAAAATAGGAACACAAAAAGGGAAACATTAAAGAAAAAGGCAAAAGCATCTGAAAACCTCACATCTGACCACTGGAAAAGGGGGAAAAAAATGACAAAGAAAACAGGAGACATTTTCCCTTTATATATTCTGTAAATAAAGAGAATAGGAAAGAGGAATAGCTGATCTCCTTCCCTCAGATCACTGAGAAAAGTTAAAAAAGAGAAGGTAGACGATGGGATCTATGAATCAAAAACATTTCCCTCTCTCCCCCACACCCAAAAAATGAAAAATGAACAAATCAAACAACCAGATAACATACACTTGCTGAAGTAGTCACACTCGCACAAGATCTACTGAATCACTAGAAATCAAAAACCCAGAAAAAGAAGAAAACCCATCTGGGCCAGTACTACTCCATCTTTGTTCAATCTTCTTGATCCGGCTAACAAATACTACTAGCTGTACGTATGCATAGATCCAAATATAATGAACATTATAAGCTCAAAAATAAAGAGGGATCATGGAAGTACCTCAGGTTTACAGGCCTTGCAAAGGGAGGCCAGAGAGGTAGCAAGGTAATTAGGAGAGTTATTAGAGCAGCACTGATGATCAGATCCTCTTTCCCCTGGCTGTGAATTAGTAGTAAGTGGAGAAGGAGGGATGACGTGAAGCAGAGTCAACAAATCACCCTTGTTCGTCACATGAGTGAGAGCCCACATCATGGCGTGCTTCGAGTGCGAGGACGCGTCCACAACCACCATCACCCTCTTCCTCACCACCACTCCTCCGCTGCCGCCTCCGTACATCACGTTGTTGAGACCCTCCATTTGCTTCAAGCTTCTCTCACTACCACCGTAATACCCCCTGTTGCTGCTGTTTAATCCATCAACAGTAGCAGCACTCCTCCAACGCCTTGATGCGGATTTCCAACCTTCTCTTCCGCTCAGCTGCCTTAAAAATGATGACCCTGAACTTGTCATTGTCTATCAATCAACTATACTGTCTCCCACTGTTTCTCTAAAATGACCTTATTCTTCCCTTGGGGGAACCTGCAAAATGTCCTTTACTTATGCATTGTTTCAGTGCCTACAAGTTGAGAGGGAGAGAGAGAGAGAGAGAGAGAGAGAGAGAGAGAGAGAGAGAGAGAGAGAGAGAGAGAGAGAGAGAGCAGCCAGCTGTTTGTTTTTTGCGCGTGAGAGAGAGAGAGAGAGAGAGAGGGGAGCGAGGAAAAAAGATTCTAGAATAAATTACACTGATAACCCCTCTATTCATTTGAAATCACAAATCCTTTGTTCCCTTACCATTTTTGAGAAAATTAGTACTTCTTCCATCCCAATTTAATTGTCTCTAGTTCTATTTTAAGTTTCTAACTGACTAAAAAATGAGTTATATTTTTAAATCCGTAATAAATTTCATATCGAAGATGGATATTATTTGATAGATCTCGATTAGTTTTATAATACAATATTTTCGAAATCACGTAAAATATTATAAATTACAAGATATAATCAATTGAAAAGTACCATGGACTCCCAAAAAGGATAATTAAAGAGTCTTGCTATCAGCAGGGACAGTTTGCAGGGAACCACGTAAGAGTGGTTATTTCCCAAAAAATCTAGAAAAATATCCATAAATTTTTGAATATTATTTTATGTGGCCTGTAAAAAATCGGCTCTGCGGATATCGGTAAAGTATTACTTTTGGATTAGATTATAAGCAAAGTACGAAACGAGTTTGCATGGAACCATGAGAGACAAGCATTTGTTTGGCTTTTGATCCCAAATCTAGAAAAATATCCATAAATTTTTTAATATTATTTTATGTGGCCCTATAAAAAATCAGCTCCTGCGGATATCGGTAAGTATTACTTTTGGATTCGTAGGAGCGAACGAGCAGTTTCGTCCCTACGAATCCAAAAGTAATACTTATCGATATCCGAAGGAACTGATTTTTTACAGGGCCACATAAAATAATATTCAAAAATTTATGGATATTTTTCTAGATTTTTTTGGGAATCGAAATAGAGCCAAACGGGTTTGTCCCTGCGTGATTCCCTGCAAACTGTCCCTGCTGTTAGAATTTTCGAATTGGTGTCTTCTCTTACTGTAGAAAAATGTTTAAAAACAAGGTACATCTTTGATTATAATCTAACTCACTAACATAATGACATCTAATTACGTGACTTAAAAAAAAGTCCTGCTAAGGCTAAGTTCCATCAAGTTTTTTGGACTTTTTGAGAGTTTTGTTTTTAGTAAAAAAAATCGAGTTTGTTAGTTTCGTGTCAAATTTTTGTGAATTATCGATTTTTCTAGACGAGAAAAATCAGGAAAAGTAAAAAAAAAATTACTTTTATACAAATATTTTTAAAAATAGAGTATTCAAGTTAAAGCCCAAAAAGTCGGATTTTCAGAGAATATGAAAGAGAGAAAAGTTGTGAAAAATAATTTTGATGTAATGAGTGATAATGAGTAAAGAGAAATAAATAGGTAAACTTATTGAGAATCGTGCAGAGAGTAAAATAGAACTCCCTGCGTCCCAATTTAATTATGAGTCCTGCTACGTGCAGGGACACTTTGCAGGGATCCGTGCAGAGACAATCGCATTTGGCCCCATTCCGGGTCCCAAAAAAAATCTAGAAAAATATCTACAAATTTTTGAATATTATTTTATAGGGCCCTGTAAAAAATCAGCTCATATGGATATCGGTAAGTATTACTTTCGGATTCGTAGGGACAAACTGAGCAGTTCTCCCCTACGAATTCAAAGTAATACTTACCGATATCTGTAGGAGCTGATTTTTACAGGGTCCTATAAAATAATATTAAAAAATTTATAAATATTTTTTTAGATTTTTTTGGGACCCGAAATGGGATCAAACGCGATTATCTCTGCACAGATCCGTGCAAAATGTCTCTCATCATAGTATTTTTGAATAATGTTGTATTGTAGTGGAGGTGGAAGTCAGGAGGGAATCACTGGCCAGTTATGGCCTTTTAAGTACGGATCAGAGAAGGTGGAGTAAACGTCTCGCTATAGCAGTCTGTATTTTGGTGATGAAATTTTGGATTCTTTTGTCGTAGTGGGAGTAGTAAAATCTAAATCAGATCAGATTCGTCTGCACAATATTTAAAACACCCCTCAGCTGTCATGAAATCAAGATCTGCCCCTGGCAATGGACATTACTCACTCTCTCCTATTTTGTTTGTTTTTTTTCGTTACTCGTGTCGTTCTTTAAACACTTATTACAATTTATAATATTTTTTTATAATTTTATAATTTTTATATCGTAGAATTAATCGAGAATTATCAATATTGAATATATTTGACAATTCATATTAAAAAAATATAAGCGATCGAAAACTGACATAAATACCAAAAAGAACAAAAAAAAATGGGACGGAAGAAGGAATTTTCAATGATCAGATCGTTTCGGATCAAAAAAAAAAAAAAATGATCAGATCGTTTCTCCCGGTAATTGTTTTCGGGGCAAATTGATTGACCTCCCTAAGGTTTCTGATAAATGCAGAAACCTCCCCTGAGGTTTTTGAAATTACAAAGGCCTCCTTACTTTATTAACTATCATCTAAATTTCCCCATTCCATTAATTAGACACTAACGCTATTAGATTTTGTTCCTAAATGACTAAACTACCCTTGTTCTATTTTCCTTCAAATTAGAGTTAATGTTTCATAACATTAACTATTTATATTTCTTCAAATTTGGGTAGTTACTAATAATACATCTTATATTTTAACTCATCATATTTGAAAAAAGGAAAAAAAATATTTGCCTCAGTTTCTCCTTATTTTTCATGAAAGAAGTCAATGTAACTTAATAACTTATCATTCAACTCTTTTGTTAATATGTTTTCATTTGCAATATATTGTTACAAAAATTAGACTTAAGTTTTACATACTACGCTCGAACACGTATAATTACTTATGCATTTTATATATTGATAATCATGGTAGAGTTACGTGGGTTTGGAGTATTGAGCAAGATTTTGGAAAGAGTTAGAGAGGCATGAGAGGTGTGAGAAATTCATGAAAACATTACTTTAATCCATTTAGTCCATATAGTTTAGGGGAGTGATTTTCATTCTCCCCTTTTTGATATTCATATCATACTCCCCTTTTTGATATTCACACACCCCCTTTTTATTTTCAGTGTTGAAAATATAATTTTTTCATTCTTAAAGACACAAAAAAAAAAAAAAATTCAAATAAGGACAATTTTTAAATTTAAGTTAAGTTCAAGAGAACGGGGCCACCATAATTTACATGTCGCGTTGTTCAGCATTGCAAATTGACAGGTTTTGGCGCAATTCTAGCGAGGTGATGGAGGTGGTTGCCGAAGGTGGAGCTGCTGACATGGTGGTCGTCGGTGGTGATGGGGTAGTCCGTGCAGGTGGTGCAGAGGCCTGTTCCCTCTCTCTCTCTTTTGGAACCAAAAGATGAAGAAGATGGCGCACGTTTTTTGAATCGTATGTTTTTGTTTTGCGATTTGTTTTCTGTTGCTTTTTTTTCCCAATAGTTCTATAACCACACCCACTTTACACACCTAGATACACACACACACAAGTGCGTGGGCTCCACACACTTATATATGTGTGTGTGTGTTTGGGTTTGATCCTAGAACTACTCTTTTTTTTTTAAAGGGGGGGGGGACCCACCGTGCGGTGGGCTGGTCACCGCACCTCATGCGGTGATCATAGTGTAATTGCTCATTATTGGGTTGTGGTCGGAGACTCAGAGGTCACAGTAAATGATCCCTGACTTGAACGCTTTTAATTAGAGGTGTTCAAGAAAACTATTCGAATCATAAAACCGGTTCTATCCAGATCTAACCGTCTTATTTGGTCTGGTTCTGCGGTTTTACAGTCAGGTTATGGTTCCAAAAAAATAAGAACCGTTAATTTTTGTTCGATTACTGATTCTCAATTAATAAACTTTAGTTAGAACCGGACCGTTTAAAACTAAAATAAATATAGAAATACATATGTGTGTAATTAAATATGTATTTGAATTTTGTAGGTTAATCTTTTTCTTGCTAAACTTAATTTATTTAGAGATAAAATCTCATTTGTTAGGAAAACTTTTATTTTCTTCCTTCCTTTCCTATTCCACTAGATTATCATCCTATTTCTTTAATTTTATGAGTTCATATTTTGTGAATAAGTGTTTGGGTGCTTATTGGATAGAATTGGAACCGAACCAAAATCGGACCGATCTTGCGGTTTGGTTCTGATTAGATTCCATGCATATATTAGTTAGGTTCTGGTTCCCAATTTTCTAGAACCATTTGAAATGGTTTGGTTACTAATTTTATAGAAAATTGAACCAATCCGAACCGTGTACGCCCCTATTTTTAGTAATGAGAACTGTTATCCACACAGATAATTCATGCATACATTGTGCACATATTTCATTGTAGAGCTCATCACGAGTCCTACAAAAATAATGTGAGCCGTTCATTATATGTAAAATAGCTTTTCAAGAGTTTCCGTAACAAATCAGCTTAATCCGATACCTATAAGTGTTCGATCCCATTCATCTAACTTTTTATTCAGATTTCAGGATAATGAAAAGTTTGATGAATTGGATCGAGTACCTATTGGTATCGGATTGAGCTAATTTTTCGCGAAGACCCTTAAAAAAATATTTTATATTTAATGAACGACTCGGATTATTTGTGTGAAACCCGTGGTAGACTATACAACAAAATTTGTGAGCAAGTTGTATATTAATTGTCTGTGTTGACATACTTTCTGTTTAATGAGTGAAAGTTTTTTTTATTTTTTTATAAGCAATATAGATTTTGTTTGATAATTTTGATTGGATCTATTGAACGAAGTTTTAAAATTACATAAAATATTATGAATTGAAAAGATATAGGTAATTTAAAAATCGCAATCCCGAAAGTGTAACATTACGACGGAGGAAGTATGTAGTAGAAAAGGGTTAGAGCGTTAGATGGCGGTATCCCAATACCACAAAATAATTCTTTCTAGTAGTATTTCTTTGTGGCATAACAGTAAGTCTGTTCACACAGACTTTTTAAAAATAGATCGTGCACAGATCAATGTGTGGGTCCCATTCTGGGTCCCACACAAATAATTCGAGCCGTTCTTCAAACGTAAAATATTTTTTCAAAGGCCCTCTAAAAAAATCAGCTCAATTCGATACTTACAAGTGGTCAATCCAATCATCTAACTTTTTATAATTCTAAAATCGGATTTGGGTGGAACTAGGAGATCATAATCGGGTGGCTCTAAATTTGGCCTCCAACTCCGGCATCCAAACTGGCTGTAGAGGTGTGAGGTCAATTCTTGGGGGTAGGCTAATTAGTTGGGAAATGAAAGTCTATGTGGGTAGTTTTATGGGCGCGTTCAGTGGTCCATCTCCTAGTTGCTTCCAACTACTTTTTGTGAGTGTTGCTTCCCTACGGTTGATCTTCAGTGGAGTAATGTCATTATGTTTGGATGTGGGGATACTCCATGTTGTCAAATAAAAAGTGCAAACTACGGGATAAAGTGGGTAAAAACGTGCAAACTATAGTTCATGTTTTGGGGATTTTGTTTTACCTTAGGTTAAAGGGTAAATTTTAGAAATTATCCCTCAAGTTGTATGAATTCTCACTTTCATCCATGTAGTACAAATTGTGTCAATTTTAACCCTTTAATTTACATTTCATCTCAATTTCATCCCTCTTGTTGATGGCGTCAATAAAACAAATAGAATGAAAGGGCAAAATTATAATTTATCCTCACAGAGAGACGAAACTGAAATTGTATGTAAACTAGAGGGACTATTTTTAAAATTTACATTTTACTTTTATGTTTGCAAATAAAAGTAAAAAAAAAGAAACAACGTATGCAATGTATTTGGCATCTCAATTAGTTTTTATGGGGGTAATCGAACTATGTGGAGAGAATTATATATATATACATGCTTTTACATATTACAAATATATTAGAAAATTAAAAAATCAACTCCTTTTTTTTTGGGGAACACGTTAGAAATGCATTAATAATAAGGATGTAGTACAACTATACTGTTGCCATTACAATAAAGATAACACGGTGGCGACAAGCGAAGACCAAAACTAGGGTCTAAGGAGCAGAACAAAGCGTACTAGTCTACAAAACAAAAAATGCACAGCATCTATGCTATCGCCAGAAAATAAAAGGCCAACATACAAGAGGCCTAGGGATGCTGATGACAAGCAACGGTCAACAGGGGCCTAAAGAACAGAACATAGCGTGGAAATTGTTTGTGATGTGCATGTAGCCAAAACAAGGATAAACAAAAGCTAAGGGCTTGTTTGATAATCTAAATTCAGCACTTAAAACTGAATCAATTAAGTAATAAATGATTCAGTAGTTTTGATAACCACATCTTACATTGCTTAACAAATTAAGTGCTACTCCCTCCATTCTTTTTTAAGTGTCCCGCTTCGAAACTCCAACTTATTAAGAAAATATCATCATTACACCTTTCACATCAACTTTTATCTCCACTTTTCCTACTTACCCTCTATGGAGCCATCATCATTATATTTTTACTCACTAACTTATTAAAATGGAATCTACTTTTAGGGGCAAAATGGAAAATGTATCAACTTTTACCCACTAATTTTACAAAATGGACACTTATTAAGGAACAACCCAAAATAGAATACTGGACTTTAAAAAGGGGACGGAGGGAGTGCTTAAAATATAAGCTAAAAATTTGAAAAAAAAATTAAGTAGCTTTGAGCTACTTAATTTTGGTTGAATTTTTGTGTACTTTCTTTCAACAACCATACCACCACCATTTTAGTCCACCGCCACACCCAATGGGGTCGGTGGGAGATATGGGAGGAGGGATGGAGAAGGTGAGGGGGTCTCAAAGGCAGTGGCGGAGGCATTGTATAAGCAGTGGGGGCGCGCAATGTCTAATAATACCAATTTTACCCAAATTACAAAGGTCATGACAATTTTGTATCCAAAATTATATACCTTCTTCCTCTTATAACACTTACATCCTTTTAATATCGTTGTCAAGTTTCAAAAAAAGTTTCTTTTACGCATTTGTTTTTCATAAAGACCCGTTATCTACATACATATTGTAGCAAATTTCATGTTCTAAGTTCATTTCTTTTATATTACGGTTATTTATTATGACAAAGTAGAAAATTTTAAGACAATGTTTATTAATAGTGTCCCACCGAGCTAAATTCTTAGCTACTCCACTTTCAAAAGGGGTGTAAGGGAGGGGTTGAGGGAATGATTTCAGTCCCTGCGATGAGGGGGGGGGGGGGGGGGGGAAAGAGGTGGTGCGAAGGGGGGATTTAGTCGACAAGGAATTTAATTGGGAAGACTCTGGGAAAGAGGTGGTGCGAAGGGGGGATTTAAGTCGACAAGGAATTTAATTGTTAAGGTTCCCAGTAGTAACGCACATAGTTCATTAAAATATACTACTCCATAATTAAAATAACTAAAATTTTATTTAGAATATACTCTAATTGTAAAAATAAAAATTATGGCCATAATTATGGTTGGACAAAGAAAAATTGACCGGTGCGCAAACAAAAAGCAGGAGCAAATATTCAGAGCAATACATCATAAATTGCATCTCCTGTAAATAAAACCAGGTCAAGTGAAATAACCATTCTTCCAGATACAATATTTCTTCATTGAATAGTTGTTCCGGACAGAATGAATAATAGGTAAAACTTGAAACCCTAAAATCCCTGAACTGTACTTGCGCAAAACAAGTTCATGAATAGGCTGTGTTTTTTTCTCGTTGTCTTTAGAGCAACTGTTTCAGGCGAAACTTTTAGAACTTTTGTAGTTTTCGGGCTTACCTTATGCAAAACCAAGACCCAAGCATATACTCCTACATGAAAATCCAAATATACACATCCAATTTTCGTACCATGTTAATAGCGGCAAGATTCGGGAGGCCTATTTTATTTTATTGCGTTGTTCCACAACTAGGGCCTTTTAAACAAGAAATTCTTTTACCCAATTTATAATGCGCTTTGGGTAATACGCTTAAATGGCACAATGATTGAGCAACCTAGTATATTTTGGAAGGCCGGCCTAAACCTCCAACATACAAACTTACCAATTTCCACGTATGCAAATACCAACTTCTCTCGTAAACCTTGAAAAGGAAGGTAGCTAAGTACAATCCAACTGAAATAAATCGTATTACATCAATACAATCCCAAGGACCTATGATGAGACAGAATCAGACATGCCTTTTTTTGCAATTTTCACTAGATAGATACCAATTTCCGAAATAAAACGTGGAGGGCAATGGCGCTTCCAGGAACTGAAAAACCACCAGGGAACAAAATTTGGAAAGGTACAAAATGTTATTTGGCACATTTGATGACTATCAAGCACAAGAACCACAGAAAAACCAATAAGAAGTGTACCTATGTTTATATTTACATATTATAACATCAATGACTTCTTGCATTGTACATTTGGACTCAGCTTCTGGGATTGCAGGGTGCAGTTTGCCAGCACCCAGATCTCTCCTCAATCCGAGCCATTCACATTATAGGGCTCGTTGAATAGAATGTCCAAATGAAAACTCAAATTAATTGTCTATCAAAAAAAAAAAAAAAAACTTGAATTAATTGAGCCCCCGCAACCACTTCATTTAAAACACTTTTACTTAGAAAAATAGACGATCTAACCATTTTTTGCAAAACTTGAAGTGTTTTGATCAAATGGTTACAGGTCCCTAGCCAACTTGAATTTTCATGTGGGCATACTATTTGACAAACCCAACCATATGAACAACTCAAATCATCGAGGAGGGATCCAAGTGTGTGCAAGCCACACCCCAAAATGATATACGAGGGAAATAAATGATGTCATATCCTAAATTAGAATCAATGTACCTATCTCTGCGGACCTCTTTCTTTCTCATTCTTCATCCGGAGTTTCGCATCCCTTAAGTTCCAGATCAGGTCATCAACTATAAGCAAAATAATTAGCCATTGATCTTTTGTCACGTCAACTGCTGTCGCCAAAACTACTACAATTGAATGATGCTCTCCCAGCAACTTGAGGCATTGACCACTTGACTGACGTTAGTTACAGCACATCTAACCATGAGATACACTTCATTATCTCAAACTTTTATCCATGGTTTGAGATGAACCTTTTCCATAGCAATGATATTGACCAAGCAACGAAATATCATCTGGCGATAACATCCAAGCACCATTGCTCAAGTAGTTACGTGCAACACGAACCCTGTAGTAGGAAATTCTTCAAACTCTTGAGCAAAATTCATGACATCTCAAAAACCATAAGCAATTTGGGAGGCGCAGGAATTCCATTTTGACATGAAAAGCACATACCTTTTCTGTTTCGTGTCGTCAATGCTCTCTGACAAACGGGAGGCTTCTAATCTTGAAATCTGGCCCAATGAAGAAAGGTATTCATAGAATGATGCATCACCTCTTGTGGCCAAGTATAACCTTGATGGAACTATGGACATAACAGAGGAAATACACGAGCCCAATTCACTGCATCACAGGCACAATGAAAATGCACCGATAGTTACTCATTAAGATGAAGAGAGGAGACTCAGTCAAATTTCCCTTTCCCTTCCAGAATAACTTGGAATAAAACACATTATTGAAGAAATACTTCTTTGTGCATCACATTTGTGGTTTCATCCCCCAAGAATTCTCCAACAGTTATTATCTATGAAGCACGGATACTCTATTTTGGCCTCTGTATCGCGTATCATATCCGTATCGGATACCAATACTCTCCGGATACGTATCCGATACGTTTTTTTTAAAGTATCCTACTTTTAGAATTATTTTTTGGTATCCCGATACGTTTCGGATACGCACGGATACGTGTTGGATACGCTCATATACGATTTGGATACGCGCGAGGGTAAATATGTTATTACTTAAAATATATGGGTTAAAATAATTGCAGTTAGAACTATATTTTCTTTTTCCCCCACCAATCGACACTAGAAACACACGGACGATATCCTCTCTTTCGTCTCTTATCTCTCTCGACAACCTTGGAACTCTCTCTCTCTTTCTCTTTCTTTCTTTCTCTCTCTCTCTCTCTCGTTGTGTGTGTGTATATATATAACTATATAGACAGTTATATATATAGCAGATGTAAATATATCTCTCTCGGCATGTGAAATGGTGAACTTGTGTAATGGAAAACTTTAATCATGAATGAAATTTTAGGAATTAAATTTTTTATATATAATATATTTTTTATTTACTTTTATAGTCAACGTATCTCCCAACGTATCGTATCCTTCTTTTTGGAAAAATCACGTATCCGCGTATCCGTATCGTATCGTGTCCGTATCCCATATCCGTATCCGTATCCATATCCGTGCTTCTTACGTTATTATGATTCTGTCTCATCATAGGTGCTTGCCTGCTTGGGATTGTATTGATGAGACATTTGCACCTATGAAGAATTCTCCAGCAATTATTATGATTACTAGTAGTGTCGGCGGTGGTGTTATTTTCCTTCTTATTATTATCATTATTAGAATTAGGTACTTTTTGTTGTTGCCATTTACCAGAATTTCCGGTTGCCTCTTTTGTTCCATGCATAGCCTGTACTTGCATCCACAAGTTCAGGAGAGCAATTTTGTTCACCCTCGCGAGGGTATGCTCATTCCGTGTTTCAGTAACATAATCAGAACTGTTCATGTTGTCTAAATTCATTTGTTAGGAGACTATGCAAAAATTCATCTTATTAGGAGATTAGAAAGCATTTGATCTAAATGTTCAATTTTTCATCCAAGAATTATAAAGAAAATAATTAAACTCCAAGACGAGCACTTATCTATATTCGATTGAGCTGATTTTGTCAGGGTATCCTGAAAATGAATCTGGAAAAACTGAACGGTTCCGATTATCCCATACTTAAATGTTGTGACGAAAATCAAAGCAATTATTCTGTGTCTACTTCACAAATCTATAGGCACAAATATAAATTCAATGCCACAGAAAAGAAATCACTATTTCTCAACTTTGATAAGAGCAATTTGAGAAGGTACTGCAAGATAGATTGACTTGCATTCATTGTAGATTCCTTTAACTTCGTGAATTTTGAACATGCCATTAATTCAGTTCAGTCTTTCCCCATGCAAAACTATATTCACTAAATTAAGATCTCCATTGAAGATAAGTACCCTACCAAAAGAAGGGCAGAAAACCTTCACCGAAATGGTGCAATTAACTCCTCCTTTAATATTGAAGGACAACAAAAAATTTGATAGGTTAATCAAATCCATTGTAATTTGGATGATGAGTGTAACGGTGTAAGCATTAACACGCTACTAGTAACAAGTTTCGTTTTTGAAAGAGATTGTATTAACAAGATGAGGACCACGATCTTATACCTTTGTACGAAACTGACACTTTCCACTGACCCCATCTGTGAGTTCTCAATTCCCATATCCTGACTGACCAACTTCGCCAAAGCCGTCGTATTACTTGAAGATGCTAGCATCTCTGATGCCAAATCCATTTTATTCACAAAACCATTACATGAACCTATAGCAGCAATCTCTTTTGAGTAGAAGCAAATCCCATGTTGTGCAATTGTGGATGTTATCCACAGTTGATCATCATACCAGCTGAATGAATGTGTTTTCTCATGAGGAACCATTGATGGTTCCAATGAGTCCTGAAAAAATACACTAGCCCACAATCAAATGCACGAGGTGTGAAAAAAAGAAGAGAGAATTAAATGTTGATGTAGAGACAAAATAAGAGAACAGGCTTACACATATTAGTTGATGGCAGTCACCAAGTAACTTATCCGATTCTGATATTAAATTACACATTCCATAAGCAAGTTTCAGGACTTGGGAAGCGTTTTTCTCTTCAAGGGTGACATACTGTCTTAGATCTGTATCAGAACCACGAATTCTTCTCCATGTATCTTGAACAGAATCCATTAATACCCAGGAGCTGGGCTTTGCCTTGGATTTGGCATGCCTACTGAAGTCCATACGGCTACACTCGTCCATCACTGGATACCCTCTCGGAACAGCTCCCACATGCTCATTGTTAGTGTCCCCCACCTCCTCTTCATGGGCTAACTCCAGATAACTATTAAAATTTTCTACCATTTCCCGGTTATTGTGTAACCCTGAAACATATTGGTTATGGTTATTTGTCTCAACTGCATGCATGTTTAGCATTGAATCATTGAACATGGAAACTTCTTCCATTACATCAGCATCATGACGAGAATAGCCTGTCCTGTTAAACAATGATGTCCCACCATCAACCTCAGTCTCAGGCACAAAAGATGATTCGGGCACACATGATACATCAACTGATTTCTGTGTTCCATCAATCTGAGTATATATTGAACTTTCCGAACAGAGAGAAAAAATTCCCTCCAACTTCTTCACTTCAGAATTAAGAAGCTGCACAGGTGTTGGGCCAAAGCACATTCCAGTTGCTAGACAACAAGAGGGGGATTTGCTATCTACTTCAAGTAACATTCCACTGTTTGTATCCTCATAGAGTTTATCCCTGACTACGGGAAATTTGTCATTCAAGTCCTTGCTTCCAGAATCCGAAGACGACACTGTTTCAATTTTTCTTCTAGAAATTCGCCGGGTGAATGCAACTGGTGACCCTGAGGAACTTGAAAATTCACAAGCAGTAGTAAATTGAGTCTCTAATTCATTCCCGTCCTGAAGAGGACAGTGCCTTCTTAAAATTGCTTCTTTCTTGGCCTCAATACCATCAGTGTCACATTTTTTCCGCCTCTTCAATCGTTTCTGCTTTGCTTTTTTGTTTGGGTCTCCCTCCACAATTACCTCCACTAATTTTGAACTTTCTTCCATCATCAATAATGAATTAGTAATCTCCTTCTCCACAATTTCAGACAATTGAGAAGGATAACACCAGGGGATTATCTTCGGCAATATGCGATGCCCGGCGTCAAGATCGAAGAGTAGTGGACCATATTTTCTTTGCTCTTCACTACCTGGGAAAATTAAAACCTGAAATTTACTGTGTTCTCTTTCATTTTTTTCTTTATGAAAAGAAAAGGACTTAAACCTGAGATTTACTGTGTCCGTACTCCATAGATACTAGATAGTACAATCAAAAGTAAATTGAACATGAGAACAAATTTGCAAGAAAACGACTTAATTTGACTAGAAGCCCTGTTGCATTCCTATTCACTAGGCAATCATTTGAACACCATCTAAATTCAACGTCCCAAACAAAATTTGTTGGGTTTACAAAAAAAAAAAAAATGGGGTTGCCCAATGGTGGGGGGTGCCCAAACCAGGGCTTGTGGGGCTTACCCTCAGGCCGGCACTATATTTACTTAGTGACGGCTGGGCCCCCTACCATAAAAAAGAAAGTGAATCCCAAGTAGGTCAGAATCAAGGTTTTGCTAATTTTCCATTAAGAGAAAAACAATGGCGACCTTCCAGATTAGGGATTGTTTTGTGCAGTGGCAGTGTGGTTTAAGCAAAATATTCAGTGTCAACTTTGTTGACGTTACAAATAGCTAAGTAGGTATAAACAGCTTTTCGAGGTTTATCTAAATTACACAGTAGGGGTTTCATTACTTTTTGAAAGAGAAAGGATGGAGTAATGTAATAAAATATGAATAAAAAATGAATGATTGGAGTAACATTGTTAGCTTAGGAATCATATCTACCATGTTAGGTACATAAACATTGCAAGAAAAGCAAAGTCTTCTTACTGTATATTCTGAGAAAGTGACAGCATAAAGATAAGGTAATTTTTCTTGAAAGTAATAGTTGACTAAGAATGAAGACGGGCCAAGGATCTTCCTCTCAACAGTGCTTCTCGAGGCTCCACTCTCCAGCAACGCAATTTTAATCAATAGTGAAAGAAAGTGCTAGATAATTTCTTTTGGATTTCTCATGGACAAAAAAAATGCACTTTTGCAGCTATATAAAATGCACTTTGATGGCGATATAAACTGAAACTAAAGAACTAATTCTGTAAATCTGCCCTACATTCCTTCACTGAGTAAAATTGTTCTTGAAATTGAACTACTTTCCCACGCAAATAATAGTGGAGGGAAAACAAAAGTACTTGTTCAATGTCCTTTGTTTCCATTGACTGAAAATTCTTTACTTCGCAATGATTGACTGAAGTTGTGTTGGCTAAGGACTACTGTCCTCAATCCTTGTGACGCGTAGTTCATTCTCAACCGTACCAAACATCGAGCTAATGAACAAGACAAGCCCAGTTCAATGGTTCAACCTTCGGGTGATCCAGTTTAAAGTAGCTAAATACACTATCCTGGTTATTTTTGTTTGTAGCTAAATCTAAGTACCTTGCTTTCGCAAATAAAAATCCAAGAATCTTTATCAAATTGATGTGGGAAAACTTACACAGAGAAAACATAGAACACTAAATGCCCAGGTTTGAGCCTTGTAAGGCCTGTTTCTCCCCCTTTTCCCAATGATCAGGCAAACAGCCTCATGATTTACAGATGTCATTGAGCCAAACTAGTTGAGTCTCCGTTTACCCAGCTGCAAGCTAAAATGGCAGCTCTTGTCCAGCTCTGATACCAGTTTTGGGATGTATCACTTATTGGCAATGTTGGACAAACTGCTGATTATCTCAGACATGAAAGCTTTTATCCTATTTTCGATGCTTCTGGTTTTGCACTTCGACTCAAAGTGGTAAAAATTGTAAAAGATTAGCTTATTTTTTGTAAATTTGGTTTGGTGATCGATCACCCAGTCTTTTTCCAAAAGTAGTTCACACTCATTCTTGAATATTTAGTAACATGTTAAACGAAAAAGAAGTATAGCATAAGCAAAAAGACATATATTCAAGATGGATAAATATTCTAGTACTCCATACGAAAGTCATTCAATCGGTACCCCTTGTATTTGTACTCATTAATTGCTAAAATTGGCAAAAAGAGTAACCTGTCACCACTGTTGTGAACAAGCCACATTCACAATCATTATAAGAGCATTCGACATCAATACAACGTGTCCAGGTGACTGACCTTTTTGCTCTCTCCAACCCTGGCACCAGAACTGGAGATGCATAAGGGTTTTACGAATATCTCCCCGACAACATCCAATAAATCGCTCCACTAAGCACGGTTGGATTTGTGCTTTTTCTGCAGTACAAACCTACAGAGCAATTACAAAAGATGTAAACACATCTCCGAGATGGGGAACTGGGTAAAACGGCAATATAAAAGTAGTTATACCATATGCACGTGCCAAAGGAGCTCCTTCATTGATGGTATAGCAAAACACAACTCAAGCCTGTCCAAATTATTGGGCAGGACAGGACTGTGATCTGAAATATATCAACAACAATGTTTATCAAATCTTGGTACACAAGCTTGATTTGGAAAAGAACTACTTCAACCAATTAGAAGCCTTACTGTTGCTAGTCAATATAATTGGTCGCTTTGCTGTTTCTGCAAGTTTTTGTATAGTGGCAATAAGACCATGATCTTCAGAAAGAAGAGCATCAACGTCTTCAAAAAGTATCAAGGGTTTACTTGCAGTTTGTTCAATAGAAGTTCCATATGCCCTGCTGACAAATTTCTCTGGTGTTCTGGTCTTATTTTGTGAGTCTTCTTCCTCATCCGATAAGGGCATTAGTTCAAAAACTTCACTGTCAGACCCTTGTACTGTTGTGCTGTAAGGAAAGACTGGGAAGGATTTCGGTATAAGCTTGCTCTCTGTACCCACGGGAGTTTTCAGTATACTGGAAGATACAGAACCGGTGGTAAATTGGATAAATGACCAAAATCAATGAAAAGAAAATGGAAATAAAAGAAGACAATAGACTGGGGCAAGTAACTTCACAATTGCCACATTTCAAATGTATTGTGGTTTCTCTGGCACTTTGCTTGGTTACATGTTCGAATACTGAAAAGCAGGTAAATTCGTCGCTGGAAAAAATATATCTACAATCTTGAATCATGCACATTGAAAAGCTTGTTCCGTAAACATTTATGACCCGGTGACTCACAAATCACAAGTTACTGTTCTAAGACACCAACTGATCTCATAGAGCATCATCGAACTTGTAAAAATATCTAACAAATTTTTATTTAAGAAGCATCAAACAAAGGCCACGGACTACTAGACAAGCAAGCAACAGTCCTAGTCCAGTAGAAATTGTTCATTGTAGTTGAGGGTCCCAATCTATTATTACCAAAATCAATCTGCTTTTAGAAAATATGGTTTTTAGTGTTTTAGGAGCCAATAATTTTTTATCATTAACTTTTGATGGGCATCGACAATTGTTGAGGATCACCCTTGTCCCAAATGCTCTAACTGTTAGGGAAGGAGCTATACAATGCATCTGAAGCTCTCCAACATCGGCCATAATACACTCCATTACAAACATCAATACATGGAGCAAAGAACAATGAAAACATGGAACAAATGCAAACGAGGCTTGAATCGAATACCACCCTAAACCTAAGTGATGATATCATGCTAGATCATCACTTGTACCGCAAGATTCAGCTGTTAGGATACAGTACAGACAAGGGATATCATAATCCAATTCCAATGTGTTATTTAGGTCCTATTCTATTATTACAAAAATATACATTACATCAAAACTAATATTAGTTCCCCAAAACTCTTATTTAAGGTGTTGGCATGTTGGAGTAATTATTCTAAAGTCTATGAGCACTTATTTAATCTCCCCCAAGAAGCACTATGTTTGACTCATGTCATCATAGACACATTAAGGTAAGCTTCGAACACATGGGCCATGCCTATATGGTTTGCATGTGTTACTATATTTTTAGGTCACACAGTGGGGAGATGTTAGGAGGTCATACAACAAATTTTTAAAATTTGGAATTTGTAAAATCATCATAGATGCTTAATTCATGAGTACTTCATTGAGTAATTCCTTTTAAATGTTCATGACATCAATATGATGTGCTTTCTGTCCAATAAAAGTCATTTATTCACTAATATGACAGTAATAAATTATACATCTAACTTATACTCCTTCCGTTCCAAAAAGATTGTCAGTCCGCAAAATTTTGAACTTCAAAAGAATGCAATTTTGTAATAGGAAATCAAAATTGGTTTTCATAAATTAAAAGAACTCATTGATGTCTAGTAACCTGCAGGAAAAAGGTTTAGTTTTTGTCAACAAAAATGCATTACTTTTAACTTCTTGATTTGCGAACCAGACAATCTTTTGTGAACGGAAGTAGAATCCATTATCATATTAAACATTTCTTCAGCATGTCTACATCCTAATTTTTGAAAAACTAACGTGTCTGCACGCCCACATTCCATGTCTATATCCGTATTTATTAGAATCACCCATTCATAGTTGCTAAGGATGAGAGGTGCAAAGATTTGTTGGGGCCTAGGCGAGAGGAGCAAGGCAAGGAGCGCGTTTTTTTGAAGCGAGGCGCACCTAGGCGAAAAAAATAGGAAAAATACCATACACCAATACTATATAGCCTAATACACATAAAAAAACATAAACAGTGTACTATTTCTGAAAACATTAAGAAAAAGCTTTTTCGTTTTTATATGCAGTATAATTATATGTACACACTAACAGACACACACAAATTACATATTTTTTGAAAACATTATAAAAAAAGCATTTTCATTTTCAAATACAAATCGACTGATGATCCAGAAAGAAGAGATGAGAGGACAGAGAAGATCAATTGATGATCGAGATGATACATGTTCTATTTTCGTTTCTGGTGATTGAGAGAGGAGAGATTTAGGATCGACTGAAGTCAAGGTTGAAGGAGTGAAAGTAATACATTTAACCTAGCTTTGATCTTGTGGCTGTGATTAAAATTGAAAGAGGCGCGCCTTTTCTCGCCTTGGCTGCGCTTCATTGAAGGCGCCTTGCATGGGCTCAGTCAAGGGGCTAACCCTGTGCCTAAGCGTGCCTTCTTTGACAACTATGCTCCCACTCAATGAGTTTAGTATATAACAGTTTGGAATTAACTCCGTCTGGCTTTATTTAACTCTCAAGTGGCTAAAATTCTTACCCTTTTTAATTTTCATTTTTGTTCCCTCCTCGTATTCATTGAAGGTAACCAACCATTCATGAGGATCATTGTAAAAATGACAAGCACAACCAAATCGCAAATCAAGATGAATAATGTTAAAAAATAGTTGTAACTCTAACTTGACCAATACATCTAACAGGAAAATCTTACAACGCGCTTTCTATTTTGTGCCATGCCCACTTATGACTAAACCCTTTCAAGGTAAACACTAAAACCTCTCACCCAAGTATGGGCTGACGAATGCTTAGGTCTCCCTTTTAGGATTGAACAGTTTTTGGACCACACCAAATACTCTAATAAAAATCTGTGTTGGCATCAAAATCCTACGAAGCATGAATGACGCAGCGGAATTAACAAAAGATTAGTTGCGTACTAATCTAAACGAATGACAAACTCGAGTCCACGAGAGAAAGAGACATAGTCTGAATATTATTGATCAAAAGCTGCATAAACATTAGGTTACAAACCCTTTTATAGGCCTGAAACCCTAGAAATTACTAGCTAAACAAAGGAATTAGGCCGAAAAACACCATGGCTCACGACGTAGGGTGGTGAGTCTTGAACGCAGCATGAAAGTAAGTCAGCCCACCAAGTTTGGGCCCGATCCGAGCTCGTCCGAAATTTGCCAAATCGGGTAATTTGCAATTAAGCAACATTTAGGCTTCCAAGGCTTCGATTGGTCCAATTGATCATGAAATTGGGCCTCCACATGTTCTACATCAATGAACATGACTAACGAGGTGTCGTGGCTATTAGTCATATGGGACACGATAATCTCAAATATCGTTTGCAAAGTGTGGTGCTTCCTACTTTCTTTTAATCCAAACAGCTACCCAGACATGTAATAATGTAATAGAAATTAGGGTATTTGTGTCATTTTAGCAGTCATCTAGTGGTAGGAGGGTCTTGAGTCTATACATAGGTGCAAAGGTCTCATTTGGTAGTTTTTTGATATGTTGAAGAAAGAATATTTGAGAGCTTTGCTCCTTGTATCCCATTTTGGGATTTTCTCACTCTTAATCAATCTCACCTTGATTCGGTTGCATTATGTAAATATTAAAAGCTGTTTTCACTACAATAATAAACAAAGGGATTTAAATGAGAAACGACACAAAACTCCCTGCTTAAACCCCTCACTGATATGTTCCCTACAACCATCAAACAATCAAAGAGTACCCATCTAGCGCTTGAACTCCATTGGAGGCCAACCCCGACCTGCATTGATCTGTTTAGTATTAATTTTCAGTAGTTTTGATTAGATGTGGATGTAATAAACATGTAGATATCCAGACCAAAATAACTATCTACATATAAGTACATTAAAAAAATTTATTGCCATATCACCTCATGTATGTTTCAACATGCTCCATGTCCATACTGTGTTCGTGTTGTGCTTCTAAGGAGAAGGCCATTAAACCTCCGTCCAAGCATTTCTGGATGCTAACCTCCATGCCATCATCAATATTTGGATTGTATTTGCTCCTAAGGTTACTTACTTGCATGAAATTTGTTAGGATGGCCAATATTGTTTAAAGACAGCTAACTTTAACAACAAAACAAACTTCAAATTAGGAATAGTTGAAGGTGAGGAAAAAAGGCCGCAGGAACATGTAACTACAGCTCCAAAACAACAGTTTGCTTGGAAAGTGCAACAACTTTTATGTGGCAGCAAAGAGCAATGAATTTAACCTACCGTTGAACTGAATGTGATTCTACGCCACCCTCAAATCTTTGCATCACAAGAGCTCTTGTTCGCCAATCTGATGCGCTGACCTAGAAGACAGCAGACCATATGTGTCAGCTTTGCAATGCCTTAATTTGTCCTAAAGTACAGACTTCCAAAATTTAGCGATGATGAGATAACATCTAATGGATAAGATTTTCCACATTTTAAATTTACTTGGGGGACAGTAAACTGTAATGCATTGAATGTTGAAGTTGCACATCCATAAGTTCCTCCGTTGGTTTGACTGACATAAGGCCATCACACTTATATTGCATGGGGAATGGGCTGTTAATTCAAAGAATACAACATGCAAATGGTCCAAACCAAGGATATCACCACTCTATTAGTACCTCAATGACATGAAAACCTTGCTCTTTCGCACAAGCATAAATAGCTGCAGACTTCCCACTCTGCAATTAAGGAGGCATCCATTTTATCCAGCATGATCAACATTGCACTTGTATTTAACAAATAGAATTGGTTGCATGGGAAAAACAGAACCGACAAAAGAAGTTCTAGGAAAGAAACCGACGAAAGAAGTTCTAAAGAATCTAAACAACACCAAGAAACATACCATGGATGATTAGATATGCTTTTCTTCACATTATATGTATGTATGCATGCATAATGAAGGTAATGAAGGATAGCACAAGCAATGGCATTGCCCTTCACGTGTAGTGGGAAGGGGCACCTAGCGCGAAAGCTGTTGCTTGTTGGGGTAGGGTTTTCTATTTTATTGACGAATGTGAGATGCTGTTAGGTATCAAAAGTCCAACAACAACAACCTATTCCCAAAGTAACTCTTCCCCCCCATGTACATGACAAAATCTTATTTCACACGTCCATTAATTTTCTCACTGTCAAGTTTGCGAAAACCATACAGATCCCTATGAATTGTTTCCAAATACACATTTTGTAATATGGATTGCATCCAAGATCTATATTTCCTTCACAGACGCATTTGACAGTGGAACAGAAAATTTCCAACTATCCTTCTAAACAGAAAGGATATTGCTTTAGCAGCAACCAGCATGCACAACCGACAAGGCTATGGGTTCAAAATCCTGTGACTCAGTTGCACCGCCATTCTACAAATTCAGATCAATAAAAGAAGCATTAAGGCTTTTCTCGAAAGGTCCCAATGACAAAAAAAAAAAAGGGTCGCAAGGCCAAGACATCATTTTTCAAAAGATGCAACATCTAGCATTGAAATTATCAGAAATACCATCCGGAAATGGATCCTTGTTTACCCCTGTAACTGTTAAAGCCACTGACACTTCCCATTAGTGAACTACAAGTCATTGTCTATTCTCTTTTGAAATCCTTTCCAAATGCAAGCCATCAACCAACCATATGATTGCAAGACTCTGAAAAGCAGGCCTCATAAATTGCGCTAGCCCCACCATTATCTCATCATCACTCCACCTCTTACCACAATCAAAAGACCAATGTGGTAACATCTCCAATAATTATCCATTCCAGTCATTCTCTGTCCTCTTTTGAAATCCTAGCTAATGCAAGCCATCAAACCAAAGCGTTTAATAACAGAATGTAGAGTGTCTTGTTAAAAACTGAGCTACTTGGCCTTAATATTCTCATCACCCCCAAACTCTTGTCCCATACAAGACTAACGAATTCATATCTCTAATCAGGAATCTAATCTGGGGATCTACAGTCCAATCACTCACTTTCCTTTAAAATCCTTGCAAACAGCAAGCCATTAAAGTAAAGCCTCTTATTCAGGACAAAGTAGATAAAAAGTTATGATAATCAAACAACAAATTAGAAAGGGTGACACTAACGTGCAAACATATATTGCATTTCATTATTTCTGACTTAAAATTGTGGGTGCGTGTCAGCAGGGAAGCATACATACGCACAAAAGAAAACGAAACTAGATGTATACCCCAACAGGACCGGTAACTAAGAGAACATTCTTCAGGCTACCATCCTCATCTCTATTATCGGAATCGCAGTCACTTTGATAGCCGTTATAATCATCATCATGCACAATAAAGTTTTTGCCAACACTAAGATCTTTGCTGGATCGAAAACCTCGGTCATGCCAAAGTCGTAGCCACTCACTTAAGAAATTCACTGATTCTCGATTACCACATACCTGCATAACCACATAACACAACACATACATAATAATATTGGTTGAATGGACAAACGTCAAGAAACATGGTTAACACTAATAGAATGTAGCATGCTGACAAAAGGTCAGTTCTTGCTAAGAGATCTGGGTTGTTCTAGCATCATATCTTAGAATAAGGGGCTTGAATGGTCGAAAACAAAAGGTTGTTGAAGATACGATTCAATGTTGAACGTACATACGGTGTTTTGTTTGTGAGAGACATAAAGGCAACATCCGTAGTTTATTTGTACGTCAGTAGTAGATTGTTCATTGGCAGTATTGCAGAGAAGAGTTAAACTGGATGACACTTCTTGATAATGTATGGATGTTTGTGGATAGATAGGTAGGAGATTCCTTGGAGATCTCCCTATGTATTTGTGGTAGTATATTTGGAGCGTCCCTGAGGGTCTGCATGGAATCCATTTGGAGTTATATGAAACTATGAAGGGAAGGACTGAGCACCCTTGTCTGCTCTACACGACACATTGTGGGTCACGGGTCCACAGATATGTGCCCTGTGGCGACGCTCCACTAAGGGAGCTCCACCATGAAAGGTCATTTATATGAAGTATATTTGGAGCTCCAAGCAACCCATGACTCCACCAAATCTCTTGAGAATTCTCAACAGAAAGATGTGAGTAAAGCCAGGGCCCTAAATATTAACAGTTGGGCGGCCCTCGACAGACGCGATGAAATGCCCCATCACCAAGACAAGACTCTCTAAACATCAAAACTAGGAGAAAGACCCTAGTTGCATGAGGCAGGGACAGGGGCAAAGGCTGGGGATAGAAACTCCTCGTTCGGAAGTGTCGAAGCGAGCGTTAGGAATGATTATACAAACAACTATGTAGTCCTAGTAAATGTTATGATTCGTAATTCCTGTCAACTGAAAATATCTTTTTAGCGAATATAAGTAGATATCTTTCTACTAAGTACTTGAGCAAATTTGAGTTAATATTTTTCTAGCATCTTGTCATTAGTTCATATTTATATTGTCTCTTGGTATTATTAACTTCTGTTCTTTGGGGGAATTATATGCCGAGGAGGTTCTATCTTGGTTAGGAGTGGGTTCCTTTCTCAATGGGAGTGAGGTTTCTATGGAGGATTCGCCACCCCAATAGGAGGTTCTGCAACTACGGGAAAGACAGCAGAATAGAGCAGATATTATGCAGACACGCAGTCACTTGAGACATGAGTGAATGCTCCGAGGGGGCATTAATGTGGGTATCTTAAAGGCCCTCACCACGGGGCACGTACCAGTGGGCCCGTGCTCAAAAGTGTAGAGTAGACAATGGGGTGCAGTGCTTCCTCACCATATCACTCCAAACAAGTAAACTCTTTTGGCTCATGTCACTTGATCTCCAAATGCAAGGAAGCCCTCCATGGAGCCTCCAATTATGCTAGTGCAAACACTTAAAGAGATCCCCAAGGCATCTCCTGCCTGCCTACCCAATCCGATAAGACTCCATTGAGCCTAGCGACTCCACAACATTGTAGGTCAAGAACAGGGCTTAGCTACCTTGCTCTGGGCCAAAGGAGGCATGCAATATGGAGGATAGAGCAAATGGGTTGTCAAGGCTTGCCCTAAGGAGCTTCACCTTAACCGGGGTGCGCAACCAAGACGTTTGACAACTCGGAGCACATATCATACCTACCCTGACAGATGCATAATAAGACTTCCCACAAGACTTGCAAACTCATGTCTAGCCCTAGGACTGGCAGATGAGGTTCTATCACCTCCAAACCCCAGAACCAGTAAGGAGGGGCCACATGTACTCGGGTGAGCAGAACCCACCTCAAAGCGTCCTATGTATAGGGAGGTCCAAGCAGAGAAAGACAACGCCATTTCATTCACCCAAACATCTCTCTCTCTCTCTCTCTCTCTCTCTCTCTCTCTCAAAGGCCCCCAAGTCCTTTCCTCCTCCACCTTCAAAGGCCTCGAGCAATTGTACCGCCCGTTCTCATATACCCAGAAGTCCTTTCAAGTAACCTTCCAACACTAATAAGTAATATCCATGGACCACAATGTTCAAACACGGAGTCATTCCTTGTCCCATCTTCTCTCGAATGTTCTTGGGTGCTTTTTGATCCAGTTATTGATTGCAATATACCAAAGAGTTAAGGATGGAATTTACAGTAGATTGTACCGCCCGTTCTCATATACCCAGAAGTCTTTTCAAGTAACCTTCCAACACTAATAAGTAATATCCATGGACCACAATGTTCAAACACGGAGTCATTCCTTGTCCCATCTTCTCTCGAATGTTCTTGGGTGCTTTTTGATCCAGTTATTGATTGCAATATACCAAAGAGTTAAGGATGGAATTTACAGTAGCTAAAGAACGGGTTGAAGTACGAAGGGTGTCCTAACTAGTATTCTAGAAATGAGAGCGTCGCAAATTGCATCGAATCTTTTAGATTGAAGCATTTTCCTTTGAAGCAGGTTAAGACACATTTGGTGCATCAATAAGGATTCACCATCCTTTTCTAGGATTGATAGGTTCCTATTTTCTGTAAGTTGGAGCAATTTTCGTACACAGCACAGATGTAGGACATCTTTGGATAGTCAGAATATGCTACATATCCATGGTTTATTAGTAGAAAACAACACAAAAATTAGGAGTTCGAATTTAAAACCCCAAGAATAAGGATCTTGGATTTTAAGTGACAAACAAAAATAAAACTAATCTTCAAACTAGTGCGTCGCTGAACTTTTCCTAAAACCATTATTCAAGTGCCTGAGCAGTGGTCAATTTATTTGCTTTGGTGTAAAATCAATGGCTAGGCACCAGAGAGCAACCTAGAAGTGAGGGTTTATAATGTCTTAACTGTTGGAGTGCCTAAGCAGAGGCCAATTTATTGGCTTTGGTGTCAAATCAAAGGCTAGAAACCAAAGGGCAGACAAGAAGTTAAGAGCTTATAAGTGAGTGCCTGGGCAGCAACCAAGAAATTGGCTTCAGTGTAAAATCAAAGGCTAGATACCAAAGGGAAGGGAAAGAAGTTAGCATTTATACAGTCTAAACATAGATCAGTTTGGGGCTGAATTTTAGATTGTTTCAGGGAGTGCATAGTATTTTCTTTATTCGAGAATGCCAAGGAGCGCATAGTAATGAAAGAACAATTCATATCCCTTGTGTTGTAAGTTTTGGTTGACATGGCAGCCTTGATAAAAGGGTTTATTTGGCTGGCCAAGGTTTGATTTTAGTGTTGAAAACAATACCCTTCAACGTCCGGTCTGAGTACAGAGAGCAGGAAAATCGCTGGAACGAAATAAATAAAGGAAGAAGGAAATATATATATATAAAGTAGGAGTCTACGAATATTAACTAGGATCCTTAAGCTCATTTTTGTACAAATGCCTAACAGGAGACTTTCAAGTTGTCAGAAAAATTAATTTCAGGATACCTCAAGGGCTCACCTCAATGGCCTTCTGAGGCAGGTATTTATTTGTCCATAGGCTATTCACCGGGTGATTGCCACAAACGTCATCGTATGTCTTTATCCTGTGTAGGCAACAGCAGAATGGAAAGCAAATGGTCAATCACATGCAATGTTGTGCACGGATATAAACATGCAAGATCATAGACAGTACGAGGTCAAGTTCAAGATAAAAAAAAAAAACATTAAGCAAATAATTAAAAGTCGATAATTTGAGGAAGAGTTATCTTGACTCTTGAGCAGCATAAAATTGTGTTTATAAATGTTATGTTCTGCTATTAAACAACCGATGTCCTATCTTCACACAATCACCAACATCTAGATTCAAAATTCTGCAAATAACAACTATAATATTTTCCATATGCTTATTCTCTCAGCCTATCAATATAAGGATCTTGCATATCCAACTCCAAACCAATTGGCTAAGGGTGGAGAGGCCGCCAAGGCTCATATACTAGTTTTGGAGGAGATAATTAAACAGTGTGGGACAAATCTCAACACTCCCCCGCACGTGCGACCCTTGACTCGCACGTGAAGAGGTAAACAAAGGATCCATAACACTTGGATCAGAACAAACAACGGTGCACTAATGGCACAAACAAGGGGGAACAAATTCTCCGACACCCTAGCTCTGATACCATGTTCGATTTAGAGGTAACGTAACTGGAGAGGAGAAATCCCATTAGGGTTGATTTCATTCAAACGTAAAATATATATACAAGATGTACAATAATTGCTCTACGGTCCTAGATTCTTAAACTAATTACATGATAAGACACATAATTATACTAGATACAAATAGACCCATAATCTAACATTTTCAAAACTCATATATGAGCCCGGGCGGCCTCTTGGCTCCTTCCCAACTAATTTTCATTTGGATTGTTCAACAAGGTAGTTGAGCTAGGCCTTGGAGGTATTTGAACAAGATTCTCTAGATTGAGTTTCTACTTCGTTTATGTAACAAACGCATTGTGTTGCATTGCTGCATTTCAATTCCAACATTCTAGATCTTTTGCTTACCTCTCCACGCGCAAGGGAGTGTTAGAGCTTGACCCACATCGATCCTTCATTACATCACTAGTTGAACTTGGGTGGCCCCTCCCATCATTGCCGGTTAGTTTTAACTTATAAGCTGGATGCACAAACACAGAAGTAGACCGTTTCTAGGATAGCATAAAGGACCCCTTCGTGGGTTTTACTTCAATTTCATGTAGTTGAAAGTCATATGAAACTTATCCCCAGTCTATGACACGTGCTCAGCAGACTATAATCAAGCAGAATGGATTGCAGCAGGATATTTCGCGATTAGAGGGTGGCAGAATGGTTTCTCAAATAGATTTATGAAGTGATCACTACTGTTCAAGTTCCGTTACTAGAATAAACCTCCAAAGGACATAAAGCAAACAGTATGATTTACATACGCACAAAACAGATCATTTCAAAAGTCCGCCCAAGCCAAACAAAAAATGACTTTGGATAAATATATGTGAAGTTGATTTAGAACAAGTTTGTCTAATGGGCGCATCTCCAGTTGCATGATTTTAATAGGAGAGAGACTAGGAAACATAGATAGGATGTACTTAATGTGAATGTATCTTATTGGAATCCTCTTATCGTAATCCTATCATATCGTGATCGGATCTTGTAATAGTGTGAATCCGTGATCGTATCTTGTAATATTTTCCATTTTAGGTGATGATTCTCTCAAGGTTTTCTCTGTTTAAACATGCATTGGCCTTGTACTCTGTACAGACTTGAATATATAATTCATTCAGTTTCTTCTTTGCTTCTCTGAAAAGTAACACTTAAAAGCATAGATAATG
This sequence comes from Rhododendron molle, assembly GCA_025413875.1. NCBI lineage: Eukaryota > Viridiplantae > Streptophyta > Magnoliopsida > Ericales > Ericaceae > Rhododendron > Rhododendron molle. The sequence continues at coordinate 29,771,307 of CM046393.1, read as the reverse complement.
GATGTTTAGGTAAAATCCTCGGTGGGACTTTATTTAACATGAGGTTCCATTTTCCCCATTTAAAGTGCAAAGCAGAATGTCAAATTTCACCTCGCTGAGATAAAGAACATATTGCAGGATAGTCCAAATGGATGTGCCATGATACAGCTGAACTAGATCAGTATCTACCAAATGAACCTAATATATTACTCCAAACCATATCCTATCAAAGCCAAATCAGGTTGCATACATCTTGCCTCCCCAAACCCTGCATCAGTGGAGCCTCATGCACATCATCATTCGAAAACCACGCATAGCTCCACTAGTGATGCTAGACTCCGCAGAAAATGGTGTCAAGGGAAAGTATGGGAAATCCATTTAATCCAAACTTTTCCGAAAGATAGTTTCTGCTTTTAAGATTTATTACCATGCAATGTTCCTTTAGCCATAGTAAACCAAACCAAATGAACCTCTTAGGAATATACATTTCAAACCTTGCAAGGCAACGGTAAAATACCTTGAACAACATCACAGCGATCATGTCAATTTCAAAATGAAACTTTTCTGAATATTATAATCAAAACTACAACAGCTAAGAGAAATCAACTATTCATTTTTCGATTGAAAATCCTACCAAAAATAGAGATAAAAGAAAGAAGAACAAAGACAGCTCAACCGTAGATGGATGCCATGAAAATTCAAGAGAATTCTCACCTTTCGTGAGGAAATCTACCCTCGCCATCAGCATCTGAGTTTCTTATATGACCAGGATGCCCATGACCCTGCTGAACTCAAAAAATATTGGGAAGAAGCTTATTGCAACATTAGAATCCACTGACTATCAAAGAAACAGTAAATCCAGATTTTTTGTTTCGCTCGACCAGTAAATCCAGGTTAAATAAGATGAATATGTACCACATTAAAATCTTCATCAAGCACTGGTGGGGCATCAGCTGAAGTTGCTGATACCACATGCCTACGTTCTTGAACAGGAGACTGATCCAAACATATAACTTCCTCACTCTGAAGCAATGATGTTCTGCTAGGATATAGAATGAGGGAGTCATCAAAATGTAAGGAATTGACAGATCCTACAGAAACTGGTGAGCATGCAGTCTTGAGATCACAATTGGAGCTGATAAAGCTTCTTTCAGAAACTATCCAATTCCCCCAATCAAGGGAGCCAGCATCATCCTGCAATGCAAAAAAATGGATAATTGAAAGCAATCAAACAGGAACAGAAAATCTAATTTCAGTTATGAAAGAGGACATACCTGGACCTTTTCAAATACATGAATGGGGCTGTGGGTAGGATATTTCTCTTTTTCCCCAACTGAGCACCAATTTCCCTCCTCATCAATTGTCTTCTTGATATTCTTGGTCATCTTTGTTGATGAGAAAAACGGGTGCATCTGCCTTCCACCAAAAATACGTGCATCTTCCTGATAAAGTTAAAAGAAGGATGCTTAGGGTCAGAAAATACATCACTGTAAGAATAGAGGAAAAAAGCACTTGTGTGAAACGAATTCAGCATCTTCAAAACAAAAGTCTCATCTAATTGGAAATATTGGTGAATACCAAGAAGCACCACAAACAAATAGGGTTTCTTTCTTCTGACTATGTCAAGGAACACAAACAATAAGTGATCTGATCAAAGTTCAGCTAAAAAAAGATGTGAAAGGGAACAAAGCACAGAAGCTTGACTCACCTTGGCTTTCATTTTTGCCTCTAACCAAAGATCAGGAACTGGTTGTGTTGGATTTCCACTCTGTATGTCCGATATGTGCTCAAGGCATGTTTCTTTTAGGCCAGTATTCTTAGTATACTTTTTTGGTGTAGTTTGTGTTTGCTTCTTCTTTGGTGTTGAATTCACCCGCCGTTTCAACTGCCGAGGAGTCTTCATGTCTAACAAACATATAAATGTTATGAATTTGCAAACGGGAATAGGGTGTTGATATCTGATCAAAGCATGATTGGAAAAACAAAAGTGCTCTCAATGGACTTGGTTCCCCAGTTGCAGACTGTCCTTGTAAAGGTCTAAAATTATCAATAAAAGTGACTAAAAGCATTCTCATAGTTTTGCATTGATCAAAAGGTTCATTATGAAAATGTGAAACTGCTTGTTTGGATGTGCCTTTTTCTTTCCTATATTGACAGGTGGTGAAAAATCTACTCAGGCAACTTATCTCATCTGCAGAGTAACTGAGGAAGTTGTGTTTACTTATTTTGGTTTGTGAATTTTATGATAGGGTGCCTAGAGACATCATATGGTGAGTTCTGGAGAGAAAAAGGGAGTGACCAAAGGGTATATCGAGGTGATTAGAGACATGTATGAAGGTGCCGTCACTACCATTCGATCACCAGTAGGGGAAACGAGTGAATTTCCAATCAATGTAGGATTGCATAAGGGTCAGCCTTGAGCCCGTACCTCTTTGCCTTAGTTATGGATGAATTGACTAGAAAATTTCAGGAGGATATCCCATGGTGTATGATGTTTTCCAGATGACATTGTCCTCGTAGGTGAAACCGCTAGAGGTGTTAATACGAAACTAGAAATTTGGAGGGAAGCATTATAGTCAAAGGGTTTTCAAATAAGTAGGAGTACAACTGAGTATATGGTGTGCAAGTTTAATGGTACCAGCAGTGTACACGAAGAAAAAGTGATGATCTAAGACCAGGAGATACCTAAGAGTGATCATTTTAGGTACTTAGGCTCAATTATTAGTAGAAATGGAGAGATTGCCGATGATGTGACCCATATGATCCAAGTGGGGTGACTCAAGTGGAGGAGCGCTACTGGTCTACTGTGTGACAAAAGGGTACCCATAAAATTGAAGGAAAAATTCTATGGAACTGTCATCAGACCAGCGATGCTTTACGGGACAGAATGTTGGCTTATTAAGAAACAATAGGTGAACAAGATGAGTGTAGAGGAAATGAGAATGTTGAGGTGGATGTGTGGTAAGACTAGACGACATAGGATTAGAAATGAAATGGTTCGTGAGATGGTAGGTGTAGCACCCATAGAAGAGAAGTTGAGGGAAAATAGACTAAGGTGGTTTGGGCATGTCTACCGTAGACCAGGAGATGTAGTTTTTAAGAAAGCGGATAGGATAGCTTTGGGTAGCAATGCTACGAGGAGACGTAGACTTAAATTGACATTAGATGTTGTGGTGCACAAAGATATGAGTATAGTAGGTTTGTGTGAACAAGTGGCCCTTGACAAAGCTCAATGGAGGAAAAGAATTCATGTAGCCGACCCCAAGTGATTGGGACATAAGGCTCGGTTTGATTTGGTAAGTTACCCTATTCCACCTTCTTTTAGAACTTAGAGATCTCAGTCCATCAGAACACATTGCTCTTTGTCTTTAACCATAATCAATTCAAAATCCTAAAATCAGCATTCTGGAATGATTTAAAATAATGACATAATCAGAATGCAAAGACGAATCAAAAGAAAATCGGAGAACACATTGACTAGAGAGTAGAGGAAATGAAGCACACACAAAAAGATGGAAAATTTTGCCTATAATTGGCAAAACTTTTGGAACATCCAGGATGTAAACAATTCAGGTATCAGTATATTAGCTAAACCATCTGAAGAGAAGGGATGGCTTGCATTCCCACATGTCAAATCTAGCCCACCCAGCTTTACATTGATATCACCCCATTCTAATTGCAACCAAACACTGTTCCCAACTCATTTCAAGTATAGGCTTAAATAGAATGGATGCAGTGAATGCCATGGGCATAAAAGTCACAACCCAGTAGTAAACTAGTGCACGCATGTTGTTTCATTTTTTTTTTCGTCACACTTTATATATCGGCGGGGGTTAGCGGGGTGTTAGTATTTTAATCAACAGGGGGTTCAGTTCAGAGGGTGTCCACAGCCCTGAACCCCAAACCCGCCCCATGAACCCCAAACCCACCCCTCGTGGGGCTCGAACTCAGGCCTCCACTGGGGGTTGTTCATGAGACAACCAACTTCACCAAGCTTGGTTTCTTGCATGTTGTTTCATTTCAGTAACCTACTTGATGTCTATTAGACTTTTTGCATGAAGTCATACTGTCATACAATACAAAAATTTGTTAAACACGTTATGAACAACTTATGAATACGAAATCCAGGTCATACATATCGATTTCATTAAAACATATTTTTAAGTCTATAATGTTACGAAAAAAATGCAATCTACATGTTCCCAAGACACTCTCAATCTCCAGAATTTGGAGAAGTGACTCTTTCATACACCCGCTCTGTGTGACTTGGGTTAGCCCCTCCTCTCTGGAAAAAAAGAAAAGAAAAAAAGAATCACAATGTTGCACTTTCCGCGGTCCATTTGGTATTTAGCTTCCAGCAGTAAGCACTCTCTCTTTCTCTCTCTCTCTCTCTCTCTCTCTCTCTCTTCCGTATCTAGGCCGCCTTTTTCTCTTCAAAAGTATATGACAAGAAAAGGATAAAGATAACCTAATCTGGAGGCACATAATTTGAGAAAACAGACATACTAGCTTCAGCTTCTACTGGAGAGCAGGTTCTATCGTTTGCTTCAGGTGAAACAACACATTGCTGCTCTTCTAGTGGATGTTGTCCCTGACAAGCTTGTAAGAAGACATGGGACTCTGCGTGAAATTCAGCAATGTGATCTCAATTTCCACCCTTCCATATTTCAGTTTTCCAGATATGAAGCCAAAAAAAAAAAAAGGATGGAAAATTTCTAGCGTGTTCTGCACTTACTAACAATAGGTGGAGAATCTTTCTCGCCCTCTTTCCTGCTCGGGATCCCTTTGCCATTTACAGCAACCTATGTGAAGTTACTTCAACTTCAAATAGCAGCAATAAACAAAATATATGATGGCCAAAGTAATTGTCAAATGGAAAATTTGCATCCCAGAAACTTCATTGCTCAAAATAGAAAGGTTTAGGAGGGATGCCAATGATGAGACAATGCAACATTATTCAAAGCAAATAATGAAGGCAGCATTACTTCGAATTCCGACATCTTCTGTAAAGATTTTCCGTTCACACACCCGCTACCCAAAGACAAAAATCTTTCTGTTTAGTGTTCGATAATTACATCAAATTGAATGATTACTCCATGACATTCACTTAGTTACTTTGAATTATGTAGCCAAGAAGTAGTTTCAATTCAAAGGTCCAGGTTTGCTTAGCTTTCACCCAGCCAACTAAATCTGGGATTTACGTAAGTATTATAACCCAATTAAGCACCTATGTACATTAAATACACCTTAGCTTTATTTTATTTTTTTATAACTCAGGTGTCTAGGTCCGATCCCACAGCCCACTTGCAGGGAGCCTAAACAAGCCTGAGATTTACTTAAAAATCTTTTCAAGACAGCATATTATACAGTATACTGAATTTGTTTTGGGCATGACAAATCATCAGTTCACCAAATTCCAAGCTACTGGTCCTACAATGTAGATAAGTCTGATTATTCTAGAGGAACACAAAACGAGAATTAAGAGCGGAAGAGAAGGCCTAGATTATGTGACAGTTGCCTTAAGGTGCCTCCCAATGAGCCAGTGAGGAAAATCACACTTTAGAGGAAGAGGGGTTGAAAACCTACAACCACTTCCTCCAGCGCAAGGGCCAAAGGGCACAACACTAAACCGAGAAGAATTAGCATCTACGAACTTGGAGAACCTCACTCACAATCTTAGAAGACGTCGGGGGCCTTCCCCTTCTCTTCCTCGTCATGGTATTCTCTTGTTTACCGCCGTCCTCTTGATCGCAACCTTGGTCGTCTTTCTCCGCCGCAAATTCTGGAGACTTGTTCTGCTGGAACAGTGTCAACTGCACCAGTCTCCGGCGAACGCGCGGCCGTTCCTCCGCCTGCCGTAGATCGCCGGCTACGCCGGGCGGCGATCCCTGTGGCTCGGTGTCCATTGGATCAGCTGAATTAGGGTTTTGAATTTAGGGTTTTGTGGTGAGTGAATTTTGCGGGTTAGGAGGCGGAAGCAACGAGATCTCTGACGTAAAAGGGTAAATTTTGGGGGAGAGAGAGTGATGAGGGGGTTGGAGGGAATGCGGCAGTCGTTCCCGCCATGGGAAATAATTCCGGTTTTTATCTGTTAGTATTTGTTTATTTATTTATTCGGCTGTTAGGGCCCATTTATCGACGGGATCATAGGGGACGGATGTTATTCAGTATTTTTATTAATTTTTTTTTTATCATGATGTGTTATTCAGTATTCGCTATCTCAAACAAACTGAGTTGAATTAGCCGATCCAAAAAAAAAAAAAAAAAACTGAGTTGAATTAGATAGGATTAATAAAGAAGTGGGATTGGTAATCCTGGCATGGTAAAAAATGTAAAACCAAAATTTGGCACATCAATTTTTTATTATCTACTTAAGAAATTCCTAAGAGTGTCCGCAGTGGAATAATTAAAAGTTATTACATCATCTTTTGATTATTCATTTACAAAGTTGCTAAGGTTAGTAATATAAAGGTCCATAATGGTACAATCAAAATTCAATAACCAAAACCTGGCATACAAAACAATTTTTTTTTAAAACTGGTTATTAGAAAAAAGAGAAAATAGTTTTTTTGAAAACTTTGATTTTAAAAAATGTTTCGGGGAAAAGTTAAAAAAATACAGTTTTTGGGAAAAAGGTTTTAATAAACTGTTTATTTTTTGGGGAAAAACTGTTTTAATAAAAAAAATAGTTTCCTCAAAAAAAATTTGCGATTGAAAAAATTTGTTTTTAGAAGTATTTTTCTCACAAATATGTTGAAATTGGAAGAGAGAGAAGGTTTTTGTGCAATGATGGTGTAGGCAAAATTTGATAAGTTGCTAACTAAATTTGATTATTAGCAAAAAATTGCTAGTTTTATTCAAGTTTAGTTATTTCAATATGAGTCTTTTTTTGAGCAAATGTTGCTAACCTTTAGAGCATTCACAATATAATAATCAAAATCAAAAGATCATTAAAGTTAGCAATGTGTGTTTAAAAAAGTGCTCACAATGTAATAATCAAAGTTAGCAACCTCCTAACCAATAATCAAAAGTAACAATGTGGAACTTCATATTGTTAACTTTAGCAACCCTCTAAATGAATAATCAAAAGCTGACGCGACAAGTTTTGATTATTTACTTTTGATTATTACATTGGGAATGCTCTTAGCAAGCTTTGGTTTTGATTATACAACTGTGATGCTCAAGAGCATTCATAATGTAATAATTAAAATTGCATAACAAAAAGTTATCAAATCACCTTTCGGTTATCCATTTAAGACAAGATTAACAATGTAATAATTAAAATTAGATAACCAAAACTTGCTACATCACATTTTCAAACAACAAAATTCTAAAAACTAAAAACTGTGATAATATTTTGAATTGTTTTTGAAAAAAATAGAAAAACAAATTTTTTTAAAACGTTTCTTAAAAAAAAAGTTTTGAAAAATTATTTTTTGATAACATCGTTGAGAGGGGGAAAGTGAAGAAAGAAGGTTATTTGCAACGAGAAGTGTACTTGATTGAAAAAATGTGAGTACTACTAGATTTGATTATTGGCAAAATATTGTTATTTTTGATTATCCAATGACAAAAATTTGATGAATTACTAAGAAATTGCTAAGTTTTTTTTATTACAATGTGAGCATTTTTTTAAGCAAACATTGCTAACTTTAGCAACCCTTTGATTTTGATTATTACATTAAAGTTCATAAAGAGAATGCACGGTACAAGAAAGCATGATAAGTAACCTTATAGAAGCACGTGCGGATCCAAAAAAAAACCACAAACCTTATAGAAGCATGTTGCATCCAAAAGATGTAAGCAGACCAGACTAGGCTGGATGAACAAAAAAAAACTAAAGAATAACCAGACATAAATTGAAACATTTTCCTTTCTCGGGAGACTGGATAATGCATTTTAAATGAACGACAAATACTATACAACACAAACAAATTGTGCAAACATTAACAGAGGCAGGTAATGTACAATTCAGTATCTTGGGCGACCACATTTTAAGTACCATATTTTGGTACCATCTGAAGCTTTGGTAGAGTTTTGAATTGTTGACTCCACACCAATATGTTGATGCCAAACGAGATGGTATCCCAAATGTGGTTGGAATAGCATAGCTCCTTACAATAATTTACAAATTAATGCAAACTTGTAAATGATACAGTTTCATTTGTCTGCACAAATGGGAACAGGGGAAGTCGTGAATATTTACAAGGTTCAGCCTTAATCATCTCGTTATGAGACCATCTTTAGAGAGCCTTCAGGACAACTTTGCTGGTCGTATGTATCCCCATCGCAGCAATCTTCAAAATGGCCCGTGTCCTGTACAATCTGCGGAAAACAACACAAATATAAAGAGCACCCAAAACAAAGTAGATTATCTCCTTACACGTAATCACCAGTTTACCCCCTAGCATAGCTAGATAATGTGCATGTCGCTATCAAGCGTAGGTAAGTAATCAGAAGTCCATGGACATCAGCAGACTTCGCATTTCAGATTCCCGGAATTTTTTTTGTCATGTGATTGTTAAAGGCAAATCATTACAGAAAATCAGTATCTACTTTTACAAGACTTTGTCCACTACAAATTCAGCCCAGTTAAACACAATATATTGGGTTCAGTATAATGTCTAGTAAATACCCAAAAATGTCATGTTTTTAACTTTCGGATTATGCTAAATCAAATAACTTCCAGCATATGATTTTGTAACAGTGGGGCATGTATTGCACTCCATTTAGCCTTGAGATCCAACAGCACAAAGAATAATAACAAAACAGCTAATAACTCACCCTGCCAGAGCGAGTCCCCAAGTGGATAGGGTATAGAACAACTTCCCAGCATGCCAAACATGCAACATCTTTTCCACCTTGTTCATGCCACCCAATGCTTTATGCAGAACTGCATGTTCAAATTATTTTTATAAACACTACCGTTGAATTACTAAACTCTATTGACCATCCACAATCAACATAGGAGAAAGAGCAAAGAATAAAAGCTCAATGCCTAAATCCAAGAACAGTAGGAAAAAATGGAATGTCATCCGATCCATGAAAAAAAAGGCCTTCCCAAGATCAACAAGAGTTATTTCAACATAGGAAAATAATCATATGTGCACAACTCCTCAGTCATAAAAGCACTCGCTATGTTTGCAGAAGCACTTGAAGAGAGTGGTTTGAATTATTTCATTTCTGATTAATTTCAGAATCTAATCACATGCCACCTTCTGCAACCTTGATATTTTGAGTAACATGAGTTCTACACTTCTACCAATTGACTGTTTCTTCTATATCTATTTTTTAGTGTGTGTAAGTAAGCGTGTGAAATAACTTCACCGGCTGCTTGGGAAATATAATTTACCTATTGAAATATGTAAATTGCTTATCAAAATTTTGTTTTCCAGTATTTAAAAACCCAACCAAATAACATACCTAGTGAAATAGTTAAATATAAGCTGTATTGAGTTTTGGTCATGGTCCATTTGCCCATTCATACACCAACACAGTTCATATCTTGTGTCTTAATGTTCACCCAAGCACTAGCATATAAGGATCACTTTTCAATTGACTGGTTTCACGTAGGTTTTGTCCATCCAGAATGGAGAAAAATTATAAGAGACTATTAAGGAAGGATTAATTTAGTAGGAATTACTGCGACATTTTATAGAGAGAAGGAAACGTGAAACAAGAAGAAAATTTTGAATCATTATCCTTTGCTAATGAACTAAATACTAATGAAGTATGGTTAGATTATATTCCTAATAGTCGCCGGCCAGAATCCAACAAGCAAAACAATCAGGCGTTAAGAATTCTTCACCACTGATGAACATCATTGTTTCAATTCCATTTGTCATATTAACTAAGCAAATATGAGCTGATCAAAAGGAGAAAAAGTTTCAAAGTAGCAAATTCCATATAAACTTCATACAACCAATCTACTATAGTATCTGCTCATCAAAGAAGAAAATAAAAACTATGTTATCCGCTTCAATGGATGAAAAGAAATAATCGATTCTCAAAAAATGCTCCAACAATGATAGCGAAATCATTTTTCCCCCCATCATCACAACAGTGAGTGCAATCCTGCCATAATTTAATTTATCCATTCCTCCTTAGCCTCTTTCTGTGGGGTTTCTGTATTAGTTCTATGTATTCATGCTTGAAAAATCTCTATGTATAAGCTATTAAAAGGAATAGTTCTTCAGAATAATAGTAATTCCAAGGAATTGCTTCCCATATCTAATCTTTTCGTTCAATTTATATCATAAACACAAGGATGCAAAAGAATTCTCCAGCTTCCTCCGGATTAGATGTGTATAATTAATTTTTTGCTATTATGAGAACATTTAGCTTTGTTTAAACTGTCCTATGAAGAAAAGGATAATAAAGCAGTAGCATAGACAAATCATTTGTTCATGTGCCTGGATTCCAGGAAAGAGTCAACAACTATAGAGAGCACGTAGTATTTTCACTATTTTGTAAGGTACATATCCAACCATTAAAACCATAGAAATCAAATAGCTCAAAAGCTAACTTACTCTTCTGCAACTCCTCTGGTGTCAAAGTCTGCAATTCCAGCGAATCAAAACAAGGTCAGATGAAAATTCATTCCATATATAAGACAAGTGCAAAAACATTTGGTCATCCCCTACCAGAGCTTTCGGATTTGAGAGAATGCATCTAGCCATAAAGTTAGCAACACCATCCACCACATGTTCCTCGCTAACAACTAAGTAATTTTCATCATCGATTCCACTCTGTTCTTCAACATCATTTGGAATCATCTCATCGTTGACCCAAACCCACCAACTAGGTTTTTCATGTTCAAGACTGATTAGTATTTCAGCTGACTGCAAATCTGCTCCTGAGGAAGAGACAAGCCAAAGTAAGCAGAGATGAACAAATGGCAACTACAAAGACAATTAAGAAATGGCACTAACCCTGCGACGAGATCACTAATAGAAGGGGAAAATAAAAAGAGACCTGATGCCTTCTTGAAAGGGAATTTGTAGCCAGTTCCATCAACAGATTCACCCTGGAGGGATTTAAGCTGAGTCAAGAACTTTTCTGAATCCACCGTGGTTACGAGTCGATCATAAAGCTGAAAATAGAAAAAGCATTAATAAATGCAAGGACTCCTTCCCAGCTAAAATTTTCAACTCAAAACCACCGACTGTAAATGACTCAACAGGAGAAAACTTTTTAAGTATATTGTGCCTGGGGCTAGGTAGGAGTGATAAATAGAAAATGCAGACAATTCATCAGGTCAAAAAAAAGTTTTCCAAAAGGAAACTGTTAGAATATAGTGAGGGGTAGTTTGATCCTTGTATCGTATCACTCATCACTATAAATTAATAATGTTATATGTGTATTAAGGTAAAGTTACAAACCCTAAACACTTCTCTCTCTTAATTACATGGTATCAGAGCTAAGCTTTCGGAGGCTTTTGGACAAGACTCTATATCGTTGATAATTGGTTCCCTCTTTGTTTGTCGTTGATGGTTGACCGTTGCTGTATGGGTTGAATTGTTTGTTTACCACTTCACGTGTGGGTTAGGGTCGCACATGCAGGGAGTGTTGGAGCTTGTCCCACATTGGTTAATTATAACTTTCAAAACAAGTACATGAGCCTGAGCAGTCTCTCCACTCATTGCCAATTGATTTTGAGCGCACGTGTGTTATTTTCATGCTTTTGACCCTGGTCGGGTCAAACTTGATTTCCGGAGTGTTTTTCTTGGTCACCCATGTACTCAAAAAGAGTATAAGTGTTACTCTCCATCTCTTCGTAATCATTCTGTTACATTTAATGAGTCGTTACTAGTCTTTTCGTGCACTCTCGCTATCGTTGATCTACCACATATGTGTTTCTTGTAATTAATCCCTCTCTTGCTATACCTCTTGTGTTTCCTCCTCTTCACGCTTTTACTTCGTCAATTTCTTCTGTATATGTTTCTAACACTGCACAAGAGGCTCTTTCCTTGTCTGAATGGCGGACAACGATGGAGGCTGAGACGTCTGCTCTCAATAATAATGGCACTTGGGAGTTGGCTTCTCTTTCGTTGGGAAAGTCTACTGTCAAATATAATCGGATGGTACTACTGAACGGTATAAGGCACGCCTTCTGGCCAAAGGCTACACCCAGACATATGGGGTTGATTATGCTGAGACTTTCTCTCCTATTACCAAGATTGGCTTTGTTAGGGTTTTTATCTCTTTTGCTGCCAAACTTGGGTGGCCCGTGGCCCTTGTTTTAGTTAGATGTCAAGAATACTTTTTTACATGGTGATTTGCTCAAGTATACATGAAGCAACCTCCTGGGTTTGTTGCTTAGGGAGAGCATTCCCAGGCGTGTGAAATGTGTCGGCTTCGCAAAGCCCTCTATGGTCTTAAGTAGTCACCTCGAGCTTGGTTTGGCAAGTTTAGTGCTATTGTGTAGTGTTGTGCATCGCTCTCATTCGGATCGGGGGAAAGTAGTGTTGATTTTGTGTATAGATGATATCATCATTACTGGGGATGATCAAATAGGCATACAGTTCTTACGTCGTCAGTTTCACACAAAAGATTTGGGTAAACTGCGCTATTTCTTGGGTATTGCAGAAGCAAGATCGAGATTAGTCTGTCCCAAAGGAAGTATGCATTGTACATTTTGGAGGAGGCTGGTTTATTGGGATCAAGACCTGTAAAGACTTCTATGGATCCAAATGTCAAACTTTGTGTTGGTTAGGGGAGTTGCTCTTTAATCTGATCATTATCGCCACTTAGTTGGCAAGGTGAGTTACATTACCGTCCTAATATCTCATTTGTTGTTAGTATGGTGAGTCAGTTTATGTCAACTCCTCGTCTTCCACATTGGGAAGGTATATTGTAAAGTATCTAAAGGCTCATCTTGGAGGTGGTTTGTTTTATCGGTCTAATTGTCATTTGCGTGTTGAAGCTTTGATGGTGATTTGGTAGGATCACCATCTGACGCGATCAACAACTGGGTACTAGGTACTGTACTTTTCTTGGTAGCAATCTCGTTACCTGGAAGAGCAAGAAACTGCAAGGCATAATCAATCATATATGATGCAACGCAATTCACTCTTTCCTTTCAAAATTATGCTTAGCTATTTTGATGAAGGTTTATAACTCTTGCCAACGATATGCTATAAGGTTTCCGACTCTAGGTATAAGTTAGGCAATAAATATGCATAACAAATAAATAAAACAAAACTAGTAAAACACAGGTCTCGAATAGACAAACATAGAACACCGATAGATACAGAAGAAGATGATTTCAAATATTTGAGACAAGTTTGCGTACATCGGAAGGGCAATCTTCAAGCAAACAAGGAGATTCGGAGAGATTCTGAAGGAGGTTGAGGTTCTGTTGGAGCAAGTCCCTGAGACGGCGATTCTCGGATCTCAGGGACTCCAGCTCTTTCTCCTCGGACGCGTTAGGGTTTCGCTCTTCAGAAGCAGCAGCGTCGTGGTCGTGACGGTCGTGATGGTGGTGGTGACAGGATTCCAAGGCGGTCCAGGCGACGTCGGCCACCTCCAATACCGTCTTCGCCACCTCTATCGGGACGTGACCCACCATCTCTCTCTCTCTCTCTCTCTCTCTATGTATGTATGTATGTAGAATAGAATTCTATCTGTCTCCCTATATAATCCGTAATCTATCTATCAATTTATCTGATGACTAACAGATTGAAGCCCTAATTTCTGGGGGTGTTCGATCCGGATGTGTAATCCGTTTCCGTAACAATCTCAGGTCGAATGTTTGATGAGTGTGTCCCTAATTTGGATGCTTCGTTGCTAATTCGACGGCCTAATGGTGTCGCGTGTATGAGTCGTTTCAGGCCCGTTTCAGTTTCCCTTCTTTTTCTAAACCTCAGTTTTCTTCAATTTTCAAACTCAAATATAATGAAAATAAAAAATAATTTTTTGATTTTTTTTGCACCGTATAAAAGATCTTAATGAAATCTATCAAACAAGATCCATATTGGTAGGAAAATTATTTACGTAAACACATAATTTTTGGACTTGAAATTACCTTCTTTTTCTAAAACCTTCTTTTTTTTAAAACTGGAACGGGGCCTCAGTATATCGGTGGTGTGTTCCCTTTGTCGTCATACTTGTGCGAGTGCAATTTTGTTGAAATGATATGAATTTCATTACAAAATGATGTCATGTTTACTATGCAGTACACTTTTTGATAAACATCATATCACTTTGTAGTGGGGTCTACAGAGGGTAATGTTCATCCTCTTACGTAGAAGGTGAACAAAACTCAACTCTACATGTGCTCCTTACCTTTTTTATTTTTTTTTGAAAGATTGTTATCTCGACAGAGTTATTTTCTTCTTTTTTTTTGTAAAAATAAATAAATTTAGCTTCTTCTTTTTTTAGCAACACAACACATTGCATTCGAAAGCTCAAAAGGCGAAGATTACATCATAAATGCGGAGTGAACCAAAATCTACAAGAGCAACTGTTCAAAACACGTGGGCTGAAGACAAAAAAAATTAAATTATTGGATTATTTTTGTTTTCAGTCAAAAAAAGTTTTAATCATTTTTTTTTTACTTTTTAGGTTTGTCTCGTCAATAAAAGAACTAATGAAATTAATAGAAGACTTGGATAATTTGTATAAGCAATTTTGTTACCATCACAACCTCACAAAATAGTACTCAAAACACATGTGGGACAACCCTAAGGAGTTTGCCTGATACTTATGAATTTACTATATTTTGAGGCTTTAGGTTCGATTAATTTGGCTCATTTTACTCCACAGGCGAGCATGTGAAAAAGACTATAGGAATTAGTTTGAAGAGTGCACGAACTGGCCCGGGACTTGTTTGTATGAATGGTGTCCTTGATTTGACTTCTTGCCAATTGTAGGTTTTGTGTTTCGAATTGGATAGATGATTGTTTTTTAAGCATAATATTATTTTTTTGCTCTTATTAATAAATTTTGTTTTGCTTTTCAAAAAAAATTTGTTTGTGTGAATATGTTTCTTTTGTTTGTATACGAGACTCGGAAGTGGGGCTCCGCTCGTGTACCGGTGCCACCACGTCGGTATTCATAGACGTGTTGGTGTTAATTCTCGAGTAATGTTGGCATCAATGCCCCAACCCGTCTCTCTCACACACACGGCTATGGCAGTTGCAATTGCAGCAAGACCCTTCACATCGTCTGTCCTAACCCTTGCTCGCCCAAGGCCCAAGCGGGTAACCTTAAACCCGTTGGCTTCTTACTCTCCTCAACTCACTTCTTCTTCTTCTTCTTCTGCTGCTGCTGTATCAAGAAAGCTCATTCTCTACTCGAAGCCCGGTTGCTGTTTGTGCGATGGCCTCAAAGAAAAGCTTCACGCCGCTTTTTCTCTCTCTTCGCCGGACTCCCTTCACGGCGTTGATTTACAGGTCTCCACCTCCTTTGATATCATATACAAACCCAATCCAACCCAACCCAACCAAAACTAATCTAAATTAAAAAGATTTTATGTCCCAATCAGTTGGGTTGGTTTATTGTTTTTTCGTCGATTCTGCTTAACAATTATCTATCACATTCCTATCTTTTTTTAACCACATCGTGAAATGTCGATTTTGGCCGGCCTTCCTCGTCATTAACATCAATTTATCATTCTCTTTACTATTTTCTACGCTACATATTGATTGATTTGATTCCATACTGGATACATAAGAACCGGGTGTTTTTAGATTGGGCAAATTGCGTTTTGCTCTCTCAACCTTTTGAATGGGTTTGATCTGCTGTTGGGTTTTTATCAGGTGAGGGACATAACTACGAATCCCGAGTGGGAGAGGGCTTACCAGTATGAGATACCTGTATTGGCGAGAGTCTGGTCGGATGGCACTGAGGTCAGTCATTTCCAATTCCGATTTTGTGCTTCAGCCATGATTTTGTTTCCCTGTTTTTTTATGTTGGAATTTTCCTCTTACTGGGTGTTTATTTGTCTGTCGGGAAGTCCTATATTTGAGCAATGTACATTCGACCCACAATGATTACCGCCAACTAGCTTAATCTTATACGTAACTTGTTGTAATCCTTACTGATTCTTTGCATTCCTTTATTCAACATTGTAAGATCTTCAACTTTCCGGTGGAACTCTTTTACATCTGTATTGGTTAATGGAAACTTAATGTATGAGCTGCAGTAGTATGCTGACTATAGAATTTGTAGACCTTCAGTTAGAAAGAAGCGAGAAAATATTTCTCATGGCGCCATAATAACCGTGAAAGTACACTGTAGTGGGCCGGATTAGCGTTCTTAGCCCATTGAGCCAGTCGGGCCCATTGCCCCTCGAGCCCACTCACGAATGTTTCTCTTAAATCGACATATAGAGCCCTTACTCGTTTGGGGGCAGTTGGGCTGGGACCCTGGCCTGGGTCGCTTCAGAGGTCGCATTAAATCTCAGGTGCACCAGTACAAAGTGGGGATCGGCTCGGCCATGTGGCACCAAAATGAGTCGGCCGCGTGGTGCGGACAAACGGAATACGATGAACTCGCCGCGGGATGTGTACGGCCTGGCCACATGTCATCGCTGACTGAGCCAAGGTGTATGGGGCCAACCCTGTACTCCCACGTAGCCCGATCGAGGGGGTCTTGGAAGCTCAAGGCTGAACTCCAACTTGGCTCTGTGTTCAGGCTGGGGTTGGTGGTCGGTGACATTATCTGCTATAGGGGAGCGTGCTTCCTCCGAACTTGGCCCTCAAGGAAGGCATTCTCCTATAAATACTACAAGGATTAACAGGTATGCTCTTTTCTCCTACTAAGTTCTACTTTCCTCTTCTTGAGTGACACCTGACTTAGTCATTGGAGTGCCCATCGGCCACCTTCGGCTAGAAGGCACTAATCGTGTGTTTCCTTTGCAGTGACAGTGACAGGTAGAGAGAGGAGGGCTGGCTTCCAACATCAAAGTAAAGTAATCTAGATTAAAGTGAGAGAGGTTTAGTTGAGTAGAGTGAAGACCACCTCACATATACCATTGAAAAATCAGCAAATTTGAAGAATTAAAGGACACATCTGGGAAGAAGACATAAATTCACATGCCAAATACCATTTCAGGGCTAAGACTGCCACTAAACATCCAATACATAAAAAGAAAAAACTATTACAACCAAAGAAGACCCATCCCTTGGATGAAACAAAATAACATGGATACTAAAGAAGGATTACCAAGTTTAATAAGCCATAACAACAACAAAGCAATAAACTCAGTTATCAAGTTGCCTTTGTGACTATGGATTTGGCAACAATCATTCAAGCATCATGCATTTCAACAATCATCGAGTTCCGCTAGTTCCCTATCATCCAAGCATTTCAACTGTTACGTGCAACCCCATCTTGCACGTGGAGATGTAAATTTTCATATAAAGAGAGAACATAATGTGAAGGGGAGAAGCATAATACAAATGGGGGACAGATGCCAAATGCAGACAGAGAGACTTGAACCCAAGACCTCTCCTGACTAGAGCTTTGATACCATGTGGAAACTTTACATCCAACTCAAGACCAATTGGCAACGAGGGAAGAAGCCGCCCATGCTTAAATACTAGTTTTCGAGGTGATAATTAACCGATGTGGGACAAGTTTCAACACTCCCCCACACGTGCGACCCCGACTCGCACTCAGAGAGGTCAACAAAGGATCCAAAACACACTGATCACAATGAAATAAAGTCCAACTATGGCACAAATAATGGTAAAACGGTACCTTGTGGGCGGGTACTACCGATTGCCATTCCGCAATGTTCCTCAAGGATGCAAGTCTTCTTGACGACTCCCCATAAACTAGGATGGTCGTAAATGAGTTCTTCTTTGTTCACCCAATAGCCCAGTAAGCCCATTAGGGCCTGCAACTCATCTGTGACAACCAGACCCCAATAAAGAAAATTTACAACCTGTGCGATGGATTGAAAATTAGCATATACAACAACAACAACAGAACACATGTAGTCCCCAATCATTGGAGGTATGGGTGGGAGAGGATTGGAGACAGACCTAACCTTTGGCAATATGCACAAAGTGGCTGCTTTCAAAATATCACTAAAACAGTGGCCTCCTATACTTGTTTTGCTGAGGAACCATGCCCTCATATCAAAACTGAATGACATCAGAGAGGGCAGGCCTGAAAATTAGCATATATCTAGTATTATTCTTCGAGAGAAGAGAAACATAACTAGCTTAGGAACATAATCGACCGTGACAATGGTGTTGGTAGAGAATCCACCAAAAGCCAAGCCCTTGTTGTGAAAATACCTCACCACACCCAGCAGGTTCTTAAAATTTTTCTAACAACGAGGCTCACCTTAAGTCGGGAAGGTCCTCCAAAAAAACTAGTCAACACATAGTACTTGTCCTTCTGAGTGAGCCTGCCTAGGTAAGCCGCTAAGAGCTAATGGCCAAAAAACTACAGAGTAGCGATCACCGTATCCTAGTACAAAGTCTCTGTGTAAGACCACGCATTGAAAATAAGCTGAAAAATAAAAATAAAATAATATTCATTCTGTTTTATTTAGAATTAAAAAGAATAGAATGGGTATTAGTTATGTTGTAGTTTCTAGCATTGGGGTTATTAATTAAGTAGATAAGTTTGTTGCATGAGAAGTCTTGGTGGCTAACAAGTGTGTGTGTGAGCACATGAGGTGCTGGGAATTTCGTGCAAGGCCTATAAACTTGAGAAACAAGACAAAACGGAAGGAGGAGGAGGGGTTGGTTTTAAGAAAAGAATTGGAACTATTAATAGTAGAACAAAAAATACTGAGAGGGAAAATTACAAAGGGAGGAGTTGGGACCAACTCACTGGGATTAGGGGAATATAAGCACAGGAGGAGTTTAAGGATAAAAAGGAAAACGGAAAGTGTGTATGGAGTTGTGTTTGTAACTTGGTTAAGGGTTTACAAATTGGATTTGATGTTTATTGTGGGAGCTTTGAAAATTTGGGATGGAGTGTTACAATTTGATAGTTAAGAGTGAGATTTGTGTATGAAAATTATGTAAATAATTAAGGAAGTGGTGTGGGCTTTTAGTTAATTGTCGGTCAGCTTATATTGTTTTGGTGGCGTAAAAGATCTGATTTTGTTATGGCCTGACCGTGGTGCTTATGGGTGCGGGTCATTATACTTTGTGTCCAAAAAAAGGACTTCAACAAGCTAGGGTGTGTATATGTAGTGGATGAATACCATGTCCTTTAAAAAGACTGAACATCCCTATAATGTTTGTTGATGCCAAAATTTGGACGGTTGATCTGAGCACTTCGAGGGGATTCCTGCCAAATTTGAATGATCACGTCGAGAGGCTTCGGGAAGGATTCCCTGCAAAACAAGTCCAAGGACCAGTGGTGTTTCTGGTTGTGGACCCTCTGACAATCAAGTTAGTTGGGGAATGATAGAGAGAGAAAGTATAGTAAAAGATAGAAATAGAGTGTCTACCTCTAATTGTGAGTGTGGGTAGTTTATATAGGC
The DNA here is from genome assembly GCA_025413875.1 of Rhododendron molle. Classification (NCBI taxonomy): domain Eukaryota; kingdom Viridiplantae; phylum Streptophyta; class Magnoliopsida; order Ericales; family Ericaceae; genus Rhododendron; species Rhododendron molle. Next base: position 29,751,872 of record CM046393.1, on the reverse strand, counting down.
TTGGTGCAGCACGTGCGCAAGTTGAGGGATAGTGGGCGACAGTAATCAAGAACTATATGACTCACACAACCGACCTTGTTCGCCGAGCAGAGGTTCCTTGACGCGTGACACATTTTCAGAGCTCGGCGAGGCATGTCCAAAAATGTACTCATCAATGTCTAATAGAGATTGGATTATGCCACGGGCGCATCCAACCGAAACTATCCCAACCATTTCTTGCAGTAATAACGTAATTGCAAGTCGCCTGTGTCTCCATCAGTTAGTGTAAAACCCTAATGTGGTCGCTGCTTTGGTTTCCTAATGGTTCGGGGATCTGAGTGCTGTGTTCTCCTGATGATATGTAGGAAGAGAGGAGAGATGCGTAGACATTAGAAACCCAAGATCTAACGGCAGACCTGTAGGGTTTATCAATATTTTCATTTTGTTTCCCTTTATGCGCTCAGTTATTTTGTTTCAGAATACAACTGTCGGATCCCCGAACCATGAAACAACACTACACCCAACATATCAAGACAAACACGTAATCACAACTCAACATGTTGGACCAGAAGAGGAAGAAACCCGTAAGAATTTTGTTGATGACATGGAATTAACTAGATTAGTTTTCTTGAAGTCTACCTCTTTGATAGTGCCTCGCCTCATTAAAGAGCATGTTCTTGGTCGGCTGTTTTTGTCAAAGAACAACCTTTGTGGGACACACTTGTGATCTTGTTGCTCATAACAATGAGACCTTCTTCAAAAGAATCTATGTGTTATTCGTTGATGGTAGATCGTGTAGACCATTTTCTTGATTAGGAAAAAGTTATCAGAATCATTTGGTCATTAGGAAACCACGTTCCCTCATGGAAGTACGTCACAGAGTTGAAGGTTTCTCCTTCAATGACCTAATCGGCAACACATTGAATGCTGCCTTGATTTCTTGCTCTTTAACAACGCTTCTTCTCCAAAAGTGGCCTCATTCGATTTGATTTCTCTGTCGGCGGTGACATTGAGGAACCCTAGCTTAAATTTCTTCCTTGGCCGTGAGCACGTAAGACAATACATAGGGGGCAGCAAAATATATATCAAAATGCTGCTTCACTTGACGAGGGCCTTTTGCAAGGATGCAACACATGCTTATTAAATGGTTTGGTTCAGGCTTGGGCTGTGACTTAGACCAACTATAGAATATTGTTGGAATCAAAAGTGTCGGGAAACATTAGATCCCTTCAGTTTTTTTTTTTTTAGGTATTAAAATACAGCTCCAATCCACCCTCTAATATTTTTTTTCCTTTATTTGAGAGGATTGAGTTACCTACTCTAAATATGGAGTATCAATAAATATAGGGGATCTTCTCCATTCCTCTATTCATCTTTTCTCAATTCTAACTTTGTCCTTGTGAGTATTTGGTTCCAAATTTAAATACTCCTTCCTTTTTGGAATTCCAACTTTTTAAGGATTCATGCATTTAATGCACTTAAAGTCAAATCAGAATGTACTTACAACCAAAATTGTTCCTCTATCACAACCTTCAAAGTGTTCATACTCATTTATGAAGGGTATCTTTGAAAAATTACAAAGACTTTGGCTTTGACTTTTCAAAGTGGACATGTATTTTGGAACATCCCAAAATAGAAAGATGGACTCAAATTATGGGACGGAGGGAGTTCCTAGCATGTCGCTTGTATATTTCATTGTAGATTGGTAAAATACCTATAACTTTTGATATGTATGTTTACTATTTATAACCTTGGCGTAATTGGAAAGTTAAAGGCAATATCTTTAAATGAGACTAATATTCAACACGTTTATATTTGTTTTGTTGAACATATCTTCTCTATATGAACTTCAAATACGAGAGAATAAGAGAATACCACAAATCAATGTTAGGTGCATTGTTAGATACATATGGGGTGAGCTATTAGAAACAAAGCTGCAACTCAGGATACAGGGGTTGCTCCAATTAAAGAGACGAACAATAGGAATAAAAAGGAAAGGGTGGGAAATGGAGATGGATAAAAATATAGGCATACTAGGAGCCAGTGGAAATAACATGATGAGAAAAGTAATTGGAAGGAATTTTAGAGGTTAATTTTGCAGGGAATTGTTTCATAGATATCTCTTTTGTTGGAAATTTTGAAAGAAATTGACAAGGGAAGTAAATTGAGGGAAGTTTAGAGGTTAATTTTGGAGGGAAATCTTTAGAGATGAAAATAGAGGCGAGTGGGTTGGAGTTGATGTGAACAGTAAAATCCTTTAAATCCACTTTTTTGGATGTAAAGTTGTATCTTAATCCTTTAAAATAAAGAAATGTACAGTGTTTGGGTTGGAGATGGTCTAATAGTAGCTCTAGAAATAGCTACTATTTTGGGTACTAGTGTGTCATCGGATAGTGACAAAGGATGAACAAACAACTTGGCAATGTTAGTTACAAATTATTAAATGTTGATCTTGTCATGATTTGATATGTCAACATTGACTACTAATTTCCTTGTACTATTCTACTAATTCCCTTCTACTATTTAAGACATTGAGATTGTTAAGTGGAAGGCTTGAAGAGCATTTTGAATGAGGGTAGGATAAGGGATTTCTTGAAATAAAAAATAACGTCCAAATAAGTTTTCAAGTAAAGGTGGATCAATAGCAGTTCAAATAAAGAAAGCAAAGATGTTAAAAGGAAATTAACTCTACCATACATGTCCAATGTAAGCTTTTATTTAGCAATGTCTTTTGGGAAGGAAAGCAAAGTAGACAACTAAACATGAATATGACCCTTTCCTTTTCTAAAACTAGGTCTTTGAAGTAGATAATAGTTTTAGAGATGGAGGGCCGATGATGATCGTCTAGAATCTCTAGATTTCATCAGGCGCTTGTTGTTGTTGATCCAAACCTTTAGGACTTGGCGGGTAATTCCAATATCTTCACAGAATTCATAAACTTCTTTGCCATGTCCCCTAATCCGCCAACCCAACCTCTCAGCGAACATTGTCATTTGATCTTTTTGGGCCTGTGTGAAATTTGTCCTTCGTTTCCTCTTCATTCGCCTTTCCTCCATCTCGTTGTTGAATGGTTTCAGTGGTGATTCAATCGGTTGTGGATTAACTTTTGCATGTTTGGCACTGTGCAATTGTGATTGTGGTGGTGGGCAGGGTGGTTGTGGAGAAGTGGTGGTGGTGGGGCTTTGGAAGATGCGAACCTTTGCAGCCTGGAAGTAAGAGAGAGGTAGATTTATCTCTTGTTTGCGATGGAAGTTACGGTGACAACCACAAACACCACAAAGCAAGGCCTCAGATGTTCCGGGCTCTCCTTTTGGCTCATATTCTCCGCACCCATCAAAGGTGTGGCGCATGACTTGTGCTGCATAGTTATGGATGCACTCTCCATATGTTACTACTGTTGTACCCGTAAGAGCATTAGTCTTTGCCATGAGAGAGAGAGAGAGATGGAGTGACTCTTTACGAATTGAATTGTATTAGGAAGAGATGTTTTTATAGACCATTTGTGTATACACACACGCACACGCACACACACATATATATATAGAGAGAGAGATTTTGGAGATCCAGCCCCAGATTCTTGTAGAGATATACAAATCTCACCCACTCAATGTAACCGTCACAGCGTTTGGTAGTACATGGCCAAAAGTATGTCGACAATTTGGTAGGGATCCAAATAAGATTTTAATTTTGGCCATGTTACGTTGCCTCGTGTACAGTGGGAGTGTGATATAGAGGCAATGCCATTGACTCTTTAATTAAAGGATACATAGACTTGACAAAAAGGTCATATATTTATATAATTAATTTGCTTTGTTTGAAAAATAGTCTTTTTTATTGTGCCAAAAAAGGCACTTTACCCATTTGTAGATTGTTTCTTTCAAGAGAGAGAGAGGGAGATAGCGCTTAGATGGTGGTTAGGTTTGTTTGGCCTTATCGAAGAGCCAAATTAGTTGCACTCGAGCCCTTTGATTGAGTAATCAAGGTAGTATAACAGAGAGAGAGAGAGAGAGCGAAACAAAGGAAAATCGGCACAGAGGGTAGCTTAGACGGTGGTTAGGTTTGTTTGGCCTTATTGAAGAGCCAAATCTATTGCACTCGAGCCCTTTGATTGAGTAATCAAGTTAGTACAATTGGGGTAAGTGAAAAGTTTATTTTAAGTTCTTTTCCACGAAGGTGCATTTTACAAATACTTATCCTTTGAGATTGGGAAATGGAATTCGCTAGATAGGATATACATTCGGGTGGTCCAACGCAACCATCATTTCAGATACGTTACCTACCTAGTGACACTATCATATTCAAATGAAACTTGCTATTACAATGCCATTAGAGCATCAGCAGTGGAATAAGCAAATGTGAATAATCAAAACATACCACATTAAATTTTGATTATCCATTTAGAGGTTGCTAAAGTTAGCAATGTCAAATCCCACATTGGTTATTTTTTGCCCATAATCAAAACCAATGGGCCCTCCAAACTTTTTCCCTTCATTTCATGCATATTTTTTGAAAAAGCGGTTTTTGAAGGGAAAAAACAATTTATGTTAGAAACAGTTCAAAAAGATATATAGTTTTTCGAAAAAAAAAATAGTTTTTCAAAAAACACACTTTGTTCACTTAAAAACTGTAAATACAATTTTGGAAAATTTGAAAGAATTGTATTTACACAAATAGTTTTGAAATTTTAAAAACTATAAATACAGTTTTTTAAAAACAGATTTTGTGTACAAAATAGTTTTTTGAAAAACACTTTTTATTTACTTACAGTTTTTTAAATTTTTGAAAATTTTATTTCTGTAAAAAAAAGTTTCTGAAAAAAAATCTGAAAGTTACAGTTTTTTTAAATTATTTTTTGAAAACATTGTTTTGAGAGAGAGAGAGAGAGAGAGAGAGAGAGAGAGAGAGAGAGAGAGAGAGAGAATGGAAGAGAGAAGATTTTTGTGTAATGTTGGTGTACTTGATTGAGAGATAAAATTTGGTTATTGACAAAACATTGCTAGCTTTGATTATTGAAGAGTCAAAATTTGATGAGTTGTTAAGAGGTTGCTAGGTTTGGTTATTCCAATGTGAGCACTTTTTTGATCCAACATTGCTAACTTTAACAATTTTTTGTTTTGCTTATTCCATTGTGGATGCTCTTAGGGCGCAAAAGAGGTGAAAGGTTTTTGGCCATTCTTGAAAGCCAACTTTATTGTCGATGAAATGAAAACCCTGTACTTAGCATGATTGTGCTTAAGTCGTCTTGATATTTGTGCTAACTTCATTAGTGTCTTCCAGTAACTAAGTACGCGTTATTCATGTACGAGTTGATTCGTAATTGTGACTTAATGTTCATTCATGTATGTAGTTAAACGTCATGCTTAAGGTTGAATCATTCATTTATTTAGTTAAAGGGTTGTGAATGTTTTTATTATGGAGGTTCATGTACATACCTTGGTGCATTTTCGTATTTGGTAGAGCCTATATATACCTAATTTACTTTGCCCAATAAAGGGTATGTGGTGGAGAAGTCTAATAAAAATACTACAATTTAAGAGGTTATTTTCTTTTCTTCTTATCCGAGTGTTGCTTCTCATTTGTTCTTCTTGTTCTAAGGCTTTGTTTCTGTATTGTCCTAGGCATGCAATCTAGTGTCTAGCTTCATTACTTGGAAGTTTGTTCTCCCATGTTGGTATTAGCCCTCTTTTAAGGGCTTAGTGGTGAGTTTGGTGAAGAAAGGATACAAGATGAACTTTGGCTAAGTGGTTCTTTGCCATAGTTTTAGAAGGCATGCCTAGATGTGTGGTGCATCAAGGTTCACTATTGGCGCCTGGAAGGCGAGGCCTAGGCAACAAAGGAGCACACTTTTGAGAAAGGTGTGCACCTGGTGAGACTATCTAAAGGACACAATGTAACCATGGTCTTAACCTGAGGGCTAAATGATCCTCGCACATTAGTAGACCACGTCAATCTCTCATTTCCCAATCTAACGACTCAAACCAAACTTTTCTCTCTCAACCTCTGTTTCAAATATTGGATGATTGACTTTTATTGAATTTGACAATTTAGTTCTTCTCTATGCAAGGATAGTTGACTATTTGGCATTTGGTAAATGATTTTATTGATTTTTACATGGTACACTTTATAAACTTAATTGTCTTTAGTCTTTATTATTTGAAAAATCGGTATTTGCTATATTTGCGATTTTTCTCGCCTAATTGCGCCTCGACTCGAGCCTTGCGCCTAGACCCCAACAGACCTTTGTGCCTTGTCTCTTTCTAATTGAGGTAGTACAACTATTTTGAATAGGGGTAATTGTCAATCTTCAAGGATTTCTTATGTTCTCACGTTTCTTATCTTTAGCACTGTTGTTGGAAAACGGTGCGAGGGTTCATTTTTGGGAGGATGTTGGGTGGGAGATTCTTTTTTATTTATTTTATTTTTTATGTTTCGTCTCAGGTTTGTTTCGATTCGTTCATTTTGTGATTTTTCCCTTACTTCTAGGACTCTTTGTCCTTTGACTTTAATATTTTTCAAAATTTTCCAGATAGCTAAATTAATGTGAAGTGGTTGAGTGGGTATCTTTGTTGGCCATTCTTGGTGAATTTTCGTGAGACCTACTATCAATGGTAAATGGTTGTGGTCAATTCATTGTTAGATTGTTTCCTGCTACTCATTTTCTATATATGTTGGTAATCATAACGTTGTCCTTCACTCCATCACAAAATGATTTGAAAAGCAGTTATAACTCTTAAAGTAAAAGTCCTTGTGTGCTTCGGCTCGCAATAGTTCATGACTAATTGCAATTTTCAATAGTTTCTGTTAAAGCATCCAACTCTAAGGATTCATTAAGGTAGGGGATCACAACAAAACAAGGTATGCTTAGGGCACAAACAATGGGTAATCATTCAAGAGAGTCTTGTCCAAAAGCCTTTGAAAACCTAGTTCTGATACTATGTTAAAGCATCCAACTCAAAACCAATTGGCAATGAGTGGAGAGGCTGCCCAAGCTCATATACTAATTTTGGAGGTTATAATTGAAGGACAAGCTCTACCAGTTTCATATCATTGTGCTAGAGGTTATTTTGCATGCTCTTTTGGTCGAGGGCCAACAATTATAAGGGTGGTTTCGCAAAGAGAATCTCTCTTCTAACAATGATGGTTCGTTGAACTAATTAAATTTCACTGGTTGCAAATCTCTCTCTCCCTTCCTCCCCAACACAAACCAATGGCTTATCCACTATGGCCACTAGCAATTTATGGTATTGACACATATCATTAGAGGATTAAGTATATCATCCTTCCACTCAATTTATGGGCAACAATGATAGCTTTCTTTGTTTATTGGTTTAGAGATATTATTCTGAGTGTTCTCTTTCTTCCCTTCTTAGCACTTATAATTTAGTTTTTTTTTTTTAATCTCTCTCAGATGATAAATATCGTAATGTTCGTTTGGAGATTGAGTTAGACATGATAATGTGAATTGAAGTTATAATTCTTTTGCTCCGGAAAAGCTTTTAAAAAAAATTAAAAAATCACCTTGTCGTGTCCCCAGGATTGTCACCGGCATGACACATCATAGCAAATATTAAAATTTAATAGACATGCCACGTGGCATGCCCATACCCATCCTCAGACAGTCCGACATGGATTCAGTGGTCTATAGGATCGTCAGTGCTTCATAGGGTTCTTTTGCCTATCCTTTTCTCTTTCCTTTTTTGTTTCGATGTGTGGATAGAGAGAGGTATTGACGCTGTTTAAGGCCTAGGCTATCATGTTAAGTCATGGTTTAGATCTGAGAATTGCCATTCTGTGATGATAATGCTGAATAGTCATGACTCATGCCTCATAGGAATAAAAAATATCTCAAGAGCTCAATCATTTATGGACCAACAGGGGACAATTTGTATGTTTGTAGCTTGAGAGAATGGAAACCGAAGTTTGAGGAACTTCGAAAAAAATACCCACCTCGTTAAAGAAGTTGGTAAGGTTAGGGTCTTAGATTTTCAGTTACAGAAGTTATCTTCCGGTGCAAAATTCAATGACCAAAGTTAAGAGTAGAAGCAAAGTGGAGCTTGTTTTCTAGAAGGACAAATCTAAGCGAACTTACATAAAGGGAATTACTATTTGTTTTGGTTAGTTATAATAATAAACAAGAAGTGATTATTGAATGAAGGAGTTTTATATAGCGAACTTCCCCAGATGCAAAAATCGGAATAATTGATTTACCTTTGTATGGATCAAATTTCCATCTGTTCTCAGTTCCTTACAATTAATTTAAGTTGCTTCCATACATATGATGTATGAGAGTCCTGTCTGATAAATTTGTCAGTAGTGTTTTGAGCTTAGCTCATATAAGCCATCTACCTTTGTGCGAAGTTACAATTGTTTTGCCCTTGCTTTGATTGGATATGTTCTAGCGTTTTTTCTGGTTATTGTGGAACTGGAACCAACGAAGACACACAAATCACTTACGAAGTAGAGTTAGAATCAAATTCTCGCTGCAATTTTGGCTGGTTACTACCTTGTGATTCCCGTCTACAGATATTAACTTTTTCGGTTAGTATATTCTAGATATAAACTTTAGTTGCTACTCCTAAAGAAGAATTACTTAAATAAGAAGTAATTGCCTATTTTTCTATTCTAGTCACCAAAATAACCCAACCCCGATCAACCAAGCTTTGTCGGAACTAAAACAAGAAATATTAGATACTTCTTCCTTTTCTGCTTTAGCATACCTTTATTTTCCCTTGGGGGCGAGGAACAAATAACATGAGTTCCCTTTTCCTACCAACTGCTTTTAATTGTGTTTAAAAAGGAAGTAATAGTTAGAGTGAAACATCCTCTCTCTCTCCCTCTCTCTCTCTCTCTCTCTTTTGATAAGTTAGAGTAAAGCACTACTTAACCTTCATTCAATGCATCATGGTGTTCTGGTTAGTATCTTTTATAGTTCATGAAGGGGCCATTTGTTGTAAATCTTCTGCTGATATTCAAAGCCTACCTGTCCATAGATGAAGCTATGTAATGTAAGATAACCAACCTAGAAGTACTATCCAAGAATCTTGCACTCTAAGAGTTAGTATCTGACAGCAATTTTGAATGAAAACTAAGTCATGATTACAGTGGACAAATAACATGATCTTCAGGGGAATTTGACTAAGTATTGCCGTTATTCAAGTCTCTAGGCTCAAAGTCAACTTGGCAAAAATGAGGAATATAGTAGAATGATGGGTCTTTAACCATAAGAATAGTGACGATTGTGGTCTGCCTCACGCACGTAGGTCATCTTAGTTTGTTCTGAATCTGTGATCTTGTATAGAGTTCTGAGGTTGCCTGTACAGCTTGGTCAGGTTTGATGTTGGGACCTGATTGTTGTATGAGGCATGACTGTGCTGGTGTTTTGTTTGTGTTTCTTGCCCCTGTGTTCACTTGTCTATTTATTTGGTGATTACACCAATATGTTGTTTGGGTTTTGAGTGAATTTGTATTTTACCAGGAAAATAATTTTTACAAACAATCTCGAAAAATGCTTTTCCTCTCCTTTCTTTGCTGAATAGGCGATGAATAACCATACCCCATAGAAGTGGACATCAGTGAGAAACCAATTTGGCACAGAGTTTAATATAGTTATGGAGAACATAGACTGAGAATCTGGTGTGAACTATTGAACTTGTTGGATGTATGTGGAGTCATGACATAGAAGAACTTGTTAGAATATAGTATTAGTATTAGTCCCACATTAATTAATGTAGTCTTATGTTATGATTTTCCATTATATAAATAAGAGTTGATTGTGTTAGGGTTAGTTAACACAACACCCTACACACTTTTCCTTCCTAAACAACATGGTATCAGAGTGGGTTCACCATCCACCTTAGATATACAAAACCCTAGCCACCACCCTCTACCGCCATCATCATCTCACCATGAAACCCTAAAATCACAACCCTAATCATGGCCTCTATCTTAACCCTAATCTTAGCCTCTGTCCTAACCCTAATACCTTCCATTGAAATCTATTACCACAATCACTGTTCACCAATCACTGTTCATTGCGTACTATTCACAGGTTACAGTTCATCAGCGTTACTATTCACTGATTAATGTTCACAGTGTTACTGTTCATCATCGTTATTGGTCATCAGCAACTCCTGCTGTTTCAGTCTGTAGACGGCTTTGTTGAATTATATTGCTTGTTTAAAGTGGTAATCTGCCACTCTGAGGTTCTGGGTCTTGGTTATTTATGATGTTGAGTTGATCTGTTGATCGATTGCTGGTTTCTTGTCCGGTGATATATATTCAGTCGTGGACATGGTCATAATTTTGGATTTCCTAGTCGGGTTTTTGGCCATGCTTTTGGTGAGTGTGGTAACATATCTTGTTTTGTCGTCTATTTCGTTGAAGTTCATGGTTGTTGGTTGGTAATTGAAGTTGGTTATTATTGGTCGTTGAAATTATTTTGTTGAATTCGTTCATTGATTCATTGGTTATTGAAATCGTTCGTTGGTCGTTGAATTCGTTCGTTGATTCCTTGGTCGTTGAAATTATTTCGTTGAAGTCGTCGAAGTTATTTTGTTGAAGTCATTTCGTTCGTTGAAGTCGTTAAAATCGTTGAAGTCGTTTCGTTCGTTGAAGTGGTTGAAATCATTGAAGTCGTTCATTGGTCGTTGCTATTGAAAGTTGTTTCACTGTTTTTAACAAGTTGGTTGTTTTTCATTATTGATGTTAGTAGTTGAGGTAATTATTTCGTTGATTGATATGTAACAAGCTGGAGAGTCTCCAGCTTGAGGGGAAGTGTTAGAATATAGTATTAGTATTAGTCTCACATTGGTTAATGTAGTCTTATGTTATGATTTCCCATTATATAAATAAGAGTTGATTGTGTTAGGGTTAGTTAACACAACACCCTACACACTTTTGCTTCCTAAACAACAGAACTGTTGTGTTTAACCTATCCTGGTTATTGCGCAAAAACCAAAAGGCGAAAATCTGTAGATCATGAAGACAATTCTGCCACTAAAAATGGTCAGGTTACTTTTGATATCATGATACGCTAGACTTTGACTTAATGATTGTGTCCTGTAGAGTTTTTTCTTTTTTTCTTTCATATAACTGAAAGTGAGAGTTAGAAAGCTAATAGACAGAGAAACAATGAGATCCTTAGGCAATGATAGAAGGAGATAGAAGAGTATTGAGGTCGGTAGGTGACCACCTGATTTACTGCCGCATTTGCCGATTGAATGTGAATTTGACGCTCAAACTACAGCAGCTGCAATTCGTTTGGTTACAGAAATTCGTTATGGGGAGTCATTTCCTCTCCCTGACCTCTTGCTAACATCCAAGAGATGCCTGAAAGTAGGGTGTAGCGGAGTAGGGCACATGATGATCAGATGATGTCCCCAAATTTTATTGCTTTGCATTCTCTTCATGTTCTAGCCTGAAGAGTGCCACCTGACCTTGAAAAGTGATTTAGTCATTTTCCAAGATGAAAGAGATGTCCATAGATTGTATTCTGCTCATTGAAGAAATTAAACATATTTACATTGCTGATCGAATTGGTTTGATTACAAATCAAGTTCCACACTCTTATCTATTGTTGTATCACCCTAAGACCTAGGTGAATCAACAGTATCGCTCCTCCACTAGAGCCACCTCACTTGGATCCTATGGGTCACATTATCAACAATCTCTCCATCTTTAATAATAATCGAGCCTAAATAACTAAAATGGTCACTCTTTGGTATCTCCTGGTCTTGGATCATCACTCTTTCTGACCTTATCTTATCATAACTAAATATTATCAAGATCTTATCCTACTAAATGATTATAACAACAATAATAATAACAATATTTCTTGGATGAAAATCTTCCTTCAACGAGTAGGACATTAACATTCCGCATCATTCTTCCCGACAAAGAAAAACAACTCAACCTCAAGTTCGAGCTAAAGTCTAAATATTGCGCAATGTCATGCCAAAGAAAGAAATACTTCGAATATGGCAGTTACTTGATTTGCTTTTGGTTCCAAGTAATCATAGTCAGTAGATCGATATCCAACTTGACAACCCCAATAAAATCTTCAATCCCAATAAAATCTATCCTTTCTGAGTTATTGTAATAAGTTCATGGCAAGTCAAAAGAATTCAATACTTCGGGTGTCATTGTCAAGAAGCTCTCGTTTTGATAAAATCGTGTCTTTCATGAGATTTTTTTTTCTCTTCAATTATTTGTTGCCCTAGAGAGAGCTCAATAGAAAAACTGATTCATGTAGCCTACCCTAATTGTTTGGGACTTAAAGCCCGGTTGGTTTGGTGTGGTTTCAGTTACTTCTTCTTGGCCATTGGCACCTTCCAAATTTCTATCAAATCAACGCCTTTTTTGCCTTTTGAATCCTCTTTGATCAACAATTTCCACTTTATATTCACAAGAACTTTATGGGATTCCTTATGTATCACCTCTGTAATAATGTTACAATTTCTCCAAAGCTGTGTTTAGCTGGATAATTTGTTGTCCAATTTTGTGACTCTGACTGCCATACTTTCCCTTATTGGTGAAGAAGGTATGAAGAAATTTGTGACTGGGATATACTAGTGAGATTTTAATGATGGAGACAATCTGGAAAGCAGGCGTTTGATGGCATTTCGCTCTGAACTTCTTCTTCTTCTTCTTCTTCTTTTTTTTTTTTTTTTTGGGAGGGGGGGGTTGTAGAACTTTGGGGGGGAGAGAGAGAGAGACTAAGCTCGGATACCAAAAACGATGGAGCACGTGGGAGATTGGAGAGGGAAACGAAGGTAGTGCAAATAGACCACAACCCCAACATAAGGCCACAGCCTTAAAACTCAAATCTCATTAGTCAAAACTTTGAATGGTGCATAACTAAAATCCTCGCAGAAAAGAAATTAGAATCCTAGTAACACTAGAGAACATAATCATAACAAAACATACGACTTACTACTTATCGTGATCTTATCTTATCAAAAGTTCATTACTAAATACTTATGAAGTACTTATCCTCCTAAATAATAACAACAACAACAACAACAATCATTCTTGGACCAAATCCTCGTTAGGAGACTAGGACATTAACATTCCACATCAGTTAGCTTCACCCTTTGCACCTTCCTCTTTTCTTTCTCCTAATTATGGCTCTGTTTGTTTGGATGTAAAATGTTATTTTGTACTCATTTTTCAACATTTGGTTAAACAAATTGCCAAAAATATTCTACATGTAAAAATTCATTCCAATTGGGCGAAAATTTTTTCCTCCAAAAAATCCCTTAAGTTATTTTTGAAGGATGCAACTACTGCTTGATTCCGCAACTTCTTCGTGCGGCTAAGGTTAAGATTCTCACTATTGATAATCTTATACGGTGTATGATGGTGATCGTGAATAACTGTTGCATGTGTTTGAGTGATGCTGAATCAGGGGTGCAAGTGCAACTGTTTATTCATGAGTTAATTACCTCTAAGTACAGAAAAGTGACACCTAATTCCCATTAAGGAGAGATGAAGTACTTAATTACCACTAAGTCCACTTTTACAAAAATACATTTATCATTAATAGAAGTGTCACCCTAGGGTTTTAGGGTATGCTAGGGTTTTAGGGTACCCTAATGGGTACCCTAGTACCCTTGGGTACCCTAAAATCTTAGGGTACCCTAGGATTTTAGGGTTTTAGGGTACCCTAGGGTTTTAGGGTACTTTAAGATTTTAGATTTTAGGATACCCTAGGGTTTAAGGTACCCTAAAGTTTAGGTTTAGGTGCTTTCATAGAGCCCTAGGACTTAGGTTTAGGCACTTTCATAGGAGTTTTAGGGTGCACTTTCCTATTATAGGGTTTTAGCGATTTAGGCACTTTTATTGGGTACCCTAGAGTTTTAGGCACTTTTATAGGGTACTCTGAGGTTTAGGCACTTTCATAGGGTGCCCTAGGGGTTAGGCACTTTCAATATTTGGGGTTTTAGGCACTTTCATAGGGTTTTAGTGTTTCGTTAATTAGAGGAGACTTGGTGGGAATTACTTTCTATTTTCTGGACCTAGAGGTAAATTGCCCTTTATTCATTGTCCGGACGCTATGGATCTCTAGGGATACAGTTCTTGTTTGGTGGTCCTTGCGACGGTGGTAGAGCTTTATTGAAGAATGGGTATGGGGCAAGAGTGGATAAATAAGACGAAAGCTTTGGAGGGTAGTTCCTTTGTGCTTGATGTGGCTTATTTGGCGAGAGAGGAATCGTAGATATTTTGATAGGGATGAGAGTTGTTCCTTAGATTTAAGAGTTTTTTCTTTTTAGTTTGTTTAGTTGGGAGTCAAGGGAGTGTAAACCTAGTCTTGATCAACTCCTTGGTATGATAGATATTTTACGCATTTAGAGAAATGTATAGGCTCTCTTGATTGTTCGGTCTCTTTTGGTTTTGTCCGTTTTTTGGCCTTTTGTTTTGTACTTTTAATTGTACGTGGGTGGCATCCCCTTGATGCCTTTTCAATAGTTATTACTTAAAAAAAAGGAGTTTTTCTTGAAACCCAATCTCTCTCTCTCTCTCTCTCTCTCGCACTAGAATGGAATTGTGTACAGAGAACAGAACATCAACAAGATCACTCTATCATATCTCATTTAATTATCCTATCAACGGCAATAAGTTCACAACTGTTTCTCGCCCCTCTCTCTACATACCTATGCCTGTAACTATAGATGTATATAAACACATGTAGAAATATAACTTATCAAAAAAAATAAACACATGTAGAAATATATGTGTGTGAGTGCGTCTCGTAGATATATATGTTTGAGGAAATAAACTGTCATAGCTCAAGTCCAATTGCCTTTAAAAGGTAAGAACATTTTTCACATTATTTTTTACGTGCCAGCCAAACACCAAAAAAATAGAAACAGAAAGATTATAAAATATTTTATTTCGACACAAATGGAGCCTATGTGTTTCTTCCTTGTCAAGTACAAGTGAGGAGCATATACTTTTGTGTGTTCGGATACAGTGCATACTGCATACTTGTCCCATCATGCCGTGTGGAGCCAATGTTGTACGTATTTTGCCTTTCTGAGCTTCTATGTTGTCAAAATTGATAGTGCTCTTCGAGCTGGGTTCTTGAAATCGACGTTCTTTGTGATTGGATAGTATAAATGTTCTTGGGAATCAAATTAAACATGAAGCATTTTCTGAAGAGTGGATTCTTGATAATTGTTATATTTTGTTATACATTTGTGCCTAGAGATTATCATGCGGCGTCTCCAAGGATTTTGTTCTTGAATTAGCATTTAGACAAGTTGCTTTCTGAGGGTAAAGTATCACAAGAAACCTGTTATCTTTGTACAATGGAGGTGAAGTATCACAATGAACTTATATCTCTGATGCAGGAAGTACTGCCGAGATTGTCTCCTCGTCTGGGAGTTGAGCTAATCCAGAAGAAAATAGCAGCTGCATTGAGGCAATGAGAGTTTCCAGCAAGGCTTTGTTGTATGTTCGGTGTATGTAAGCCAAGTAGTACAAAAGATTATCGTAATGTTCATGGTACTTATCTGTGTATATAGTGACACAGATTGAGACATGTTCAAAATCAAGTTTTTTAGGCTTCCTTCCTATATCAAGTGTAAAAACATAACCAATGACTTTGGTGTCATTTCTTATTACCCAGGACATGGATATGGCTGCCAACTTGTACCCCTTTTCAGGTCATGTATTTTCGTTACATTTCTCAGGGAGAATAAAATTTAGTTGCAGCAATTCCTGCGATTTGATGTTCTTGGGGCATTGCAGGCGATGCAGTTTGAGAGTGTAGGAGTTTGAGATTGAGTGTAATTGGTAGATGCAGTTTGAGATTGAGCCAGGGCTGGCCCTACACTTTCGGAGGCCCTAGGCGTACCCGCAGCATGGGGCTCTATCTATATGTATGTTCTTGTTAGTTTTAACTAACTTGAGCTTATAAAAAGTTTTAAATGAAACATAGGGTAAAATGAACGGGATAGCAAGTGTTTTTGTAATTTTGCGGAAAAGTATAGCAATAAATATTTGGTTGTGTAGCTAATAACATGTGGTTTGTAGTACGAAGGGTATGTAAACTTATTTTTTTCTGAGTTGAATCTCAATGGGTTAGATGTCATACATATGGTGCTTTCCCAATTATGTATCTCCCGTTAAAACAATGGAGACAAAAAACATACAAGAATCGAACTCAAGATCTTTGGAAGGAGTGGCTTGTGTCTAATTGCTTGAACACACGAAAGGCTTTGTATGAGTCTAAAAGTCAATATATATTACTAACTTGAACTTAAGGGCCCTATTATGGAACAAAAATTTGGAGGTCCTAAGCAGCGTGGTCTCTTGGGCTTAGCCCTGTATTAAGTGCATGAAAGTCTATGCTACCTTTTATTTTACTCCGTATATGTTTTTATCAATAGTAGCGTAGGAGATGTTTCATTTGGTGGTTGGTGTGGGGCAACCCGCCATCCCCCTTCTTAGTCCAAATTTTTTTTTGTCCCATTATTTCCTTTTCCCTTAAAAGAATATCCATTTTAAAAAATCAAGAATAACAAAGGACGTGCCGGCCCCGAACTCTCCTACTCCCAGGCCAGCGGCCCAGAGCCAGAGGAGAGGCTGGTAACTTCACTTTTTTTTGCCTTTCTATTCGACTTCGAGAATAAAAACCAACTACGAGCATCTTAAGGTTTTAGGTTTGATTCTCCTGGCTAACAATTTTCGGAGCCACTTCATCCCACGCATAAGCGTAAGCGTGTGAAACGCCTGTGGGAAGGGATGTAGGGATTAGTCCGAGGTGCGGGCAAGCTGGCCCTCGACACCATGCATTACCAAAAAAAAAAAACCCAACTACGAGTAGATGTTGGTTAAAACTTTTGAGGGGGTATATATATCTACTGCTGGAGGGTATTATCCTATGGCCGCTCTTTCACAGAAGTATAATTAACTCAAAAGAGGGTGGAACTCTAATTTGAAGATATAGAGCCAGTAACAGTATGTCTCAGCAGAGCAGAGATTGGTTCATTGTACCACCTTGAAATCAAGTTTCTCAATTTCCTGAACTCCTCTCGATATCGAACTAATTGACTCGATTGAAACTCAAAACGGTCCGTGATTGACTCGAAAGAAAAATTCGATATAAGTTGAACTGCATTTGGAGCTTGTTAGATTTTATTATTTAAACCTAGTTTAAAAAACTCGTTATTCTACTAATTAAGCTTTGCATATATGCATATCCCCACGCGTACCAAGCTGGATATGGTTGTTGATTTCATGAGCCTTTCCTTGAAAGTTTCTCTCTCTCTCTCTCTCTCTCTCTCGAGAAAAAATGGATGCTTCTTGGATCTTACCCTCATGGAAATGCTGTCTGTCTCTTCACACCCCAAGATACAACAAAATTCAAAGCCCTCATAAATTGGAATCGCGCAATTGCCCATCCCCCCCCAACTACCTAAGCCATTCCAATCTTTATGAGTTGGTGCATTATTAGTAAAACGTCGCTTTTAAGTAGTATGGTCATAGGTACGGAACCCGTGTGGGCATTGTACCTAGCTGGTTCACATTACATGTATCAAAACTCCAGATTGACAGCTGGGTTTGAATCCTATCTGTATAATTGGTAGTAATATGGTAGGGAGAGTGCCGAGAAAGAGAAAGATGCTGGTGATTATTGTTAAAGAAATGAGAAGGGAATAATGTATTGTATTGAAATCGATAATGAAACTGTACAATGAGATCCCTATTTATACAAGGTGAGGGAGCCTAACTATGGAAAGAAAATCAACCTAATTATAATCAAATCATAATCAATTACAATAAAAAAATGAATCCAGAGAATCATATAATATCATAATCAAATCAAGATATGATTACGATATTATATGATTTGATATTCTAACATCCCCTCAAACTTAAGGTGGTAGTGCAGACACCAGCTTGAGTTTGGACACCAAATCATGAAAACGTCCAGGAGGATGAGCCTTCGTGGAGATGTCTACGATTTGATCGGATGAGAAAGCTGAGAGAAGCCGAACACTACCCCGAACAATATGTTGTCGTATGAAGTGACAATCAATCTCAATATCTTTGGTACGATCATGGAACACGTCATTGCGGACAATCTGAATAGCACTTTGATTATCGCAGCAAAGTGTAGTGGCAGTGGAATGAGTAATAGTCATATCAGTGAGGAGCCAACGAAGCCATATCAACTCTTGAGTAGTGTCAGCAATAGCACGATACTCTGCCTCAGTACTAGAACGAGAAACAAGAGATTGCTTTTTTACTTCGCCAAGAGATGAGAGAGTCACCGAGACAGAAACAGTACCTTGTGGTAGAGCGACGATCTGTGGGGTCACCAGCCCAATCAGCATCAGAATAAGCATGTAAGTCAAGAGATGAATGTGTGGAATAGTAAAGACCATGAAATAAGGTGCCTTTGACATAGCAAAGAATCCGAAGGACAACCTCAAAATGAGTTAATTGAGGAGCAGACATGAATTGGCTAACTATGTGAACAACATAGGCAATGTCTGGTCGAGTGATAGCAAGATACATAAGACTGCCAACCAATTGGCGATAAAGAGTGGCATCAGGGAGTGGGGTGCCATCTAGAGGGTGAGTCGAGTGGCCGGGTCAAGGGGGGTGGATGTAGTCTTGTTGTCGGTGATACCAGCACGAGTAAGCAGATTAGAGGCATACTTAGTTTGAGTGAGATAGTAGTCATCAGATGTAGATGAGATCTTAAGACCTAAGAAGTAGCTTACCGTACCCAGATCTTTTATCTCAAATTGCTTGCTCAAGAAGACTTTGCGATCGGAAATACCAACAATATCATTGCCAGTAATAATCATGTCATCAACATAGAGAAGAAGAAGAATAATTCCAAGTGCAGACTTCTGGATAAAAAATGCTGAATCATATTGGCTAGAAGAGAATCCAAAGGTCTGAATAGTAGTGCTGAATTTTGCAAACCAAGCACGTGGAGCTTGGTTGAGACCGTAGAGAGCACGATTAAGTTTACACACTTTATTCGGAGGATGATCATACCCGGGAGGAGGCCGCATATAAACTTCTTCAATAAGATCGCCATTGAGAAATGCATTGTCACACCCTCGATTTTCAACATAAATATAATCGATTTTTATAAATAAAACCTCACGATATTCCGTACAATAACCCAAAAGAGTTTAGTATTTCCATGTAACAATTTCACTTCATCCACCAAATGTTTCCAAAAGATTACAATTTTGGCTTCGAGGCCCGAGTGAACATAAGTATCAAATATGAGAGAGAGTTAAGGGTTTGCAATCATTCCTTAAGTCAAAGATTTACAATAGGGTTACAAATACATCTTTCCAAAAATACTAGACAAAGATGGCCAAATAACCCTTCAAGTTAGCTTTCAAAACGATGCTCACATCCAAGCACTCCAAGTATGCACTACTGTCCCATATTAGCACCTGAAACGAAGGAAGGTCTGAGCTACACTAGCCCAGTAGAAAGTTCTAATCTAGCAATATATGCATATGAAATGTAGGGAAAGGAACAAGGTGAGCAACTATGTCAAGAATCAATGAGAGATCGACAAGAGCAATTAAATTTTATACTTCTTTTCCAAACTCGACACATGCTTTAATAAACGATTTCTGAAATTCACCAAATGCCAAAACGTGTCTCGTTCAAGTGTCATGAGCCGAAACTCCTGCCGGGCTAGTTAAAGGACCCTGATGTCCTCTGCCAGGCACCTTACCCATAGGGAGGTCCTGAAAAATCAAATACGAGCATATAGCTCCTGCCGGGCCAATTAAAGGACCCCGATGTCCTCTGCCAGGCACTCACCCGTCGATGAGTCTTGAAAGTTCTCGTCGTATCCGTAAAGTTTCAAAATCCTTAAACCGTCATGTTTATACCATTAATCCAACTTTGATACAAGAAGCAATTTTTGTGAAATCATGTCCAAACGAGCTTTAGAGTCATGGGAATATTCAACGAGGTCTTCGAATACAAGTAATCAAGTTAGGGATCATTTGGGAAGTGTTTGAATGGGTTGGAAGTGATTGGAAACCAAAACGGTGAAAAAAATGAAGCAAAACAGTGAAAGCTGAAGATAAGCCATAGGTATCGATACCTAACACAAAGGTATCGATACCTTTTGGTCAAAAATGGTTCCAGACGCAAGGGTATCGATAACAATGGCAAATGGAATCGATAACAAGTGGTTTTCTGGGTTTTGGACACAAAGGTATCGATAACAATGGCAAATGGTATCGATAACAAGTGGTTTTCTGGGTTTTGGACACAAAGTTATCGATAACAATGGCAAAGGTATCGATAACAATGGCTGTTCGAGCAGATTTTTGACAGATTGTGATGGGTTTTTTAGCTCCAACAACAACAACAACAACAACCATGATCCAAAACAAGTATCAAGCTACTAGATACAAGCCATAAACATGTATTGATAGTTAGAACCTCCTACCTCAAGATCCAAGAACGAATTTGCAAAATTTCTCAAGCCCTAGCTCCAATCTTGAAAATGGAAGGATTTCGCTTCTACCGAGCTTACACTGGTGCAATTCGGGCTACAATACGCGAAGGGATGGTGGATTGAAGGTAGCTTTGTGTGGGTTTTGGGTGGTTTAGAAAGAAATGGTGAGAGAGAGCCGAGAGAGAGTGAGAGTCGGGAGAGAGGGAGAGAACGGGGAGTGAGAGTGAGGAAAGGAGGGATTTTTATTCCCTAGTCTCATACACACACACACACACACACATATATGCATACACTACACACACTTCACACATATACTCCCCAAATAAAACATTTTAACACATTCACCCTCACACCTCAATTTTCCAAACCAATCTCATCCTTTTATTTCTTTTAAAACCTTTAAATCAATTTACGAATTAATGGGTCTTTACATGCATTTTTAACATCCATCTGATTTAGGCTCCACTTGCGTACTATAGCAACTGCAAGTGTAACGCCCCGACTTTCGGGAGTAAAATAAAATGATTTCTTAAGAAAATTTTGCTAAATAAACATAATTTTTCAAAATAAAGATTTAGTTAGTACAATCTCAAGGGAATCTACTGATTCAAAATACATTCACTTCAGAGCTGACTCTAAACTTGATACGAATCCTAAGCATCCTCGATCTTCGTTACTGATATTCTTTTCGTGTCGAACTGCATCATCGTTGAATCTCTTCCATTGAATCCTGCGCCCTCTAGCAAATTGATCGCCGAAGCAATCGATTTGCCAGGATACAGACGTATCCGTGAGTGATAAATCACCCAGTAGAATAATCCAACCCAACCACCCCTCTTACAATTACAGCTAGCAAGTAAAACAGGATAATCATGATGCGAATAAGTAAAACAGAGATTTTTCACGTCAACCAGTTCATTACTATCCATTAGCCTAACGTGTGATCCAAAATCTCCCTACGAGATCTTTCCTCCCCAACCGCTAGCCATGCTCGGTCCCATGAGATCACTTCCCTTTGCTGTCGTAGATAACCTAAGTTACAATACTACAACAAGGGGATAGCTTATCATGCCTGAATCACAACTAGGGTTCGCCTATCTTATATACCACATCACAATCATCACTGGACACACGCCAGTCTATCAACTCACCACTGGACACACGCCAGTCTACCACCACAAAACATCACTGGACACACGCCAGGTTTTATCGTCACAAAATATCTCTGGAACACTCGCCAGGTTTTATCAACATAAAACGTCACTGGACCACCGCCAGGTTTTATCAACATAAAATATCACTGGACCTCCGCCAGGTTTTATCAAAACATCATTGGGCTTACTTTGCCAAGTTTTATATCATCACTGGGCTTACTCTGCCAGTTTTAAATCATCACAGACATCACTGGACTACCCGCCACCACAGATATCACCGGACTACCCGCCAGGTTTCAAATCACAATCCTAGGTCCATCAGGTGCCTCGAGTCCTGCCAGGCTACTCCCAATACTGAGGTCTGTCAGTGCCCCTAAGGTCTGCTTGGCCTTTCTCACAATTCTAGGTCCATCAGGCTGCCCTCAAGGTCCTGCTCAGGCTACCCCCGATCGCACGAGGTCCTGTCAGGCCACCCCCGAGGTCCTGCTTGGCCACCCTAGCGACACTGGGTCTTTCAGGCGGCCCTCAAGGTCCTACTCAGGCTACCCCCGATCACACGAGGTCCTGTTAGACCACCCCCGAGGTCTTGCTAAGCCCACGACTTTCATTTGTTTCCTTTTCCCTTAACAATAACAACGTCTGTATACTTTCTCACCACAAATCTCATCATATCTCAGAATCACGCCTGCAAACAATCCTCTAAAAAGAAAGAAACTTCACAATTTATCCATTACTTAGCATCGTCTAAGTGATTTCTATCTCGTACACCACCCCATGTCTCTAGGGTCCCATCTAGCTTTCAAATTCAGCATCGACATAATTTTATTCCCAATAATAATAAAAAACGAATAACAGACGGATCAAAACAAATATTAGGCAATGCAATCACATAACTTTTTATGATTGGACCGTTGCCCTTAATCTTGTATGGTCACGAAATCATTAATAAGGTATGAACTATTTAATAAAGATTTAAAAATAATTTTTCTAGGCTTTAATTAATTATTCTTAATTAATTAGATTGGTTAAATACTAATCAAATACATTAATTAGGTAAAAATATTAGAATAATTATCATAACCTTAATAAGAGTTCTAAAAGTCCTCTATAACAAGTTCGAGTGCTAAAAGTTAGGTTTGGAGGTCCATGAGATTATTTTAAATAAAAAGATTAAGATAATTAACGAAAGAAGAATAAATAATTAATAAATAGTTAATCAATTAAAAACCTGTTTATATTAACAAGGTATCATCTTAGGACAGTAAGAAGTCTAGATAAAATTATTCGGAATTATTAACATCTTGTATAATATTTTAAAGTATTTTTATTTAGAAACAATGCGTAAATAATAATAATTAGTTAATGAAATAAATAAAATATTATTTTAATAAAATATCATCTTTGAGATGTCAGAAGTCCAGGAAAAATAGTTTAGATGTTAAAATCATTGTTTGTAAGGTCGCAATTATTTTTCGTTTGTATCTTTAATTAAAAACAAGTAAAGGTCTAATAAATAGCTAATAAAATAAAAAAAATATGAAATCAGTAAGTTATGATCTTTGGTATGTTAGGAATCTAGGAAAAATAGTTTGGAGATTTATAGAGTAGTTTATAAGGTCGCAATGATTTTTAGTGTACAAACTTTTACATGATAACGGATAAAAATTTAATAAATATATAATTAAATAAAAAAATATGACATTAACAAGATATGATCTTTGAAGTGTTAGAAACCTAGGAAAAATAGTCCGGGGGTCAAAATCGGTGTTTGGGATGTCGCAAAATCAATTCGAACCAAAACGATTAAAACCGCAAGGCTGGGCCGAGATGACCTTGCGGTAGCAATGTCTGTTTTTCTGGTTCTAGCGGCTGGAAGCCCGAAGGTTGCGGCCGCAAGGTCGCTGCCAGCTTTTATTTTTTTGCGTTTTCTTGATTGTTTTCGATGCATGGGGCTACGGGGGCTATTGGGTTATGTCTAGAAACATTAAATATACTTAGAGGAGGTTTCGGATCGAATTATAATACCTCAAATTGGGTGGAATTGGTTTTCGATCGGAAACTTGGATTTTTGAAGAAGATGACTTCGTTTCGTTGATTGGGGAGCTTTGGGACCGAATTGATTGGTGTTTGTGGATGCTTGGGATTGTAGAGGGAGATTGGAATGATCAATTCGGATTCCGGGTTGGTCTTGGTGCGAAACCCACTTTTCTTTCTCTCACTTTCTCTCTCTAGAACTCCATGGATTGGAGCTTTGATTTCCTTTCTATTTTCTCTCTTTTCTGGACGATTGGGGTGTGAAAATCTTCGTGCATGCCCTAGGGTTGACGTAATGAAGTATTTATAGAGAATTGAGGAGAGTTTCGATTAAAATCGAATTAACGAAGTTGTATCCTTTTAGGACGTGGATACGGACGATATTATAGACGAATTATAGTCAGGAGAGGAGTAGAGATTGGGTAGGATTGGGAGAGGGAGAGATGGAAGAGTTGTATGCATGTATGCAACTTAAAAAAAATAGGATTAGATAATTATTGGTATTTATCTAGCAAATAAATGTTTTTATTAAAAATATATAATTAAGATAAGATAATTGTTGTTTTGTAATTATCTTATTAAGGAAAGAATTATATATATATATATATATATTTTTTTTGTCATTATCTAGTATTTATCTAATAAGGAAAAAGATTTTATTATTAATAAAGAAAAAAAAATGGGTCAAAAATCCGGGTTGTTACAGCAAGTAAACTTTGAACAGAAGTGAAACGAGCCATAGAAGCAAAGGTCTCTTCATAGTCAATACCATATTCTTGTGTAAAACCCTTAGCCACTAGTCGGGCTTTATAGCGATCAATAGAGCCATCAGAGTGAGTCTTGATTTTGTATACCCACTTAGAGCCAATGACACTTTTGCCAGGAGGGAGATCAACCATATCCCATGTGTGGGTATCAACCAAAGCTTAATTGCAACTCATCTTTCATTGCTTGTTGCCAAAGTGGATTAGTACTGGCCTCCCTTTCTTAAAGTAAAAACATAGTTAGTGTTTGGTGAACCGAATGACATGCAAATCTCATCGATTAACTCAAAAGCTAGAGAGAGAGAGAGAGAGAGAGAGAGAGAGAGAGAGAGAGAAGGGCCAGTCAAGCTATGCAGTCATAAGCTCAACCATGGATATTTCGAAGTACCAAAAAGAAGAAAAAAAAAAGCCTAGCCTTCAAACGGTTGTGATGCTTCCCATTCTATCTTGAGAGAGAGAGAGAGAGAGAGAGAGAGAGAGAGAGAGAGAGAGAGAGAGAGAGAGAGAGAGAGAGAGAGCATGATGCGGTTTTGGAGCATTCCATACGTTTCTAGTACAATACGGTGGAGTACATAAAAAATAGGGAAAAAAATTGAAATGATCTTTGTAGTTTAGTGTTTGTGTCAACTTGGTCCCTGTAGTTTGAATTGGATTGATTTACACTCTGTAGTTTTCATTTTGTTCCAATTACTAACTGCTGTTAGGCTTCGTTAACCCTAGATACAAATGAGTCCCTTTTCCAGTGAATTACTGAACCCTTTATTCTCTAACCTCGTAGACCTAAAGTTTTTTTTTCCTAAAAAGCAAAACGGAGTCATTTTTTTTCTTTCTAAAATTGGGTTCTTTGGCCCGTTTTCTTTTTTCTGATATTTAAGAGGTGACCAGGCATACCTAAACTCTATGCCCGGTGGAGACTCTAAGTTTTTTTTCTAAACCCCTTTTGTAGCTCAAACTATGCCCAGTGGAGACTCACACCTAAACTCTATGCTTGGTGGAGATTCTAATTTTTTTTTCTAAACCCCTTTTGTGGCCCGAACAATGGCCGGACCTGATTCTCCTTTATCCGGAGATATGTAGGCAACTTGATGAAAACTCGGTCCCTTTTTAAAATAAAACCCAATTCATTTTCTAAAATTCAAACATTTTTCAAAAATATCCGAACCCCTTTTATAGAATACAAAACTCCTCATTTTTTCTTTCTTTTCAAGAATCACATCGCAATCCATAGGAATCGGATCACTTATTCAGTCCCTAATCCCTCTCACTCCTTCCCCTCAAAGGCGAGCGAGACACGTTTCGATTGAAGGTAAATCCCAGGCGCGACAAATGGAGAATGGAAGCCATGAAAAAAAATGGAGAATGGAATGATGAGGCTCTGTGTTTTGGTTTAGAGGTATATTAGGGTAAGCAGAGAATGGCATATTATGGTTTTAAACCTAGAAAAGGGGCCCATTCGTGTCTGTGGTTAACGGAGTCTAACGATAGTTAGTAATTGGACCAAGTTTGAACAAAATGAAAACTGCAGAGTGTAAATCGAATCAATTCAAATTACATGGACCAAGTTGACATAAATACTAAACTACAAGGACCATTTTGAGATACGATAATCACCCAAAAACAAAAAGGTTGAGATACGATTATAAACAGTGGCCCGACTTAGTCATAAATATGCATAAGTAGAGGTACTACAAAATAAAAAATTTCAGTGATAGCCAACTTTCCACAACATCCCATCGACTCATGGTTTGATGGTTGTTGGCAGTGTACGTGATGATGACTTGCACGTTGCATCATAAGGGACAAAGAGGAGTTTTTAGGTTTTGGCGTACTATTTTTGTCACACCCTCGATTTTCAACATAAATAATAATGATATTTAATAATTAAAATCCTCACCGGAGTTACAATTAATATCCCAAAAGATAGTTCAGTCTCCAAGTCCACAAACTTGCCCAATAAATTACAGAGTTGCAAAGTAGAAAATACAATACAATGCTGTTTAGTTTACAAAGATAAACAAGTGCTTCCGAAAATAACTTTAAACAACGACATCAGCATGCACTCCAAGCATTCCATGACAATGACCTGCAATGAACCTGAAAATGATAGGTTGAGCTACACTAGCCCAGTAGAGAGATCTATACGCAAGTTATAAGGAAATATGCCGAGTTATGCATATAAAGTGAATGAGTATAGATAGAAATGCCCAAGGTTTATATGGCTATCGAAAAGCAGCTCACTATGGCTAAAGGATTCTAGACAATCCTATTAACAACACCTATCATCTCACATGCCTTACCAATGTATGTTTCCAAATTCATTCTCATCTGTCATCAAAATCTCTTTTGTTTAATAGGTGTAATATATAGAAATACGTGATCTATAGTGGTCAAACTCCGTTGATTTGAGCTTGAATAGCCGGAATCCGTTGATTCTGTGCACGAATATCGGAAACCGTTGATTCGCTCAAGAATAGCTGGAGGATTTTGAATAGAAAAATCATTTCCCTTTTTAACAATCCTATTTAGTAAACACCAATCTTTCTTTCTTTTCCAATAATCTCATATCATAACATCCAATGTTTTCGCATGTATCACTCGTTTCCGGTCATCTCACCGATTGGTGATACTCGTTCATTTGCGTGGTCCGGTCATCTCACCGAATGTCCGTGGTGATATCCGTTCATTTTTATCTGCAGATCTTATCACTTCGCCGAATGTCCATGGCGATACCAAAAGTGTCCATTCTGGTCTTCTCACCATGTCGGTACTTAGTCGAATGGTGATACCCGTTGTGTCAAATTCACGTTGTGTCCACAATCTCAATAATCAATCATATTCCATTATGCTACAAACCATTAACCATCACATACACCAATCAATAGACAAACACAGACATTTCCTTTAAGTATGTCACCACATTCTACATAGCGTACTGAACTCATAAGTAATTTTACGACACACTAACTATTAACCTCTACACTAGAATCTCATGAAACGAGAGCTCAAGGAGTTTAGGAAGATCAACGAGATGAAATCACAAGGATACGAGCTACTATGTTACATTTCGGATCACTAGCCAAACTCATGATTACCCATCACACTCACCACAACACCTTATATAATCTACGGCACACCTAAATAAACTTACAGTACATTTTCCATTTACAACGGTACTAAGATTACGTTTAATGAGCATCAAAGGGATTGGAACGACCAACGAATCATTGAAACCCGAGTAATCAAGTCTAGAGATGATTAGAATATGATTGGAGAGTGTTAGAAGTGATTGGGAATCAACACAATCGACGAATGATCAACCAAGTTCAAAATGGTTTTCTGGGTCATTGGTACCAATACCTCAAAAAGTAGGTATTGGTACCAAACCAATCCAGTGAGCAATCAGAGATCAAGGTATCGGTACCTCAAAAATGTGGTATCGGTACCACTGCATTACAGCAGGCGATTTTGCAGAAAACGAAGAATGAGCACAAAGTCAAAATCCAACGAAATAAGGCACGATTTAGGCACATAATCATCACAAAAACTCATAACAAGAGTAAGAAATCCCTACCTCAAGTCAAGAATCGAAACCCAAGCGATTGATCAAGCCCTAGACTCCGAAAACTTCAAAATCAACCAAATCCTCCTCCTCCGAGCGAAACCCACGAAATTTCAAGCTCAACAACGCAAATGGATGAAGAATTGGAGGTTATTTGCCCTGGATTTTGAGTGAGGGTTAGAGTTTTGAGTGTTGGAGAAGGAGAGAGAGAGTGTGCCGAGAGAGAGAGAGATCGGGAGTTGGAGAGCGAGTGAGATGGGAGAATTTGATCTCCTACACACACACACGCGCGCGCACACTTTTATACTAGCACACACACAAAATACATTTGCACTTCCTCAAGTAATAATCCTATCGCATAAACCCCTAATCACATAAATTCGACAAATTTCATATTTTCCCTCATTGATAATATCGAATAAACCATTTTAATAATTTCTAAAATTACGGGTCCTTGCAATTTTGTTCAACTATCTAATGGAGTTGTCCAAAAAATTCGATGAACTGTGAAACCGGTCTAAACCAAGCAAATCGTACGTTTTGGATTGAATCCGTGAATTAATGGTTCGGACACAGATTCAAAAATAAAAAACCATGACATATACTTCGGTCCACGGATTTTCATTATGAAAGTGTAGATTAACTGAACCGGACCGTAAGATATCTAAAAATATTAAATAAAAACACACACATACACATGTAATATTTAGTAGATAATTACAATTATTTTACCCTAATGTGATGTATTGTAATATTACAAAACCCAACGGAGTAAACTGTAACATCATTTCTAGAGAAAAATGAAAACGATAACAAATGCATTGTTAGAGCATCGACAACGGTAATAATCAAAACCAATAATCAAAATGTGTCACGTCAGCATTTGATTATCTATTTAGTTCATAATCAAACTTAATAACCTCTACTTTCATATTGGTTATTTTGCATCCCTAACAAAAAAAACCTCACACTATACAATGCACATTTGTTCAATCGCAAATGAGTTTCAATTACGCATCCGATCACACCAAATTATTCGTCTCGATGAGATGATTCCAATGTGAGGTGTTTCTGAGTTTTGAGTTTGGTTATTAGTAAAAGTTGTTAAGTTTTGTTATGGAATGTGTGAAATTTGGTTATTTGCTAAAAGACTTGTAATTTTACTTATTACAATGTGAGGCATTTTTTTGAGTATTGTTGTTAAATTTGTTTAGCCACACTCATTTGCTTATTAAGTTGCTAACTTGCTGTAATGTTTGGTTGCATATTGATTTTTGTGTTTATGTAATTCTTGGCTTTAGTGTTTATGGAATCGAATTTGTATGCAAGATGTTTTTTTTTGTTTTCTTTTTTTGGGGGATGGGCGGCAAGAATTTGGTCTTTTTTTTTTTTAATTACGGCAAATTCTAAAGGGTGCCCCTTAGGCACACCCTTGCGCACAAGTTTAAAATTTAGATATATTAACTGCCCTTTGTTATACCCATTCCAAGATTGATTAATAGCCACATTGAAAATACAAATCATTCTATCAGAAGAAGTCCAAAAGTATTTTGAATGACAAAAATGACCATGACTTTTTATCTTTCTCCATATTTAAAATAAAATTAAAAAACAAAAATGAGGAAAAATGGAAAGTGGAACCCGCCACTTCTATTTTCTCTGAGACTTAAACTAAGCCACTTCATATGCTTGCTCTCAAACCAGACCAAGTCTACCGTTTCACCAACCAAACTGAGGTATGAATTTTTTCTTCTACGTCTCCATATATTTTTTAGAGTTAAAGATTTTTCTCCGTGATATTTTCACTGAAGATGTTTTTTTTGTATAACTATTTTTAATAGATAACGGTCTTTCAATACATAATAGAATGGGTGCTGAGTATCTGGAGGCTGAGTTAAACCAGAAAGAATAAATAATTTTGACTTGAATGAGCTTCCTCAAGAAGACTATAATATTGAGTCCGGTGAAAGTGTCAAAACGAGAAACAATTTAGTGGAAAATGACTTTCAACCTTTTCTAGAACAATATTTTCTCAGTGAAGAAGAGGCCTTCAATTTTCATTTTTAGTATTGTGTTTTGTATAGTTGTTGTGCTACTGTAAATTTTTTTTTCTTATGGACTTTGAAAGTTGAGAGTTGAGACTCATGAGTTAATTTAATTATTTGTTGCAGTACTATCCACTTGTTTGATTTTCCACATATATTATGAAAAATTGTTATGTTTCTTTTTTTTTTTCTTTTCTTTTTTTCTCTCTCTTTCGATACACTGAATGACGGAGTGCCAGTAGAGATAGTGATTGCCCACTAGAATTGAAATTTTCATGTTCCCATAGTGGAAAATAAATTAAAAAACCTTTGAAGTACCAGAAGTCTACGTGCAGATAATTGAAATACATTTCATTAGGTCTCATCTAACTAATGAGGGTATAAGACAGTCAATAGGAAAAAGTATCACAAACATTTATGGTTAGTTTAGAAAATAGTGGTGAAACTTTATGCTTTTTGAGTATCCATAAACACAAAGCATATATTTAAATACATTTATTGCACTTAAACAATTGCCCCAGGGGCACCTATTAGCAAGACCAATTTTTTTATTGCATTTGTTACTTAATGTTTATGGAATGTAATTCGTGGATCGAACCGTGACTCACAGATTAGATTGGAACCGGACCGTAAGACTTTTGATTATGACACGGATTAAATTTTCTAAAAATCGTGACTTGCGGATTAAGATTGGATTCATAGTAATTCGATCCGAATAGTAGTGCCGTACCAATACATGGTACCATACAAGTAAGAGTATATATGCCATGATTTTGAAATACCCATCATGCATATCTTTTATGGTTGTACACATATACTCCCTCGGGCTCTTAAATGAGAGTTTACTTTCATTTTTTTTTTTTTTGGTTATTTTTATCATGTTTATATTTTTTATGATTTTAAAAATTTTGTCTAATAAAATTAATTTAAATTTATTAAATAAGATCCATATTGCATATTTTTATCATTATAGATTGAAATATGTAAACAAATTTTTGAAGCATCCAGAATCGTAACATGTACTCTAATTTAAGAATGGAGGGAGTACTTTACATCGGTGAAAAATCATATGCAATTATGCATAGGGTTGAACTCTTCTTTGGTCAATGATTATTAAATTGATCTTGAACACGTGATTCCAAACACGTACGTACGCATAGGTTGTTAATGCATTTTCTTTTGGGATCGATAACGGGGATACTCCGATGGTGGCTATTTCAAATCATGCATCTACCTTCATGTCTCCTCTCTCTTGCAAATCCTGGGAAGCTTCCTAGCTATGACAGGATCCTATGTTTCTCCCTCTCTTTCTATACAGTGCATTGTTAATTTTTTTGACTGGCATAAAAAAAAAAAAAAAGTAATAATCTTTGGAAACAAATTACAGAGATTAAAATGACCCTAAACACGAGGCATCGCACGGAGCAAGAGTATCCCATCAATGTTGACACTCCGCGCCGACAATCGTATACCGCTAGGACCCAAAGAGAAAGCAACATCGCCAGGTTAATTGGCAAGTTTCCGACCAACCAATAACCAGATGACAGATGCTCCAAAAGGAGAAATTCCGCACCCCAAATGAACCTTTAAACCCAACAAAGCTGCAGCACCATGAGAGCAAAAATGAGTCATCAGTCATGCACCGTTACAGTTTTCTAAAACTTCTCTTACGTATATATAAATATCATTTTAATTTATAACAGCCCCACTTCCATTTTGTCAAAATTGGGTGACTTGTTGGGTAAGTGAACAGTACTCTTAAAACAAATATATTAATTCGAGGTTTCCCGGATGGTCAGTGAGTGGTTGCACATATATGGATTCCAGGCTGCATGCCTTATTCCCATGTGTGCTAAAAGGGAAAACAAACCAGGGACCGCCCTTTTCCTCACTATTACAGTGGTGCCTTTGACAATTGGTCATCTAATTATTAACTGCCTGTCTGTAAAATAAGTACTTCTTTCGGATACTTCGATCGCTTCGGAAGCTTCGTATCATCATGTCAAACGTAAAATAACATCACTACTATACCCATTTCTTCAATGAACAAAAGTAGACCCGAGGTTGTCTCCACTGGCCATGGGATTTTGCTCCCACCTTGAAGGTGTGAGTTCGATTCTCGGAAGGTAGATGACCTTGTTAGAAGGTGAAAGTTCATGCTGGTAGTCTTATGGGCACGTCCGGTCCAGTGCTTCTCCCTCCCAGCTTTTTCTAATTGATTTTCATAAGTGTTGGTTCCTTGCGGTTGACCCTAGGTGAATTAGCCTCATCCCGTTTAGCTGTGGGGATACCTCCTAAGTTGTAAAAGAAATTGTATAAAAGTGCTCGTAAATATGTGAAATATAACTTGGAATCCGCTGTTTTTACCATTTTCTCATCCAAATGATCGTCTCCTGGGCCGATGATTCTTTCATATTTAATTATTTCTCGTAGTTTTTGTGTGTATAACAGTATCCTACTCGATGGGAAATCCATGAATCACAGACGGTATCTCCCATGGCCTTGCGCGGTACTCTTTATCCGGAAGGGAGTGATGATTGACTACTTAAGGTCCGTCATGAAACCTAAACATATGGGTTTTCTACTTACATACACATATTACTACATGCTGGCCGGCTGTGTGGATCGAAATTCCACTATGGTCCAAATGTACATTCTAACTGCTACTGTACTAAATACTGAGACTTTGCAATGTGTCATCGATCAATACAAATACATTTTTTTTTTTTTTTTTGGGTCAAACGGAAATTCAAGAAAACTTAAGAACAAGAGTACCACATAATGAGTACAACCAAAGACTTCGAGTACAGGAGCATAGAGCTCGCAATCTAGTCAAGCACTTGCCTGAGGTTCAGGCTATCCCTAATTACAAATTCCCTCATTCCAATAGGCATGTCCATAACAAAGACGAGGTCTTCGGTGTGTTCCGCCCCCATCCGAGCAAGGTGGTCAGCACATTGGTTGGCCGCCCGGGGAATATGCCCAATCGTAGTGTTGGTCTGAGCCAGTAGGAAATGGGCTTCATTGATCAGCACACTCTGGGGGTGATTGCCTGGGTTTCCTTCCGTGACGAGGTCCACTGCTACAAGTGAGTCTGATTCAATCTTGACGTTCTCCAGCTTCCTGTCCCGAATGACTCCCAGTCCCTTGTAAATGCTCCACAACTCTGCCTCCAAGCTCGAATTAAAGCTCCGCCTGCCATAGTATCCCATAATCCAATCTCCCGCGTGACTTCTGAACAATCCTCCAAACCCTCCTATACCATTCGATTCATACCAGCAGCCATCCGTATTTAGCTTGAAGTTTCCTGCAGGTGGGTTAGTCCAAGAAGTCAGGCATGTATTTATGCAGCCATTAGTGAGTGGGGACTTGAACGCATCCACTATCTCTTGGGCATAAGCAATAATATTCTTGGCACTAACATAAGGAGGGATTTCAATGTTGTCAAAACTTTTTTTATTTCGATCTTTCCAAAGCTGCCACAAAGTGGTGATAAACAAGATGTGCCAAGGGATATTATTACCATATCCAGCAGGTCTATTACTTTTCATGTTTAGAGAGATCCAATCTTGTATTGGAGTGTCCAAGTCCCCTCTCAATAAATGGCTAGAAGGGATGTATCTCCAAAGCTCTTTAGCTTTGATACATTCCCTAAACAAATGACTGATATTCTCAGAAAAGGTATTGCATCTTGGACATAAGTCTGAAGTTGCAATACCTCTTCGGTTTCGGAGATGATTAGTAGGAAGGCTATTATGAAGAATAGTCCATAAAAACGTTTTGAATTTTTCTGGCATCTTCAGTTTCCAAAACCACTTCCATCCTGTCAAGTCCGGACCATCTTTGTTAATAATCTCATAAGCTGCAGAAATAGAAAAGTTTCCATTTCCTGATCCCTCCCAGGTGGGGTGATCAATAGATTGGGTGTAGACAGGAATGTGTATAGCATTTATGCTCTCAAGGGTTTGGACATCTACATATGGGGCAATATCATCAAGTACCCAATTACCATTCACTATCAGAGTTTCTACCTTTTGGCTGGAATTAACATGCTCTCCAGGGAAGGCTAGTGCTAGGGGTTTGTCCCCACACCACCAGTCATGCCATATGTGAACTGATTTCCCATCACCAATAATCCATTTCATCCCTTGTTCAAGTACCTTTTTTGTATCCACAATACTTTTCCAAATAAAGGAGGCAGGCCTGCTTTTCGGCCAAGATTGTAAGGAATGGTTACAAAGGTATTTGTCTCTTAGGATAGCAGCCCACAATCCTCCTTCTTCCTGATTGGAGATTTTCCAGCCAAGCTTAGTGAGTATGGCCATATTTTGGTTCCTGGCTTTTTTAATCCCCAACCCTCCACGGTCTTTGCTTTTACAAACCTTGTCCCATTTGACAAGATGGATTTTCTTTTTGTCAGGGGAGTCCCCCCAAAGGAAGTTTCTGTTCAACCTGTCAAGTTTGTCACACACAGATACAGGCAAGTGCATGGTTTGCATAGAATAAGTG
Organism: Rhododendron molle; assembly: GCA_025413875.1. Classification (NCBI taxonomy): domain Eukaryota; kingdom Viridiplantae; phylum Streptophyta; class Magnoliopsida; order Ericales; family Ericaceae; genus Rhododendron; species Rhododendron molle. The sequence continues at coordinate 29,717,370 of CM046393.1, read as the reverse complement.
GGTATGGTTGAGGAGACAGATTGCACAAGCGTCAATCTCCCAGATAGCATCAGGGTATTGGAAACCCATCCAGCAAGTCTGGACTGAACTTTCTCAATTATATGGTTGAAGTCATGTTTACTCACCCTCTTATGGAATAAATGTACTCCAAGGTACTTTCCCAAGTTAGTAGTAAGTTTGATACCACAAAAATCACTGATCCTCTTGGCCTTGTTTTTAGCTACATTTGGAGAGAGAAAAATTTTGGATTTATCCAGGTTCACAGTTTGGCCAGACAAGGTACAGAATTCATCAAGAACCTCCATTATAGCTTTCACAGTGGTAAAATTATCTTGACCAAACAGGATCAGATCATCCGCAAAGAAGAGATGAGTTAGGGGTGTGGAATTCTTAGACACTTTAATCCCTTTCCAGGACCCTTCCACCCTCTTACTATTAATGAGAATAGAGAGCCTTTCCATGCACAAGACAAATAAATAGGGAGATAGAGGATCACCTTGGCGAAGCCCTCTCCCAGGTGCAAACTCAGGGAGGGGCTCCCCATTCCAGAGAATAGAGGTTTTGACACTGGTTACACAGCTCATAATGATGGAAATCCAAGAGGCATTAAAGTTAAAGAAAGTTAAAGTATCAAATAGGAATTTCCAGGACACTTTGTCATAGGCTTTCTCCAAGTCGATTTTAAAGATCATACCCCCTTTCCTCCCTTTTTTTCCTCTAAGGGTGTGAAGCACCTCCTGGGTGATAATGATGTTGTCATTAGTGGTTCTTCCAGGTATAAAGCTACTTTGGAAAGGGCTAATAATCTTGGTCAACATGGGTCGTAATCTAGCCACAATAATTTTGGTAATGATTTTGTATCCCACATTACAAAGACTAATAGGTCTAAAAAGCTTTATAGAATCGGGATTGTCAGTCTTAGGGATCAAAGCTATGAAAGTTTTGTTCATGTCCTCAGGAATGGACTTAGAGTTAAAACAGTTATGCACAAATCTACAGACCTCAGGCCCAACTATATGCCAGAATTTGTGATAAAATAAAGCCTGAATGCCATCAGGGCCTGGGGCTTTATAGGCTTGAATGTTTTTAACACTACTCCAGATTTCCGTATTAGTTATAGGCATGCAAAGTTTTTCATTATCCTCCCTATCTAAGGTTGGATGAGGATGATAGGTAGCATGGCAACCCTGAGTATGATTAGGAGCAGTAAAAAGCTCAATGAAATAATTTTGAACATGGTCTTTAATGACCTCAGGATTTTCCATCCAATGGTTATTCCTGTCTTTGAGAATGCTAATCTTGGACCTTCTTCTTTTTATAATGGTGGATAAATGGAAATACCTCGTGTTTCTCTCCCCCAAAGTAATCCATTTACTTCTAGATTTTTGGAACCACAACGCCTCCTCTTGGAAAAGAATGTTATTGAATTCTTTGACAAGGTCCTTTTCCAGCAATTGAAGATTATGAGCAAAATTAGTCTCTTGGGCTTTATGAATTCCGTTGATCCTACCTTGGATCCAACGTTTTTTCCTAAAAATGTTTCCAAAGACATTTTTATTCCAGTCTTGGGCAGCTTTAGTAAAATTGTTAATGTGATCAGAAAGGTTTGTTCCATTCCAGTTGGTATCCACCATATTTTCGAAGGAGGGGTCCAAGATCCAGGCAGCCTCAAATCGAAAAGGTCTAGTGACCAAGTTCCTAGGATTTTTACCAAGCACATGAATTAATAAAGGAGCATGGTCAGAGTAGGTACGAGGTAGAATTTGGACCATACCTTCCGGGAATAGAGACCTCCATTTTTCATTGCTTAGTGCTCTGTCCAGCCTTTTCTGCACATTTGCTAACCCCAGTCTTCCATTCGTCCAGGTGTATTTTGCCCCCATGTAGCCTAGATCTATCAGTTGACACTTATTGATGTTGTCCACAAATTTCCTTCTCTGGCTAGAGCTAGTGTCAGGAGCAGTGCTTTTAGATTCAGAAGCTTCAGCAGTATCATTGAAATCTCCTGCAATGAGCCATGGTTTTTGGGTGGTGTTTGCTAGGTTACCCAAATCCTCCCAAACGAGTTCTCTGATTCGGGGGTTTGGGCTTCCGTAGACTGCCGTGAAGATCCAGTCTTCAAAATTATCCTTACGGATCGTGGTGTGAATGGCTTGGGGTGACGTGCTCGTGGTATTTAGGGATACTTTAGATGGGTCCCAGAGTATCCAAATGCCCCCTCTCCTACCACTCGGATCCACATGTGTAGAGGCTGTGAGACCAAGGTTTTTGAAGAACATACCCATAGACTTCAGATCGACTTTTGTTTCAAGGAGAGCCACCACTTCTGGGTTGTGTTGATGGATCAGATCCCGGAAATTTCTTTTGAAATTGTCATTCCCCGCTCCGCGACAGTTCCAGATGAGAATATTGAAACAAGCCATAAAGAAATGATCAGCAAGTTCGGTAGAATCAGGTACTCCTAAGAGCTTACGTATCTTGCTCTTGGCCGAGTCCTGGTGAATCATCGGTTTGAGTGTTGCCATGTGGCTGAACATTCCTTCTGGATGTATCCTGCATAGCTTGATCTTGAATTGCAATTCCTCGAGCCACCAAGCTGCGTCTACTAGGTGAACAGCTTCGTTCTCTAGCTCGATCCACATGTTCACCTTGTGATAGCTCACCGCCGCTCTCTGCATTCCTGGCAAACTCATGGTAGGTTAAGATATCTGGTGGTTTTTTTTGTTGTGTGTTCTTTTTCGGAATAGAAAGAGGGTTTCCACTCTCAGAATGAGGCAGCTGTAAGTTTGAGGGTGTATTAGGGTTAGGGATATCTAGAACGATTTCCATCCCCTCAATTGGGCTATAGGTGGGCTTGGTGGGCTGGGCTCTCATTTGCTGGCTTCCTCCCACCTCTTTCATAACATTATCCGGGGCATTAGTGTTCAGCTTCCTCAGAAGAGGATTAAACTCGTATCTAACACCTGGTTGAAGGTCTAATTTTTCCTGAGCATTACCATTTGATGCTTGCTTAGATGAGCCTTCCCTTTTCCCTTGTTGAACCAAGGTTTGGTCTCTATGATTTTCCTTGTTGAAACAACTCCGCCTGCATGGTGATAAGGTAAAAGATAATCTGTTCGAGATTCTGATAAACGCCAAGATTCTTAGCAGTTGAATCTGAAGCAATAAAAACTTTCTTTTTTGAGATTTGTTGGTTCTAGAATGAGCTCTCCCGGAACACTCTCTCCCTCCACTTCTGATTCTAAACCCAAATCCACGGAAGAAGCGGATCACCTTGAAAGGAGCACGAAGAAAATCAAGAGTGATCACCCCGCTAACCCGAATTCCGTGGAAATTTGTCCCATGGAATCAGAGAACGAAGGGCAGCCCGCTGGATCACCGGGAATTGCTCAAACAGAGGATACTCCCATGGAACCTCAGAGGGGGATTCGTTTGGCCATAAAGGAGATCCCAAAACCGGCTGAAAAGGCCAGATCCTTCAAAGCAATCCTTCTGAATGAAAGGAAGTCAAGGGAAGGTCCTGAGACAATTCAAGTTGAATCTGGATTTGATGATAGCAGTGATGATGAAGACATGGGACTACAGGATCCCCCCACGACCAAATCCAGAATCAAAGTGAATTTCTCCAAAGATCATCTGAAAAGGATCAGACAACAATACAAAGACTGCTTAATCATCAAATTGCTTGGAAAGAATATGGGCTTCAAAACTCTCATGTCAAGAATTTCAGCGTTATGGAATCTTGAGGGACTTTTCACACCGGTGGATCTCGGATTAGGATTTTACCTAATTCGCTTTGAATCGAAAACAGATTACAACAAAGTGTTCACAGGAGGGCCATGGGTGATTCAAGATCACTACCTCACCGTTCGAAAGTGGCAGCCAGATTTCAAAGCAGATAAAGCCACAGCGATTAAAACTGCTGTTTGGATGAGATTCCCCTTTCTCCCATATGAATATTATGATGAAGAATCCCTGTTTGAAATTGCAAAAGAATTGGGGAAACCGCTCAAAGTCGATATCAACACAATCGAAGGAATTCGTGCGAGCTACGCTCGCGTCTGTGTTGAGTTGGATTTGAGCCAGCCCCTTGAAGTCTCTGTTGCCATTAGAAATGAAGATTACTTAATTGAGTATGAACATATTCATTTAATTTGCTTTGATTGTGGCAGGGTTGGCCATCGGAAAGAATCGTGCAGTTCAAGAGTCGGTCTGAGCAGCCAAGTCGCCGGCGAGAATCCAACCGTTACACCCCCTGAATCCTCTGCTGCAAAAGCTGTAAGTTTCAACGGTAACCCGGTGCCAGAGAAGTCTGAGGAGATTGGGTATGGCGAATGGATGGTCGTCAGCCGACGGAAAAAAAAGACTGGACCCATTGGCAATGGCCCACAAGGCCCAAAACGAGTGCAAGCCCAGAATGGCAAAGGACCGGCCTCAAGTGTGAGCATAAGTAAAAATAAAGCTACAAATACATTTACACGCCAAAATATGTGAGTACATGTGCCCATAAATTGTTTATGAAAATTTGAGTTCCAATCATGGTTGTATAAGCCGTTCAAAAATCATATGGTTTTACATATTTTTGTTGCTAAAGTATTGGACATTTTTTGAACAGATTTTTGTTAATTTGTTGCTATAAAGTGATCAACATATCATTGAGAAAAAGCCTTAAAAGTGGTCAAACTTGGAATACACAAAAAGTTGCTAATGAAAGGGCAAGTTAGTCACTTCAACAAGAACAAGCCACATTTATATTCTCTCACTGAAAGAGCTGGAAATTATCTGTCTCCCATTTCATGTTTGCATGTAGAATCTATTGTCCTTGACTTGGGGATCGATCTGCTTGCTAGCTAGTAAAATATAAGCCACAAACCTCCTCATCTATAAATAGCTCTCACATCTTCTCGATCAGACATAACTCACCATATCATTCCCATCACCATATAGCAATATATCACAACATCCAAAAGCCACATCACAAAGAAATAACACAGAGAGAGAGAGAGAGAGAGAGAGAGAGAGAGAGAGAGAGAGAGAGAGAGAGAGAGAGAGAGAGAGTATTTATTGATCGATCAAATCTGCAGAGCCAAATTAAACAAAGCTTAATGTCATCATCAGCAACATCATCATTATCATCTTCATTGACAAAGAAGAAGTATAAGGGAGTGAGAATGAGAAGCTGGGGGTCATGGGTTTCTGAGATTAGGGCACCAAACCAAAAAACAAGAATATGGTTGGGCTCTTACTCCACCCCAGAGGCAGCTGCTAGAGCCTATGATGCTGCCCTCTTGTGCCTCAAGGGCAATTCTGTCAATCTCAACTTCCCTACCTCCTCACTAAACTTCCATCGCCACCGCCACGACTCCACCACAACCACCGCCATTTTGTCCCCGAAGTCTATACAAAGAGTGGCTGCAGCTGCTGCGGCCAGTAGTCATCCCTTCAATGACAACTACAATCCCACCACCTCTCCACCACCACTCTCCTCCTCCTCAGCCTCATCGCCGTCTGCACTTTCTTCTTTGTCTTCCCCATCCGATCATTTCGAGGACGGTGTCTCATTACTATCGTCATCATCCTTAGATCCATACACGCCTTATGGAACGTATGAATCATCATGGTACTCCTTTGATTCACCAAAGTACTCTCATATGGTCAACGAGGCAATTTTCGGTCCACCGGTGATTGAAGATGTCTACGAGGAAGGCGATATTTGTCTATGGAGCTTTTGCTGATCATCAGGAATTCAGAATTCAGTCAAAATAAAGACAACTGATCAATTAAATCCTAGCTAGCTATATGAAAAATTTATTCATTCTTTATATCTTTTACTTGATGGTCTTCAAATTGACTCGAAGACATTCTTATAGGGACCCAGTTTGATTACTTGTTAGTGCATGTGAGTTACAGGAGATTGAACTTAAATGGAGAGAGTCATTTTGTGGACTCTACGATGTGAATTTCTACGTACCAGAAAAACATAAAATTGTTGCAATGCTATATATATCTTCTCTGTCTTTCCAATGTACCTACGTTTTTTTTTTTGTTTTTTTTATAACCGAGGAACAGTCCTACAGCCGAGTCACAATTAGACCCGACTGCGCAACCCAAACCTCAGGGGAACTAGCGCGATCAAACTAGTCACGGCCCCCCACTTACTATCAGGATACTCACCCGGTGGGGAATCGAACCCTCAAAGGGAGTACTCCTAAAGTCAGACGTTCGCCCTTACCACTGAGACAATTCCTGGATGTGTCCAATGTACCTACGTTATAAATGATGCTTACACAAAATTGTTTAACATTTCAAACTCGGTGTAGACGAGTTTGAAATGCCAGATTGGGAATAGTTTGCGAGGGACGTGTATACATGAATGCGAGAAAGCATTGAAAGAGTGTGTTATTCAAAATCAGTAAGTTTGAGGGTTCGGACTTTGCCTTCTGAAAGTTACAGATAGAGAATTATCTCTATCAAAATGATTTTTACCGGCCGTTGCTGGGTAAAGACATGAAAAACTTTTTGGGTGTATTTTGAATCACAAGTCTAAAAAAGCAAAAATACTAGTAATTCAATTGCCCAATGTGGGGGTTCGGTTTCAGGGATCTACGCTGTTGGTGGGCTCTGGTTCCTTCCTTGGTAGCTCCGCTGCACCTGCAACAAGTTACTAGGGCTAGAACAGCCCAGTAACCCTCGACGGTCAAGTCAGTACTCAGGTGAAGAAGGGTGGGTTAGGGTAGAGAAGGACGGCATGTCTTTAGGTTGGTATCGATCTCTTCCCTTTTTATAGACCTCGCTTGACTTGGTCCCCAAATAAGTGTGTGGAGGATATGCCCGACTAACCACTTCGGGTGATGTCACATATGACGCACCGGATAAGGTAGTTACGGAGCACATGGATTGAGCTGGCAGCAAAAATGGTTCTCATGTCATAACCGTCTTGCTCACGTCATGATAACGGACAAGGATCAGGGGCTCGAGCACACGAGGATAAACCCTTCCACATTATTTTGATGTCAAGAATCCCGGTCCCGCCCGGCATACCGAGCGATATGCGACAGGGTACCGAGATGCTAGGGTGCCACACGAGGCTGCCCTCCGTGTAGGCCAACGGGGCTAATTTGGTGGTGTCGGTGGCACCTAGTTGGGGAACGGTTCGAGCCCCATTTACGGGGCCACTACACCCAAGGTCCAGCAAAAGAATTTCTAGCTACTCCTTAGTTTGTACTAGTACTATTTATTTTTTTCGAGAAAATTCTTGTTCACACCTGGCCAAATGGATCTCTAGAAAATCCATTTTCATCGTTTATTATGTGTCGATTCATGCATGCTTGGCTAATTGCACCCAGCTATCATTTTACTTCCATGATGATACTGCCTACGTCTACAGCTTTCATGTTGCTTCAAAAGTCAATTAAGGTATAACATGCCAGGCAAATTCAAACCTAAAGGAAGTTATTATCACCCAGAATGACAATAATTTTGATTCAAATCTTAAAAGATATAAGAGATTATTGCTTTTTGTATAATTAATTTACAGCAGATACAATCATCCGAAACACACAACTTCTGTAACGTTTGCCGGCCGTAAGTTTGGTGGGTTTTCCTTACAGATATATATCATGTACACACCAGGCATTGGCAACCACTGATTTTCCTCGTAAAGAAAAGAACTTCCAGCATCAATTTTGAGACTTAGAAAATCATCTACGTCCCAAACTGCAACACAACACAACGAAAAGAGAGAACAAGATCATTATCGATTACCATAGTAGCTAAGAAAACAGAACAGTATCATTCACATATCGTGCCATGGTGAATAACATACCACATAAGCCAGATCACCCGATGAGCATCACTTCTTTGAGCACTGTACTACAACAATCACAGGCTAGAGAATAAAGCAAGTTGATGACCATGAATTAGCTGCTGGAAGCAGGAAGGGTAGAGTTCAGTATGGAGACAATAATATTGTTCCAGCTAAAAACTGTGCAAACATAGTCAGATTCCTCGGATAAGAAGATCCAAACTCAATCTTCAAGTTACGAAAACATAATCCAACCATAAACAAAGACACAGACAAACAATCAATAGAATCTAAAATTTCAAGGGGTTGCAACTTGTGGCTTTTTCCAGTTATATACTCCCTCCGTCCTTTTTTAAGTGTTCTGTTTCGTAACTCCAACTTATTAAAAAAATATTATTATTACACCTTTCACATCAACTTTTTTCATCACTTTTCTTTCTTACCCATCATCATTACACTTTTACTCACTAACTTTTTAAAATGAAATATACTTTTAAAGACAAAATAGACAATGCACTAACTTTTACCCCCATAACTTTACAAAATTGACTCTTATTAAGGGACAATCCAAAATAAAATACTGGACTCTAAATAAGAGATAGAGGGAGGACTACTTATAAACTCCAAGATTGAGTAAGAAAATTTAACTCACTGCCAGCAGTATTAAAATTAACGTCACCCTGGGTATGAAATGGTCGGTTCCTAGCTTCTCCACCACTCTGATCCATCGCAACCGGAAGCTCATGCCGACAAACAGGACAAGAGTTGTGGAGCCTCAACCAAGACACAATGCACTCAGAATGGTATATATGCTTACAAGGCATCTCCCTCGCTTCCCCGTCAACTTCAAACTCCTCCTTACAAACAGGGCAGCTCGAATCGCTACCCAGATGATCCGCCGTGATTTTTACCGTCGGCATAGAATCTATAGCCGAATCAGGCGCCGGAGGAGGACCTTGTCGGTCGTTCTGAGTCAGTTGCTCGATCAACTCACTAAATCCTGGCCCCACGAAGTAGTCCCGAGGGTTAAGCCTCGGAGGTATTAGCCCTTCCGTTGGCGAATTTCGTCGTCCAACAGGTAAAGGGCCTGATGATGGCCCGAGGATTATCCAGCCGGAGCAAGGGCGGGCGAGGATTCCACTCTCTGGTCCCCAGTGATCGTCGGTGTCGTCCATGACCCGGTTTCGCCTCCATGGCCAGTGACGGCCACGGCGGTTACTTGTCAAACCAGCACCAGCAACATCATTATCTGATCTGTCGCCAATCAGGGGATCGAGCACGAGAGAGAGGGCTTCGAGTATTCTGGCTTCAGGGGAGGGATCGAATTGGGTGAAATCGACGACAGAAAAGGGTCTGGCTATGTCAATCTCGTACAGGAATTGTCCGAAGCAGCGGGGACAGATGATTTCGGATGGGTTTTCTGAGGAAATACGGACCGTTCGGTGACAATGGTAGCACCAGTATAGCGGGAAGTTTGAGTTGTTGGCGTTGGTTGGCTCGACACGAGGAGGAGGAGGAGAAGGATGGGGGCTCAAAGACATCGATCGATGATGGGTTGCGTTTTTTGTATGTTAGAAAAAACAGAATACAAAATAGAAGAGGCAATGTCAAATTGGTTCTACTATATAGTAGTATACCACAAGACAAGCCTTTCGGTAGCTAGGCATGTAGATGAATGTGAATGGTAGAAAAAGGATAGCTTTTTGGAGTCGAGAAAAGCGATTCTTCTCTTTCTTCCTTGGAATGGGACGGATGAGTGTGTGAGGTGCCAAGGATTAATTCCATTTCTACTTCACAAGCTTCTGTTAAGTTTAAATTTTATAGGGAATGGCAACGGCTAACTTAGCACTTATTCTTCGTACAACTACACTCAATCACACATCACACCCGCACTAACAAGTGTATGGGCTCCAACTTCCAAGTATGTGTGGAACTTACACACTTGCGTGCGTGAGTGTGGTTTTAGACTAACTATTTGTTGTGAATAGGCTTGGCAAATCGATCAAATTATATAATAATTAGAACCCAATTTTTTTTTTTTTAAATAAAAGGAAATTTCATTCCAAGAAGCCCAAATGCAATACAAAGATTTTATCACAAGATACAACAAGAGCTACCAAAATCTACATACGAGCATATGCACTAGCATACTCAATGACAAGTACTCTCTCCGTCCCAATTTGTTTGTTCATTTTTAGTATTTCAATTTTTTTAGCAACATAATAATCACAATTAAATTTTTTTTTTTCAACGCACAATTTTTTAAAAACAAAAAGGACAATAATGAAACTTTTATGAGTCACAAATAATTTGGGTCGTCGAAAGTCTAAAAAGAAACAAACAAAATGGGATGGAGGAAGTACTACGAAAAAACAGATCAACAACGAGAATTGGTGTTGACGGTTGAAATTCGTGGCATGTCCTTTTGCTTCTTCTTTCTTTATCGATCCCCAAGCTAGCTTTCTTCCCTCGTTTCTCTTTATTTTCTTTTTTGGAGAAGTATTTCTTCTTTGGAGATTTTTTTTTCCCACATAATCCTCCAGAGAGGTTTGTATGTTTTTTTTTTTTTGAAACTTGTAATAGAGTCTGTATAGAAAGCTTTTGAAAGACAAGTCTACAAAGCCATTTACAAGTTTGACCACGATTAATGAGAACAAAATGTGGTCCTGTCTATTTTCATTATCGATCGAGGGAGAAATAATCCATGCTTCATGGTATATATTATCTTGTCCAAATTAAGAGAAACATGGAAAACTGTTCGGCTTCAAACTTAGATCTTAAGCTTCAATATTTTTCTTTTTCACTACGGTTCATTTTGTTCTACATTTAAATTAACCTTCACAATACCTGCCAAGCACAAAACTATATCCAACTTTTAGAAATTGATATACACTTTTCATGTGTAGATCAATATTAGTGCTTATTGACTGAACTAAACTTCGAGACTAGTTGACAACATAATGGTTGGACAAGGGAATTGTTATTTATTAATATCGACTCTTTCAAAAGTGTAATTATTAATTTAATGGCCTAGAGCACTAAAACTTGGTGCTCGAAATCACACTCGCACCACACATTTAAATGGTATTCATAAACTAAGTTATGAGTCCCATGAGAATATGCGGCATGGAGTGATCTTGAGCACCATGTGACGATAATTGGGGAGCATTGAATAATTAGATCTTTCGAAATTACTCTTTTCTAAAGGAGTAGTACTTCCTCTCCATCCCACCTTAAATATCCTAGGCAAGAATTTCTACATTTTCAAACTTTTAAAAAATATATCTCTATATACTATTTTTTTTTACACCAAATAAAAGTATTCAATAAGTATTTTAATTTGGTGTAAAAAAATAATTTATAAAAATATTATTTTTGAAAGTTTGAAAATGCTTGAATTTCCATAGGATGCTTTTAAAGTGAAACGGAGGGAGTTTTTGTTTCAGGTAGTTGGGGAAGTAACAATAGGAATATTCAGTCGCGAAAAACTTTTTTACGGCAGAGCATTGAATATACTTTACGGTGGTTAATCGCACGTGTCCAAAAGTGTTTTGGACGGTCCAAATTTGAAAAAAAATTATTCGCTAAAAGAGTTTAACTCTTCGCTGAAAGAGTTTTTATTTATTTATAAATCTGGACTATTGATTGTCGAAACTGACGACTAAAATTACGCAAATCTTATTTACGCCTCATCCATGTAGAATAAGTACATTCCGCCCTCTCCCTTACCGCAATAGAATTGGATTACACACATAGTTCCAGTCCAAGTAGCAGTAGGATATACAACATGGATTTCATATCCTACCACTATATATATAACGGACACCATCGATCAGCCCTAATTCTCCACACAGATCTAGTTCCCATGCATCTCTCTACTTCAAATTCATCTCTCTAGAGATCGAGTTTAATTCACAGCATATAATTAGAAATACGTAGTTAGGGCTCCCTCTCGATCTCTCAAACACACATGCCTATCAATGGTGAGAGAGCAGCAAAACCAAATACTCAAGGTGCTGGACAACTCCAAAATCCAATGGTACCACGTCAAGGCTGTGGTGATTTCCGGGATGGGGTTCTTCACCGACGCATACGACCTCTTCTGTATCTCTCTCGTTACCAAACTCCTCGGACGCATCTACTATCACGTCGAAGGCTCCCCGAAACCCGGAACTCTCCCACCCAACGCTGCTGCAGCCGTCACCGGTGTCGCCCTTGTCGGAACCCTAGCCGGCCAGCTCTTCTTCGGGTGGCTAGGGGACCAGATGGGAAGGAAAAACGTGTACGGAACCACGCTCTTGCTCATGTTCGTGTGCTCCATCGCCTTTGGACTCTCCATCGGAAAATCTCCCACGGCCGTCATAGGAACATTGTGCTTTTTCCGGTTTTGGTTAGGGTTTGGGATCGGCGGAGACTACCCGCTCTCAGCCACCATCATGGCGGAGTATGCGAACAAGAAGACGCGCGGTGCTTTTGTGGCGGCGGTTTTTGCCATGCAGGGGTTTGGGATTCTCGCCGGCGGCCTTGTGGCCATGGCCGTGTCGGCTCTGTTCCGGCATGTTTATCACGCGCCGGAGTATTCTGTCGATGCGTTGGGGTCCACTCCGCCAGAAGCGGATTACGTGTGGTGGATTATTCTGATTGTGGGGTCGTTGCCGGCGGTTCTGACGTACTATTACAGGTGTAAGATGCCGGAGACGCCTCGGTACACGGCGTTGGTGGCGAAGAATGGTGAGAAGGCTTGCAGAGACATGTCCAAAGTGCTTGACATTGAAATGGTAAAATCAGAACAGGTAGAAGAAAACCAAACGGATGGCAAAGCCAACAACACTACATTCGGGCTGTTCTCAAAACAATTCGTGCGCCGCCACGGCCTCCATCTCCTAGGCACAACCACCACCTGGTTCCTCCTCGACATCGCCTACTACAGCCAGAACCTCTTCCAAAAGGACATCTTCACCTCCGTCGGCTGGCTCCCTCCTGCCAAATCCATGTCCGCCCTCGACGAACTCTTCACCATCTCCAAATCCCAGTTCCTCATCGCCCTCTGCGGCGCCGTCCCCTGTTACTGGGTCACCGTCGCCCTCATCGACATAATAGGCCGCTTCACAATCCAACTGATCGGATTCCTCTTCATGACCGTCTTCATGTTTGGCTTAGCGATACCGTACCACCACTGGACACTGAAGTCCAACAGAATCGGGTTCACGGTAATGTACGCCTTGACATTCTTCTTCGCGAACTTCGGACCCAACACGACAACGTTCGTGGTGCCGGCGGAGATTTTCCCGGCGAGGCTGAGGGCGACGTGCCATGGCTTGTCGGCGGCGGCGGGGAAAGCGGGGGCGATTGTCGGGGCGTTTGGGTTTCTGTACGCGGCGCAGAGTCAGGATAAGGATAAGACGGACGCGGGGTACCCACCTGGGATTGGGATGAGGTATTCTTTGATGGTGCTTGGGGGGATCAGTTTAGTTGGGTTTTTCAGTACGTTCATGGTGCCGGAATCCAAGGGGAAATCACTGGAGGAGATGTCGAGGGAGAATGAAGGGGAAGAAGTTCTGGATGTTTCATTTGTTTAGGGGAGAATTTTAAAATTACCCCTAAACTTTCATCCAAATGTTTCATATACACTCAAATATTATTGAAGAGTTAATTTCATTTTTTTTCCTTTAAACTATTCTTAGTTTTGTTTTTCATTCAAAACTATGAAAATAATCTATTTCATCCCTCAACTTTTCAATTGCAACTCATTTGGTCAAATAAATAACAACAGTCCAAATCTTGGACAAAAAAAAAGTTCATGTGGCCATCAAACAAAAAGATGTACCATCAAGGCCCGTTTTTGGATTCCCCACAAACAATCTGAAATGTTCATTAACTTTCAAATAATTTTTCTAGTAACCCTGTAAAAAATTAGCTTAATCGCATGACTGCAAGTTCTTCATTTAATCTGCTAATTTTCGATTTAAAATTAGGATCCTGAATACTGAATGAAAAGTTAGAAAATTGGATCAAGAACTTGCGGTCATCTGATTGCTGCTTCTTTTTTCTTTTTCTTTTTTTTTTTTATGATAAATTAAAGTAGCAAAAAATTTGATTAGTCTAGGAGATAAAAACGAAAATAACTCTTTATTAAATTTTCATGAAGTACTAATTAAAACTTTGTTGACATTGTTAAATTAGGCATCTATCGTTTTATTAAATTAATACCTTGATATTATATTTGTAATTACGTCAAGTATTATGTTTGTATTTGGGCTGTTGTTTGGATTCTAACTAGCCGCTCCTATTTTGTCATCGGTAAACTACCAAAAATATACCTGCCATTCAGATTTCTCATTGTGATACCTTTATAGAGAAGAGAAAATTACCTCTAAGTACAGAAAAGTGACACTTAATTCTCATTAAGGATAGATGAAATACTTAATTACCACTAAGTTCACTTTTACAAAAATACATTTACCATTAATGGAAGTGTCACCCTGGGGTTTTAGGACATGCTAGGGTTTTATGGTACCCTAATGGGTACCTTAGTACCCTTGGGTATCCTAAAATCTTAGGGTACCCTAGTATTTTAGGGTACCCTAAGGTACCTTAAGATTTTAGGTTTTAGAATACCCTAGGGTTTAAGGTACCTTAGGCTTTAGGTTTAGTCACTTTCATAGAGCGCTAGGGTTTAGGTTTAGGCACTTTCATAGGAGTTTTAGGGTGCACTTTCCTATTATAAGGTTTTAGCGGTTTAGGCACTTTCATAGGGTGCCCTAGGGGTTTAGGCATTTTTATAGGGTACCCTGAAGTTTAGGCACTTTTATAGGGTGCCCTAGGGGTTAGGCACTTTTAGTATTTAGGATTTTAGGCACTTTCATAGGGTTTTCGGGTTTTGTTAATTAGAGGAGACTTGGTGGGAATTACTTTTTATTTTCTGGACCTAGAGGTAAATTGCCCTTTAGAGAACCCTAATCCTTCAAAAGTTTTCAACACCGCGACCCCTCCATCCTCAAAAATCTTCATCCAGATCGTTCCAAACCTTCATACAGATCATCGATACTTCATCTAGATCGTCTTCTCTTGTGGTAATTGTTTCCATTGTTTTTCTTGTTTCCATCACTTGTGAATTTTTTGTTTTCTACTCTACTCATATTCTGTTTCTGTCGTATTTTGTTTGGTGTGAATTCTGTATTAATGGTGGCTTAAGGATGTGTGAATTATGCATGTTATTTGTGTATTGTGTTCTCAGATGAAAGAACTGTTGCCTCTGTATGATGTGAACACCATTCACACACTTCAATTGCATAATTCACACCTTGTAGTGGCGAATTCTAAACTTTGAGTGTGAATTGTATTTCTGGAGAGTTTGAATTGTGAATTCCAAATTAATGTATCACACGATTCACCGCAAGTGCCTAAACCCTAAACTCCTAAATTACAAGCGCCTAAACCCTAAACCCCTAAACTACAAGTGCCTGAACCCAAAATAAACCCCAGACCCCTGAACCCCACGTGCCTAGTTCAAGCCCAAGTCCACTATTTTGTGTAAGACTAGAGAACTTGCCTTATCCAGTTGAATTCGAAACAGAACTTGCCTCTCTCCTCACCTATTCTTCGGCCGCTGCTGCTACTTTTTTTTGGGCAGCTCCACATTATTGACTCTATTTTATTGATCATTCTTTACTAAAATCAAGCAATAGGTTACTGAACGGACGGCTTGGATGGTGCACAACACAAATTCATTAGTTATCAGATAAATGATAGGATTTTAAATTGATTTATTCCTATGTGTTGAATGTATTCTTGTTCTCTAAATAAGTAGAAAATTGTTATTGCTTGACTTTGCTACGTAAACATGGAAATGGACAATAGGTACACTGGGTGGAGCTTGCGGTTGAATTTAATTTGATTAGACGTTAAAAACTAAGGAAAATAAAATATTGGGAAGTCATAGTGGTGACAATTGTGATCAGGAAAAAACTAGAGTGGTCGAGAACTTGGTATACCCTGGAGAAATGGTTGGCGGAATCAGCACTTGTGATTAATAGACCAGTGGATAACTAATCCGAAACCGTGAATATGGCACTGTGTGATTACTTTCTGGGTATTTATCCTCCGGAAATGGTGGTTATTTGGTGAAACCAGAGAATGAAATTCATTTCTCGTGGTTTGTTGGTTTTCGATTCTCTCGTTCTGATGGTACAAGTGAGTTTGACCCGATATATAATTGGGAGAATTTTTCATAAGTTCACTATAGCACTTTCCAAACCCACTAAGTCCACTTCTGAATTCTAAAACCCCTTAAGTCCCCTAATCTATTACTAAGGATATAATAACCCTGTTTAGACTAATATACCCCTATTCTAAAAAATCTTTTTGCCCCGTTTTTCCATCTATTTCAAAAACATCCATTTGAATTTTCTCTATCCCGAAAATTTCGCCCCCTTCAATACAAAACCCATCCCCCCTCCCCCCCTTCCCCCCATTTTTAGAACGAACTATGCTTTTAGTGAAAAACCGTAGACGGTTCTTGGAAAGCAGATCGTCGTCGGCCTTCTTCTTTCACCAATAGTCTCGCCTGTTGCTAGTCGTCGTTCTTCGCCCTAGTTTCAGTCGGCCGTTCTTGTCCGTTCGTCGCCTTTCTTCGCCCAGTTTCAGTCGGACATTCTTCTCCGTTCGTCGCCCGTTCTAGTCGGATCCTACTCGCCGTTCTTTGCCCATTCTAGTCTGGTCCTAGTCGCTGTTGTTCTCCTTCGTTTTAGTCGGACGCCGTCGCGGTCTTCATTTATCCATCGCCGTCAAATCCTACATCGGAATCGATTACCAGGTATATTGGTCTTCGTATATATGGTTATATGAATGGGTTGGCTAAGTTATGTTAAGTTAATTTAGTATTCTGATCGGTCCACGTATTGATTAAAGTTAAATTAGGGTTTTGAGTACAAGAATATGTGGTTATATGAATCTTTGATCCGTAAGGGTGTGGTTGAATTAAGTTACGGACTTCATTGATGGTATATATGGTTATATACAAGATGGTTATATATGGATTTCATTAATGGTATATATGGTTATATACAAGATGGTTATATACGAATTTCGATTGATGTGATATATGGTTATATACACGATGGTTATGGACGAATTTCATTAATGGTATATATATGGTTATATACACGATGGTAATATACGAATTTCGTTATAGATTGCGAATGTAAACTGTGTGTGTATACTGGTAGGTCTATTACTTGGAATTTACATGACAAATCTCAATGACCCTGTGTCTAAGTATGCTTCTGTCGTGTGGCGAAAGTAATTACTTTTTTTTGAAATTCAAAGGATTTTTTAATGTAAACTGTGTGTGTATATATGGTTTTGTATGGACTGCCTTAATATGATTATATGAGTTTTGTAAATCCAAAATAAGTTGACATATAATGCCGTAGGGTTGCATCTGTTTCAATTAAGGTATCAGTTTTTGTTACTCCTTTTCTCGGTAAAACTGCATAAATATGGTTATATGTGAAATGTTATATTTGATTGTCCATGATTTGAAAATCCGAAATAAGAGAACATATAAAGGTTATGGTTTGTCCAGGCTATATCAATGTTGGCTATATATTTGGATCAATTATGCTGCTGCGCGGACCAATTCAACAATGTAATTTGATAGTTTTATGTATAGATATAACCAAATTTAACAAATATATGATTTTCTCTCTGTATATTAGATACATATGGTTATATATCAAAAAATGCAACCCTGTATCGTGCCATCAATATCTTACATATATGATTACATGTGATTGTGACCAATCCATCATGGAACATAAATTGTAATATCAGTATCTCGAATTCTTTTTTATACATACAAAGCTGTTTGTTTTCATATGTTTAATTTTTACATTGTAGGTGCAGCAATGACAAATCCTAAAAGGACAGGGAAGGAGTTGGTACATGTGGTGTACGCAATAGAAGCTCGTCCGTTAGTAATGATTGACCCCACAAAAGAGATGAGGCAGAAGAAATCACCAAGGAAGCGGACAGCAAAACCTGTTGTCATAAATATTGATGATAGTGCAGAGAAGTATGAGGTAGTGAAGTCGTCCTCCCCTTCCCCTCGGAAAAAGGTGTCCGCAATGAAGCGGAAAGGATCACAAGAAGCTGATGTAGCAGCAACTGTCCAAACTTCATCCAGAACCCCGAATAAAAACAATACAGAACAACATGACAAAAGGCCCGAAACTAAAATGGTTTATGAGAAAAAGAGGAAAAGGCCAAATAGGGAATATGAAGAAGTTATAGATCTGAACACCCCGACGAAGAAAATGCAAAGGGATAAGGACATGGAAGAAAGGGAGGACAAAGGAATTAAAAGAAAAATAAGGCATCAAGTCTCCAAGGGTGGATGTTCGAACAGAAAACCAGATGTCAAGCAAAAGGTAAAGGGGGATGAAGAAGAAGAGGAATGGGATGAAGATGAGGGAGATCAAGAAGAAAATAGAAAGGAAGGGCAGAAAAGAAAAGGGGTCAACGGCAAGAAAGGCCAACCAAAAAAAGGAAAAGTGGAAACTAAAAGGAAAATTCAGTACAGGTAAGGACACATGATTATATTTATATGAATGTATTGATATAATGTTATATATGTTCTATCGACATGTGTAAGGTTATATATGTTCGTATAACCTAAAATACATATGGTTACATATGGTTTCATGTATCATTTAAATTGTATAGTACCATCATATAAATGATAGATGTTCCATAATAACCTTGATATAATGTTATATATGATACTAACTACTGAAAGGTTATATGTGTTGTTACAACCCGACATATATATGGTTATCTATGTTGTTATAACCTGCAACAGCATACAAAATGTATGATGTTGGGGCAAAAAAGTTTGAAATGTCTTTTTATTCAATCTAAATTCAAATTATATTGATGATGTACGTGATGTATGTGGGATCGATGAACTATATACGTACTCAGTTACGTGCCTGCGTTTTTTTACCATTGTAATGGCAATATTTGTTTTTTCATGGAATCTAACAATTGTAAGAGTTTGGTATGTTGTTCTGTCTGTACGATGTTATAAGAGTTTGGTAGGTCATATATGATGTTATAACTTGAAATATATATGGTTATATTTGATATTATGTAACATCTTTATTATGTGCAGGTCAACTTTAAATACTGTGGTAAAACTAATAAGGAGTATTCCTACCGGGCAATTCACACCGCTTCAAGTTCAAGAGATCAAAAAGACACCATTTGCAGAATTTTTGTTGGGTATTGTCGAAGCAAATCTGGATGAGGCCTATGTAAGGAAGAGCGATCCCGACGTTTTAAAGTTGGTAAAGCAATATGAGGGGACAGGTGGGAGATTCAAATTGGGTGGCAAGTCTGTGAAATTAACGGCAAAGGAGGTTACACTCATATTTGGAATACAATCTGGTCCTACAAGAATTGTTCTAAATCCAACTCCAAGGGTCCCAAAATTAGACTTCGCTGACCGACTTTGCTTGGAACCCAAAGGCCAAAGGATATTGACCATCCCGTTATTGAGGGAATTCTTTGCCAAGACTGTTGAAGGCACCTCTTTGCAAGATGCGAAAGACTTGGTGCGTGTCTTATGTCTTTTGTTAATAGGGACATTGTTTTTCACAAGCACACAAGCCAGAATGAGTTGGGGTTACTTAGAGTTTGTTTTCGCAAGCACGCATCAACAAGGTATAACGGATCAATGTGGTCCACCAAATTTCCTTCCCCTCCACAAGCTTTTATAATAACCGTTGCAGCATGCCTACACATGAAACCGGTAGACTGCCAATAACCACAAGAGCATGTCCTTTCCTCAACAGATACTACCTTCGGGGGACGACAACGCACCTCGTACAAACCCCCCTTTGACATAATGATCCTCCACGACCTTCCTCTATCTATAAAGCGAGCTAACTTTGTATCCATCTTCGGACAAATCACTGAATTCCATTTCATCGACTTTACTTTCCTAGCTGCCATTTGCTTCATAATTTTGCGACGAAGCTCATCGACTAAATAATATACAGGCATTTCCCGAGCTTTAAGAATCCAATTATTAAACGACTCCATAGCACTAGAACTCATCTCGCCATACCGTTGACCTTCAAAATACTCGTTACTCCAATGCTCTTTGGGAACACTCGCAATAAAGGTCCTAGCTTTATCTCCTCCAAATTGGTAAAACACTTCCTCAGCAGCTTTGTAAACCGACACCGATGAAGCATATGCACATTTGTTGAACAATTCAACGAGCCTGTTCCGAAAACCTTTCCTAAACCGACCCGGAAAGTGATCCTTCAAGTTAAACTGTAGGTGATAGAGATGTGGGCAGCATGCCCTGGAATTTCCGGATTCCAAAGCGCAAGCCTTCGGGAATTTCGTTTCCCGAAGCAAGGGCCCATAATCGAGGGAACGCGAGCGGAGAAGCAGGCGCTCGCAAAAACACAGAGTCGCCACTCGGGTTTGAAGGTCCGACACCCAAGGAACCGTATTTCGAAGCACCTGCCGCGCTGTTTGATTTGAAAATGTGAAGGAACCAGTCCGTCATAACCATATCTGGGTTCAGGAGCCAGGTTACGAGAGGGGAAGGGTTTTAAGGCACCCCTCTCGCCCAATCCGGAGATCGGTCTCTACTAAGGCATTTTGAAAACATTGTGATTCTTCTTCTTTTTAACCAATTTTAGCCAGTTAGGGCGGGGGAACAGTTAATCCGGGATTAAAATTATAACAATTTGCAAGATGTGATAGATGGCATGGATGAGCAGTTAGTATAGGATGAGAACAGACTACTTTGGGTTTTTACAGGCTGAGCCCACAACCCACAACTCTTATTCTCAAACCTTCTGGGCTCTGGAAGGACCAGTGCACACCCAGGACAAACCAAGCAGTTTATAGCAGTTACAAAAACAATTCTAAAAGACTATAGAGCCATAAAATTACTAAAAACACCCCTTAAACAGTGAGGGGACAAAAATAGAGGCCTAAAACAAAGTTAAACATGCATGGCCAGCTACTGGTCGGGGATGAACTATCGCGTGAGGGTTCTCAGTGGACCGCGAGGGTTTGCGCCCTGGCGCACAACGGTTGCGCCCTGGCGCAATGGTCAACGCTCCATTTGACCATCGCGCGATGGTTCCAGTATGTCGCGTGAGGGTTTAGATCACCTTTCAGTGTTTGGTTTTACTCATCCTGGGTTCTGGGACAGGTCCAGAGTGTTCCCAGGGGTACTCCAAAGTAACAGAAATGCATTTGGACATATTGAACTTGCAGTTTAAGCTAAGAAAAGCAGTAAACAAGTTTTAACATGCATCAACAGTGATCTAAAACCTAAAACATGCTCCAAAACAGTAAGAACTATTTATGAAACGCAAAGAACAGGATACCCTTCCCCACGAAGTTCATCATCACACTGACACAAAGTGTCGCACGAGTGTTAGGAACCATCGCGCGAGGGTTCTTACTCCACTGCTTCTTGTAACTTTGCTGGTTTTAGGACCAGGACTGGTATTGATTACCAGCCTTGGCCCTGCCTGTAACGCCCCGAATTTTGGGTACGTTAAATAAACATTTTATTGAATAAATTAAGGAGAGTCTAGCTCATTATTACAACATAAGTCTCACAAGAGTACTTTTATTCAAATGAGGGGATAATCTAAGGTTAACTATTGCTCCGCCTCTTCCTCCATCCTTACCAGCTCCTCGGCCCCAAAGGCCTCCAAGGTGTACTGCTCTCCTTGCTCATCTATGAAATCGACACATTATACCGGCGTCGCCTCCAGTATAATATGTCGGGGTAAGGTAACACCGTGAGCTACTGAAGCTCAATAGAATAATCCAACCCGCTAACCCATAACTTACAACAAAGAGTCATATAAATGATTACACATGCTCATTAAACGACATAATTAACCATGATACATCCACAATCACTATCTTGCTTACGTTGGTGTCATGCCTTTCTTGGTTTCTCCTACGCGACTCACCGTATTGTGTCACCATTTTATTTCCAAAATCATTTCTCATTCAACGGGCTACCAAGTCCGGCCACGTTACAAAATCTCGCATTGGCTCCTCTCCGCGGATAACCAAGCCCAATTACCAATGAAGCTACCACGTCCGCTCCATTAGCAATCTACACAAAGGGGCTACCAAGTCCGGCCTCATTGTGGTTTTCGCAAGTCCGCACAAAGGGCTACCAAGTCCGCCACCTTGCGGGTTTTCACAACTCACATAAGGCTACCAAGTCCGGCCATTATGTAGTCTCAAAATCCTTTTTATCCATATCAACCACTCCTTAAATGTCATGTTTCTACTTTTTGGTTCTCGTGTCTCGTAATCATGCATAGACTCCACGCGGGACGAATCACTTTAAAGTAATCTTGAAACTAAACTAGCAAGATCATCCAACTCTATATTACCTAATCGTACTCAAATTATTTCTTAAAGCCACTTATGTTTTATCAGCAACAAGTAGTGCATACATGTTCATAATCATCCTCAAGACAATAATATATTTTGAAATATCCATTCTTTTCTTCCTTTGTGGGATTTTTAAAACAACATATGGTTATTGGCGTAGAAATTCATTATTTGACATGCTCATTCTTCTTTAGTACGGTAGTAAAACAAGTTTTTGCTAACTAGCTTTGATACCTTAACCGTTTAACTCATGTTTAGAAATTTACTATGCATACTTAAGGTAAGTATAATCCAAGCAAGTACATAGCATGTCCATAACCATTACTTAAAGCATAACGCCACATGTGCGGACGCCCTTGGGGTGGTAATCCACCATATGCTTTGTTAATATACCACAAGTAATACAAGCAATGGAATATAGGCTTATAGTTAAGTTAAAAGATCAACATGCGATTTCTTCTACACGAAGTTATATCTTAAGTTGATTCTAATTATGCTTAATCATCCAATAGTAAGTTCACTAACTATCATGCATCTAACGTTCTAAGACATAACTATTATCATGCATACTAACTAACATAAGTACATATATTACGGAGAAATGGGAATGGAAGATTCTACCTTGATCCGAAACTAGTCGGGGCCGAATTAGCTAGGTTGGAAATTCCTACGGACGGAGTAACGGCTTAGGAGGTGGCCTTCGTTAGCTTCGAAAGAGAAAGGTTTCTCTCGAACTTGATCTTGACTACTAGGCTACTACTTTTGGATCGAAAGGGTGGTCGTAGGGCGGTTTAGTGGCGGCACTAGAGGTGTTTCTTGAAGCCTAGGGAAGAACCTCAAGAACACTCAAGAACACTCAAGAATAAAGCTAAACTACAAGAATACTTATGCTTCCTAGAGAGAAAAGTTGGAGGTTGGAATGGTGTGAGTTAAATGAGGAGAATGGAGTCCTATTTATAGGCAAGCAAGGGCTCTCCCTCCCCCTCAATGGCCGGCCTTCTCTCTCTCTCCAAATCCCATGGATTTTGTCATGAACCAAGTGATGTCATGCCTTGAAAGACCATCCAAAGACCTTCCTTGTTCTTCCTTCCAAACAAGGACTAGGTTTAATCTATTCTAATGGGGTTTTGGTCCAATCAAGTCCTTGGAAATTATAGGAAAAATAGTTTTGGTTGTCCTTTGGAGTGAAAGCACAAGAAACCCTAGATTTTATGGTACATTGATGCAAGAAGGTCTAGATTGGGTTTGTACTTGGATTGGCCAACAAGGATGGATTAGATGCAAGAGTACATATGCACACATCACTCTTCTTTCTTCCTCTCCCATCCGAAATCTCTCTCTCCCTCTCGGCCTCTCTCTCTCCTCTCTCTCTCTCTCTCTTTGGTACATTGTACTATGTATATTTATATACATATACAACTATATATATATATATATACAAGGACAAGATGGCCTATGCTATGTCAATCCACTTGCACACACATATCACACTCTCTCTCTCCCTCTCCATCCGAATTCTCTCTCTCTCTCTCAATCTCTCTCTCGGCCTCTCTCTCCTTCTCTCTTCTTTGGTACATTGTACTATGTATATTTATATATATATAACCACATAGATATATAATAATAGGACAAGATTAGGATGACAAAGGAAAGAGTGAGGATTTAGGCTTGGAAGGATTGTACAAGGATTGAAAATGTATTTAGGACATTTAGTACATAGATTTTGTAGGAAAAGATCACTAAGGTACAATGGAAGAGCTAGGTCAATTCAAGGTACCATCTCCCTCCCTCTCTTTCCTTCTCTTTCTCTCTCTCTCCCTCTCCCTCTCTCTCGGGTCTCTCTCGGCACTATCTCTCCTCTCTCCCTCTCTCTCTCTCTCTCCCACTTGTTTGTACTATAAAAGAGTATACAAATAATAATATATATATATGTACTTTGGGTTATTCATAAAATCACATTTTTAAGTAATATGGGTTTTTCTAATTATTATATTCTAATACACACATGCATACATATAATATAACATATATGCATATCTATATATATATATATATATATAAGTACATACATATAATATGTAAAGTCTAGTACTTCTCAATCTAGGCTAGGTATGGGAGAATCCCATATCCAATTAAGTATTCTACTTCATCCAAAGTACTATGTACTAACCTAATAATCTAATGAACAAATCTTATTTTATTAGATTTCACACATGCCAAATCTATTAATTAAATCATTCTAGCACATGATTGTCAAGACTAACTATTATCCAAAGGATAATACTTTCCCTAGCGGTTAATAACCAATGGGTAATAATGGCTAGGATTCTAGTCTATCGTCCAATGGTTAATAAAATTCCTAACGGTTATTATCCAACGGTTAATACTAAAAGTGTAATACTTTGTAATTAAGCACTAAACTAATCTAATCTCGTACTTAGGGAGATGAATCAAGGTTTACCTATTGACCAATGGGTAAAGGAAACTCTAGGTCAAACGCCAAGGCAAGGCGTGGCGTAGCTGGCAAGCGGTGTGGCGGTGGCGGCACTGGCAAAGCGGTAGCAGCAGCGGTAGCCAAAGCGGCCCGCTAGCCAAGCAAGGCCAAGGCAGCCCGATGGCTAAGCGGCGGCCAGCGGCAGCCAAAGCACCGGTGGCAAGCGATGGCCAAAGCGACCCGATAGCTGCGGCAGCGCGGCCAGCGACGGTGGCCAAGCGGCGTGAGCATGGCCAAGCGGCGTGAGCATGGCCAAGGCGGCATGAGCATGGCCAAGCGATGAGCATGGCCAGGTCAAGCAGTGGCCAAGCGGCGTGAGCATGGCCAAGCGGCGTGATCATGGCCAGCGGCGTGATCATGGCCAAGCGCGTGAGCATAGCCAGCGGCGTGATCATGGCCAAAGCGTGTGAGCATGCCGCGTGAAACCGCACGGCCAAGGCAGCGTGAGCATGGCCAAGGCAGCGTGAGCATGACCAAGGCAGCGTGAGCATGGCCAAGCGTGAGCACGGCCAAGGCAGCGTGAGCATGGCCAAGGCAGCGTGAGCATGGCCAAGGCAGAAGCAAGGCGTGACTCGATGCCAAGGCAGAACCTGATGGCGGCCAGGGCAGAGCAACCCGACAGCGACCCGACGCCTAGGCGAGGCAGACCCGACAGCGAGCCGACGCCAAGGCAAGGCAGGCGTGACAGCGGGCCGACGCCAAGGCAAGGCAGGCCCGATGCCAAGGCGAAAGCAAGGCGCGACAGCGGCCCGACGCCAAGGCAGCCTAGCTAAGCGAAAGCTGTCAAGTCAACGGTCAAGGCAAAGGCCGAAAATTAACCACTTTGGCATCGATGCAACGCTCTAGGTTAGGGAAACGTAACTAAGCCAGACGGTAGTTAGGGTTGGCTAACTAATTGTTAAAAGCTAACTATGCTAGCTAAGTAGGATTTCCAGCTGAGAAAATAAATTCTAGGATTTTACTACAATTACTAAGTAACTATACCAAGGTCTTAATAGGCATACTCGTCTTTCAGAGAATGACCTTAATGCCCGGGCGATGAATTCCAACCTCCTAATCCATAAACCTAATTATGATGGATTATTAATCGTAAAAAAGGGATTTATAAGATAAAGAATTTTCAAATATAACAATAAAATTTTTATCAGTCAATAACGACCGATTTTTGGATGTTAAAAATGAAATCCAAGTATTAAAATAAAAATTCAAATTTTTAGCGAAATTTTTATTGGCCAAAAATCAGGGTCGTTACAGCGTGTGCCTTTGACATGTTTTCGTCCTCGAAATTGGTGCGTGTCTACGGATTTGACAAAGTCGCTATACTGGTCTTTGAAACGTCGTCTATGCCCTTAAAAGAAGCAAGTCGCAGGTTAGGCGTAGGTTGGCTATTTCTAGTTTGTACTCGCTACTCACTTTAGACTAACAGTTGCACTCTTCCGAAATGGTGGTATTTCTCGAATTTAGAGTTTCGGTTATGAAGTTAGCACGCTATGAACATGACAGATTGTGGTAGACAAGCAAATAAAATTTCTTAAGATAACATAAGATCGACATACTACATGCCTAAAGGCATCATTAGGTACAAGAAAAGTAAGGAAAATCAGATAATAATGGCTGTGGTGCCATTGACGTGCCTCGTCCTACCACCTATCATTGAAGGCTCGGATCAAACGACGTTCGTATTCCCTTACGAACACTTCGAGCGCGATGGTCACAGCGAGAACGCAGCACCAGAAGGTGCGGAGGCGGTTGTCCCTACCGAACCACCGTGGCATGCCCATTGTTAGCACGACACAGAACAGGAGGAAGATGAAGGGTTGCAACCGTAGTGCTTGGGTCGTTAGGGTGAGCTCGGTTCGCTCGATTTCTCGGAACGCGGCGTCTCCCGGAAATCCTCGTCGTCGGGTGGTCATGGTTCGGGTTGGGGGATGAGATGGTAAGAGAGATGAAGATAAAAGGTGAAGAGAGGGATAAGGAAATGAGAAGTGGTGGTGGGGTACATATAGGCCGGGTGAGGGGTGAGTGGAGGAGGGAAATGATTGAGTTTTGAAATTTTGGAATTGGAGGTTGAAATTTGAAGTTTGAATTTTGAAGGGTTGGGGGGTGGTTGCCGGGGCCCCCTTGCGGGTATGGCCGGCGTGTGAAAGCCGGGCCCCTCCTTGGTTTTGGCCAACACTTGTCGCTCTCTTGAAGAAATAAAATCTATCCAAAAATGGTTCCTAAAAACAAAATGTCTATCGGTAGAGGGTTACAACACCCGTAATCAGAGAAAAGCAACTTGCGTCAATCAAAATAATTGTCCTTTGTAATAGGGGTTTCATTTACTAAAGAATAGTACGCAACAGTATTCTTTTGAAGAAACAAACTTTTTATAGATAAAAGAGAGATACAATCATAAGCATAGAATTCTATTACAAAGCAAATGACACGATTCTTCCTAATACAAGTGGAAAGATCCTACATACTCCTAATACATGGTCGAAGTTTGTACCCACACAATTGTGACTACAACTCTCGGGACCTTATTTTAAAACTACGACTCGACTACTGCGGTGGAGTAAGTCCAAAATATACTCGTAACTCCTCCTTCCATTCCTTCTCCCTCTTCTCGAGCCAATACTCCCCTCGTTGTCGGGCATCCTCAACAGTGTCACTAAGTGATAAACGTAAGGTCTCCACGTCCATGGTCTCAGCTAAAGGTGACACGAGGATAACCTCGAAGGTGTGCTCGCCAGTGGCAGGGTCAAATATACCCAAGTGGGGTATAGGGATGTAACTCTCGGGTGCAAGCAGAGCCTTGTACGTAAGTAGGTCCGCAAAGGTGAATGGTGTAGCAGGGGTACAGCTCGCCATATCTACAATAATAAGAAGATTATGTGTTAGACTTATCGGTGTGAAAGGGTAGTCTCGTAAAGACACATGTACACACATAAATAATGAACACGTATAAAAGAAATGCATGGTGTCATTACTTAGGGAAAACAAGTACATCATAGGTGGTTTATAGTAGCCTTAAACTTAATACATCAAGAGTCCTACATTTTCTTATTTTACATCAAAAGTCCTAACAACAGTGATCCTAGTTTAAAAGGTCCTACATTCCAAAGGATTACAACTATTGCTAGTTTTATTTAGGGACTCCTCATAGTATTCTTGGCTTCAAGGTCAGGCTAGAACTTCGTCCTCCTCGGGCTCATCCTTACTCTCACTAGCTTCCTCTTCCTTGGTCATCTCATGAGTTACCTTCTCGTCTCCGGTTTCTTCTTCACCATATGTAAAGTTTTCCATTGGGGGTAGGGCCCCAAAGAATACACGGAAGGCACACAGGAATGGGAACATTACAGGAAACCAAGGGTCATCTTCCACGGGGATAGGGGTATGATGCTGTACTCTTTTGAAATCTCGGATTTCTGCGAGTATTATGACTATGTGGTCAGGCTTCATCATCAGTCGGGTGATCATAGCTTCTAGGGTGACTTCGAGTTGGTGAGCTCCAACTATCAGGTTGGTTAGGTGATCCATCTACAAGGAAAGTTTTAACTTCAATTTAGTCACGATTTAAAGACAAGGGTTCAATTAACACTAAGGAAAAACTTGGATTTAGCTACGTTCCACATTCGATTCTTGATTTAAGTCATCATCCAATTGTTCGGGAATTCCCAGTTCGGCGGTACTGCTTACTTCAATCCGAAGATTGTTTTGTCAGAATTCCACCCAATTTGGGACGGTAAACTTAAAAATCAAGTCACGTTTATGCAATGGTCAACTTATCTTAAAGGCTACCCATTCTACCCATGGCCGAGTGTTGAGCCTAAAGCTCTGATACCATGTTGTAACGCCCCGAATTTTGGGTACGTTAAATAAACATTTTATTGAATAAATTAAGGAGAGTCTAGCTCATTATTACAACATAAGTCTCACAAGAGTACTTTTATTCAAATGAGGGGATAATCTAAGGTTAACTACTGCTCCGCCTCTTCCTCCATCCTTGCAAGCTCCTCGGCTCCAAAGGCCTCCAAGGTGTACTGCTCCTGTTGGTCATCTATGAAATCTGACACATTATACCGGCGTCGCCTAGTATAATATGTCAGGGTCACCAAAAGGTAACACCGTGAGCTACAGAAGCTCAATAGAATAATCCAACCCGCTAACCCATAACTTACAACAAAGAGTCATATAAATGATTACACATGCTCATTAAACGACATAATTAACCATGATACATCCACAATCACTATCTTGCTTACGTTGGTGTCATGCCTTTCTTGGTTTCTCCTACGCGACTCACCGTATTGTGTCACCATTTTATTTCCAAAATCATTTCTCATTCAACGGGCTACCAAGTCCGGCCACGTTACAAAATCTCGCATTGGCTCCTCTCCGCGGATAACCAAGCCCAATTACCAATGAAGCTACCACGTCCGCGCTCCATTAGCAATCTACACAAAGGGCTACCAAGTCCGGCCTCATTGTGGTTTTCGTAAGTCCGCACAAAGGGCTACCAAGTCCGGCCACCTTGCGGGTTTTCACAACTCACATAAGGCTACCAAGTCCGGCCATTATGTAGTCTCAAAATCCTTTTTATCCATATCAACCACTCCTTAAATGTCATGTTTCTACTTTTTGGTTCTCGTGTCTCGTAATCATGCATAGACTCCGCGGCGGGACGAATCACTTTAAAGTAATCTTGAAACTAAACTAGCAAGATCATCCAACTCTATATTACCTAATCGTACTCAAATTATTTCTTAAAGCCACTTATGTTTTATCAGCAACAAGTAGTGCATACATGTTCATAATCATCCTCAAGACAATAATATATTTTGAAATATCCATTCTTTTCTTCCTTTGTGGGATTTTTAAAACAACATATGGTTATTGGCGTAGAAATTCATTATTTGACATGCTCATTCTTCTTTAGTACGGTAGTAAAACAAGTTTTTGCTAACTAGCTTTGATACCTTAACCGTTTAACTCATGTTTAGAAATTTACTATGCATACTTAAGGTAAGTATAATCCAAGCAAGTACATAGCATGTCCATAACCATTACTTAAAGCATAACGCCACATGTGCGGACGCCCTTGGGGTGGTAATCCACCATATGCTTTGTTAATATACCACAAGTAATACAAGCAATGGAATATAGGTTTATAGTTAAGTTAAAAGATCAACATGCGATTTCTTCTACACGAAGTTATATCTTAAGTTGATTCTAATTATGCTTAATCATCCAATAGTAAGTTCACTAACTATCATGCATCCAACGTTCTAAGACATAACTATTATCATGCATACTAACTAACATAAGTACATATATTACGGAGAAATGGGAATGGAAGATTCTACCTTGATCCGAAACTAGTCGGGGCCGAATTAGCTAGGTTGGAAATTCCTACGGACGGAGTAACGGCTTAGGAGGTGGCCTTCGTTAGCTTCGAAAGAGAAAGGTTTCTCTCGAACTTGATCTTGACTACTAGGCTACTACTTTTGGATCGAAAGGGTGGTCGTAGGGCGGTTTAGTGGCGGCACTAGAGGTGTTTCTTGAAGCCTAGGGAAGAACCTTAAGAACACTCAAGAACACTCAAGAATAAAGCTAAACTACAAGAATACTTATGCTTCCTAGAGAGAAAAGTTGGAGGTTGGAATGGTGTGAGTTAAATGAGGAGAATGGAGTCCTATTTATAGGCAAGCAAGGGCTCTCCCTCCCCCTCAATGGCCGGCCTTCTCTCTCTCTCCAAATCCCATGGATTTTGTCATGAACCAAGTGATGTCATGCCTTGAAAGACCATCCAAAGACCTTCCTTGTTCTTCCTTCCAAACAAGGACTAGGTTTAATCTATTCTAATGGGGTTTTGGTCCAATCAAGTCCTTGGAAATTATAGGAAAATGGTTTTGGTTGTCCTTTGGAGTGAAAGCACAAGAAACCCTAGATTTTATGGTACATTGATGCAAGAAGGTCTAGATTGGGTTTGTACTTGGATTGGCCAACAAGGATGGATTAGATGCAAGAGTACATATGCACACATCACTCTTCTTTCTTCCTCTCCCATCCGAAATCTCTCTCTCCCTCTCAATCTCTCTCTCGGCCTCCCTTTCTCTCTCTCTCTCTCTCTCTTTGGTACATTGTACTATGTATATTTATATACATATACAACTATATATATATATATATATATATATACAAGGACAAGATGGCCTATGCTATGTCAATCCACTTGCACACACATATCACACTCTCTCTCTCCCTCTCCATCCGAATTCTCTCTCTCTCTCTCAATCTCTCTCTCGGCCTCTCTCTCCTTCTCTCTTCTTTGGTACATTGTACTACGTATATTTATATATATATAACCACATAGATATATAATAATAGGACAAGATTAGGATGACAAAGGAAAGAGTGAGGATTTAGGCTTGGAAGGATTGTACAAGGATTGAAAATGTATTTAGGACATTTAGTACATAGATTTTGTAGGAAAAGATCACTAAGGTACAATGGAAGAGCTAGGTCAATTCAAGGTACCATCTGCCTCCCTCTCGTTCCTTCTCTTTCTCTCTCTCTCTCGGGTCTCTCTCTCTCCTCTCTCGGCACTCTCTCTCCTCTCTCCCTCTCTCTCTCTCTCCCACTTGTTTGTACTATAAAAGAGTATACAAATAATAATATATATATATGTACTTTGGGTTATTCATAAAATCACATTTTTAAGTAATATGGGTTTTTCTAATTATTATATTCTAATACACACATGCATACATATAATATAACATATATGCATATCTATATATATATATATATATATATATATATATAAGTACATACATATAATATGTAAAGTCTAGTACTTCTCAATCTAGGCTAGGTATGGGAGAATCCCATATCCAATTAAGTATTCTACTTCATCCAAAGTACTATGTACTAACCTAATAATCTAATGAACAAATCTTATTTTATTAGATTTCACACATGCCAAATCTATTAATTAAATCATTCTAGCACATGATTGTCAAGACTAACTATTATCCAAAGGATAATACTTTCCCTAGCGGTTAATAACCAATGGGTAATAATGGCTAGGATTCTAGTCTATCGTCCAATGGTTAATAAAATTCTAACGGTTATTATCCAACGGTTAATACTAAAAGTGTAATACTTTGTAATTAAGCACTAAACTAATCTAATCTCGTACTTAGGGAGATGAATCAAGGTTTACCTATTGACCAATGGGTAAAGGAAACTCTAGGTCAAACGCCAAGGCAAGGCGTAAGCGTGGCCCAGGCAGAGCGGCAAGGCGGTGGCCAAGCGGTGGCAAAGCGGTGGCCGCAAGGCGGTAGCCAAGTGGTGGCCAAAAGGCGACCGGTGGCGATGGCCAAAGCGACCGATGGCTAGCGGCCAAGCGGCGGCAGCAAATAAACAAGCGATGGCAAAGCGACCGATGGCTAAACAATGCGGCGGCCAGCGACGGTGGCAGCGGGCCAAGCGTGAGCATGGCCAAGGCAGCGTGAGCATGGCCAAGGCAGCATGAGCATGGCCAAGGCGGCGTGAGCATGGCCAAGGCAGTGTGAGCATGGCCAAGCGTGAGCACGGCCAAGGCAGCGTGAGCATGGCCAAGGCAGCGTGAGCATGGCCAAGGCAGCGTGAGCATGGCCAAGGCAGCGTGAGCATGGCCAAGGCAGTGTGAGCATGGCCAAGCGTGAGCACGGCCAAGGCAGCGTGAGCATGGCCAAGGCAGCGTGAGCATGGCCAAGGCAGAAGCAAGGCGTGACTCGATGCCACGACAGCACCTGATGGCGGCCAGGGCAGAGCAACCCGACAGCGACCCGACGCCTAGGCGAGGCAGACCCGACAGCGAGCCGACGCCAAGGCAAGGCAGGACAATGAGCCGACGCCAAGGCAAGGCAGCCCGATGCCAAGGCGAAAGCAAGGCGCGACAACGACCCGACGCCAAGAGCCAAAGCAAGGAAGTCAAGTCAACGGTCAAGGCAAAGGCCGAAATTTAACCACTTTGGCATCGATGCAACGCTCTAGGTTAGGGAAACGTAACTAAGCCAGACGGTAGTTAGGGTTGGCTAACTAATTGGTTAAAAGCTAACTATGCTAGCTAAGTAGGATTTCCAGCCGAGAAAATAAATTCTAGGATTTTACTACAATTACTAAGTAACTATACCAAGGTCTTAATAGGCATACTCGTCTTTCAGAGAATGACCTTAATGCCCGGGCGATGAATTCCAACCTCCTAATCCATAAACCTAATTATGACGGATTATTAATCGCAAAAAAGGGATTT
The DNA here is from genome assembly GCA_025413875.1 of Rhododendron molle. Taxonomy (NCBI): domain Eukaryota; kingdom Viridiplantae; phylum Streptophyta; class Magnoliopsida; order Ericales; family Ericaceae; genus Rhododendron; species Rhododendron molle. The sequence goes on along the minus strand of CM046393.1, from coordinate 29,684,334 downwards.
ATAAGATAAAGAATTTTCAAATATAACAATAAAATTTTTATCAGTCAATAACGACCGATTTTTGGATGTTAAAAATGAAATCCAAGTATTAAAATAAAAATTCAAATTTTTAGCGAAATTTTTTATTGGCCAAAAATCAGGGTCGTTACACTGCCAGCCCCCTCAGGGATCAGAACAGAGAGCAGAACAAAGGTAAGCTATACCTTTGGTTCCTTTGAGTTTGAATGGTGTTTGAGCTTTGAATTGAATTGAGGTTGAACAAGGTGATAGAGCTTGGAAAATAATTGTATGAAGGTGGCTAGAGTGGTGAAATACCAAGTGTATTAAAGGTTGTGTAGCCTTTTGAACTTGAACCTTGGTACTTTCTTCTTTTTTTCTCTTGAACCCAAGATTGTTAACCCTTTTTTTTGGAACCCTTTAAATGGAAGCACCATGGGGGGTATATATAGGAGGAGTGGTGGAAATGGTGTATGGAGGAGAAAGAACCAACCAATTTGGCTTGGTGGCCAAATTGCCACTTATGGAAAGCTTGCAAGGAGAGAAGCCCAGCCAGTCCACGAGGTCTGGCTGAAGATTACTTGGTGATTAAGCTGCCCAGCTGAAAAAGGTGAAAAGGACAGGAGAGAACCGTCACGCGATGATTCTAAACTGTTGCGCGAGGGTTCTCCCTGGAACCATCGCGCGATGGTTTCAAACGCTCGCACGAGGATGTGCCCTGGCGCGGGACGATTGCGCCCTGGCGCGGGTCAGTAGGGTTTTTGGCTTTTGGAAGTGGCTTAGGTTAGGTTAGGTTCAAGGGTTTTTCAAACACTCAAAGCTCAAACACTCGACATTCCCGAGGTGTTCTTGATCCGTTTCATCATCGGGGAATCAAATACCGTAAGTAAACGAATCTGGAAGTTCAGATCTGGGTGTCTACAAGAGACAATATGCATGATGACAACCGGGGAACATAACATGAATGTTGTTGACAAGACCTGCGTTACGATCAGTAATAAAGGTAATTGGACGAGGGGACAATGTACTCCTCAAAAGGCCAAGAAACCAAATGTAGACACCCCAATCTGGGCTTCCAGATTAGTTTACTTACGGTATTTGATTTCCCAATGATGAAACGGATCAAGAACACCTTGGGAATGTCGAGTGTTTGAGCTTTGAGTGTTTGAAAAACCCTTGAACCTAACCTAGCCAAAAACCACATCAAAAAGCCAAAGTGTCGCGCGAGGGTTTAGAACCATCACGCGAGGGTCAAGCTGCCAGGTGTGGTCAACAGTCAAACTGTTGACCGTTGACCATCGCGCACCAGGGAGAACCCTCGCGCAACAGTTTAGAACCATCGCGCGATGGTTCTCTTCTGTCCCTTTCACCTTTTTCAGCTGGGCAGCTTAATCACCAAGTAATCTTCAGCCAGTCCTCGTGGACTGGCTGGGCTTCTCTCCTTGCAAGCTTTCCATAAAAGGCAATTTGGCCACCAAGCCAAGTTAACCTTCAGTTGGTTGGTTCTTTCTCCTCCATACACCACTTCCCCCACTTCCCTTATAAATACCCCCCCATTGTCTCTCTTTCAAAGGGTTCAAAAAAAAGAAAGAAGGTTACAAGAATTCCACATTCAAAGGGTCATTACTTTGTACTCTTTTAAGCTAATAAAAGAGATACGAAAGCAACCCAAGAACATAGCTTGTTCTTTCTCCTCCATTACTCGAAAAAACTCAAACACCTTGTTTAATCTCAACCTAACTCAAAGTTCAAGCACTCTTTCAAACTCAATCAAGGTATAGCATACCTACTGTTTTCTGTTCTGATCTCTGAGGGGGGCTGGCAGGGCCAAGGCTGGTAATCAATACCAGTCCTGGCCCTAAAGTCAGCAGGGTTACAAGAAACCGTGGACCACAAACCCTCGCGCGATGGTTCTCCATACTCGCGCGACATTTCTGTCAGTGTGAGAATGAACCACGTGGGGAAGGGGATGTTGGCCTTTGAGTTTCATATATTGTTTTTATTGTTTTTAAGCATACTCACTGTGCTGCATGTTAAAAGCCATAGTTAGCTTATTTTACTATTTTATTTAGTTTGGAATGCCTTTGGGAAACTTCTGAGTATGTTTCAGAGCCCCAAACATGAAAAGCAATTCCTGGAAGTCCAGACAGACCCCTCGCGTGTGGATTCTCAATGCTCGCGCGATGGTTCTCTATTTTTCCAGTGATTGCCCTTGCATGGCAACTAGGGCTTAAGCCTTTGATTATTCACCCCCACTGTTTAGGGGTTGTATTTTAATTTGTTTGGCTTCTGTTTAACGTAATTTGTAATAATTAGTTAAATTGCAGTACATATTAAACTGCTTGGTTTGCCCCCTGGGTGAGCAATAGGTCCAAATTGGGGTGTCTACACTGTGATAAGAACAAACCCGCGCGCGAGTGTTTGGAACTGTTGCGCGATGGTTCTTTGCATGCACACAGATCCATGCATGCAAAGTTGGCCATGGTGTTGGCATGCCTAAACCTTGTGCAGTGTTCTTGATGTTCTGATCAGAGGGTTGGGTTTTATCCGATTTTTATAGTATTCCATTCATCCATGCTCCATACAAGCACATTTTGCAAATCGTGTTACAGTTTTAATCCCTGATTAACTGTTCCCCCGCCCTAATTGGCTAAAAATTGGTTAATAAAAGAAGAATCACAATGTTTTCAAAATACCTAAGTAGAGACCGATCTACGGATTGGGCGAGAGGGGTGCCTTAAAACCCTTCTCCTCTCGTAACCTGGCTCCCGAACCCAGATATGGTTATGACGGACTGGTTCCTTCACTTTTTCAAATCAAATAAGCATGGCAGGTGCTTCGAAATACGGTTCCTTGGGTGTCGGACCTTCAAAACCCGAGTGGCGACTCTGTATTTACGAGCGCCTGCTTCTCCGCTCGCGCTCCCTTGAATATGGGGCCTCGCTTTGGAATCCAGAAATTCCAGGGTATTGTAGACACTCCAATTTGGACGATTCGAATTTCCTTGATTCGTGGCCCGGAGGCTCCCCAATGATGAATATGGGATCGAACAAGCCTTGTACCAATGGAACGATGCTTCTGGAAGAAACTTTGAAAGGGAAATAAAAATGTCAAAAATCATTTTCAAGCGCTCTGGATCAATCCCAAGCGCTCCAGACCTTTTCCAAAACCATTGACCAGTCAACTCTCGAGCGCTCGAGAGTGAAGTCCCAAGCGCTCGAGACAACTCTCAAGCGCTCGAGACTTTCGTACTGCCCAATGGATGGGGGAGCCTCCCCACTATCCATGCAATCATCATTTCAGCCGTTCTTGGCTGGTCTTTGCCTTCGAATACACTCTATCTCAGTCAGAGGTGAGTCAGGGCAGAAGATCTCAGCTGGATTCCCAATTTCATTTTTTAGGTTATGTTTTGGCTATAAAAGGAGGCTTGGTCTTCATTTGAGAGCACGAACTCTCTCTCTCTAGAACCCCTCTCTCTGGTTTTTCAAAGCAGAAAACAAGTTCCATTCTCTCTCATGCAAAAAACCCCCTTTTCAAAGGCAAAATAACCAAGAAATTTCAAGAAGAGGAAAGGAGTTCAGTCCATGACAAACCTCTGATCCTCACTCCTCTTCCATCCTTTCAAGCTTTTTTCTCAAGGATCAAAGTTCCAAACAAAAGGTATAAGTCTCATACCTTGATTTCAAACAAAAGTGGGGTTGTTTTCCCTTCTGAGGGAGGCTTCCCAGCTCACTCCAGTCCTCAATACTGAGAGTGTGATGGGATAGCCTTAGTTTTAAAACAAGAGCAAAAGGGCCATGAATGTTTTCCATGCATTCAGCATCGGAAGTACTCCCGAGCGCTCGGGACTATTCTAGAGCGCTCGAGAGTGATGCCAATTTTATCTTTCTTGTTTTCCAGCATTCAAACTAACATGCAGGGAGTATGGGGGCAAGTTTCAAGCAAAGAGAGTACTACAAAAATTCTTTTGATGTACCTGACCTGATTTTCAAAAAAAAGAATAAGAACTGTTTTCATGTGAAAGAAAGGTAAAAGAATGTCCTTCAGCAGATCAAAGTGAGAAGTACTTTGCATGCAAGATAAATAGGATGATCTGCTATATCAAGATGCTGAAACAAGGGCTTTAGTTGTTTGAAACCATCCCGGGAGTGTGGATTACTCCCGAGCGCTCGAGTCTTCTCCAAAGCGCTCGGGAGTTATCTGCATGTTATCACTTCTAAATCTCCCTCCATGCTAGTCTTTATGTTGCTTTTGCATGCCTTGCATGTGACCCCTCAGCCTTTTAGATTGTAAAAGAAATTCCTTAGAATGGCGAGGATACATAGTTTGGAAGAATGGGGCCTGATCCCAGTTTTTTTCAAGCCTTCTGTTGAGCCTGTGTGATGTTTCATATTACTTAGGTTCATATTTACAGTATTGCACCTTTTTCTTATATACTCTGTTGCACTAACAAAGTTTGCAGGGTTGGGATTCAAGCACTCCCAAGCGCTCGGGACCACTCCCGAGCGCTCGAGAGTGATTTCAGCGACAAGGCTTTATCTTGCTTTTAATTTGTATATCTTGCATGGTCATTTGTCATCACTCACTGTATAGTCACACATGCATGCACTCCTTTACTTGTTATCTCTGTAAATACTTGCTAATTGACCATTGGAACAAAACCTTTCGAAAAATCCCACAAATGTCTAGTAGAGATCGATTTCGAATCGGGCGAGGGGGTGCCGTAAAACCCTTCCCCCTCGTAACGTGGCTTCTGAACCCTTAACAAGTCTCTGGTTTTCAATTCAATCAATCATTTTCAAATCAAAACGGTTTCTCGGGTGGCGAACCACAAATCCGGGTGGCGACTCTTCAAAATTTTTCGAATCAATTTTCAAAAAGGCGAGGCGCTTCTTTTACGGGCCGCCCCGATATCCACCCGGGGCTGTGGTAGCCCACAGTGGCGACTCTGCTGGGGAGAAATTTAATTAATACATAAGAGAAAATTCGCATATTTTCAAAACGGTTTGTTTTCCTTGAATATTAATTAAATTAGTGAGCCAAGCTCGAAAGATGTTTGTGGGATTTTCAAAGTTGTTTTGTTTCATTTTTCCATTCTTTGTTTATATCGTGTTCAGCCCCGCTGTTGTGTTTCGGCAATCTTGCCCGGCTTGCCAGTGACAAGGAATCCCGGAATGCTCAGCAACCCTCGACCGTGATGAGTCATATCTGCCGTTCGTACCGTTATTGGGTGTACGCTCAATAACGGGAGATATACTTTGACTCTAGTCCGGGGAACCCCCTTCAAGCCAAAACCGGCCTTTGTACATGTTTAGCAAGCCATAGAACCTTCCCAAACTAGGACAGGAACCTACAGGGCAGGATTATGTGTTATAGCCTGTTTACGTGCCGCATTGCATCTTGCATTGTCACGCTGTCAGCCACGATGCTCGAGACTCGCTCGCGCGGTCTTCGGAAGGTTGCCAAGACCCGATGAAGAGTCATGCGCTCCAGTGCATGTTGTTTGAATTACATTAGTCCTCGAACCTGAACCTAAAGGAAACTAAGATTTTGCTAAGTCCTTGACTAAGCATTTGATCAGGATTTAACTAAAGGAAAGGAACGATAGGGGAGCAGGACATTGTGATGCCAACACCATCCAGGCTAAAAGCAAGTGTACCGCTTACGCCACCTCGGTTATCGCATCACATTGTCCACCCCAAGTCATTCCGAACCAATGGTCGAATTGCCGATGGAATGTTAGCCGAATACTTAGCTTATTTTAGCATCTTTTGGGAATCGACCGTTCCAAAATGAGGATACACCCCAAAAATCTAAGGATCGAGGCAACCTCCCGTAAACCAATCTTTTCGAAGTCGGGATGATGACGGTGCACTCATTTTCCAAAATCATGCATGAATTTTCATAAAAATGCAAGCAGGAACCGCGTCTGAGCACGAGTTTTTGCTTTCCTGTCAGTTCTAAGCAATTGGGCCGAAGAAGAAGAGCACCATACCCTTTTGGACCAGACCTTTGGGACAGAGATTGGAACGGCTCCAACTACAAGCAGACTCCGTCAGTACATCAGATTTGGGGGTCGGAATGGATCTGTTGGTTGGAGGCTTAACCCGAATCCCGGTCCAAACCCAAACGGAGGCAATCCAAACCCGAACGCTGGTAACTCGAATCCCAACCCGAATCCAAATCCAAACGGAGGCGAGCCCAATCCAAATCCAAATCCCATTTCCAATCCCCATGCTAACCCTAACCCGAACCCGGGAAATCTGAATGGAGAAATGGCGCAGATTGGAGAAGATATTCAACGCCTGGGCGAACGTACTGATAACCAAATTGCCCAACTCATGATGATGATCACTGGAGTTGCACGACGCCTTCCACCACAAGCCCAGAATCCGGTCCCTAACCCAATTCCTATCCCTAACCCAAATGCAATTCCTAACCCGATTCCTATCCCAAACCCAAATCCAAATCCCAACCTAAACTTCAACCCTAACCCTAACCCGAATCTAAATCAAGAACAGCTGGTGTTTGATTTGGAAACCCCGCAGAATCCCAAAATGGCAGCAGTATTGGCGAAACTTACTCAGAGGAATCATGCAAAGGAACGAAGGTAGCATCGACCAGGTTTCGACATCAATAAGCTTTGCTTGTTTCCTAATGCGAAGCTCCAGAAAAGTTTAGGCCAATCGATTTCGCCAAATTTGATGGAACGGGATCCAAAGGCCCACCTGACGGGATACATTGGGGCACTGTCTATGTGGGGAGTCGAAAGACGCTATGACACAGATGTTCTCACAGACCTTGGTGGGACATGCACTACACTCTGGTTCACTTCGTTGGATGAGAGAAAGAAGCGATCCTGGGAGGACATATGCGCGGCCGCAATACGATTACAACATTCAGTTGGAAGTAACCACTCGTGAGCTAGAATCGACAAAGATGGAAGCAAAAGAGGTTTTCGCCGACTTCGTGAAGAGATGGAGGGCTAAGGCAGCACAGATGAAAGATAGGCCGAGCGACCGGGATCAAATCAGGATGATTGTCCGTAACCTTGAACCCACCTTGGCAAGGCACATGGTTATGGCCCAAGCATGCTCAGACTTTAAGACTTTCTTCGATACAGGCTTAGCCGTCGAAGAAGCAGTTCAATTGGGGATCCTTGACAAGCCCGAGCCTGCTCCCAAGCCCAAGAAGGTTTACTCCGGAAACAGCAACAACCTGTTTGGTAACGCCAACTACGCCAACCTACCCAACACCTCCACAAATTCAACCCAAGCCGAGCCGGTGAACCAAATAGCCACTCAGAACAGTCAGCCGCGTACCCAGCCCCGTACTTTTGCTCAATTCTCAGCACCGCTCTCTGCCGTGCTCGAGAAATTGGTCGAGAGCGGCACCCTCAAGCCACTTGCCCCTACTCCTTTACCTCAAAAGCTACCCCCATCCCACAACCCTAATGCCTACTGTGCCTATCATCAGAATGTAGGCCACCCTACCGACAACTGCTTCCGCCTTCGTCATGCAATCCAAGATCTGATAGACAACAAAACCCTCCCCATGCCACCACAAAAACCAAACACCGTCTCAAACCCACTCCCAAAGCATTCCAATGCCCGCACCAACTTCATCTCCACAAGCCAACCCTTTAACCCCAGCCTTTACATCATTCCTGATTCTCAACCTAAGCCGACCGTCGAGTTGCCAATTGAAGACACCGTCTACGCACTGAAAACTGTGGAATGGGACTTTCAGGTAAGGTGGGAGGACCTAGTGCAAGATTTCTTGGCAGTAGAAGAAAGAGCTCTCATCACTGGAGCATGGCCCGTGGCACTTGATACGCAGCAAGTTGAGGAATTGGAACAAGGAGAATGGAGGCAGGATTGGGAGGAGATGATGGCTGATCCTTTGGATGGGTACTCTCTGTTTGCTCTGTTCTTGGAACCTGAACCGGTTAGAAAAGAAGATGAATGGGAATGGGAGCCTGAACCCAACGGATGGCATTGGATGGATGATTCCGACCCTCTAGATGAGACATCATTGGTGTACCTCTTTCAAGAAGAAAATGAAGTAGTGGAAGAGATGGACCTGATGAACCCCCGTTTGCTCTCAGGGCTCAATGCCAGGACCATTGTCAACCTCACTTGAGACACCGATGCTCTGGAGCGCGCCACGGATTATTTTTTCTGCCCGCAGGAATATATCATCGAGGAGTTCTTTTCCAGACCCATAGTTCAAATCCCTGACGATCCCAGCATTTGCGTATTGGACCCAGAAGATCTATGGGGAAAATCTGAACCGGTGAATGTGTGGATGAATGGTGAAGAGCTGACTGTTAGTAAGGCCATGCTAGATGAAGGATCTCTGCAGATCAGCAATGACAACAGCAGCAACAACAACAACTTTTGGAACTCTTTGGAAGAAGACAGCATCTGGCACGCCCTGGAAATGGAAACTCTAAATGACACGTTGGAAAAGACAGCACTGGACAAAGGGAAGCGTAAGGCGGATGACTATGACTTGGACTTCTCTGATTTCTGGGAAGGTACTTGGTGGGAGCCCATTCCCAAAACAGTTAGCAACCTTACCAGAAGTGGGAGAGTTTATCAGCCTACCAACCTCCAGCAGGGTAGCTCATCCCGAGCCCCTCCACCGCAGCAGAATACCCCTGTCAATCCTACAAACCCGAACACTTCCGTCCCGCAAGCTCCACAAAATAACCCTTCTAGCTCCACTAAATCTAACCCACCTACCCAGTCCAAACTATCCATTGACCTCAACTCCCTCCCTGAAGCCGACCCTGAAGCCTTCGCTGATCCTATTATCCGTCAACTCCAGGAAACCCCTGCTCGCATGTCTATGTGGGGAGTGTTAGCTGCCTCCCGCGAGCACCGTCGCAGGCTTGTCAACACCCTCTCCAGACTTGAGGTCCCCTCTGATATTGCCCCAGAAGCTCTCATTGCTCTCATAACCCCGAACTTCACCCAGCACACCTTATCCTTCACCGAGAAAGATCTGCTGCCTGAAGGAGCTGACCATAACAAGCCCCTTCACATCACCATGAAGTGCCTCGGAAAGTGGGTTCCCGCAATCCTTGTTGATAATGGCTCCGCCATTAACGTGTGTCCACTCCGCACTGCTTATTGCTTGGGCTTTAAGAACAAAGACTTCGCGCCATCGAATTTGGGTGTTCGCGCTTATGATAATACGCGCCGAGATGTTCTGGGGACAATCAATCTGGAACTCGCAACTGGCAAGTTCAAGACCATCGTCGAATTCTGGAAATTCCTGCATCCTTCAATCTCCTATTGGGAAGGCCTTGGCTACATCGTCCGGATGTTATGGGTGTACCCTCAACATTGCACCAGAAACTGATCTTGGGTTTGGACTCTGGAACCCTCATCATTCATGGAGACTCAGGCATTCGCCCGCACTCCGAGGACAATTCCCCGCTGCTTGAGATTATGCATGGAGAGGAAGATGTTGCCATGGGAGGCTTTGCTGTCATGACTTCGAAGGTGTGTACTATCCGAGCCGAGGACGGCTTCTTGGTAAGCTCCGCAGCACTGGAAATTATGAAAAGGATGAAGTATCTGCCAGGCATGGGCTTGGGGCTTTACGCTCAAGGTGTCCCCGAATTCCCTGACTTCCTGGGAGTAACGAACGTTTTGGTCTAGGCTATGATGCCAAGAAGAGTGATCCAGCAAAGAAGTGGCGCAATCATGCCCGGTCCCGTGCAATTGAGATGAAGTCGAAGGGGAAAGAACCACTGTACCAAGGAGAACCTGAACCATTTGTGGACATCGAGACGAAAAAGAAGTATCCTGGCTTCGAAATCTTTGCCAATGATACCTGGGAGAGTGATGAAGAGATTCCAAAGGTGGAAGAACTGTCTGAGGCACTTGACTGGCTGGAAGCTTTCGGTTTGGGTAGTCTCCAACTTCTGTTTGAAGGCGAGGATCCGGAGGGTATGGTTGAAGATGCTGCCGTGCTTATGCTGGGAGAAGAGGAAATTGAAGACCCTTCCAAATTCATTGTGGAGGCTGTGGGCGTTTATGATAATTGCACTTTCATTCCGCATGTAACTCGCACTCACAGCACTGACACTGAGTCTGAGTCTGAGTCCAACACTGACTCGTTGTCTTGCACAGAGTCGGAGTTTGTGCCCATCGGCCCTCCACGTCGTAGCTTTCATTTTGAATTCGAGTCGACCGCTGTATTCCCTCCGTTTGTTGATTTGGTTAATGAAATGAACGATCTTTTCGCTTACTTGCCGGTTTTTGAAATAAATTGTTGGATCCCAACGATGAAGGAATAGATCTCGATGGGGACGTTCCCAAGGAGATCCGTTCCCTCATCGATCGCGAAAATGAAAGGCATGCTCAGCCTTTAAAAGAAGAAATAATCTCAATAAACTTGGGTGATGAGGACAACCCCCGATTGGTTCAGGTAGGTTCCGGGCTGTCTCCCACTGAGCTTCAAGAGCTCATTGATTTACTAAAAGAATTCAAAGAGGTTTTCGCTTGGTCCCACGCGGACATGCCCGGAATCGACCCAGAAATAGTCGAGCACAGAATCCCCCTCTACCCTGACGCAAAGCCCGTTGAGCAAAAACTAAGAAAAATGCAGCCTGATTGGGTTTTAAAGATAAAGGAAGAACTCACAAAACAAATCGACGCTGGTTTTCTAATTGTAACGGAGTACCCCACTTGGGTAGCCAACATCGTTCCTGTCCCCAAAAAGGACGGAAAGATCAGAGTCTGCGTTGATTTCAGAGATCTGAACAAAGCGAGCCCTATGGATGATTTTCCATTGCCGCACATAGATGTACTTGTTGATAATACTGCAAGGCACGCTCTACTATCTTTCATGGATGGCTTCTCGGGGTACAATCAGATTCTCCTGGCTCCAGAGGACAGGGAAAAGACCACGTTCATCACTGAGTGGGGGACATATTGCTATCGGGTCATGCCGTTTGGATTGAAAAACGCCGGTCCTACGTATCAGAGGGGCGCTACCACACTGTTACACGACATGATTCATAAGGAGGTCGAGGTATACGTCGATGACATGATAGTGAAGGGAAAGGAAAGGAAAGACCATCTCCCAGCATTGAGAAAGTTCTTTGAAAGGATTCGAAAGTACAGAATGCGACTCAATCCGCAGAAGTGCACTTTCGGGGTTACGGCTGGAAAGATGCTTGGATTCATGATCACGACCAGAAGAATCGAGGTGGATCCTTCTAAGATTAAAGCCATTCTTGATATGAAGCTCAGTCCGAGAAGGAAGTTCGGTGTTTCTTGGGAAAGATTCAGTTTATCAGTCGGTTCATCGCCAAGCTGACCCTGACCTGCGAACCGTTGTTTCGACTTCTCAAGAAAGATGTGAAATTCGAATGGAACGACAAGTGTCAAAAGGCTTTCGAAGCAGTGCGAACCTATCTTCAGAATCCGCCGATCTTGATGCCACCCGTTCCGGGAAAACCTTTGATCCTATACTTGTCTGTCACACCCTCATCCATGGGGTGCATGCTAGCACAAGAAGGAGATGATGGGGTTGAAAGGGCGATCTACTACCTAAGCAAGAAGATGGTTGGAAGCGAGGAGCGATACACTTCATTGGAAAGACATGTTGGGCGCTCGTTTGGGCCACAAAGAAATTGAGACACTACATGCTGTCTTCGGTAGTACCGATTTCTCGGATGGACCCCCTCAAATATCTATTCGAGAAGCCAGCGCTTACCGGTAAGCTAGCACGTTGGTTGCTCTTATTGGCCGAGTTCGAAATCAAGTATGTCACCCGCAAGTCGGTGAAAGGAAGAGCAGTAGCAGAGTTCTTGGCAGATCGCCCGATCGAGGGTCCAGAACACACGGAGTTTCAATTTCCCGACGAAGATGTAATGACTGCAGTCAATGAAACATGGACGCTATACTTCGATGGCGCTGCAAACCAGAAGGGTTTTGGAATTGGCGTATTGCTGGTCTCGCCCGAGGGGTCACATATCCCCCTTGCTTTCAAATTGAACTTCAAAGTCACGAACAACGAAGCGGAATACGAAGCGTGTATTGTTGGGATGGAAGCCGCGCTGGAAATTGGAGTCAAAGTACTAGAGGTTATGGGAGATTCTAACTTGGTCGTGTCACAAGCGAACGGAGAATGGAAGGTTAAAGATGAGAAGATGAAGCCGTATCATCAGCAACTCGACGAACTTATCCCGAATTTCCAGAAGGTAACTTTCACGCACGTCCCGAGGATGAAGAACCGCTTCGCTGACGCGCTCGCTACTTTGGCATCTATGTTGGAACTCCCGATCGGAGTAAAGTTAAGGCCTGTTATGATTGAACAAAGAGGGAAACACGTGTACGACTATGTCATGAACATCGATGAGCCTGATGATGGACTCCCTTGGTTTCACGATATTTGGAATTTCGTCGAGAAAGGAGAATTCCCTACAGATTCAACCAAGAAGGACCGGATTGCCTTACAGCGTTTGGCGTCTCAATACATCATTTGTGGTGGGCAATTGTATCGGCGATCTCCATGCGGAGTTCACAAGCTGTGCATTCACGGCGACGACACGAGAGCGGTAATGGAAGAGGTTCATGAAGGAGTCTGTGGACCACACATGAATGGGATGATGCTGGCTAAGAAAGTTTTGAGGTTGGGCTACTATTGGTCGACCATGGAGACAGATTGTATCGAGTATGTGCGCCGGTGTCATAAGTGCCAGACTCATGCTAATCTCATCCACGTCCCGCCTTCGGAATTACACTCAATGGCGACACCATGGCCATTCTCCGCCTGGGGCATCGATGTCATTGGAAGAATCACGCCCGCAGCCTCTAATGGCCACAGGTTTATCTTGGTAGCGGTCGATTATTTCACCAAATGGGTCGAAGCAGCTTCGTACAAGACTTTGACGGCAGTTCAAGTGGCTCACTTTATCAGGCAAAACATCATTTATCGGTATGGGGTACCTCAAGCCTTTGTATCTGATAATGGTGTGCATTTCAAAGGGAAAGTTCTCGAGCTCTTTGACGAATTCAAGATTCAAGTGCATCACTCAACCACTTATCGACCACAAACGAATGGGGCAGTCGAAGCAGCCAATAAGACCATCAAGTCGATCCTCGAAAGGACTGTCGAATCAGCTAGAGATTGGCATGAACAGCTACCGCTAGCTTTGTAGGGATACCGGACGTCTATCCGCACGCCGACAGGGGCAACACCCTATTCTTTGGTGTACGGTATGGAAGCCGTTCTCCCCATCGAGCTGGAAGTTCCATCGCTCAGGGTCATGGCTGAACAAGGAATAGATGAGGCCGATTGGATCAGTGGAAGATTCGAAGAGCTCATGTTGTTTGATGAAAGGAGACTCCGGGCATTGTATCACATTCAGGGTTATCAGCGGAGAATCGCCCGGGCATTCAACAAGAAGGTGAAGTCGAGGGACCTGCAAGAGGGAGACATGGTAGTCAAGGAAATTCGTGCACCGATCTTTGATTTACGAGGGAAGTTTCGACCAAAGTGGGTCGGGCCGTACATCATCAAGTCGATCCTTTCCGGAGGAGCAGCTTCAATCATCGATCTGGACGGCAATGAATTCTCGAATCTTGTCAATTTGGACCAACTCAAACGATATTACCCCTGAGAGAGCTCGCTGGGCCGAAAACCGCAAGGGCGGGCGGTACCAGGCAAAAATTAGAGCAAGCCTGCTAGGTCGAAAACCCGCAAGGGCGGCCTAGGCAAAAGTAAAGGCAAAAAGTTGAAAAAGGGCTCGCTAGGCCGAAAACCCGAAAGGGCGGTTCTAGGCAAAATTTAGAGCGCAAAAGGAGAGTGTTAATACCCGAGCGAACCCTAGCCTGAACTACGTATGGGCCTGATTCCCCTTTCTTAAGGAATACGTAGGCAATCTCACTTTGAGGTTCGGTCCTAAATTCCAAAAATTCAAATCCAAATTGACAAGTCGACGCATGCAATTAATGAACCGAAGGGGGAAACCCTTAATCAGTCAATTTTATTCGATGATTTCTTTATTACAAGCTGAGCATGAAAGCGGAAAACGCACAACGAGACCTAACTTTTATTTCAAAACGGCAAAGTAAGCAATCAACCCATCCTTGCTTCCACATCTCCTTAGCCACTTGCGGTATCTTCTGGTCGAAGCAATGGAGTAAAGAGGATCACTTGGCTCAGTCCTCCGAGCCTCCCATGTTCGGACATAACTCCAAGGCTCGGAATGGTGAAGGGAGGGAGACGAGGCACTTCAGATCCTTGCGGCGGCACTTCCTAAGTCCGAGCTGACGAAGGATGCGGAACGGCGAGTAGAAAGTGAAGCCTGCCAAACCAGCCACAAATACATACATTGAGCCCATGTTGCTCACGGTCATCGTAGGCAGCCTCAATGGCACCGCCAAGCAATATCATCTTCCTCTGCAGACGCGAGGAAATCAGCCCATCTCCACTCATCAGACATCACCGGAAAGGACGATTCCATCCGCTTGCTCGATACCACTAGTCATCGCCGGGGGCGTTAGCAAATTCAACTTGTCACAGAGCCACATCTACCCAAAAGAGAAAACAAGCAAGGAGCTAGATAAAGCCTAAACCTGAGTGATGAGGTAAAATGAACGTGAGAAATAGAAAAAGGAGAGCCGAGTGAAGAGCCAACCTGTACAGCAACAACGGGCTACCACCAAAAACCCTTGTACGTCCCACACGAACAGCATCCAACCCCATCAAGGTTTCCGCAAGAACCAAGGGCGCAATGTCTTTGCGAGCCTCGATCTGAGCAGCAACTCCCACCAACAGAGAACTGGGCTGACCAACAGATGGAACCAGCAAGAAAGCCGCCAGGAGGCAAATGCAGCAGGCTGTCATCCGACGACCTTGATGCTCAAAGTCCGTCAGGTTTCCAGGTGGACTGAATCTCTCGTACAGTTACACGATGTTGATGGCATTACCCCGGGTCAAGAACTCAACAATGTTCCCGCTAACACCCAGCTTGGCTTTTAGGATGTTCTTCATACTCTCTCTAAGCATCGGAACAATTGGCTCGGCAGAGTCATGGCTCCCCAGGTAGGCATGAAATTCCTCGACGGTGGGACATAGCTCTTGTGAACCGAAGCGAAAGACATGCACTTCGGGATCCCAAAAGCGTGCCGCCGCATGCAGCAAGACAGGACGGATAACAATCTCGCGGAGATATTTCAAGGCGTGGAGGCGATGCCCTCGGAAGTTCAGCCAATCGATGCCATCAAGGCCGTCCAACCAAGGGCGGAGCAAGGCTTGGTTCAACAAAGCCATGAGAAATGGGATTTTTGAGAGATGGATGATGGAATGAGGTGTGAGGACTTACCAAAGTGAGTCTGGTATTTATAGAAGCTTAGGGGAGGCATCACCACTTCCCCACCAGCCTTGAAACTCATCATTTCCAAACCCTTTTGGAATTCAAACTTTGGAAAGCTTGAAAAAGTTTTGGAAAAGCACTAGACTTGCTTTGGGAAGCCACTGACCCCTGGGAAGCAGCATAGGGCAAGTTACAAGGTGTCTGGGAAGTGTGTACACAGAAGAAAGCAGCGGGCTAAAGCTAGGAAATGACCTTGGGAAGTTGCAGGAGTCTGCAAATTACAGAAGTCCCGAGTGCTCGAGACTTAACTCCCAAGCGCTCGATAATACTCTCGAGCGCTCGAGAGTTCTGCTGTATTGACAGCAAGTTTTGTTCTCTGGTTTTGAGTCTCAAGATGGCCCCTCAAGCTCTATTCCTCCTATGCAACAAATTCCAGTCTGTTCTTGAGGGGATGCAGCATGTCCAGTTGTCCATTTGTCTCAATATTCAAACTTATTCCTCGAAAAATCCCAAAATTTTAATAGTTTCCTTCCCGTCGACGTGTCAAAACTCGTGTCGAGAGCATTTGTCCAATTCCAATGGTGTACGCATGTCTTAATACATGATGGTGACTTTGTGGAACAGTCGAACGAACACCAAAGCTTACGAAATCAACTTCCACCTCCCAACGTCCCTATTTCACTAATTGTAGTGGCGTTAGAGGCATGCCCTCGGAATAAGTGCTCTCGTGTCCCATTTCCGTGTCCAGTCTCGGTTAAGTGTAGTTGTTATTTGCCTTAGTGCTTGCGTATTCCACGTTGAGGGCGTTCTTGTCATTCGAAGACAATTTCTATGAGTCGAGTCGATTATGTCAAGTTTTATCCTGTTTTAAGAGTATCGGTCGAAATTCGCGTGCTCTTTACTTTCTTTCAAAGCTAGACAGATATATTTCATAAAATACAATTCTTAAAGGGAGTGCGAACAAATGCAAATGGATAAAAGTGCAAATTTTCATAAATCAATACGGTATCTACAATGGATAAGGGAGGAAGTACATAAACTGGGGCAAACACACCCAATCCTACCTACCGGGGCACGCAGACTCAAACGAAAAATCAAGGCACGCAGGCCCAGGAACTACAACTATGTCGGCACGCAGGCCCATGTAAAAGAAAAGGCTAATGAAAGCAAAAGCGAAAGCTCACCAGACGGGTCTCTTACGCCGATGTCCTCGGACTCGTAACTCTCGACCTCGACATCGCCATCATCATCGTCATCATCGGAAGGGCTCGAGGTTGTACTCAAGTCAATAGACCCTAAGGCTCGTGACTCGACTCCTCTGTGTCCTCCTCTCGACTCCTCAGAGCGGGTCACGCCGAGACGCCGCCTCGGAACCACCTCGAATCCGCCCAGCCCCGCCTCCGCCTACCTTGGCCTCTCGTGTGGGTGGAAGCTGGAAGGCTCGTGGTAACCTGCGGCCCGTGTCCTGGCCGAAGGCGTCGTGCACTGCATATCATAAGCATTCATACATTTGGTACATGTTTTAAAATCCAATGAAATGCATGTGCATGTGTTGCATTTTCATACCTGGGCAGCAACAGGTAAAGCAGGCTCAGGGACGGGTCTGGTCTGGAGAATCCTCCCCTTCGCGCAGTCCTTCAACAGCTGCCGCATCCCTACCATCAGCATAATGGCCTGCTCAGCCCATTCTCTCGGCACCTGCATGATAATTCAAAGATCAAAACAGTGGATGCATGTGCAAGAAACATTTAAAGTATCGAAAGATGCAAAGTCATATTATACCTGTGCTGGAAGTCGCATCGGTAGATGCGGAAGGCGTGGAATGTCCAACAACGCACGTGCTCCAGAAGGGTCTCTCACCCCTATCGTCCAGTCCAATGTCGGCAGCCCGACTGGAGCAGAAGTGGCAGCTGCCTCAGGAACCCCGGTACTGCTCTCGCCTCGTCCTATAGAACCAGCACCTCTCCCAGCAGCAGCAAGTCTAACACCTCGCCCCTACCACGTGAAGAGCGACCCCGCGACCCCGCCCTCCGGTCTCGGCTCCAACCTCACCTCCAGGCTCGCCCCACCTCGTCTCCAATCGCACCTTCGCCTCCCTCACGGCCTCCTCGCCTCGGCCGCTATCCGTCTCCTCGCCTCCGCCTACACCTGCATCGGTGGCCAGGTACTGTCTCAGTAGGCTACATAGTCCAATGTGCGCCGCAAGATACCGCTCCAATCGATGTCCGCAAGACTGTATCGCTCGGCTCGGCCAGTGTAGGTCTCATCCTTTGCACCGTGGAGAGTGGCCCTAGCACGATGAACTCCGGAACACCGACGACTGTCGAGTCACCCGATCTCCTAAGTACCACTGCCCGGCCCAATGGACACTCCAGCAAGACTCGACTCCTAGTCACCTCCGGCTCCTCGGAAGGAAGTCACTTCCACCCTCGCCCATCGATCCCTGAACCTGCATTCAGTTGTTGTTCATTAATAATCAAATCTGGTAAAAGAAAGCGCAGGCATGAAAAGGAAGAAAAGATTGATGTTTGTACCGTAACCCCAGTGATGTTATCCAGCCAACGCCGGAAAACCATCACTTGCCCCCTCTGCTCTTTGGCCCTCCGATACTCTGTGCTCCATGCAAGCGCACGTGGAAGCAAGTGTGGATTTGTGCAAGTGTTCTCGAGCGGGAACATGCCCAAGACCTCATAAGCCCAAAGCTGCAAATCATGAAGATCAAGTCGATTCAAGTCAGATACATGTTCAAATTCAATTCAGTTCAATTTATCGAAGCAATTCAAAGCACTAATGTTGAAGCATACCTCTATCACCCGCCAGTATTCGCCAATAGTGTCCCCCACCCCGCGTGTGGCAGCTCCCAGAAAACAGTAGAGAGTGCACAGAGCAGCACCTCCCCAGTCGTATCGGCCCGCCTGCCTCAGATCAACCAGGCCGGCCAGGTAACTCAGGTGAACCCGAGATCGCCTGAGCGGGAACAGAAAAGCCCTGAACAGGTACAACAAATAGGCCCTGGCCATCTGGGCCGCCTCGACGTCATCCGCTGGCTCGTGGTCCCAGTGCGCTGTAAACTGCCCGTACTCAGATACACCTCTGCTATGGCGTGGGACCCGGCGAAGGAACCACCTCAAAGCTGCATCATCTAGTGCTATACTCGGGTCGAATGGAATCGGCTCACCTCCGACCCGGAGCCCTGTAATCGCGGCGAAGTCAAGCACCGTCATCTCCCCGAAGCGGAAGTTGAACGTGTTGGTGGTGTCCCACCAACGCTCCACCAGTGCTGTCATAACGGCACGATACCCTCGCCGACGTCAGTAACCGGATGAACGGCCCGAAACCAGCCTCATCTACCAACTCTCGCACTCTCCGGGGCAATGCTAAGAAGTGCTGCAATGAATGACCTGAGCCTCCGTGGCCATAGATGTCCTTCGTATGCTGTTTCAACAGAGCAAAGAGACAGCATCAGTAAGCAATAAGTGATTCAGGAAAGCAAGTCTAAAGCAGGAAAGTAAAGCATTAAAATCATACCGTGGTCCAGCTAGAAAAGATGTGTGAGGCTCAATCTCGGAGAAGCAAGTCCTCGGGATAATCCATCCGTGCAGAGGACGTAGGCAGTCATCCCCGTCGGCTCGAAGAAGTGCAATCATGGTGCATAGGCATCCGAGTAAACCAGGGCGCACGGCCCCAAGTAGGCCTTCGCCTCGACCGCCGCCATAACTCGCTCCTCGATCACTATCTCTGCCTCCGGCTCCCCCCCCTCCCCCCCACTATCCCCGCTCCGTGTTCTCCAGCACCTGATACTCCAGCCCCACCGAGTAGCGCTCAAAGAAGCCAGCTGAGGCACGATCCTCCGGGTCCTCGCTCCCATCAAGACCTCTCTAACCCCAAAGATCAAGACCAAGGACGTCCAAAGTATGTCCTGTGGGCCTCGCTGTGTCTAAAAGTCTCCCTCCGCGAATGGGACTGGCCCCAAGCTCCAATCCCGCTATCACCAACCCGCGGCTCCACCTCCGTCGTCCTCAGAACTGTTGCGACGACGCGGCCGCCTACCACCACCTCTCCACTAGTATCATCCCTGTCGCCGCCGCCGCTGCTGCTCGCCGCGAACAACTCGTCCACTGTCGGAGTGAGAGGAGTGCCCGTGCCCTCACCCCTGCTACTAACCATCCCGTCTCTGCTGCTCGTGGAATCCGTGCCACCGTCGACTTTACTACTATCTCCCTCAATTTCAGCCTCACCAACATGGTCCCTCGTGACCGGATCGCCGCCACCATCTCCCGTGGTCTCCTTGGCCATCCTATCATCGTCCAACCTGCCCTAGCCGCCAGTGACACCCTCCATCACCACCTCGGGACCTTGGCTCTCACCCTCTACCGCCGTACTCCCACCAGCACCTTCCCTCACCGCCGGAATTCCAGCATCGGCCACCATTGCCGCTGTATCTTCACCCCTGACCCTGCTATCCTCCTCCACCGCCGCCGTGCTCGCCGCCTCCTCGCGGCTGGGCAGCCCCCGATCACCACTGCTGGCCATTCCCCTCTCCTCTCTTTCCCACGAGAACTTTGGCCCCTTTCTTCGAACCTCGTAGCACACCACTGCCCAGTATAGGATCGAAGGGAGGTCGAGATCTTGACCCCGATCCGTTTTGAGAGAGAGATGATTTGGACAGATGAAGAGGAATCGAGAGAGAGGTCGAGAGAGGCTGAGAAATCGAGAGAGGTGTGAGAGAGATCGAGTGTGAGAGTGATAACAGTGAGTTTGATCGAGGTTGAAGGTGTACGGTGTGTGGACTGGTTCTCGAGCGCTCGAGAATAGGTTTTGAACCCCAAACCTGATGAAGAAGACGAAAGGACAGTGGCCCCCAGCAAAGGTCTCGAGCGCTCGAGACCACTCCCGAGCGCTTGGGAGTGGTTCTGAGCACTGGAGTCTGTTCCCAACCGCCGAGCCAACCCCCGTCGTCCCGTGCCTCTTCCCGCCGACGAGGCTTGCTTAGCTTTTCCCTCTCTTTTTACAAAATCAATCTCAGTCCTGGCTTTGGCCGCGTCAAACGGAACTAGAGGAAGCGAGTCCTAGTCGGTGTTGTGATTTTGAGCTCACGCTTCTCAACTTAGCATATTACTGGGTAGTCGATTGAAATTTTGTCTATTTATGCTAATCTCAACATGTTGACAGGTATTTCTACCCTACAGATGCTGCTTTATCATCGTTCTTTCCGCCAAACAGAGCAACAGGTGGACCATTTGCATGTTTATCTTATTAAACTCGCGTCGATCATTTCTCGTGCATGCATCACACGTGTTTGCACCTTTCCATTCACCAAACAGAGCAACAGGTGGACCATTTGCATGTTTATCTTATTAAACTCGCGTCGATCATTTCTCGTGCATGCATCACACGTGTTTGCACCTTTCCATTCACCAAACAGAGCAACAGGTGGACCATTTGCATGTTTATCTTATTAAACTCGCGTCGATCATTTCTCGTGCATGCATCACACGTGTTTGCACTTTTCCATTCACCAAACAGAGCAACAGGTGGGCCATTTGCATCAAAATTGTGCCGATTCTTTCTCGTGCATGCATTACGCGTGCTTGCATTTGCCCCGAAGAGCTACGCTGGTCTGCAGAAAAGGGTACGTAGGCAGTCCGAAAGGACGCGACCTCATGCGTTGAATGTGCTGTTTTATGTTTGTTTTTGGAATTAAGGATTTGTCTTGGCTCGAATTGGGCTGTCTCAATCTTTGGACGTCACTCATATCAAGACATGATATCGAGCAACGCCCAAAGAGGGGCAACTGTAGACACCCCAATTTGGACGATTCGAATTTCCTTGATTCGTGGCCCGGAGGCTCCCCAATGATGAATATGGGATCGAACAAGCCTTGTACCAATGGAACGATGCTTCTGGAAGAAACTTTGAAAGGGAAATAAAAATGTCAAAAATCATTTTCAAGCGCTCTGGATCAATCCCAAGCGCTCCAGACCTTTTCCAAAACCATTGACCAGTCAACTCTCGAGCGCTCGAGACAACTCTCAAGCGCTCGAGACTTTCGTACTGCCCAATGGATGGGGGAGCCTCCCCACTATCCATGCAATCATCATTTCAGCCGTTCTTGGCTGGTCTTTGCCTTCGAATACACTCTATCTCAGTCAGAGGTGAGTCAGGGCAGAAGATCTCAGCTGGATTCCCAATTTCATTTTTTAGGTTATGTTTTGGCTATAAAAGGAGGCTTGGTCTTCATTTGAGAGCATGAACTCTCTCTCTAGAACCCCTCTCTCTGGTTTTTCAAAGCAGAAAACAAGTTCCATTCTCTCTCATGCAAAAAACCCCCTTTTCAAAGGCAAAATAACCAAGAAATTTCAAGAAGAGGAAAGGAGTTCAGTCCATGACAAACCTCTGATCCTCACTCCTCTTCCATCCTTCCAAGCTTTTTTCTCAAGGATCAAAGTTCCAAACAAAAGGTATAAGTCTCATACCTTGATTTCAAACAAAAGTGGAGTTGTTTTCCCTTCTGAGGGAGGCTTCCTAGCTCACTCTAGTCCTCAATACTGAGAGTGTGATGGGATAGCCTTAGTTTTAAAACAAGAGCAAAAGGGCCATGAATGTTTTCCATGCATGCAGCATCGGAAGTACTCCCGAGCGCTCGGGACTATTCTAGAGCGCTCGAGAGTGATGCCAATTTTATCTTTCTTGTTTTCCAGCATTCAAACTAACATGCAGGGAGTATGGGGGCAAGTTTCAAGCAAAGAGAGTACTACAAAAATTCTTTTGATGTACCTGACCTGATTTTCAAAAAAAAGAATAAGGACTGTTTTCATGGGAAAGAAAGGTAAAAGAATGTCCTTCAGCAGATCAAAGTGAGAAGTACTTTGCATGCAAGATAAATAGGATGATCTGCTATATCAAGATGCTGAAACAAGGGCTTTAGTTGTTTGAAACCATCCCGGGAGTGTGGATTACTCCCGAGCGCTCGAGTCTTCTCGAAACCATCTCGGGAGTTATCTGGATGTTATCACTTCTAAATCTCCCTCCATGCTAGTCTTTATGTTGCTTTTGCATGCCTTGCATGTGACCCCTCAGCCTTTTAGATTGTAAAAGAAATTCCTTAGAATGGCGAGGATACATAGTTTGGAAGAATGGGGCCTGATCCCAGTTTTTTTCAAGCCTTCTGTTGAGCCTGTGTGATGTTTCATATTACTTAGGTTCATATTTACAGTATTGCACCTTTTCCTTATATACTCTGTTGCACTAACAAAGTTTGCAGGGTTGGGATTCAAGCACTCCTAAGCGCTCGGGACCACTCCCGAGCGCTCGAGAGTGATTTCAGTGACAAGGCTTTATCTTGCTTTTAATTTGTATATCTTGCATGGTCATTTGTCATCACTCACTGTACAGTCACACATGCATGCACTCCTTTACTTGTTATCTCTGTAAATACTTGCTAATTGACCATTGGAACAAAACCTTTCGAAAAATCCCACAAATGTCTAGTAGAGATCGATTTCGAATCGGGCGAGGGGGGTGCCGTAAAACCCTTCCCCCTCGTAACGTGGCTTCCGAACCCTTAACAAGTCTCTGGTTTTCAATTCAATCAATCATTTTCAAATCAAAACGGTTTCTCGGGTGGCGAACCACAAATCCGGGTGGCGACTCTTCAAAATTTTTCGAATCAATTTTCAAAAAGGCGAGGCGCTTCTTTTACGGGCCGCCCCGATATCCACCCGGGGCTGTGGTAGCCCACAGGTATGCTGCCCACACCAAATCCAATTCGCATCATTTTCAGCGTCACAAATTGCAAAAGCAATAGGGAATAAACCTGCACATTAATGATAACATATTACGTTATATACAAAGTTCTGAAATTTAAAATATATAAGGTTAAAACATAAACAACAAACACAAACATACATTGATTTGCATTCTTCCCAGTTGCGGCAAGGAGTGTTCCTTTGAATCTACCTTTCAAATGGGTCGCATCAAGACACAAAAAACACAGTAGTTGAACCCCTTGATACAAGCGTCAAACGACACAAACAACCGCGAAAACTCCTTGGTTACAGGATCATATTCAAGCCTCAATATACTTCCCGGATTCGTAGCCTTGCAGCTTCAACGTACCACCGAAGCCTATCAAAAGAACCTTCATAATCTCCATATAAACCCCCCTTGCCTTCGCAACACCTAACCATGCACTATGATAGCATAAATCAAGACCATATTTGTCCGTAAACCAATCCAACATGTCGATTGGGGAAGTCTTGGGTTTTTTCTCAACAATCCCAGCTATCTCATCCGCAACCAAACTGGATGACATGCGTTTATGCTTATTGGTTCGGTACATTGAACCACAATTATGCTGATCATGACACTTTTTAATATGAAAGACTCCGTTGGTTCTATTTACAATAGCATGCACGTGCCACTCACACCGTTCAATAACAAAAACAACCGTCACCCTAAGTTGGTCATTTTTCATAAGACGGTACATAAAGCCATTCTCAATCGCATATCTAGCTAGAACTGCCCTGAACTTCTTCACACCTTTGGGAAATTCTTGACCAACACCCTCTATCAAATTAGCCCAAGCTTCTGTCAAATACCTAGTCTTAGCATGCTTACAATACTTTTCCGCGGGGTCCATTCTATCCACATATTCAAACTCATCATCAACCACTTCATCAACATCACCCACTTCATCAATAGTATTACCAACAATTAACCTGCTAGTATGTTTATTCTCGTCAACCTTTGCATTTATGCGGTCACAATTACTAAACAAGAAAAGCATGTTCTCAAAATCAGATTCATTCTGAAGAGCATAGTAACCATCCTCATAAGCATATGAAACAGAAAACCTCCCTACAGACAGATTATTCCACCTGTTACAAATGCTGCTTAAGACATCCTTCAACCTACCACCACCCGATAACCTCACCGGAAGAATCTGTAACCCATACTTGCAAAGAAATATGATTGTTGAATCCATGACAACTGCACACATAACAACACACAAAAAAATGAAAAATTGAAAAACTGAAAAACAAGGTTAGATATCAAAAACAGGACAAAGTTACAAACATATATGGTCATATATTCGCATATGCCATATGTAACTCTACAAAGCAGAATTCACAATGTTATATAACGTTATATAAGTACAATAACGTTCTATGAGTGTAATCACGTTATATAAGTACACTAACTTTATATATAGAGTAACTGTAAAAGAGAATGTACAATGTCATATAATGTTATATAAGTATAATAACATTATATACAAAACTGATCCAGTTTTAACATGCAACTCTCATATGTACAATAACAACTTCAAAAACACCAACAACGACAACAAATTGAAGATCAGAAATGATATCAAGATCAAAAACTATATCAATATCAGCACGTCAATATAGAGAGACGAGAGGGAGAGAGAGAAAGAGATAGAGAGAGAGATACCCGAGAGGAAGGGAGGCGATTGTCTGGGATGGGGACACTGCTTGGAATCCTTGAAATTAATCGCCTGGGATGGGGACAGACGATCACCGGAGTAGGGGATTGTGAGAAGAATCGATTTTGCCAGAGTGCTCTTTCTCTCTATTGCTTTATTCTAACGTAACCATTATACCCCGAGATTTTTGCGTGCTTTCAAACGTTTTAGGGATAATGGAGAGATAATGTGCTAAACGGATGGGATTTGACTGGAAGGGTAAATCTGTCCGGCAATATTTCTCTTTTTAAATGCAGTGGACTTTAGACCTTACCAAATAACTATTAGTGGACTTAGTGGGTTAGAAACTTGATCAGTGGACCTAATGGGTTAGAAACATTCTATAGTGGACCTTAGACCAATTTTTTATATATAATTTGGTCCTATTCGTCTGGGACCCTTGTCTGCGAGGAGAATTTCTCATGGTGGAAAAATCTAGGAATCACATAAGTTAAAAACTAGAAATGAGAATTTTTTTATTTATTCTTTAATTCATGTACTGCAATTAATTATCTAGTTCATACGCTGTAGTATTCTTTGCCATCAATAACTTATATGTTATGGATTAATGGGTTCAAGAATATCTATTGAGTGAATCTTGTCACTCACAGTACAGTATACCCTGACATATATTTGTGCCAAATTTTACTGAGAATCAGGAGGGCAGATAGGATCCCAAATGTGAGCAGTACTTTTCAGAAGAGAACCTGGCCGTGGAGAAACGAACTAGAGTATGCTTTGAAGGTTTTTTATTTTTTTTATTTTTCACGAAGTATCCTCTGAAGTTGGTTAAATAAAATGCCAAACATTTTAATATTTTGTCAAAACTTAGCATTTCCATTTCACGTCTGCAATAAATTGAATTTCTATTTTGAGTAATTCGTACTTGATTAATGGAATCACGTTCAATTAAATTAATTTTTTCCCTAAGAAATCATTAATTAATGCTTCTGCATTTTTTTGGAAAATTGGGGCGTTACACCGGCCCTCCTATAGGGATCGTGTTATGTCGTGCATGCTGTGTTAATTGGGCCGTGCTCGTGTCGTACCTATGCCGGCCGATCCATTTGACACCTCTAGACTCTAGTCATAGCTTCTTTCATTATTGGTTTTATAAATATTACATAGTGACGGCAAATGGGCGGGTTAAAACGGGTCGTTGATTGAATATGGTCAAGTCAAATACGGCAAGTACGGGTCAATAATAGACGGGTTGGAATGGGTCGGGTCAAACACGGGTCAAGCCATTCCAAAACCCGGCTTGTTTTTTTTTTTTTGAAGCTAGTATGTGGCTGTTAAACTCTTTTTATTAGTATTATTTTTGGGTAAGTCTAGCTGTTAGACTCTGTTTCTTTACATTTCAAAAATATTTTACGAAAGTATGGACAGCGTTGTTATGTTTAGCTTGTGCATCCGCAATCAATTTTGCAAAAAATTTTCAAGCTTCCTTTTCTACAACTGGAGTACTATAATTTTCATAATTTTGGGTAATGATATTTCGCAACTTCCTTTCTCTAGAAGTGCACTATATTTTCTATTTTTAATGAAAAATTAAACATAGAAGTTTTATAAATAAAATGGGGAAATCTAGTTATGTAAACAACCACCAAATTAACAATGGTTTTATCATTTTTTGGGGGGCGATAATACATCCTTTCAAATATTAGTTGCATCCGTGCCACTATTATGCATTACATTTAGTTAATGGGTTCTATTCTTTCATAAATTTGGGAAAGTTGAACAATCTTGTGGAATAAGGCCCCGTTCCACTAAAATTCGTATTGTTTAAGCATTTATTTCTCGTTTTATGAGATATGTCATTCTCTTTCAATTTATCATCTTTAATTTAAAAAATAAATACATCTTTAATTCAAAAATATTTTGAATGATTCGAAACGTTCTAGCTAGTATTTAAATCATGATTTAAGAGAACACTTATTTTCTCTCTCTTAAAGAGAAAGTATATGCACAATTATTAAATGATTTCGCTTGGTAACACTTAAAATTTTTTGTGATATAAAAGTTTCGGGGCGGTTCCGGGACACCTAAATAAACATCTAAAAAACACCCAAAATTTCAATCTCATAGTTCTTGATCAAATTTTGATGATCTGAGCCGCTCAATATGTTCAGAACGTGATTTTAAAGGTACTCGCAAGAAATCGGCAAAAAAAATTACTGGGAAGGGCTTGATTTGAGCAGTTTTTTTATTAAACCCGTTCAATAAAAAACTGTTCGGATGAAGCTCTTCTCGGTCATTTTTTTTTGCTGATTTATCATGGGTACTCTTAAAATCATGTTCTGATTACATTGAGCGGCTCGGATTATCGAAATTCGATTGGAAACTTTGGGTTATTTTTTAAGATATTTTTTTAGGTGTCCCCGGAACCGCCACGTATAAGTTTATAATTTTTTTATTTTATTTCTTCCTGCTCCGTCAACACTTGTTCAATCACCAAGGAACAGTACCACCATATAACACCACAACAATTCCAAATTCAACATACACTCTACGATCTTATAAATTCATTTGATTTTAATATATTTTTTAACAACTACGATATTATTGGACAATGAATAATTTTTCCAATTTTATCTCCAATATTTATACTAGCTTTAATTTCAAAAATTCCGGAAATGTAGTGATTCCCAAAAGAAGATGAAGAAGAGAGTCTAGAGCTAGCAACCAGCTATGGTAGACAATAGTTTCAGGAAATTAATTTTCAAGCCCAAGTTTGGGTTTTTTAATTTCAACCCATATTGAATCCATCTAAATTCATGTAAATATGGGTTAAACCTGTTGGGAAACGGAATCCCCAAGACCCAGTAATGAAGCGTACAGATTAGACAACAAGAAAATCGCAAAACCCTACAAGGCAGAATTAGGGTTTTACCTCAACTCCCTGCGAACACGAACGTTGGTTGAACTTGTTATAACACGTCTTGCTATAAGCCACGTATACTGCTCGACTGCACCTTACGATCTTCTATCGTATTCCCTGCACGTCTGGAACACGAATCGAGTGTGGACTCTTTCGTGATCTGTTTGCTCTTTCTAAATCTGCCTCTAT
Source organism: Rhododendron molle (assembly GCA_025413875.1). Taxonomy (NCBI): domain Eukaryota; kingdom Viridiplantae; phylum Streptophyta; class Magnoliopsida; order Ericales; family Ericaceae; genus Rhododendron; species Rhododendron molle. The sequence goes on along the minus strand of CM046393.1, from coordinate 29,656,437 downwards.
CTTGTGAATAATAGAAACGTGTAAACTAACCTAGAGAGCATAACGTGTATATATAGGGCTACGATAGGGACCTACGGAGTAATAAGTCAGAGCCCCCAATGTAAATAAGAAACTTTAATCCCACCAGGATTCTATTTCTTACTCCCTCCGTCCCAAATTGGATGTCAATTTTGGATATCTGTGCCAATTTCAATTCCTTATATCTTTTAATATAGTTCTCAAAATATATTCAATATGGATCTTGTTTAAGAGTTCTCGATTAGATTTATTATACAAAGTTTTCAAACTCATGGAAAACACTATGAATTGAAAGATATATGCGACGAAAAATGACACAACTTTCAAAAATTATCATTCTTTTTGGGACGGAGGGAGTATTTCACTAATTATAATTCACCCCACTACAGAATTATAATTGCACTCCCGTCTTTATCTCAATTATATTACGGGCTCCATGATATTAAATACTTATTAATCTCCTCACGTTAATATTACAGATACCCGTTGATTAAAATAAATTACTAACAATCTCCCACTTAATCAACATCTTAACTTGAGACTATCCGCTTAACTTATTCAATATGTCGGATACAAATATCCACCTGCAGGGTTTGACATAATCGAAACTTATAAGCTTACTCAAGGGGTATCATCAATCCTTATCGGAACGTGGATTCCATTAATAATTAATAGTTGTCATACATATAATTAGGGGTGTCCACGGTCCGGATTGGATCGGATTCGTATGAATCCGATCCTAATCCGCATCTCACGGTTTTTTGAAAATGTAATCCAATCTTAATCCAAAAGTCTCACGGTTCGGTCTCGGTTTTATCCACGGATTTCCTTCCACAAACATTAAATACTAAAAAACGCAAAATTACTTCAACTACTGTATTACATATCAGTCCAAAATTCAGTCCAAGTTTCATCAAACCAATAATAAATCCACGGAGCAAGAGGTTCTATTTAGTCTACCCTACTAGGAATGCATATAGAAAGATAGCAGGAGGATCAAAAAAGAAAGATAGCAGTTAGCCAGTCACTATCCATAGCTCCAACTCTAATTCATCACTCAGGCTCTGACTGGCTTTAGCTCTGACTGGCTTCAACTCAGCAACCAGAATTCATCAATCTTGAATTGGATTAAGAGAAACATTTTGTAGAGCTATAATGATATCAATGAAGCTAAGTTAGATCATAATAAAATGAAACTCTTCCACAAAAATTAACTAAGCTATGGAAGTGAAATACAATTAGCACAACAAAATTAAATATTACCTAATTCAAGCTCTTGCATTTCTTCAACATTCTCTTCCACTTCAAATGGCAATGGAGTAGCACGCAACCAATCTTGCATACAAATTAAGCACTCAACAAGCTTTGGAGAAAGAGAACTACGAAATTGGTCAACAACACGACCTCCGGTACTAAAAGCAGCTTCAGAAGCAACTGTTGAGACAGGTATGGCTAAAGCATCTCGAGCAATTTCAGAAAGAATCGGATACTTAAAAGAGTTCACCTTCCACCATTCTAAGATGTTGAAGTTTGGAGCTTTCTTCTCACAACGTTCTTCCAAGTACCTATCTATCTCTAATTTCCCCCCATCATCTTCTTCTTCTAAATGTTTTTGAAACTTGGATTCAAATGATACTCCCTTGTCACATCCTTCGCTATATGGTTGGTCAATCTCCATCCCACTCCACTTTTGGCTAGAAACTGATGCACTTAAGTTGAACGTTTCGTACTCAACAAAGACACGATCCAACTCTCCCCTTATCATTTTTGTCAACGCTTTCACCACATCAGAATAAAAAAGTTCACTAAAACAGAATTTGACATACTTTAACTTGAAGCGGGGATCCAACACAATAGCGATGACCATCATCATGTTCATGTTTTCCACTTTACCCCAATATTTATCAAACTTTTTCTTCATTGTTTTAGCCATATCAACTAGTACTACACGACTCCCAACCCTCACATCACCTTCATACATCCCATGAACATCTTTTAAATAATCTGATAAAAACTTATCAATTACCATAACTTCATTGAAATACAAATTAGAAGTGGCATATGAAGAACCAGACAAGTGTAGTGTGGTCTCATAGAACTTCTCCAAAAATTTAGAAAAATTTCTAGCATCGTCCCAATCTTGAGTGGTAGGAGGCCCCATATGAAGTTCAATGAGGAAATGAGGATCCTCCTCTTCAAGCCTTTCAAATGCTTTTTGAAATATTAAAGCAGTGCTCAACATGAGGTAAGTTGAGTTCCACCTAGTTGGAACATCAAGGCATACAAAGCTTTTATCAGTTATTCCCTAGCTTACTACACATGTCTTGAACCGTTGCTCTCTTTGAGGAGAACACCTAACATACTTCACCACATCACGAATCCGGGAAATTGACTGTTTAATCTCACCCAATCCATCTCTTACAATTAAGTTTATGATATGAGCACAACATCTCATGTGAAGAAACTCACCCGCTAAGATCAATGCACCACTCTTCTTGGACAATTTTTCCTTTAAATATGAAACCGCAACATCGTTGGCTGTTGCATTGTCCACTGTAACTGTACACACTCTCCCCACACCCCATTCAATCAAACAGGCTTCAAGGGCCTTACCAATTGCCTCACCTTTATGACTCGAAATCACACAAAAGTTAAGAATCCTTTTATGCAGTTTCCAATCCTTATCAATGAAATGGGCAGTAAGACACATGTAAGATAGATTCTGAAGGGAGGTCCATGAATCAGTGGTAAGGCATATCCTTTGATTTGATTTTTTGAACAAATTCCTTATTTTGGTTTTCTCGCTAGCATAGAGGTCAACAATATCCTTCGCCACTGTTTGACGTGAGAATGTTTTGAAAAGAGGTTGCAACACACGACAAAAAGAATGAAAGCCCTCGCGCTCAACAAACCGAAAAGGTAACTCATCCATGATAATCATTTTGGCCAAAGCATCTCTACAAGCCTTCTGGTCAAATTTCCAAAGCCCAATTCCACTCTGAGGTTCTCCTTTTACTTGTGCATATGATGCTAGTGTGGTCTATTTCTTAACTTTTTGAATGTCAGGATTTTTTGAGCAACTTAGCATGTGTTTTTTCAAGGTACTAGTCCCATTCCCACTCAACCATTTATACATTTTTCTACAGTACTTACATTTACCACGATCAGGTTTCGTTTGCCCTTTTCTAGTGACTCTATCAAAGTGTTTCCACACAACAGACAAAGGCCTTCCTTTGGATTTAGAAGCAGTTACCTCATTTTCCTCATCAGACGATATATTGATTTCTGGCTCAGACATAGCATCTGCATCACTCTCCATGACCTCATCTGCAGTAGCAGTTTTTGCCTCTCCCATGCTTGACATATCTATGAAAATGGGTGACATAAATAAAAAATCATACACTCTGTTCGGAATATTCCAAAGATCATACACTTGTGTGTGATTAAGAGTAAGAAATGAAGTTCGATTACGGGCTAGATTGAATCAAAGAACATTGTGAATCTGTGATGCAGAATCACAGATACGTAGTCTACTGCTGAATGTAATCACAGATACGTTTTCACAGATACGTAGTCTACTGGTGAATGGAATCACAGATACGTAATCACAGTACGTAGTCTACTGGTGAATGGAATCACAGATACGTTACATACGTAATCACAGATACGTAATCACAGAATCACAGATACGTAGTCTACTGGTGAATGGAATCACAGATACGTAATCACAGAATCACAGATACGTAATCACAGATACAATTAATTGAATAATGGAATAAGGATTACCTCTTGGTGATTGATTCAAACTAGAAGTGTAGTTTTTCTTTTCTCTAGTCTTGATTCTTGAACGTTGAGAGAGAGATAGTCTTGAACGTTGAGAGAGAGAGAGAGAGAGAGAGAGAGAGAAAAGGGGGCGCCGCTTCTGAGTTCTCTTGAATCTGTTCTGTCGTAAATGAGTTATTTTAGGGTTGTGGACGGTAGTAAGATTTTAGGGCTTCGACATTTTACAGTTTACCCCTTAAGTTTTAGAGCTTGGACAGTTTACCACATAAATTTTATATATTGTCACATTAACATAAAATTGTTAAAAAAAATTCATAACAATCCAATCCTTATCCGTATATATACATATATATATATATATATATATATATATATTTATTTATTTTTATTTTTTTAAATATCTCACGGTTCGGTTCGGTTAATCCACGGTTTTGAAATAAAAATCCAATCCTAATCCGTATCTCACGGTTTTTTAATTTTCAAATCCGTGTCCGGACCATTAATCCACGGACAAAATCCAAAAGGCACGGATCGGTTCGGTCCGGACCGGTTTCACGGTTCTCGGTTTTTCTTGGACAGCCCTATACATAATGTTGCAACCCAACTCATCGAGACTATTGACCGTATAAAGATCTCACTCTTTAATGAATCAAAGTCAACAACATTAAATATATACTTCTAATAATTATCTTTGGATTAAGAGCATAAGCATTCTCAATAACCATAAGGTTCCAATTGTCTTATAAAGTTAGTACAAAGACAATTACCTCAATGCGATCCCGTTCAATACACACAAAGTGTACTAGCACAATGAGTTAGAACTAGACCGTTCTCTGCAGTCAAGACAGACCTATTAAACATTGCAGTCCTACCGATGGTGTGTCCAGTTCCATCTAAGACTGTGAACTATATCTTATATTTTACAAGAACCGATGATCCAATCTTCTATGTGTAAGCCATACTCTACACACTGGATTATCTACTATGTAGAATAAAAGACACACATGCAGAACATACAAAAATATCATGCAAACATTGCCCATATAAGATTCTCATCAAAAAGGGATAAAACTGATTAATACTTAACAATATTAATCCATCATATAAAATCATAACTTTTACATAACATCCTAACAAACTCCCACTAAGAAACTCAAACCCATACTGCCATGCATCTCACTCCCATTCCCTCTACATGACTATCAAAAGTCTTAGTCGGTAAGCTCTTTGTAAAAGGATCTGCTAGGTTGTTCGCCGATGCAATTTTGGTCACAGTAACATCACCTCTCCGTACGATCTCTCGAATCAGATGATACTTATGCTCGATATGTTTACCCTTCTTGTGAGTCCTTGGCTCCTTCGAATTAGCAACTGCACCGCTATTGTCACAATAGAGTGTAATGGCTGATTGCACTGAAGGAACCACTTCTATATCCAACAAGAAGTTTCTGAGCCAAACAGCCTCCTTGGCTACTTCAGAAGCTGCCACATACTCAGCCTCCATGGTAGAATCAACAATACAAGATTGCTTGATGCTCCTCCAACTTATGGCTCCACCTCCCAAAGTAAACACATATCTCGAGGTAAATTTTTTGGAATCCCTATCTGACATAAAGTTTGAGTCTGTGTACCCATGAGGTACCAAACTATTTGACTGAGACACCAACATATGATCTCTAGTTCTTTTTAGATACTTGAGTATATGTTTTACTGCCGTCCAATGTTCTTGCCCTGGATTAGACTGAAATCTGCTAACCATGCCAACGACAAAACAAATATCAGGTCTAGTACATAACATAGCATACATAAGGCTTCCTACTGCTGAGGCATAAGGAACTGCCTTCATGTTGTCCATCTCCTCAGGTGTTTTAGGACACTGATCCTTGGATAGGTTTATTCCATGTCTAAAAGGGAGGAACCCTTTCTTGGAATCTTGCATGCTAAAACGGACAAGAATGACATCGATATAAGTAGCTTGTGATAAGCCCAACATCTTATTCTTGCAATCTCGTATAATCTTAATCCCTAGGATGTGACCGGCTTCTCCCAAGTCCTTTATTTCAAATTGGCCGGATAACCACACTTTCACTGAAGATAACACTCCCACATTGTTTCCGATGAGCAGGATATCATCGACATATAGTACTAGAAATACCACAACTTTTTTGTTGCGCTTCTTGTATACACATGACTCATCCGAACATTGATCAAAACCAAAACCAAAAGACTTGATTGCTTGATCAAAACGGATGTTCCAAGATCTAGATGCCTGCTTAAGCCCATAAATAGACTTCTTGAGCTTGCACAACATGTGCTTTTGACCTTTTGCTATGAATCCATCTGGTTGCACCATATAGATACACTCATCCAAATTTCCATTAAGGAACGCGGTCTTGACATCCATTTGCTAAATCTCATAATCGAGATAAGCCGCAATGGATAAGAGAATCTGGATGGACTTAAGCATGGCTACTGGCGAAAAAGTTTCCTCATAGTCGATCCCTTTTTTCTGAGTATACCCTTTCGCAACAAGCCTAGCTTTGAAAGTATGCACCTACCGTCCGCCCCTCTCTTCTTCTTGTAGATCCACTTGCATCCAATGGGTTTAATCCTTTCAGGTGGTTCTACAAAATCCCAGACCTGATTAGAGTACATAGACTCCATCTTTGATTTCATAGCCTTTTGCCAAAGTTCCACATCTTTATCTTGAAGTGCCTCATTGTAGTTACAGGGTTCGACATGTTGATCATCAGGGATCATTTCAAAAGACTCTCCCAACAACGTATACCGACTGGGTGGAACAATAACCCTCCCACTACGACGAGATACCGGTGTGTCAATAGGTGCCTCTATAGATGTCTCTTGTGGCGTTTCCTCCTCCACTACTGGGGGTAAAGAAGTTTGTGCCGGTCTGTCACCTCTCAATTCCTTTAGAACAATTTTACTTTTGGGCTTATGGTCTATCACATAGTCTTCTTCTAAGAACCGGTCAATAGTGCTAACAATGACCTTCTTATCCGCAGGACTATAAAACAGTCCATCTTTCGTTCCTTTAGGGTATCCCACAGACAAGCAAACTTCTGTCCTCGATTCCAATTTATCTGCGTTCCCATTCAGCACATGTGCTGGACTACCCCAAACTTGAACATGCTGTAGACTAGGTTTGCGCCCAGTCCATAGTTCTGTGGGTGTAGATGGTACTGACTTAGATGGTACCAAGTTAAGAATGTACGCTGCTGTTTCTAGTGCATGTCCCCAAAACAAAATTGGTAAATCTGAATAACTCATCATTGATCTCATTATATCTATAAAAGTCATATTCCTTCTTTCTGCTAAACCATTTTGACGTGGATACTTGGTGTTGATAACTGGGATGTAATCCCTTCAGCTAACAAGTACTCCCTAAACTCTCCCAAGAGGTATTTGCCACTACGATCATATCGCAATGTCTTAAGATATTTACCCAGACGCTTTTCTGTTTCCGCGCTACACTCCCTGAATTTTTCAAAGTATTCGGATTTACAGTGCATCAAATAAATGTATCCAAACATTGAGTAATTATCAACCAAAGTGATGAAATACTCAAAACCACCTCTTACTTGGACATTCATGGGTCCACACAAATCAGAATGAACCAATTTCAATGGCTCTTTAACCTTTTGCTGATAAAAAAAACTTCTTGGTCATGTTACCTTCTAAATAGGATTCACAGACTAGAAGTTCCTCAACTTCCAATGAACCTAAAAGTCCATCCCTGATCAGTCTAGAAATCCTATTCAGATTAATATGACAAAGGCGTAAGTGCCAAAGATACGTTTGGTTCAATTTAGAAGGTTCATTTCTCTTACATGACATATTATTAGTGTTATTGAATTCATGCAATTGCACTGTAGGAAATATAGGATTAATAAAGAAGAGATTATCTACTAATGAACCAGAATAGATAAAACATTTATTTAACTTAATAACCACAAAGTTATTAAAATTAACCAAATATCCATCTTTAATCAACTTAGAAACTGAAACCAAGTTTCTTCTAATAGTAGGAACATAAAGACAATCTCTCAAAATTAAACTACTACTACTACTAAAATTTAAAAAGACATTTCCTACTGCAACTGCTATCACTCTCATAGCATTATCCATGTGCAGAAAAATCTCTATATCACTGAGTCGTTTGGTTTCCTGGAACCCATGCAACAATTTGCTAACGTGATTAGTGGTTCCCGTATCTACGCACTAAGTATTGGTAGATAACACCACTAAACATGATTCAACGACTAACGAAAAGATCTATCTTGATTATTCACTTTATTGAGATAGTATAGACATTCCTTCTTCCAGTGTTCTTACTGCTTGCAGTGAAAACACTTGCCCTTAGGCTTTTTCACTCCACCTTGAGGCGCATGAACTGCCTCCACAACCTCTTTATGAGATTTGTTCTACTTCTTCTTACCTTTCGACTTAGAAGTAGAAGCCTTCTCAGCCACTAACATTGAAGGTGATTTCTTTACAACCACAAGACCCTCAGCTGCTTGGAGTTCCTTAAAAAGTTTCGCGAAAGATAAATGCATTCTGTTCATAGTATAGTTTAGGCAAAAATTCTTAAAACTCTCAGACTGCAGTGAGTTAAGGACGAAATCAATTTGGGTTTCTGTATAGATTTTAGCCCCAAGGATCTCTAGTTCATTCAGAAGAGCCATCATCTGCAGAACATGATCCCTAATTGGGGTCCTTTCAACATGGGTTATGCTCACCAATTCTTTCATAGCAACTAGCCTTGCTGCATGATTTTGATCCCTAAACATCTCTTTGAGGTTCAACATCATATCGTAAGCAGTTTCCATAGCATGATGCTGATGTTGCAATATATTCAACATAGAAGCCAGAATATAGCACCGCGCCATCTCATCTGCTTTAACCCAATCCTTATAAGGCTTTGCTTCTTGTTCTGTGGCATCCTCATCAGGTTTAGAGGGCAATCCTTAGACAGCACATATTTGTGCCCCTTAGCAGTTAACACAATATCCAAGTTTCTTTTCCAGTCAACATTGTTTGGTCCAGTAAGTTTATTTTCTTTGAGAATAACAGCAAGTGTATTGAAAGAGCCCATTTTTGAATCTGAGAATCAAATAACATAACAATCAATTATGAAGGGCAATAAATAACTTTGAATTCCATTTTAATATTGGCTCCCTCTACCACATGTTAAAAGAACAACATTGGCAACCCTACACACCGTGAAGAGCATGCCTCGATGGAATAGTCGTCTACTCATCATCATTCGAGTAGATAGGCACAACCTTTTAATTTTACTATTTAGACACTATACCATGCCAAACAAAATTAAATAGCCAATATAGCTTTGGTCCTATAAATAATAATAGTGACTTAGATGGTGAGGATACTATTATTTACAGTTAAGTGTATATCATTACCTAGCCCCATTGTAGAGAATCAAAAAAAAAATTTAATTTCTGAAATATTGATTAAATGCTTAATTGAGAAATTATGAGTTTATTGGTGAATATTTGAATTGAGGACTTAAGTGATAGAATAGAAGTTTGAAGGGTGAATGTGTGATTTAATGATTTGAGGGTATATATAGAGAGATGTGAGTTGTAGGAGATAATTGTATCTCTCTCTCTTTTTTTTTCTCTCACGCCGTTCCCCTCTCTCTCCCATTCGGTGTCTCTCTCTCTCCTCCTCTCTCACTCAAAGCTCCACTCCATCACCCGAAAACTTCAAGAAACAACCTCATTCAAGTCTTGCAATCGCGATCCCAAGCTCGGAAATCTTTGGGTTGAGTTCGAATTGGAGTTCCAAGGTTCGAAAGTCTAGGGCTCGTCCAATAACCCGTGGATCTCGTCCATTGTTTCGAGGTAGGAACTTCTTGACCTCTCTTATATGTTTACTTGTTGTTTTGGTGTAGAATCGAGCCATTGGTTGTTGGATTTTTGATTGTCGTTCGTGTTCTGAACTTCTGCATGAATAGTTCCCGAAGCCAATCCGTATCGATACGGATTTTGAGGCGTATCGATACGGGGAGCTTATCTTTTTGGGCAGTGTGTTGCGTATCGATACGGATTTTTAGGCGTATCGATACGGGGAGTTTATCTCCAGTGTTGCTCCTTTTGCTTCTCCATTGATTGTCTTGACTCCCAATCACTTCTAAACCCTCTTGAACACCTCCTAATCGATCTTAAGCTCGTTTATTTGGTTTCCTTTGACCTCTCGTCGTTATCCCTCGTCCATTGGCCCTCCGTTAGCATAAATTGAATATGGGATTGCTTAACTAAACGTCGTTAAGTACTTGTTTGTTGATTGTTGGAATGTGTGATTATTTATGATATATTTGGGAGATCATTGGCATATTTTAAGATGTTACGTCGATGAAAGTGATCTTGGAAAAGTCTTAGTGCGTATATTGTTTGAGGAATTAGTCGTTTGGATCGGAAGTTGGCTTAGGGAGTCCCGTAGAGCAAGGGGTGGTAATACGGAGACTTTGTTGGGTTTCGTAACGCAAGGGGTGGAAATACGGTAACCCAGAGATTGTAGGGATCACCGTGACGCAAGGGGTGGTAACACGGTAATCCACGTGGAGATGTACGGTAACGCAAGGGGTGGAAATATCGATTGGAGAAAAGTCTTATGTAGTGAGCTTAATTGAGAATGTCGAGGTTGTTGAGTCTTATGACTAGGGTATCTAACCGGAATAGAGGCTTAGTCTATAAATCGATTGGTCGTTTGGTACAGAACTGTTTCCTTACCTTTCCTGTCATTTGCACTTATCAACATGTTTGCGTATAACATTGGTTAAGATTTTCCTACTGGGCTTTGTAGCTCAACAAAATCTTTCTTTTCAGGTTCTAACGCCGGTCAGTTGCATCATGCGTTGCGTGCTTGGATTGTGGACAGATTTTTGGAAGCTTGGACACTTAGTTACTATCTCATCTTGTAATAGTCTAGCTTTTGGGTCAAGATGGTTTTGTAACTAATTATTCTCGAATTATCTTTGACTAAGTTGTAACTGTAGTTAAGCTATTTTGGGCCGTGGTGCCAAGGCATACCTTCTTTTGAATTGGGAACTTGTCTATAATTAAACAGGTGGAACATTATTTCGGGGAAATACGATGGCAAGCAAGGTCTTTTTATTAAAACGTATTGTTGATTTATGTTAAAAATCCAGGTCGTGACAAATTGGTATCAGAGCGTCTAGGTTTAGAACACCTAGAGTCCGTGGGGAGACTTTAAGTCTCATGGGTTCAAAATGTCATGTTATTTTCATCACACGTGTGTGCTTGTGTGCATTGATATTACTTGGCTTACATGGCATGGCATTTAAATACCGTAGAGTTGTTTTCAACCCGTGTTGGGATAGTTGGAGGTTTTGACCTCATTAAATAATGTTGTGATTGATGAACCTTATCTTTCTTATAATTGTAGTAAGATGCCTCCGAGGACGCGGGCTAGACGGGGTGGGGTTGGAAACTAGGGTGGCCGAGGCCGTGGTCGTGGCCGTGGGGTACCTCCCGAGGATGAGGTTAGTCAGCATGGGGAGAATCCAGGGGCTAGGGCCGGTCGAGGTGCTGGTGTGCCTCTCAATCAAACCCAATTCGCTAGGGATCTCGTTGCGGCACTCACGGCTGCAAACCTATTGAACCAAGCTCCGAGGGAGAATGTTGAGGATAGAGCTATGATAGCAATGCGGAAGTTTAGCCGTAGGAATCCTCCGACGTTTGATGGAACTAGTAGCGATCCTTTGGTAGCCGACCATTGGCTAACCCAAATCCGTAAGCTCTTTATAGCTCTTAACATCACCGAAGACAATATTAAAGTGGGAATTGTGGCTGTTCAGTTGGTTGGAGAAGCCGGCGAATGGTGGGAGTCGGTCTTGGAATCAAGAAAGGATGCAAGAAGGGCGGCAAGGACCGCAACTCAAGCAAATGAGCTAGATGTTGAGGACTTGACATGGGCCGAATTCGAAATGCTTTTTGAGGAGCAGTACTTTCCGGAAACAAGTCGTGACCAATTGAGGAATGAGTTTGAGAAGCTAGAGCAAGGGGATATGACTGTTTCGGAGTATGTCGTGAAGTTCCAATCTTTGTCTCGTTTTGCGCCGGAGATGGTGTCAACCGAAGAGAGGAAGTGTAGACGATTCGAAAGGGGTTTGAGTGATACCGTGAAAAAGTATGTGATGGCACAACGAAAAGGAAGGTTTTCCGAAGTCGTTGAGTGTGCGAGGAGCATCGAGACACCGAGAGAGGCACCTAAAAATCCTAAGGCTTGGGAACCAAGACAACCTGTGGGGGGTATGAGTTCATCGTCGGGAAGTTTCGGTAGTCAAGGGAGAAAGAGACAAAGGGATCAAATGTCGACATCGCATGGTCCGTCGAACTTTAGGCCTCCACCTTCTTCTTCATTTGGGACTCGTGAGGTATCCAATAGGCCTCCAATGGTATGTCATGAGTGTGGTCAGGCGGGGCACATTCGAGCTCAGTGTCCGCGGATTTTGGGTACGTGTTTTACTTGCGGGAAGTCCGGTCACTTTGCTAGGAATTGTCCGTGTGGGGATGGGTCTCGCAGTGAATCGGGGTCAGTGCAGCAGTCGAGGGGTGGACAGAGGTTTGGGCGGCAACCATTTCGGGGTACTCAGAGGCAGCAGCAGTCTCACTTCCGTCAGACCACTTCGGTTCAGGGGTCTCAGGCTGAGAAAGGAGCTAGTTCGTCTACGCCTACCCAGGGTTCCGGTCATCGGGGTGGACATGTCCAGAGTCAGACTACTCAGGGGAAAGCCTTTGCTATCACTTCAGTCCTTCCACCTCCTGTTACTTCTCAGGCCCCGGAGACTTCGGTTGTGAGGGGTACATTTCTTTTGTTTAACTCCTTCGCTAGAGTATTATTCGATTCTGGAGCTTCTCATTCATTTATTGCTGCATCATTTGCTTGTGCTTTGGAATTGGAAATCGAGAGTATCAGTCCTCCATTGTTTGTTGACACACCTGTAGGAGGTAGATCGCCATTAGACCGTATTTGCCGAGATTGTGAGCTCACTATACGGGACCGTCGTTTTACCTTTGACTTTATCGTGCTGAATATGTCTGGATTCGACCTAATTTTGGGAATGGATTGGTTGTCTACGTTTCACGCCACCATAGATTGCTTCAAGCATCGAGTCCGTATTTGTCCGCCCGGGGGTTCTTGTTTTGAGTTTTTCGGGGAGCGTCGAGAACCGATCGAACCGTATCTGTGTGAGCCTCGGGAACGTGAATCGGTGTATGCTTTATTAGCAAGTTTCACCTTAGATGAGGACGTATCCGCGCATGGGGAGTTACCTCTTGTCGTTCGTGACTATCCGGACGTGTTTCCAACGAAGTTACCTGGTTTACCGCCCGAGCGAGAAATCGAATTCACCATTGACTTACTTTCCGGTACCACTCCTATTTCCATACCTCCTTATCATTTTGCGCCTGCCGAATTGAGAGAATTGAAGATTCAATTGCAAGAATTGGAGAGTTTGGGGTTTATTCGCCCGAGTACTTCACCATGGGGAGCACCGGCCTTGTTTGCTCAGAAGAAAGATGGATCACTTCGCCTTTGTATTGACTACCGTAAGTTGAACCGTGTTATGATTAAGAATAAATATCCAATGCCTAGAATCGACGACTTGTTTGACCAACTTCGAGGCGCCACGTGTTTCTCTAAGATTGATTTGAGGTCCGGTTACCACCAGTTGAGGATTCAGAGGGAAGACATTCCTAAGACCGCATTTCGTACCCGTTATGGCCACTACGAGTTTGTCGTTATGCCCTTTGGTTTGACGAATGCACCGGCAACTTTCATGGACTTGATGAACCGTATCTTTCGTGCTTATCTCGATCGTTTCGTAGTTGTCTTCGTGGACGATATCCTTATCTACTCACCTTCGGAGGAGGAACATCAATCTCACCTTTCCATCGTCCTTGAACTTTTGAGAGAACACCGTTTGTATGCCAAGCTTAGTAAATGTGAGTTTTGGTTATCCGAAGTCAAGTTTTTGGGTCACGTTGTATCGAGGGATGGGGTGTCCGTTGATCCAGGAAAGGTAGAGTCCGTGATGAATTGGCAACGACCGAAAAATGTATTTGAGATTCGTAGTTTCTTGGGCTTGGCCGGGTATTATCGCCGTTTCGTACTTGATTTCTCTCGCCTAGCGGCTCCGTTGACCAAATTAACCCGCAAAGGAACTCGTTTCGTTTGGAATGACGCGTGTGAGATGGCCTTTCAAGAGTTGAAGAAGAGATTGACTGCCGCGCCGGTTTTGGTTGTACCCGAACGGGGAGTTGGTTATTCCGTATATTGTGGCGCTTCGAAAGAGGGGTTGGGGTGCGTGTTGATGCAATTGGGACGTGTTGTAGCATATGGATCGCGGCAATTAAAGACTCATGAGCGAAACTACCCTACCCATGACTTAGAACTTGCAGCCGTCGTGTTTGCTTTGAAGAGTTGGCGTCATTATCTCTACGATGAGAAGTTTGAAGTCTTTTCCGATCGCAAGAGTCTAAAATACTTATTCTCTCAAAAGGAGCTTAACTTGCGACAACGCCGATGGATAGAACACTTAGAGGACTGCGACTTCGAGTTACAATACCATCCGGGTAAGGCGAATGTGGTAGCGGACGCATTGAGTAGGAAATCGACACAACTTGCGAATTTGGCTATCCATGAGTGGAAAGCGATGAATGACTTAGGTTCGTATGCATTGCATTCTGAGGAAGTACGGGATGGAGTCACCTTGTGTAACTTGACCGTTCAATCGACTTTATTGACTTGAGTCGTTGAGGCCCAACGGCATGATGAAGAAGCGGGAGAGTTTCGTACTAAGTTTCTTAGTGGGAATGCTTGAGAGGGGTGGATGATTCACGCCGATCAAGGTTTACGATACCAAGGAAAATTGTTCGTACCCATTTCGTGTCGGGAGGAGATCTTGAGAGAATTCCATCATTCACCGTTAGCCGTGCATCCGGGAGGAACGAAAATGTACCACGACTTGCGTAGACAGTTTTGGTGGCCGGGAATGAAAAGAGATGTCGTTATCTTCGTGTCCAAATGTCTTACGTGCTAACAAGTCAAAGCCGAGCATCAACGACCCGCGGGGGAGTTGCAACCGTTACCAATGGCCGAATGGAAGTGGGAGAATGTGACCATGGATTTTGTTACCGGTTTGCCGAGATCACCGAGGGGACACGATGCCATATGGGTGATAGTTGATCGATTGACTAAGTTCGCACATTTCTTACCGATTCAAGTTACGGATTCGATTGATACGCTTAGTCGATTGTACATTCGTGAGATTATCCGTCTTCATGGAATCCCCATCTCTATTGTATCGGATTGAGATCCAAGGTTTACCGCGCGTTTTTGGCAGAGTCTACAGACCACTCTTGGCACAAATCTCTTGTTTAGTATCGCATATCATCCTCAAATGAATGGGCAATCCGAGAGAACGATCCAAATTTTAGAAGATATGCTTCGGGCTTGCGTTATGGACTTTCGGGGTAGTTGGGAGGATCATTTGCCGTTAGTCGAATTCGCGTACAATAATAGTTACCAATCTAGCATCGAGATGGCACCGTATGAAGCTTTGTATGGGAGACCGTGTCGATCACCCGTTTGTTGGACCGAGTTGGGCGAGGCTACTTTGGTTGGGCCGGAATTGGTTCAAGAGACTTCTGAAAGCATGAGAGCGATTCGTCAAAGACTACTTGAGGCTCAAAGGAGAACCACCGAGCAAGTCAAATTGATTCGCCAACGGTTGATAACCGCACAGAGTAGACAAAAGAGTTATGCCGATCGTTGTCGCCGATCGTTAACGTTTGAGGTGGGGGACCACGTATTTCTTAAAGTGTCGCCGCGTCGGGGACTATCTCTTTTTGGGCAAAGGGGCAAGTTATCGCCGCGTTTTATCGGGCCGTTTGATATAATTGAAAGGATCGGGGAAGTCGCGTATCGGTTGGCGTTACCACAAAGATTATCGGGCGTTCACGATGTGTTCCATGTATCGATGTTACGGAAGTATGAGCCAGATCTGTCACATGTTCTAGAGTGGTCCGAACTTGAGTTGGAAGCCGATGCATCTTATGAGGAGAAGCCGATACGTATCCTAGATTCGCGCGAGCAAGTTTTGAGGGGTAAAACCATTCCGTTAGTGCGAGTCTTATGGAGTCATCTTGGGAGAGAAGAGTCGACGTGGGAAAGGAAAGACGAAGTGAGGGAGAAGTATCCGCATTTGTTTCCGAGTTGATCAGTGTGAGTTCTAAGTTTAAATTTTACGATTGTTGGCTTCTTGTTTGGTAATATATGGCGTTGTATGAGCATGACTATGTGATGCATAGCTTAGTTGACTTGCGTTGTCAATTTCGGGACGAAATTTCTTTAAGGAGGATAGGTTGTAGAGAATCAAAAAAAAATTTAATTTCTGAAATATTGATTAAATGCTTAATTGAGAAATTATGAGTTTATTGGTGAATATTTGAATTGAGGACTTAAGTGATAGAATAGAAGTTTGATGGGTGAATGTGTGATTTAATGATTTGAGGGTATAAATAGGGAGATGTGAGTTGTAGGAGATAATTGTATCTCTCTCTCTCTTTTTCTCTCACGCCGTTCCCCTCTCTCTCTCTCCTCTCCCCGCACTCAAAACTCCACTCCATCACCCGAAAACTTCAAGAAACAACCTCATTCAAGTCTTGCAATCGCGATCCCAAGCTCGGAAATCTTTGGGTTGAGTTCGAATCGGAGTTCCAAGGTTCGAAAGTCTAGGGCTCGTCCAATAACCCGTGGATCTCGTCCATTGTTTCGAGGTAGGAACTTCTTGACCTCTCTTATATGTTTACTTGTTGTTTTGGTGTAGAATCGAGCCATTGGTTGTTGGATTTTTGATTGTCGTTCGTGTTCTGAACTTCTGCATGAATAGTACCCGAAGCCAATCCGTATCGATACGGATTTTGAGGCGTATCGATACGGGGAGCTTATCTTTTTGGGCAGTGTGTTGCGTATCGATACGGATTTTTAGGCGTATCGATACGGGGAGTTTATCTCCAGTGTTGCTCCTTTTGCTTCCCCATTGATTGTCTTGACTCCCAATCACTTCTAAACCCTCTTGAACACCTCCTAATCGATCTTAAGCTCGTTTATTTGGTTTCCTTTGACCTCTCGTCGTTATCCCTCGTCCATTGGCCCTCCGTTAGCATAAATTGAATATGGGATTGCTTAACTAAACGTCGTTAAGTACTTGTTTGTTGATTGTTGGAATGTGTGATTATTTATGATATATTTGGGAGATCATTGGCATATTTTAAGATGTTACGTCGATGAAAGTGATCTTGGAAAAGTCTTAGTGCGTATATTGTTTGAGGAATTAGTCGTTTGGATCGGAAGTTGGCTTAGGGAGTCCCGTAGAGCAAGGGGTGGTAATACGGAGACTTTGTTGGGTTTCGTAATGCAAGGGGTGGAAATACGGTAACCCAGGGATTGTAGGGATCACCGTGACGCAAGGGGTGGTAACACGGTAATCCACGTGGAGATGTACGGTAACGCAAGGGGTGGAAATACCGATTGGAGAAAAGTCTTATGTAGTGAGCTTAATTGAGAATGTCGAGGTTGTTGAGTCTTATGACTAGGGTATCTAATCGGAATAGAGGCTTAGTCTATAAATCGATTGGTCGTTTGGTACGGAACTGTTTCCTTACCTTTCCTGTCATCTGCACTTATCAACATGTTTGCATATAACATTGGTTAAGATTTTCCTACTGGGCTTTGTAGCTCAACAAAATCTTTCTTTTCAGGTTCTAACGTCGGTCAGTAGCATCATGCGTTGCGTGCTTGGATTGTGGACAGATTTTTGGAAGCTTTGACACTTAGTTACTACCTCATCTTGTAATAGTCTAGCTTTTGGGTCAAGATGGTTTTGTAACTAATTATTCTCGAATTATCTTTGACTAAGTTGTAACTGTAGTTAAGCTATTTTGGGCCGTGGTGCCAAGGCATACCTTCTTTTGAATTGGGAACTCGTCTGTAATTAAACAGGTGGAACATTATTTCGGGGAAATACGATGGCAAGCAAGGTCTTTTTATTAAAACGTATTGTTGATTTATGTTAAAAATCCAAATCGTGAAACCCATGATCCATTGTTCCGTTATGAATTGCCTCAGATGGAGAAGTAATTCACATAACAATTATCATAGACCTATCTATTTAAGGAAGTTTGTACCGATGATGCCATAATTAATTTTGCCCGATAGGGGGAAGGTTCTAAAACCATCACACATAATTAATTACATCATCTACATACTAGTCAATGGAGACCGTGGGATTTATAAAAATAAACTCCCTCTCCCACTTAGTTATTTTAAAAAAAAAATTTGTGAAGATTATCAAAATTTACGAGTTTGCAAAACTGTGATCTAGGTCAAAGTCAAATATCACCATGTTGTCCCAATATGGTAAAATTATCACATATGCAAATAATATGGAAACACAAATAATAAAGAAATACAAGATAACGAATCCAGCTATTATGGTCAAAGATGCAATCATTGAGCAACAAAGAATCCTTCCAAACTTGAAACCGCGGTTTTGTGAACCGGTTTATAGACTTGTTGCATCATTATTTGACACTCTACGACTCGCTCGAGGCCGGATTCCCGATGCAGGGCCGGGCTCGGGCGTTGGTGGAGCGGGTGTTCTTGAGCTAACGAATATCGGGGTCATTAGCTGGCCTATATAGTTCGCGTGGGGAGAGGAGGATAGCTGCTCATGGGGTAGTGGTTGGCTATGGAGGGGTTCCTGCCACTTAGCGTGAGCTTCGCCAATCATTGTCAAGCAAAGTTGTTGTTGGGGCTATTCAATGATGGATATAGGGTGGAGGAATTAGGTAACAATAGGCTTGTTTTAGGGTGGAAGTCCAGGCGCCTTCTTTTAGCTTCGATTTGGACCAACTCAGACTCCGATTTGTAAAACAGTCACTTTTTTTTTTCTTCCCCTTTTTATTTGGCGGCAGGATCCTACACAGACCAATTTTGTAGCCCAAGAACAACTTCTTTAAGGTTAATTAAGGTGGAATAGTCGGTGTACAAATGTTTCGCATTTAGCCCCTAGGACTTAGTTCGGTTGGTTTTTTTGAGTTTGCTCCTCACAAAATTGAACAGGACTCTAAGATAGGGTTGGGTCGCAAGAAAGTATTTTTATTTTAATTCCCTTGTCCCAGCGTAGATGATTTTGCCTTTGTTCGGACCGGGAAAGACATTAAGTTGAGATGCGCATAAACTGGCTCAAACAACCTCACCGTCCAACCAAACAAAAAAAATTGTTATTTTGCGGTGTTTGCCTTTGTTTATAAGTTGCATGGATTTTGGAGTTGCTTTCTTCCTTTCTTTTTTTCAATTTTTTGGTTGGATAGATTTTGAAGTTGTTGTATAGCTCTTTGGGCAGTGCTACATGCACAACGGTTGTGCACAGCAAATGTGCACAACAATTCGAGTGGGGCCCATTTTGGGTCCTAAAAAATAGAGAAAAATGTCCATAAATTTTAAAATATTATTTTATGGGGTCCTATAAAAAATCAGCTCCAACGAATGTCAATAAGTAGTATTGTTTATAAATTTGTACGGATAAAACTGCAGTTTCATCCGTACAAATTCATAAACAATACTTACTGATATTCGTTGGAGCTGATTTTTTACAGGGCCCCATAAAATAATATTTTAAAATTTATGGATATTTTTCTGTATTTTTGTGGGACCTAAAATGGGCCCCACTCGAATTATTGTGCACAACCGTTGTGTGGCCAGCATTTCCGCTTCCAGAAACTTTCATCTGAGCTTCCAGAAACTTTCATCTGATCTCTTGAGAACTTTTGTTAGGTCATTTACCACTTTGTTTGGTACTATAATCCGTGAAAGCTGTGAGAAGTGATTGAGACTGTTGCCATGGATTTTGACTCCGGGGTGTAGTGGGGTTTTCCCAGGCAATGAAAATCATACCTGAGCTTGTCCGGCACGCGTGCTTGAACTTTAGCGCCATGTGAGGGTATACCGTAGGGTATGAGCCTGACCACGTACGAGACACGTGACAGTTCGGGGACATCACGAGAAGATATGTAGAAGTAAGACATGTGGCACCACGACGGCACCACGAGATGGTGCATGTGTAAGCCCGGATAGGGTAATGTGACCAATCGAAACACATAGTTGCTCGGCGTGATAGCCAAGCAAAGGAGGGCGTTGACCCTGATGTAGCCAACCTACAAATTAGGACGGTAAGGCCATTCTGGAACATTATGGAATGGGTTCCTTGCATGATGGGAGTGGATCCCGCGAATTAAGGGAACATATATTTTGCCATAATGGCATGGGCAAGGATTGAATTTCTATACGGAACGAATTCCATATATACAGAGTAGGATTCGTAACAAGGTAGAGTTTTCAAACGAATAAGGGTACTTGGGGAATAAGTCACACTTAGTCTATAAATATAAGGTAAAACCTAATGGGAAAGGTACATGATTATTCACTTTATTTCCGCTTTACCTACAATTGATTAGTGGCGGGTTTGTGTTAGAGTGATGGTGGTGGTGGTGTGGCGGCGGTGGTGGAGTTGTGGTGGCATGGTGATTGTGGGGTGATGGTGGTGGAATGGTGGCGGGTTTGTGTTAGAGTGATTGTGGTGGTGGCATGGTGATTGTGGTGGCGGTGGTGGTGGAGGTGGCGGTGTGGTTGTGAGTGTGGGGGCGGCGGTGGAGTGGTGGTGAAGTGACGATGGTAGTCGTGGTGGTAGTGGAGTGGTGGTGGAGTGATGGTGGTAGTCGTCGTGTGGTGGTGGTGATTGTGGTGGCGGTGGTGGTGGAGTGGTGGTAAAGTGGTGGCATCGATGGTGGGGTAGAGTGGTGGTCGTCGTGGTGGAGTGGCGGAGATGCATGGTGGTACATGGGTGGAGATTGTGGTGGTGGTGGTGGTAGTAATAATAGTGGCGGCGGAGTGGAGGGCAGTGGTGGATGGTTGAATGTAAGTTTTCATGAATTCAGCAAATTGGTTTATTTTTTAGGAGGCACTTAATCTTTTAAGCAATGTTAAATGTAGTTATCAAACCTACTTAATTATTTATTACTTAATTCATTCAGTATTAAATACTGAATTTGGGGTTATCAAACAACCCCAAGTCAGTGGAGTGGATGGAGAAAGCATTTTAAGAACTAGCTTTTTTTTTTTTGAGATGTAAGAACTAGCTTGTTATCTTTCCATGGTTTGGTGCATTAAAACACGTGTTATGCATCGAATTACAAGTGATATGGTAATTGGTACCGTCCTAACATTTTGTGTGCCTTATTTTTTTTTTTTAACCAAGGAACAATCCTGTAGCCGTTCATTGGACTCGACTGTGCAATCCAAATCTCGGAGGCGACTAGCACAGCAATCCACCACCATGGCCCCCTACTTAAATCATGGTTTGCCTTCGGGAGAATCGAACCCTACTATGTTGCAAGCGTAAGTTCCATAGTTGTCAAAATCGTACGATTCGCGATTCGAATCATACAATTCGGTTCGATACGGGGTAAAATCGATTCGAATCGATATTGAGAATCGAAAATGGTTAGAATCGTGAACGGAATCGATGAATCGTATATATCGTACGATTCACGTACGATTCGCGTATGACGAGCCCAAAAGGCAAAAAACATATTTTTGGGGGGGCTTTCTGTGATTTCTTCCCTCAAAGTGGGTCGAAACCCACTTAAAAACACTTGACGGCGACTAATTTGAACTGGGTCCAACCTCAGTCCATCATCTAGGGTTTCGAAGGATGCTAACCTGTGTTTTTCATTGTTGATCTGCTCTCCAATCTTGATTTCGAGCTTCATCTGCTCTCCAATCTTCACCGTGGATCTGCAATTTGCTTCGGTTCTTGGAAGATTTGGATTCGAACGAACTCGTTCATTGCGTAGTGACTGTTCACTGTAGTCGAACAGGTCTCTCTCTCTCTGCCCCCTTTTTTATGGGTAAAAAGAGGAGTATATGCGTGGGTTTTGTAGTTGAAGTAGCTGGAGTGCCGGACCACCATATTTAATACCTTTTGAGTTTTGTCCACTTCCAAGACATGTTTTTTCCTTTCTTTTGACTGATTCCACCTTATACAGTGAGCATTTTGTACACTTTATGACTTTATAGAATATAGAGTATTATGTGCTCCACTTGGACAGTTGGACGACCAATATAGAATATACAATTTTGTCCACTTTCAAGACACATTTTTTTTCTTTCTTTGTGACTGATTCCACTATACACTTTATAGAGTATTTTACAGTTTACACACTCATAAACATATGGCACTTGTAAACCAGTCACCATTAATGCTTTTGACAAAGTATTTCATTGTTTTTGTATTATTAAATTTGAGTTTTACTTTGTTACTTAGGAAATATGGGGAAAAGAAAAGGGGCAAACCTAGCAATGTTCAAGACCCTACATGGGAACATTGTACTCGGGTTAGTGAGGACAATCGAATGCATTTAATGTGCAATTATTGTGGTCAAACTTTTTGGGGTGGGGTCATTCGCATGAAAAATCACTTGGCGGGAACTCACAACGAGGTATGCAAATGTCCTCAAGTTTCCGAGGAAGTTAAAGATTATTTTTTTGAGCATCTAAAAGGGAAGAACAAAAAAAAAGCCGCAAATTTGAAATGTTTTGATGAGGAGGAAGATGTGGGAGTTAATTCCAAAAGTAAGGGGACGATGGATGCTTATGTTACCAAAGGCAAGAAGAAAGAGAAAGAACTTACTTTGAATGAAATGGTAAAGAAGAGGGAACCCGTGATTAGAGATATTTGTCGATTTTTCTACAAGAACGCCATAGCTTTCAATTGTGTCAAATGCCCTACATTTAAGAGATTGGTAGCTTCAATTGGTGAATATGGGAGAGGGTTAAAACCCCCTACTTATCATGAGGCTAGGGTGTCATACTTGAAAAAGGAGGTGGATCTTGTGAGAGAGGGATTAGAGGTGTATAAAAAAGAATGGAAGAAAACGGGTTGTACCCTAATGTCTAGGGCTGTCCATAGATCCGACCCGCCCGCCCGACCACCCGCCCGAACCCGACCCGAAAAATGAGACAATGGACGGATCTGATCAGTCATTCGGGTCGGATTCGGGTTGATTTGGTCGGGTTTTGCATTTAGTCGGTCGGGTGTCGGATGCACCAAATAAATTTTCGGGTGACCCGACCCGACCGACATTCGTATATATAAGAAAAAACCCAAATCCCCCATTTCATTCAGACATCCACTGCCTCCTTCACAGTTCACGCACGAACACCTCTCTCTCTCTACCTCGATCGTCTCTCTCTCTCTCTTTCTCTCTCTCTATCTCATGGAGTCGAAGACCAAACTCCCCCACGGCCCAAACACACTCCTCCGGCTGCTTCTCCACCACTCCTCCGCCGGCTACACCAACGGCTCCACCTCGTCCTCGATGCGATCCTCCCCTCCTGTGAAGCACGCCGCCTACCTCCAGCCCATGTTTACGTCGCTCATTTCCTCCTCCGCCTGCCGCCACCCCACCACCGCCTCTGGTCCATTGTATTTTAGGAATAAAAATTTGATTTTCAGGAAAAAGGTGTGTAGATCTGTGATTGTGAATGGCTATTTTGTAATATTATGCTGTGAATCTTGATCTGTGATTGTGAATCTGTGTATGTGTTCTTGAGGTTTGGTGTTTGTATTTTTATGGGTTCCTTGATCTCTCTTCCGATTTTCTGAATGGACTGTGAAGGTCCAGTCCAACAACCCGACCGAATCCGACAATTGCAACCCGACAATATTTCGGTCGGAGCCCGACCAATGGTTCGGTCGGTTTCGGGTGCATATTTCCAAATCCGACAAACAGTCGGGTCGGGTCCAACCCGACCCGAATCCGACCAAATCCGACCCGTGGACAGCCCTACTAATGTCCGATGCGTGGAGCGCTGGAAAGTATAGAAGCATTACAAATTTTCTTGTCAATAGTCCATGGGGTATCGTTTTCCTCAAATCTATTGACACTTTTGGCATTATCAAGAATGCAGATAATTTGCGTGACTTGCTTGATGACTTGGTGAAAGAAATTGGAGAAGAGCATGTAGTCCAAGTGGTGACCGATAGTGCATCGGCTTATGTAAGTGCCGGGCAATTGCTAATGGAGAAAAGGCCTAATTTGTTTTGGAACTCTTGTGCCGCATTGCCTTGATTTGATGCTTAGTGACATTGGCGAGTTTGCAGTCTTTAAGGATACCTTAGCAAAAGCAAAGGAAGTCACTGTGTTCGTCTATAGGCATCAATGGGTACTTGACATGTTTAGAAAATACACAAAAAAGATGGAATTGGCACGACCGGCAATTACTAGATTTGCTACCTGTTATCTCACCTTGAAAAGATTTGATGAATTAAAGCTTCAAATTAGAGCTATGTTTGCATCGATGGAGTGGTCTACAAGTTCTTACGGTAAAAGCGCGGCGGGGAAAACAGTGGAAAGCACAATTTTAGATGATCATAGATTTTGGAAAGCAATCAAATTTTGCATGAAGTGTGTTTTGCCTTTGGTTAAAGTATTGAGGCTTGTGGACGGTGATTCCAAGCCGGCCATGGGGTACATTTATGAGGCTATGGATAGGGCGAAAGAACAAATTGCCAAAAACTTGGGGGAACAAAAAAGAAGGTACGAGAAAATATGGAATGTCATTGATACGAGATGGGATTATCAACTCCATAGACCCCTTCATGCGGCGGCTTACTACCTCAATCCCAAGTAAGTTATTGATTTTTACTTTTGTTTCATGTCTGTTTTTGTTTTTTTATTTAAGGGTTCTCGCTTGTTGGTTTGATCGTTATTGTAGGTTTCAATATAGTGAAACATTTAAAGCCGATAGAGAAGTTAGAAAGGGCTTATACACCACCATTGAGAGGATGTACCCGGATATGGACACAAGGATTATCATTGATGAGCAACTAGAGAAGTTCAAAAATGCCAAGGGTATGTTTGGTATGGATATGGCCAAGTTGACAAGAGATAAGAAGCAACCCGGTAAATTTTAAAGTTTTAATACTTATGGGGTTACTTACTTACAAGTTACATCTATATTTTCATTTCAAATGATTATGAATTGTACTCTAATAAGTTATTTTTAATGAAAATATATCATAGCATTATGGTGGGAGAGTTTTGGAAAAAAGTGCAAAGAGCTCCAA
Organism: Rhododendron molle; assembly: GCA_025413875.1. Lineage (NCBI taxonomy): Eukaryota > Viridiplantae > Streptophyta > Magnoliopsida > Ericales > Ericaceae > Rhododendron > Rhododendron molle. The sequence continues at coordinate 29,631,380 of CM046393.1, read as the reverse complement.
AGGCTAGCAATAAGAGTGCTAAGCGGCACTTGTAGTGCAACTGGATGCGAAAGAAATTGGAGCATATTTGATATTGTGTACTCAAAAAGGAGGAACCGTTTGGAAACTCAAAGGATGAATGCATTGGTGTTTGTAAAATACAACATTCAACTTGAGTTGAGGCAAGAGAAGAGGCAAGAGAGGGGTGATACATATGATCCAATTTGTTTATCTGATATGGAGTTTGACGATGAATGGATCACTGAAAAAGAAGGTCCCGTACTACCCGTAGATCATTCATGGATGGACGTTGAAGAGTGCTTTAAAGATGATGGAACGGTTGGGAAAAAGAGAAAGAGAGGTATAATTAAGATCTCTATTATATTATTATGAACTTCTAGTTTATATGAGTACAATTTTACTTAAAAGAACTACTTTGAATGTAGGGCCGAGGAACTTGAATGCTTATGGCCGAAAAATAGGAAAAAAGAAAGCAAGTCAGTTGGATGATGAAGATGAAATTGAAGTGCTTGACGACAATGAAGTCATTGAACTCGAGGGAGAGGAAGAGGAAGAAGAGGAAGAAGAGGAAGAAGAGTTTGATGAAGCCACTATGGCGGATGATAATGATATGGAGGAACTTGACCTTGACCTTGAAGATGATTGAGGAATGATCAATCAAAACTATCTTAGAGCTTATTTACTAGTTTAATTGTGTTTGAAACTTTGAATGTTCTTTTTTGATGCAAGTTGCAAGTACTATCGTTATTTGCTAGGGCTTACGTTACACTATTAAGTATTTGAAATCTTGAAACTTGTGGATCTTGTGTTGATTATAATTGCATGTATGGCATAACTATATTGGTTTTTGAACTTTTTATTGCCATTTAAGTAGAAATATAGACCACGGAGGGATTCGGACCCACATCTCTTGCGATAAAAGCAAGTGTCTTGCCTATTTAGACCACGTGATCATCTATTTATCTTTTGAAACACAATATTTATTGATTCAAACATGATACATTTTCTATGCATTTTAAAAATCATGACCGAATCGAAGAGATTCACGATTCGATACGATTCACGATTCGCTATTGGGTCTTTTCGATTTTCGATTTGATTCACGATTTAACAACTATGGTAAGTTCGCTCTTACCACGTTGACAGCCCATGGGTGGGTATTTATGTGCCTTATTGGCTTGTTACAAAGGAAGAAATGTATACCAATTATTTTTGTGGATAATTTGATTTGGGTAATTAGTATCAGCAAAACACACGATGAATCCAGGAATTAATATTAAGTTTTTCAATAAACAATCAATTTTTTTTATATAATCTAAACAAAGTTACAATATCAAACAGTGACGTACAATTAATTTAGGGCAGAGATTATTCTTTGTGATGCGGCATGAAAGCCCTATCTCACCCTCCTTTTAACTTTTTAAAACACCATTGTATTTGTTAATTAGGTGTCAATCCGAACGTATCTGTCTTCATGACTCCCAAAGCATAGTGGTAGCCCATGGCATATATGTTTATATATTCTTCTGAGTAAAGATCCATTGTGACGAGATGACTAGCACCTGCATGTGCGGCAACCCTCTCATGAGAAATGGCCGATCAAAAAAAAAAAAAAAAAATGGTTGACATGGTATATTCAGCGTATAAACGTTATGATGTTTGATGTAGTGACGGACGAGTGTGTGCTTTTTAATTTTCATATACAATATATTCTATTGTACTTTTTTGGTGTAGTTACGATGATTCGATGCAAAGTTTGTGTACAATTTTATGATTCTCGAAACATGCATTTTTAGGATAACTGTTATCTGTTATTCTGGTCAATTACGAATGGATGCGTAACAGCATATATAAGGTAAGCAAAGAAATATAATGTTGCAAATCATGTTCGCTCAATGAAAAAAATGGTACTTAATTTTTATTAAATTATGCTAATATTGGTCGAAGTCGTATCAGGCTCTTCCCCTTTTTTTAATATCACAAAGCCTTCGTAAGGGCTATGTCTCTGTCTCCTTGCATCATCAGCAGGTCTTCTTTTTTTTTTTTTGTTCAATCGAGAACTGGGTCTTCGATTGCGCAGAGAATTATTCTTAGTTTTGTTAGGAATATGATGTTGTTCTCCTTGTCCTATTGGTTTTTATAACAACTTCAAAGATTAATAAAAAAAATTTGCCTTCCTTTTTTTTTTTTTGCTAGACGATGTGTAGTACTGGGGGTTAGAGGGAAGTTAGTAAGTTAACAACTAAAGCGAGTTCGAAATCTCTCGATAGACTCGCCACAGATGAGAGGCTGGGTCCCCGTAGTGAGGACTTCTCGCTTTGTTTAGGGAAAATTTGGAAACGATATTATACTCAACTATCATTCTACAACCACACATATTTTACACAAACATTTATATAAATTCACTCACATTTATATTGGACCCCACAAAAAAATATGAGTATGTCAAGCTCCGGAGTAATAGAGGGAAGAATCAAAACTTTCAAGCTCCGGAGTAATAGGAGGGAAGAATCAAAATTTCTGGCGGGCCATTTTTGCCATGATTTTCCAATTGGGTCCCTCGGTGGGAGAAGCTTCAGTACAATGTTTGGGGTAATTTGGTCATTTTGCTCTTTTTGTGGTGTCCTATTTTCAAATTACTTAAACGGGTTTTCTGACTTTCCCACAATTCCGGTTGTGTCCCCAAAAAAAGTATTCTATTTTGTCTTTTAGGTTCTGGTATTTCAAGTTTGTTTAAGGGCATTTTCGTCTTTCCAACTTCCCGCCCCTAACAGCTGCGTGTACCCTCTCCCTCTCGCGTCACTTTCAGAGAAAGAGAGAGAGAGAGAGAGAAGCGGTACAAGCGGAGGACAGAGGAGGAGGTCGGCGATGGGGGAGAGAGAGAGACGTGCACGGCTGCACCGAGTAAATGGGGAGAGAAGGAGAACAGCTGTTCACGTCATTATCAGAACTCCACCGACTTCCAGCCGAAGCCACTAGATCAATTTCCAGGCGAAGCTACTACTCTCTCTCTCTCTCTCTCTATCTCTCCCTGGCGAAATCGATCTCCATCCGAAACCGCCTGATTGAGGTAAGGATTTTGAATCCTCATTGATTTCACTCGAATTTGGGGGTTTGACACCAGGAATTAGGGATTTCTGAATTGGGGGTTTTATGGTTTCGAAATTGGGGTTTGTATCTTCGGTATTGGGGTTAATTTTTTTTTTTTCCATTGCGTTCTGGGGTTTGTATTAAGGTCTGAAATTCTGAACTCTGGGTTTTTGAATTTGGGGTTTTGATTGCGGTTTGGGGCTTGGGTTTGTGGTGGTGCGACAGTGGTGATAGTAGTGGCTGGTGTAGTGGTGATACGGTGGTGAGGGTGGTCATGACTGGTGGTGGCTTGGTAGTTCAGCCGTGGTGCAACGAATGGCATTTTTACCCTTTCTTCTGGTGAAAAAAAGGCAAGTGATTCGCATGTGGGTGAATTTCCGTCCACAAAATGGACGCCTGTTAACCATTATACCTAATAGATGTAAATCGGATAGTTGAGGGATGAATTGACCAAACCAAACAGGACTGCAATTGTTTCCACCCTTTTCTGTTTCTATTTTCCCAAAACCAAACAGGGTTTCTTATCAATTTTTTTTCCCCCTAAACAACCAAACAGGCAAGTAAACCCCTAATAAGCAACGGCATTCTCAGATTTTGGAATGGAGTCTAACAAAACAATTCAGGTTGGTTTGACTGTGCTCTGTTTGACCAACACCTGTTCTGTAACAAACGATGTATGATTTTCATGAACGCGATTCGGATCTTATGTGTGGATCTGTATGTTTATGGTTTGACTTATGTTGGGGAATTGAAGCATTGACAACAGACGAGGCCAAGGCAGCTAGAGGAGGACTTGGATGACAAATTTTCAACAATGGGCGAGTGCAACCCTGTCACCTATTTAGAGGGTTGCCGGTTGCCAATCACTCCCTCAGGTATTCATATCAATCTGGTTAGGGTTTACCCTCCTGGAAATTAGTTAGATCCCAAGTTTTTCAAGTGATTGCATGCAACGACGTTGGCCCAATACTCGGTTAGACTCTGTTTGAAAACTTAAAGGGAAAAAAGAAAGGAAACAATAACTTGTCATTTCCCATTTTTTGTTGCTTCTACGATGTGCACCGAGTGTTATTTGTATTGTGTTATTATCTTTAAGGTAAACTTATTGTACATGAGATGTTTGGCTTATATAGTTATATGTGATGTGATGAATTGCATGCATTTGGATAACTTTCTGATTGTGGTGTTAGAATAGGTTTTTTTTTTGGTAATTAAAACAGGCCCAGGATTAATAACAAGAGAGACTATAGATGCAAGTATTTATTTAGGGGTGGGTCTGTATCTTCGATCTGTACCACCAGACGTGTCCTTCCGAGTCCAGGCAGCATATTCGCACAATGCTCGCATGTAACTGAAACCGTTAAACGAGATCACCATGACAAAATAAAGTAGAGTACTAATGATTTGATTTTTATTTGTAAAGAGAGAACAGAGCCTTCCATGACAATTCCTTCAATTATTAATTTATTAGTATTACTCCACTACCAAATTTTTTCAAGTACAATTTTTTCCTATTTCTCAAAGAAACATCAGACAAATTGTGATGAATGGCCATCTCCAATCAAGGGAAATAAACAAGTAAAGCAATAATTTTCCCAGTTGAAAGAATGCTCAAAACTAGACTCCCTAACATAGCAACTTTTGCCAAATACCTCTTCACCATTAGCTCTGGAACCTATACTTACATATTAGATGCATAAACTCCTTTTTGTGGGTTGTGTGGGTTTTTTGAGCATTTTTTAAAGATTTTATCCTTGAGTACCAGCTTTCATTCCTGGGTTGGAGAAGTTTTTGGTTTTTTTATTTACTTTCTTGTGGATTGTTTGAACTGCTCTTTTTTTCTCCTTGTTGGGCTATAAGTTGCTCAATGAAGTCAGTGATAGTAAATTACCTTCAATTTTCCTTCTTAGAAGGATTTAGCTGTCCAATCAGTTTGTAATATGAAGTCTAAAGTGCATAAAAATTCCTTTTTGTTGGGTGATTGGTTCAGCATTAAAATGTCAAAAGGTTTGATATGGGCAACAACAGAACATTTGGCAAGGAATAGAGAGCAGATTCTTTATCTTTATCGCCAGCTATTGTGGAGTCTTAACTCCCTGATTTTCTGCTAAACATGGCAGCACAACTGGCGAAAAAACAGAGGTTCATACCATCTTCATGCTGGCTTTTGAGGAGCTATCCCTCTGTAACATCCAAGGTCTCTTTGATGCTGGGGATTACTCCCTCTCTCTATTAAGAAAAGGCGCAATCCCCAAATTCATCCACTGAGTTGAGTTCCTAATCATCTCGTAGTTTCTTTTTGTGCAACTGTGTGCATGATCATGGTGATGCTTTGTAAATTAGTTTGTAGTTGACAAGTGCAGGGAGGTATGCATAATGTGGATATAACTTTGACAAAATACTGATCAGTTAATGTATATCTATATCAGCCATTTTCTACTGAACATAATGTGGATATAACGAATTGATAAGTGTTGATTTGGTATGGATTCACACTCGTAATTTGCATAACTCTATCTGTAGTCTGAATTAGCAGGTGGTGAATGTAGAAAGAGATTTGAAGCAGGCAGTAAACCGGTAGTGAAAAAGCCCCAAACTCATGGATATGCCACCGGAGCTTTTAGTCAGCATTGAAGTGCCTGTCTCTGTTATAAAATCACTTTACTTGCTACCATCAACAATACACATAGTGAAGTCTCTAATATAGTTATCGAGATCTTCCTTTCCTGTGGATATGTGTTCCGATTTTGAAGAATCCATTCAGTGGTTCTGGAGAATCAAATAAGTGGTTTCCAATGCTTCTATTTGGTTATGTTTCATCAACTTTCAGCTGTTTATTGGGTGGTGGGTTGTGGTAAATTCTTGATTTTTTTGTTGGGGGCTCAGGTTTAGTGCCTCCTTGATCCAATCTGAGTCAAGGCGCATCAGAGATTAGTTTGTCTGTGGGGAATTGTGGAGGAACCAACCCAACATGCAAAGGTGGTCGGCTGACTATTGGCGCCCAAAAATGATAATCCGTTATTTCCCTTGTTTTACAACAATCTCCAAAAACAACCCAAATAAGCCAAAAAGATTAAACAATAAAAGATGAGCGCATTTGATTATTAGACCAACAAACATGACCGAATGTGCGTAGCACGTTGCTAACACCCTAGTATATAAAATGTATGTGTAAGTGTTTGAATAATAATTATATACTCAATTTCCCCCTTCTCTCTATGACCCCTTTGTCCTTTTCTTTGTTTTCTTCTTCAACTTTCTTCTTCCATCTGAGCCTTCAACTCCAACAAGTACATTTTTGTTATCTGCCCTCCAAGAAGTACATGCATGAGCAGCAACATTACCCAAAGAGGAACCAGAACAATCAGTAAAACTTTGATAAAATATGATAAGATCGAAGATCTGTGAGTACAAGATGATAAAAATGGTAGACCAATGAGAGAAAAGATTAGAAGATTTCTGAGACACTTTATTCATTGTCTGCTACAACTTATATACAATACAAAAGTGAATTTGGTGATTGGTTCAATCCCATGCTTGGTGGGATTGATTTCCTAAGAATTAAAGATTATAAACTATACTAACTCCTAAGAATCAGCTACTATACAAAGAATCAAATCATGCCCAATATGGAAGGATTCTAACATTCCCCCTCAAGTTGGAGCATGAAGATCTGTAATGCCCAAGTTGCCCAATAGCCGATGGAAAGGGGCAGCTCCAAGAGCTTTGGTGAAAATGTTTGCAAGTTGGTGTTGGGATAAAACATGGCTTGGGGTGATAATACCAGTAGTGAGTTTCTCACGGATAAGATGACAATCTATTTTGATGTGCTTGGTGCGCTCGTGGAAAACAGGATTGGCGGCAGTGTGAAACACTGCTTGATTGTCGTAAAAAAGGTGCATTAGTTGGGGATGGAAAACTTGGAGGTCATGAAAAAGAGTCTTGAGCCAAACTAGTTCACAAGTCGCGGTTATAACGCCCTTGATTTTTGGGTACGTTAAATAAGCATTTCATTGATAAAATCAAATGGAGTCTGGCTCATTATTACATCATAACTCCCACTAGGGTTCAATATTTATACAAAGGAAGGGATTCTAGGGTTTCTAACTACAGCTCTGCCTGCTGCTCCGTCCTAGCCAGCTCCTCAGCTCCAAAAGCCTCCAAGGTGTACTGTTCATCTTGATCATCTACAAAAGCTGACACATTATACCAGCGTCGCCACTGATATAATATGTCAGGGTCACCAAAGGCAACACCGTGAGCTACAAGAGCTCAGCAGAATAATCCTATACCCACTAACCCATAACTTACCAATATCAGAGTATAAGAGTAACGTACCAACTCTTGCACAAGCAGCGGAATAATACATACATGTTTAACAAGGCATTAACAATAACAAGGCATTTAACAATGACACATCCGCATTTCTTAGTCTAACGTTGGTGTCTGTAATGTATGTGTTTCTCCTACGCGACTCATCGTAGAACGTGTCTCATTTTCATTTCCAAATCAACATTTTCAAAATCACATTTAACACACCCAACCTCGGTTTCGCCGTGCCGGGTTCCCGAGTATCCTCACAATGGTTCCGCCGTGTCGGGTTCCCATTGGCACACATTTGCATTGGATCCTCTCCGCGGATAACCAAGCCACACACCCAACCTCGGTTTCGCCGCGCCGGGTTTCCAAGTATCCTCACAATGGTTCCGCCGCGCCGGGTTTCCATTGGCACACAATACACACTCACATAATGCACCCACATTTGGTTATTATGTAGTTTCAAAAATCCTTTTTATCCATATCAACCACATTCCCACAATGGGCAAGTCCGGCCGCATTGTGTTTTCAAAACACACCTTGTCTTTAACACACCCTATGTGTCATGTTTCTACTTTCCAATTTCATGTGTCTCGTATCATGCGTAGACTTCGTGGTAGGACAAATCACTTCAAAGTAATCTTAAAACTAAACTAGTAAGATCATCAAACTCTATATTACTTAGCATGCTCAAACATCACATTAAAGCATAACGCCACATGTGCGGACGCCCTTGGAGTGGAAAGCCATTTATGCTTCCTTAAACAACCACAAGTAATGCAAGCAACAACTAAGCAAGTTCATATTCATCCTCAGGATCAAAATACGAATACTTCTGATAAAGCTTCTGATTTCTCTCTTTTTGAAATCCATTCATTCTTTCTTTTAGGGAAATTCATAACAACACATGTTTATTGATGTAGAAATTGTTCATTCAACATGTTGCAGTTCCTTCGGATTTTTAGTAAAACAAGTTTGCTAATTAACCTTACTTAACATGCATTTCGACGTACAAGCATCATACTAACTTTAGATAATACTTAAAGAAGTAAGTATACTTAGGGCTAGAGAATAAAGACATCCTCCTTCATGCATCTCAAACCATACGAACATCATACAATATATCTCGGAGTTAACGGTTAAGAATAATCTACAAGATCATGCTTTCATTTCAAGAACATAAGCAACATAACTAGAGTTATACTAGGGAAAGTAGATAGGAAAATCTACAAGATTATATAATATCTATACTTAGGATTAGAGCATAAGGATAATCTACCTTGATCCGAAACTAGTCGGGGCCGAATAAGCTAGTTGAAAAATCCTACGGGCGTTGAAACTCGCAAATCTAGACCAAACTTTGGATGGCCGTAACTCAGTCAATATTTGGCCGAATACGATCGTTCTTGAGTCTAAATCGAAAATCTCGAAGTTTTTTACAACTTTTGTGGAGAACGTTGTTCCTAGAAACGACTCTCGCCGGGAGAAAAATGGTGATAAAGGGGGTGACAGTAAGCTGTCTGGACTGGAAATCCGAGAATTTCACTGAACTTCGGATGGCAATATCTTGGTCATTTCTTAACCAATTGGGGTGATTCTTGGGTCTAACTTGAAGGTTTTGAAGTGCTCTACAACTTTCTCCAAAGAAGTTAGTCCTAAAAACTACCTTAAGTAGGAGAAAAATGGGGTTTTACGAATGGACAGTAGGCTGTCTGGAAATAACAGAATGGTTTTTAGAGAGAAGATGGAGCAATGCTTGAGGTGTGAGTTGAATGAGAAGTGAGGAGGCTATTTATAGCAAAACTTTGGTCTATTATCCAATAGACAATCTTTCCCCTAACATTTGTTGTCCAATGGTTAATAGTTTGACTAGATTTGATGGTACTTGGATTGAGTGAGATATTGGCCAATGATGTGACTAGATTGTGTGAGTACACAAGCACACACATCACTCTCGTCCTCTCCTCCATGGCCGGCCATCTCTCTCTCTCTCTACCTCTCATTGATTTGCTCCAAGGACTTGTCAAATCAAGCCTTTCAATCATGCCATTCTTTGTCATCCAATTGTCACATCAACTATAAGCTAGTACTAGGTCATCATGGAAGATCATGGACTAGTCTCATCCTAGAAAGGTCTTGCTTGTGAAAGCACAAGAAGTCATAAAAGGTTGTACTTTGGTTGAGTAAAGACAAAGGAGATTAGTTGGTTGAGTTGTCAAAACACAAGCACACACTTGCACTTTTTCTCTCTCTTTCTTCTCTCTCTCACGGCCTCCCTCTCTCTCTCTCCATTTGGCCATCTCTCTCTCTCTTTGGTCAATGTATGCACATACATGGAAGACTAGGAGGATAAGGACAAGGCTACTTAAACTAGGGTTGAATAATGCATGGCTAGGGTTGTCCTCATGTAGAAGAATAACGATGAAAGAACACATGACTAGTCTTGTCATCTTATTTGGCAAGTCTTATATCCATTAACCAATGGATAACAATTACCCTAGCATGTAATAACCAATGGTCCAAGGAAGTAATGATAAAGAAACACATGACTTGTCTTGTCATCTTATTTGGTAAGTCTTATATCCATTAACCAATGGATAACAATTACCCTAGCATGTAATAACCAATGGTCCAAGGAAGTAATGATAAAGAAACACATGACTTGTCTTGTCATCTTATTTGGCAAGTCTTATATCCATTAACCAATGGATAACAATTACCCTAGCATGTAATAACCAATGGACAAAGAGGTAAAGGTGGGGAATAGTGACAGTTACTATTCTTGACAAGACATAAAGGTGTCATGATGACTAGTACTATGCTCACATGGATTGGGATACGTATACTTCTAATCACCTTATGAACTAATGGGTAATAATTTCCCTACTTTTTATTACCCAATGGACAAGCAATCATGTCACACTATTCATGAAATGACAAGTCTAAAGTATAATGATGGGTAGTCAAGTCATGTTATTATTCAATGGACAATAGTTTTCCTAGTTTCTATTATCCCAGGGATAAAAGTTTTCCTAGCAATTATTGACCAAAGGTCCAAGGAAGAACAAAATCAAGGCTAGGGTTTGAGTAGGCTAATGCATAGCCTTCCATGTTTAGTCATTCATAGGTCTAAGTTGTAGTCAAATCTTAGGGTGATCAAGGGCTAGAATTCTATGCTTGAAAAAGACTAGAATGATTTGTCAAGTCAAATTCCTATTGTTCAAGGGATCAAAATTTCCCTAACAAATATTACTCAATGGATAAAGAGGAAGTATGATGAGAAGGAATAATCTTGGAAGGAATATCCCTTTGAAAGTGACCTTTCATTGGAGGTAAGGACAATGCACTTTCCAGGAAAGTGACTAGCATAGTGGTGGTAAGATTCCCTTGACTTGTCTTGTCAAACGTAGGCTTTCATTGTCAAGACTAAGTTCTATTATCCAAGGGATAAAAATTCTCCTAACTTTTGTTATCCAAAGGGCAAAGAGGAAAGTAAGGTTGACATGACTAGGTTACCTCTTTTAGGAGCAAAATGATTGAAAGAATCTAATGAGTTGTCTTGTCAACTCCATATATTCATCGGCAAGCCTAGTATCCATTATCCAATGGATAAAAATTCTCCTAGCACTTATCGTCCAATGGATAAAGACAAAAAAAGGTTTAAATGATCCATCTAGGGTTAGGGCATGTCACGTCCTGGATTTTTTTAACATAAAAATAATAGTATTTCCAATAATGGCCCATCACAATAATACACCATAATACCCCATAATACCTCCCATAATCCACCCAATAGTACAACTAGGTCCAAAGCTTACGATAGTGGCACACCGGCCCCCAAAACCATAGTTGAACAAAAGACAGCAAGTTTAGAGATTACATCGTTTTCAAGTCAAAAGATTAGCTCAAAATTACAATTACATCTCCCCAAAAGAATTTTACAAAGATGTCAAAGTAATTCTTCCAAGTTAGCTTTCAAAATGGTGAAGTCGTATGCACATCAAGCACTCCACTTCAATGCCCTTGGGGTGTACCTAAAAATAATAATAGGTTGAGCTGCACTAGCCCAGTAGAGAAATCTTTGTTCTACCTATATGCATATGAGATGATTTATGCACCGGAAGAACAATGACAACAATAAGGTTTCCCACATGAATAAGAGCAAGAATATACGACATGACAACCGACACCATTCAAATGCAAGAAGCTTAACAATTTCTAAGTTCTCTGCTTTCATTAAGCCAAGTGTTTCCGATTTCCCTTCCGGGCATTTTGGACCCCGTGCGTCCCATTCCGGCATCTCACCGTGCGGTGGATCCGTGGCTTTCTTGTGCACTTCCGAGCATTAGGGACCCCGTGCGTCCCGTTCCGGCATCTCACCGTGCGATGGATCCGTGGCTTTCTTGTGCACTTCCGGGCATTAGGGACCCTGTGCGTCCCGTTCCGGCATCTCACCGTGCAGTGGATCCGTGGCTTTCTTCGTAACGTTCTATCGCTCTAAGTCGTGATTTTTCATTCCACAAGTCTCGAGTCATGAAGCATAATTTGTGTCGAGTCCATCTTATTCATAAAACATGTCACAATACTCGCATAACAACCCGAGCGCCTAGACAAACAAACAAGTTTCATTTTCATTTAGTTTGACACCTGTCTTCGTCATAACGGGAGCCAAATGAGTGGGGACGAACAACGAACTATTGGAACGTGAGTAATCAAGTTTAGAGATGATTAGAACGTGAGAGGGGAGTGCTAGAAGTGGTCGGGGATCAATACCATCGACGGACAATCAACGGGGTTCAAAACAGTTTTTTCTGAGCCAAAGGTAGCGCTACCTCAAAAACAAGGTATCGCTACCTAACCATTCCAGAGAGCAATCAGAGATCAAGGTAGCGCTACCTCGAAAACAAGGTATCGCTACCTCTGCCTGACAGTGGGCGATTTTGCAGATTTTAACAGATTTCGATTTGGACCAAAAACAAGGCAAAAGAACGATTCTTACACCATATTCAACACATACACATATAAGAGAGGTAAAGAAATCCCTACCTCGAGTCAAAGAGCGAAACCCAAGAGATTTTGAACGAGCCCTAGCTCCGAACTCTTCGAAATCGACGAAAAGCTTTTCTCCGAGCTTGACCCACGAAATTTGAGCTCAATAACGCGATTGAAAGTCTTGAGGAAGGTCGATCCTTGAAGTTTAGAGGTATAAGGTGGAGTTTTGAGTGATAGGAGAAGAGAGAGAGAATGAGCCGAGAGGGAGAGAGAGATCGGCAGGAGAGAGAGAGAGATTGGAGATGAAATAATCTCCTACACCCCTCACACCCACTATATATACTGACATATCTCTAAATCACACACCTACTCCACCTAGTTTCCATTCATTCACATCAATCCTCGGTTTGATTAATCGCCCAAATAACCATATTTTCCCAATTTAAGCCTTTAATAAATACTTCGAGGATTTAAAAATTATTCGAGTCTCTACAGGGCAACCTAATTAGACTTGGGATCCGAGTGATTAGGTTAACTATCTAGTTGGAATCTAATTCTACTTGCCAAGTAGGATTTCCGGCTAAGAAATATAATTTAAAGATATTATGTCCTTACTAGGAAATATACGAGTACGTTTACAAGTATACTAGTCATGGGAGAAGGACTAAATTGTCCGGAGTAAAAGAATTCAATTTTACAAGTTTCAAATCTAATTATGAGATCTAATTATGACGGATTATTAGAATTTAAAAGAAATTTTTAAAGGAATCCAAGTATTAAATATAAAATTCAAATATTTAACGAAAATTTTTATTGACCAAAAATCAGGGTCGTTACAGCGGTGGCCATGGCATGATATTCAGCTTTAGCAGATGATCGAGAAACAGTGGTTTGCTTCTTAGTTTTCCAGGAAACGGGACAATGATCAATCATTATGAAGTACCCAGTGGTAGACCGACGAGTCATGGGACAAGCTGCCCAATCAGAATCATAGTAGGCAGAGAGTTGTAGAGAACTAGTAGAGGATAAAAGAATGCCCTTTCCAGGTGATGATTTCAAATAACGCAAGACACGGATAGCTGCATCATAGTGAGGTTGTCGAGGCTGATGCATGAATTGACTGAGAAGATTAACCACAAACACAAAGGTCCGGGCGAGTGATTGTGAGGTAGATAAGACGACCGATGAGACGACGATAAGTACTAGGATCAGAGAGGATATCTTCATCAGTATCAGACAAGCGTAAATTTGTTTCCATAGGAAAACTAACTGGGCGGGCACAGAGATGCCCACTATCACGAAGGATATCAAGGGCATATTTTCGTTGACTGAGAAAAATGCCGTTGGAGGACCGAGCAACTTCGATACCCAAAAAATACTTCAATCCACCGAGGTCTTTGATATGGAACTTGGTGTGAAGGAAAGCTTTGATTTTGGAGATAGCTTGAGGATCATTACCAGTCACAATAATATCGTCCACATAAACAAGGATGGCTGTGAATGACGTATTATTTGATATGGTGAAAAGAGAATGATCTGTGGCAGACTGAATGTGTATCTAGCTTCTTGAAGTACTGAAGAAAATTTAGCAAACCAATTGCGAGAAGCTTGTTTGAGGCCATAAAGAGACTTACGAAGATGACAAACACGATGCTCCCCCTGTTTTGAAAAACGGTGGGAGTGCCATATATACCTCTTCATGTAGATCACCATGAAGGAATGCATTATGAACGTCTAACTGATGAAGGGACCAATTGCGAATGGATGCAACTGCAAGGAGACAACGGACAGTGACCAATTTTGCAACAGGAGCAAATGTTTCATGATAATCCAAACCCTCTGTTTGAGTATATCCCTTAGCAACCAATCGAGCTTTGTATCTCTCTACCGTACCATCAGCCCAATGTTTGATTTTGTAGACCCACTTGCAGCCAACAATTTTTTTTCCAACAGGTAAGTCTTCAAAAGTCCAAGTATGATTTTTTTCCAATGCATCAATTTCAGTTGCCATTGCTTCACGCCAAAGAGGAGACTTAACAGCTTGGGTAAAAGATGTGGGCTCTTCATGGTTACCAATAGTGGATAAAAAAGCAATATGATTGGCAAAAAATTTATGGACAGAAAGATACCGAGAAAGAGGATAAGGCTTACCTACCGAGGGCTGTAGAGAAGGGGTGGAAGTAGGCGATGAAACTAAAGATAAGGTGGGACACACATAGTCACGAAGATAATTGGGTGGATTGATGGTGCAACGTGGTCGTTGAGTGCATGCATGGTGCGAGGGCTCGCTAGAACTGATATGTTCAATGGGTTCCGGAGTCGTGGGGGATACACTTTCTTCAAGAATAGGATTTGGTGTAACAATGTCAGAGTTAGCTAAATGAGATGCAAAAGGAAAGGAATCTTTGATGAATGTGACATCACGTGACGTAAAAATACGACACGTTGTAAGATCATAGACTCGATACCCCTTTTGATTAAAAGGATAGCCAACAAAAATGCATTTAGAAGCTCGAGCAGAAAATTTGTGTTGCCGATATGCATGAGGGATATGTGCAAAACATAGACAACCAAAAACACGAAGATTTGCATAATTTGGCCCAACTTGAAAAAGCATTTCATGGGGCATTTTTCCATTAAGAATAGGAGTTGGGATCCGATTGATTAAGTAAGTGGCAGTTAAAATGCACTCACCCCAAAAAGCCAAAGAGAGGTGCGCTTGAAACCGTAAGGCTCGAGCTACTTCAAGGATGTGTCTATGTTTGCGTTCGGCGACCCCGTTTTGTTGTGGGGTGTCAACCCAAGTGCTTTGATGAATGATTCCATGGTTATGATAAAAAGATGTCATTGGGTTAGAGAAAAATTCTTGTCCATTATCTGAGCGAATTTTTTTTACAGAACGATTAAATTGTGTTTTAACCATTTCGCAAAAAATTTGAAGAAAAGCCTGCTTTAGATTTGAACCGCATAAGATATACCCAAGTGTAATGAGAATAATCATTAACTTTGGTGAGAAAATAATGAGCACCAGTTTGTGATGGTGTGGAATAACCTCCCCAAATATCACAATGAATAAGAGCAAAAGGTTCAGTACTTTTATTAGAACGTAATGGAAAAGGACAGCGAGTTTGTTTTGCCCGAATACAAATGTCACATGCAGAATGAAAAGAAAACACAGAAGAATTAGTAGAGCAGATTTTATTTAACCGAGGACCGGAAGGATGGCCAAGACGCATGTGCCAAAGACTAGAATGAAGAGAGCGATGAACCGGCATAGCCGTAGGGATGATTGGACCGGTAGGCACAAAATGGTAGAGACCATCATGAACTTCACCCCTCCCAATCAGATTCCTCGAGGTAAGTTCCTGAAATACACAAAAGGTGGGAAAGAAGGTGACAACACAATTCAGATCTTGTGTTAGTTTACTAATGGACAAAAGATTGAAATGAAAGTTAGGAACACAAAGAACATTTTCTAGAGAAAGGTTAGGAGACAACTTCACAGATCCAATATAAGTAATTGGTGCAGTATCACCTGTTGGAAGTTTCACAGGTTTTGTATCAGTGGTAGGTGCATGAGTGGTGAGTAAGGACAATGAAGATGTCATGTGATCTGATGCACCACTATCAAGGATCCAAGAAGAAGAAGAGGTAACTGAGTTGCAAGAAAGAAAAGAGCTTTTACCAGCAAGGTTAGCTGTGGGCATCTCCTTTGGCAAGAGCAATGCAAGCAACTGGTGATATTGAGCAGAGGACAAACCAGGTATTGGAGCATCAGTTGGATTTGGAGTAGGAACACTAGGGTGTGTCCCAACTAAATTGGTTGCACTGTGCGCTGAATGCTGTGATGTTGATGCTTTTTTGTTGGAACCGGATTGGTTCCATGTTGCTGGATAGCCAACCGATGCTTTTTTGTTGGAACCGGATTGGTTCCATGTTGCTGGATAGCCAACCAGCTAGTAGCACTTCTCTTTATAGTGACCAAATTCACCACAATAGTCACATTTAGGTCGGCCTTTCCCATGAACAGTGCTCTGATTGGTTCCATGGGGCCAATTAGATCCATGTCCACCATTCTGGAATGATTTATTGGCTGCCATGGCCACACTTTCAGAAGTGTTGATTGAAGAGAGATGAAGGAGACGTTGCTTCTCTTCTTGATTTATGATGGCATAGACTTTGCTAACATTAGGCAGTGGATCCATGACAAGGATCTGACTCCGGATATTAGTATAAGTTTCATTCAGTCCCATAAGAAATTGATATACACGTTCAGTCTCATGCATATCTTGAATCTTTTTGAAAATTTTACAGGTACACTTTGATATTGCTCCACAGTTGCAACTTGGAAGGGTTACATAGGTTCCCAACTCATCCCAATAGGACTTAAGGGTGTTATAAAAGAAAGCCAGTGAATGTTGTTCTTGTCGAAAGTTGGTAATATCTCTTTTCAACTGAAAGATGCAAGGATTATTACCTTGCGAGAAACGTTCCTCAAGATCTAGCCAAACACTACGGGCAGTGTCGGCATAAATAATACTGGCGGTGAGAGATTTATCAATAGAGTTGAGGATCCATGAGAGAACCATATCATTGCATCGTCCCCAAGCCTGAATCTCCACCTGATTTGTGGCTGATTGGGTGACACTCTAATCAACAAAACCAAGTTTGTTCTCTGCATTAAGGGCCATTTTCATAGATCGTTTCCATGTAGGCTAATTATCTCCATTGAGTGGAGTGGAAACAAGAACAACACCAGGATGATCAGAGGAATGCAAGAAATATGGAGATGCGACATCCTGAATTGGATTGCTTGCAGACACTTTTGATGATTCTGATTGCGTCATCGGAAAAGAAAATGATTTCAAAGGGAAAATGGATGTAGGTTGAATGGTTAAACCACAACGAGGCTTAGAAATTCAAGCTACAAATGCTATGCGGAAGCTATGGATTAGCACAGGAACGGTGCTCTGATACCATGATAAAAATGGTAAACCAATGAGAGAAAGATTAGAAGAAGATTTCTGAGATACTTTATTCATTGTCTGCTACAACTTATATACAATACAAAAGTGAATTTGGTGATTGATTCAATCCCATGATTGGTGGGATTGATTTCCTAAGAATCAAAGATTATAAACTATACTAACTCCTAAGAATCAGTTACTAACTCCTAAGAATCAGCTACTATACAAAGAATCAAATCATGCCCAATATGGAAGGTTTCTAACACAAGACAAGTCCAAGAGCTTTGAGGAATGTAATCAAATTAATCCCAAAACGCAAGGATATGATATCTAGTTTTTGGGTGATTTCTATGTTGAATATAATTAAATTAAAGATTTTGTGTTGAATGCAAGGACCTTTCGTTTTATATATGTGGTGGCCTCGATTACAAGCTCGGTAACCGGGCCATATGAGGTGACTCTGGCACTCAAGGAGCCCTAAGCCGAAGCATCGTAGGGGTTCCACACTTCGGTTTGTTCCTCGGTGCTTCCCTCGGGGTCAGTTTCCCGCGTGCTGCATTGATGACAGCTGTCCCACCTCTCCTGAGGATATTCCTGAGCAATCAACAGAATGTTGTTACGCCATGCGGTCCCCACAAAAATCGTGCAACGAATGTAATCATTGGGATTCCCCTCTACCATGTGCTCCGTAACCGCTTCGTCCCTTCTTCATCTATGACGTCACCCGAGGCGGTTACCAGAGCGTTTACTCTACGCGTTAGCTTGGAGTCCAAGCAACCCTAGGTCTATAAATACAAAGGGACTCTAACCAAAAGAGGTATGCCATTCGACCCTAACCCTAGACCTACACTCCCTTCCTGAAATCTAACTTGATCGTCGGAGGGTCACTGGGGTGTCCAACCCCTAGTGACTTGGTGCAGGTCTCAGCGGCGGAAGCGCGGAGCAGCAGGAGGGGGAGCCCAACCTGAGCCTTGGATCTGTTCCCGATAATTCGAACCCCTACAATATATATTCATGTTCCTAAATTAGCTAACCTAAAAATTAATTAATTTGAGAACATACACAAGACTCCATGGACGTGGCGTTGGTTCTCTCTCTTCTTTCAGAGTCACTAGAATCGAATTGCATGTTTCCTTCTCCTATGAAACTCTGTATGGTTTCTTTTTGTTGAATTTCATCGGTCTTTTGCGGCAATATCTCATGTTTCCGAATTATTCACTCTATTTGTGGACAATTTACCCGAGGATGTGGGGCTTCTCTAGCTTAGGAAGTTTTCCAATCAATTTGGGGTTGGTTAAGGACACCTTTATTCTTATTAAGCGCAGCAAAGTGAAAAATTAAGTTGGTTTTGTTCCTTACACCTTTATTCTAATATCCAAATCAAATGGTTTTTGAATTGAAGATAGCAGGGGCTATATGTGAAATTTGCTGCCTTTAAAGATCAACAGATGGACAGGTTACATCTGCCAATTAAGAAGATCGATCACTATCAAAGCTAAGGTTGAATCCCTAAAGGATGGTGATGATTGGCTCTCGAGAAGCCTTATTGCGAAGTTGGTTACCTTCTCTCAGATCTATTGAGTGTATCAAGGAAACTTCCATTAGTGAGGGTCTCTTTGACATACATATAAGATCGGATCTTTGGGAGGTAACTTTGCAGTGCTTACTTTTTCCACAGTAGAGGGAGGACATGAAATTTATGGATGAGGGCCCTGACCACAATTGGTTGGGGAATTTTTTTTGAGGAGGTTAGACAACGGAGTCTTGATGTTGATATTGAAGCAGCTTCTTGCACAGTTTCCATTAATTACTATGGCCGGTGTGCTGTTGCACTTGTGGAATTCTGATACCCTTTTTCAGCATCGGAAGGTTTTGGGGAGAATCGATTACTCTTGATGATGAAGCAACATCCAAAGGTACATCATTCTCTTTGCGTCAGGGTGCAGATTTCTATCAAATCTTTTGGTATTATCAATCAAGGGATGATCAATTTGGAGGCTAACGGAAGAATTCATCCGATCTGGGGTATTCGAAGAACAAATAGTGGTCAACAATTTGATGAGGGGTGCTTGTGATCGAATGTATGTAAGTGTAAAGGAAGTGATTGTCTCAGTTCCAAGAAATCTAATTTGGATAAGAATGATGATGATCTTGATCCAATCTCATAACCGTCTATTTTTTATATAGTAAGGAGCACTTCTCTCGCTTCTGCTCTCTCTCTCTCTAATAAAAAAACCCTAGCCGCCGTCGCCGCTTGGGGGGAGGAGGCCTCCGCCTCTCTCTCCCTCCTCCCCCCCTTCCGTTCTTCCTCCCTCCCCCTCCTCGCCTCGTCGTCGCCTGGCGTTGGGCTTCCCGTGCTCCCAGTCTGGGGCGCTTATGGTTTTGGGCCGGCGTGGTTCCCCCTTGTGGCGGCTCCGACCGGTGGTGCTCCACAGTCCGATGTCCCACTCGGCGGTTCCAGATCTATTTTGCTCGGGGTTGGCGTCGAGGTAATAAGGTGTGCGGTTGAGGGTGGGGTTTTTTCTTTTGTTGTTTTCGTTTTTCGGTTGTCGTCCGGTGGTCTACCGATCTAGGTCCTCCTAGATTCGGTCTGTGCTGGTCTGGGTTTCCCCCAGGTCCGGCGGTTTGGGTGGTGGGCTGAATAAACTTCTTAGGTTTCGGTGTTGGTATGTTTTGCGGGTGGCTGTGGTCGGCGGCTGTTTTGGCGGTGATGGGGGTTTTCCGGCAGCTGCGACAGTGGGGCCTTTGTTGGGGGTCTTCGCTTTAGCTCCAGTTGGTCTCGCCCGCTTTTAGCTTTACTCTGGACCGTCAACGGCAGATCAAGCGTGAAGGGAGGTCTGGTCTCAGCCGCCGTGGTTGCTTGGGCCTGTATTCCAGTCCGGCCGGCGATCGTTTGTGGTTTGTCCATGGGAACAGTTTTCCTTTACTCTTGTATTTTGTTCGTTGCTTTGATTACATCTGTTTTATTGTGTAATGGTTTGTGCCGGGATTTCGTTTGAGATCTCTCTGCTTTGTCCCGGACGGGATTCTCATATCGGCACCTCATGTTGATTTGCTTTTGCAGGGTGTCCTAGGTCCCGGATTAGGTAGTTTGGTGCATTCTGTAATTTGCGATGTAATCTTCGCCTTCGGGCTTGAATGAATTGACATTTTCAAAAAAAAAAAAAGGAGCACATCATTCGTACCAAGAATGAAATTAATTGGATATCGCTACACACTTGATCGGATCGAAAAATTTATTTTATTAATGAAATTTTGTCTCAATAAAGAAGTTTTCTAAACTCGATCAAGCCAAATTTTTATGAGAATGATTTAATCAACAAGGAAAATAAAATCAATGGTCTCGGTCATCCCGGTTGTATCGTAGTCGAGTGGCTACTGTACGTTCAAATACAACACATGAAGTAGTTCGTTATCAATTACATTGAACGTATATATTTTGAATGTAATTACAAACTCAATTTTTACAATCGTCAATCTAAACCATTGGGATTTTACGTCTCACTAATTCTGTCACTGTCACCAACATTGAAGATCGTCGGATATTAGTGACCGCCTGATCGGACCACATTTGATGCATCCCGATACATTAAAGTATTAGATTGTAAGACCCGACCCCCACCTGAGTCATTTTTTTCCCGATCGGAACCGTCTATCTTTAAATATTAACGAGAACCTCATCCGTACAAAAAATGAAGTTAATCAGGTATCACTACACACTTGATAGGATTAAAAAACTCATTTTGTTAATGAAATTGTGCCTCGATAAAGAAGCTTTCTAAACCCGATTGAGTCAAATTTTTACGAAAATGATTTTATAAACAAGAAAAATAAAATCAACGGTCTTGATCATTAGTTCGGGTTGGGGAAACCGATCGCAGGAAAGAAAATTAGTTTTGGCTACGAAAAATTAATCTACTAACGGTTGATGAAAACTGTCGCTATAGTCTTGTTTGTAGTAACGGTTAATGAAAACCGTCGCTATAGTCCAATTTCTAGTAATGGTTTTTTCAACTGTTGCGAAAAAAACAGTTGGCAGATTCTAAATTTCTTGTAGTGAGGGAAGGCTGGATAAGTGATCCGGTTCCTAGGGATTGCGACGTGATTTTTGAAAAGAAGGGATAGTGAAGAGTTTTGTGTTCTATAAAAAGGGTTCGGATATTTTTAGAAAAAAGGTTTGAATTTTAGAAAATGAGGGGTTTGGACAGTTTACTATGCCCAGTGGCAACTCTGAGTTATTTTCTAAATCCCTTTCTATGGCCTGAACTACGACTGGACCTGATTCTCCTTTTTCCAGAGATACGGAAGCAGCTTGATGAAAGCTCGGTCCTTTTTTAAAATAAGACCCCCTCATTTTCTAAAATTCAAATCTTTTTCTAAAAATATCCAAACCCCTTTATAGAATAAAAAACTTCTTCTGTTTCCTCTTTTCAAAAATCATGTCGCAATCCATAGGAACCGAATCACTTATCCTAGCCCATCCCCTCTCGCTCCTTCCCCCTCCTAGTTGGAGAGGAAAGCGGGCGAGACATTCGGCCGGTAAAATTCCGGACGCGACAGATCCAAAAATATATTGATAAAAATCGAAAATAGTTACTAACGAAAAACCAATTTATGTGTTTGTTGGATTTCTTTTAAAATTAGTGTATTTGTTTACTTTCATCGATCTATAAGCAGTGACGAATTTTGAAAGAGAAAACAAATTGGACCAAAATGTAAAAAAAGATTTACTAAAAATATTTTTTTTTTGACACAATAAGTACATCATTTTTATAGATAGAAACATAATGAAATACATGGGTTCAACAAAAGCTTCAACATTAAGATTACAAAGCAAAGATGACCGACACAACCCTGCGACCCACAAGATTATATTAGAACACCAACCACAATTTGGAGCTAATCAAAAAAGCAAGCACCTCCAGAAGTACTCCTAGGACCAAAGTAGAAGAAGAGTCCACTTCGAATGTAGTCACTATGACCTGCAAAGAGGAAGAGAGAAGGCAAAAGACGCAACCATATCAAAATAGAGAAAATAGAACTCACTAACCGCAATCAAGATAACGTCGCCGAGCGGCTTGAAAAAGATACGGGTTATTGTAGCTGTCTTCAATTACATGCTCCCTTTTCCGCTTTGTGTTGTCGAAAGATTGAGAAATCTCCATATCCTCACAATATGACCTTGGTGCTTTGATTCTCTTAGATCCACCCACCTTAAAAGACACAATCCGAGGAGGAGAAGAGCCTAGCTTTCCTAAGCTCACTCCTTGAGAACTAAAAGAAAATACATGGCTTTGTAGAGGGGATTTGTCTTCCTCAATGATTGGATCATCTGAAGTAATCCCATTAGTCAACCCATCCACTAGAGTTTTCTTTGATCTGCAATCAAGATTGAAATCACTAGCCCTTTCTTTAGTGTGAAGCTGTTTTTCATGGATGTCCATTTGCAAATCTTCCTGAGGAAACTCTATTTTTCGAAGCTCAACATCTGATAAGCTTGGGTGATGAAAAAAACAAAACTTTTTGCCAACAACTTGAGATTGAGAAAAGCCACGACCAATAAAAAGATAATTCCTTCCCATAAGAACCTTTTTCCTCCTCTTACTTGGTTTTTTAAGGTTGGAGTCACTAAAGTCCATTCTCAACCATTTATGACTACTTTGTTTTCCAGAAATCACAGTTGGCTTATAACAATCCGAGTTTTCCTCGTTCTCCTCTCTTCTAGGTATGTTCTGTCCCGCCATTTCAACCAATTCATCAACTGGTTTCTTAATCATTTCATATGTCTCAATATCCACCTTTGGAGAAGGCACATCATTCTTCTCAAACAACCGTGATGACTCACCTTCCACCATCACTACCCTGGAGCTAAAATTTTGTGCGTGCTTTTCCCACCCCTCTGATAAATTAGAGGCATGATGTTTTAGCAACTCTAAGTGCTCAAGTGGGTCAAAATCATCCTTACAATCATCTATCAGTTGTTTGAAGCATCTTTGAAAGTCCTGTGAATCAAAATATGACGGCTCTCCAAGAGAGGATTTTATGAGCTCAATGCTCAAAGGGTCAAGGAATTGGGACATGTCTTTTAAAGGGTCTGGAGGCGAGACTCTGAAACCTTCTTCCCCAGGACAAGATACTGCTATGTTTTTACCTTTTTCTCTCATAGCAATCTTGCAGTTAGAAGATGGAGTGGGCCCGAGGAAACCCTTCTTCAACATATTGGAAAGGACAAAAACACGACCAAAAATGACAACAGAGGCAACACAGACAAGATTTATGGACACTAGAAGAAGAAATTTCCTAGAGAGTAAAGACACCAAGTAGATGAGGAAGTTTGCATACCCACAGATTTAAAGCTAAAACGATAAGCCAAAGTAAACCCCTAACCAGCACATGCAAGTATAAATCAAGACTTACCCTCAATCCAGAGATTTGTTCTGAACAAGATAACAAAATCCATAAAGATCTTGGGGTTCTAAAAATATTTTTTGATAAAGAAAATTGACTCTCTTATGCACCTTGAAAGCAAAACTTGGAATTTGTGTACATGTAATGTTGAAACAAAAAGGGAGTGTGTCCTATGCGAGTTATGCTCACACTTGGAGCCTTGGATAATTTTGCTCGAAATTTCTTTGTTTCAAGTGTAAGTATAAAAGGCAAGTGGATAATGTTTTCAAAGTATATAGGTATTAGGTGAGGTTCGAATGTCATCTTCATTACTCCAACCGTCCCATTTTCTTTGTCGTTTTTCGATGTGTTAATTTTCAATCGCTTGTATTTTCTGATATGAATCTTTAAAAATATGCAATATAGATCTTATTTGATAGTTTTCGATTAGATCTATAATACTCCCTCCGTTCCTAAATAAGTGTCCGGCGTGCAAATCTAGGCTTTCAAAATGATGCATTGTTTCGTTAAGAAAATCAATTTTTTTTTTTCACAAATCAATAGATGGCAATGAGTTCTATTAGATAGTGAAAAAAAATTAAATTTTTTAATTAAAAAACATGCATGTTTTGTAAAGCCTAATTTTGCGCACCAGACACTTATTTAGGGACAGAAGGAGTATAAATTTTTTAAAATTATGAAAAATATTACTGAGACATACAAGCGTTTCAAGAACAACACGGATAACGCAAAAGGAAAAAAAATGGAATGGAGGGAGTACCATTTTGACATGGTAACCATAGTTAACTTTAAATGGCTCTACACGTTAATACAACTAATAAAGTGGGTAATGTTCACCCACATTTAAGATGGGTCAACAAAATCAAAGGAATCGAAAAAAACCCCAACTTTTAAGACAACTCAAATACAACGTGAATGTGAAGAGAAGAAATTAATACTCATAATACTGGAGTACGTTTTTTCGTAGTTACAAAAAAAAAGTATATAGAACTACTACTAGTATAAATTAAAGCAAGGGAAAAGCTAAAACGTTAAGGAATTTCTTTATAAATTATTAAGGCATGTATTAGGAAGGAAAATGAGTACGTGGAAAGTGGTAAACTTCTCCTCAAATACTCTAGACCCAATTTTTTGGGAGTTCGAGTCATTTTTTAATTGATTATGTCTTGTAATTTATAATATTTTAGGTGATTTTGAAAAACTTTGTTTCTATCAAACAAAATCGAAATGCTTTCCGTTTGACCAAAAAAATAATTCGAAATCGCATATAAAGCATACTCCCTCCATTCATTTTTAAGTGTTCGATTTCGTAACTCCAACTTATTAAATAGACATATCATTACACATTTCACATCAACTTTTTCTTCCCTTTCCCTACTTAACCATTATCATTACATTTTTACTTACTAACTTTTCAAAATGAAATATATTTTTAGGAACAAAATAGAAAATACACCAACTTTTACCCTCATAACTTTATAAAATGGACACTTATTAAGGAACAACCCAAAATGGAATATTGAACTTTAAATAAGGGACAGAGGGAGCATTAGCAATTGAAAAATATAAACAAAGTTTTATCGATTAGAATAGAACGAGGGACAAAAAATGGAGACGGAGGGAGTATCTGCCTATACTCAACTACTTTTCCAGCATAACCTACCACTACCACAACCACCAATTGCCTGGGGCGGCACTACAAAGGGTTCATCTCAACCTCCTGGGGTTCTTATTCAGTCCATTCTTCTAACCTAACTTATTTTTCATCTTTAACTTATACTATTGTAATTGTGTAATTAAGTTTAAGTTTGAAGAATGGATGAACTTAACTTATTTTCATTTAAGTTCCAAAAGGGGAGAAAAAATAAGTCAAGTGTAAAAGAACGCAGCCTACAAGTGATGGCGAATAGGCTGTGTGAACTCACTATGAGCTACAGGCTCTCTCCGAGGGTGGTGCTACCCCTTAGTGAGAGGGTTCAGCTGAACCCTTGGTGTTCCAAATATTGCTAGTGCACCTATGAGAATTAAAGTACAAGTGACAGTAAATAGGCTGTTCGAACTAAAATTTCATTTTAACGAAATTCTACTCAAAGTGAAATGGAGCTTAGGAAGACAATTTACAGTGAACACGACCAGTGAGGTTTAAACAGAAATGCAATACGAACTACGGACACTAGTCATTGAAATGGAGCTTAGGAATGGGAAGATAATTTTCCATTTCACATGAATCAAGGGAAAGAGAGCCTCGGTCGCTTTTGTTAATTTTGGTGTGTCGTGGGTCGTCCAATTTGCAATTCAGTCCAAACACATGGGACATTGTGGTTTCGGGAAAAACCATTGAGGAACAAAAATAAACAAAACATATGATTCATTTTCACTGTTATGTGTTGGAATTGATTATCGTGACCCAAAATCATGCTAAAATATAGATTGCGCCAGGTCGCAACTTGTTAACGTATAGTACGCTTGCATTTCGTATATAAAGGTATAGTTCATGCAAGTTTCAACTCAACTTTATTTAAGGAGCCAACGCAGCCCTTTGTAACTCCACGATGTTATTTCAGGTCATCAAAATGGAAGATCTCACGATCTCTCTCTCCTCCCTTGCCTATGATTACCTTTTTGAGGATATCCACAGGGCACATCCATACTGTAGAATATAACTGCAAGAAAAGGGAAACAGAAAAGGCATAGAAACATTGTTCAGTAAAGGGAAATTGTTATTTATTACGCAAGAGCAAATATTTTGAAGTTTATTTTGTGTCCTCAAAACATCTCTTTCTCTCTTTCTTTTTGGAGAAATAGCAGATGCAAAATATATGTAGAATCGAAGATAACAAAGATTAAAACATATTAGCCGGAGTTGCCTCTAGCTCCTACGGCAAGAGTACAGGCGTCAGTACACAATTAACATTACAAATATTACCCTCACACATATTCCTACAAATGAAAACAATATGCACCAAAGGTGATCTTTTTTTTTTTTTGTTGTTGTCAATATCCTCCAAAAGTGATTGCAAAGACCATTTAGAAGCCTCAAACATCTTTCAGTTGTCATATTTTTATCTCACTAGATTGTGGGCAGCTCGATTTTTTTTGGCAGAGAGATTCTAGAAAAGGACATTCTCAACAAATCATTGAATTAGGGTATAACGACATAAGTTTGTTATAATTGACTTTTAGTTTTAGAGCTTTGGGTAGAAGAAATTGTGTCGCTAACTCACCGAGATGTTGACCTCACTTACAGATATCTAACAAGTCCAAGAGCCAATCTCTTACAATAATTTGTGTCCCTTGATGAAAGCGAAATGAAAATAATTTGACCCACACCAGGAGCAGAAGGTGACGATAGAATGTAGATAATCCATAGTCTCATATTCTAATAGACAATTGGAACACAAACAAAAATCAGACGACCATAAAATGAAGCACAGATGGGTAAATATACACTGATGCAGTTCTAAAGGCACTTAAATTTCACCAGGACACTTGAGCCCCCACATGAGAGCTCAAATTTTAAATTAATATCTTTACCTCAATGAGGCATAAAAGTTAAGTGGGCACATTAGGTAAACATGAATAACATTATATCTTGAATTCTTGACTTAAGGGGGTAGTTCCTATCTTTGGTGAAAGACCAGGTAAGTTTGTTGATAAAAGGATATTAGCTACAGAGATGTAAGAATCTTGCTAGCAGTATGCAGATGGCTTGAAATGCAAAACATAAAAATATATATAGTTTTAATATGTGATTCCAGCTGTTCTCCATATCTTAGTTACACAAAGCGAGGGCGGGAGCGGGATCGGTGGTGGAGAATTATAGGAGCTCCTCTTCCGGGACCGGGAGCATTTAAAAATAATACATGAAAATATATAATGCAGGTAAATATTATTATGCGTCAATCATGTCAATTGCAAAGATTGCCTTAGAAACTAAGTGATAATATAGTTATATTATGCAATTGACTAATTGAGCAAATTTAAGTTAATATTTTTCTAATATCTTATCATTACTTTATCTTTTATCTTACTTGGTATCTTTTATTTTTGTTTCTTTTGGGATTTATATGCCTGAGAGGTTCTATCCTAGTTGGGAGCAGGTTCCTTCTCAACGGGAGCGAGGTTCCTGACTTGGGAGCGCGGGAGCGAGGTTCCGAGATGGATTCGCCACCCACATTGGAGGTTCCTGCAACTAAGACTTGGATCAGTTGCTTAAAGAGAAGGTGCGCCAATGGAGGCTGCAAACTGACAACCTCATCCTACATTGTTCTTTATGGGCTCCTCCATTACATACAAGCCTCACTTGGATCAGTTGTTTAAAGAGAAGGGATGCTACAACCATCTCACCAATGTTGCTTCTCTTACTAAAATGAATTTCCAACGCCAGAAATAGCCCAAGACTACGCCAAATCAGAATTAGACAAATTTCAGACCATCTAGCTTTATGAGAAACACATCCGAGGGACTTCATGTTTCTGATGGGCTTCAAATGGGGGTTGATACATGAACATGCTCAAGGAGCTCAAGGTATTGTTAATGGCTGAGTCATGATAACAAACATGTTGTAAAGTGTAAGTGCACAATGACTTATATATTGTTTGTGCTCATTTTACCATGATGTTGTTCTGCTTCTATTCCTTGTTAATAAGATTTCTGCTTATGACCTTATCTTCGTTTTGATTTTTCTGCCCTATTTCTTTGTACTGATCATGGTAGTTATCTTTTCCATACATGTAATAAATGTGAAGTTTATGCTTATGGGACAATTGCAATATTCAGGGGGGCTTGCGATCGTCTCACAAGTTCCTACGAAAAAAGGTGAAAGATAGAAAATTGATTTAACATATCTGACCTTGACAATGATCACAACCGTGGTTGTTCAATGTTCCGACTGCTAACCAATCCTATCCCTGGGTTTAGAGAGTTGTGAATTGCTTTCGCTGCTGCTATGGCAGAGTCTCCTCTCTTAACGACTCCCTCAAGCTCCTCAACCTTCTCTAACAGCAATCTGACAAGAGAGTTGGTTGAATGGACTAACTTGTTTGCAGTTTCCAGAGCAGTGCAAAGCTGGGACACAAAAGGAAGAGGGTCAACAATCCAGTCAAAGTAATAGAACCTTTCCTCAAGAAGGAAAAAATATCTCGACATCATCGGACACCAATAATTGGGATTTCTAAGAAATAAAAAGCCGTTTTAAGTGTTCCTCCAAAATCATACCAAAAGAATAATCATCCACATTCATCACATGGGTGACCACACTGACCAGTGGTGGAAAACTGAATCTACTAACCTCTAGGTTGTGGGTTTGAGTCTGGACAGAGCCATTTTGAGCATCTAAAGCCAGAGGTTAGATATGTGCCCAATTTACCCTCCCAGACAACTATTGATGGGTACTAACTGGGCATACCATTTTGCTCATTCCAGGAAGTAGTTTCAGATAACAAGAAACACCAAAGAAGCTAATTAATTAGCTCATACAAAGATCTAGAGCTGACTTGCGATCTGTACCATAGTAAATGGTACATAGAAAAGCTCAAGAATCCCATATAGCTGATTAATAATATTCAAAACAGGTCATCATCACCTCAAGTGTTAAAGTTGTCCATGAGTGGTCTGTACCAGCAAGTGCCTCATTGAGGTGGTCATACTTTTCCTAATGCAAAGTTCAAGGAGTTAGAACCTGTCATATACAAAAGAATAACAAACATAGTAACCGAAAGTGTATTAAACAAAAGAAGAACAACACATACTACCCCAAAACTAGAATCAAAAGAAAACCACAATGTTTAGGAACTCTTTTTTTATGAAAGAAGTAGCAATGTCAGCAGTGCCATAGGAACCAATATGCACCAAACTGTCATTCACAAGTGAACTGTTTACAAGTTGTTGTTGTTGGGATCAATGTTCTAAGTCGCTCGGCTTTTGTGGCTCGGTTGACCACTTTTGAGCTTCGAGACCTATTAATCGCCGATTAATCGGCTTGTAGCAACTAGTCGGGTTTTTATTTATTTATATATAAATACTCCCCAATGACAACTCTTATAAAAAATTGAACATTCATCTATCAATCCATCAACATCAAATAATACTACACTTCGTGTTAAGATTTAACAAAAAAATATTACTACACTTTGTTTCCAGAATCACTAACTTGTCAATATGGGTATGGGCTTTTCAAAAAAAAAAAAAACTAATGTTCGAGGTCGGTGGAGACGTGGAGTGAAAGTGAGAGGAGATCACGATTTGAGAGAGAGAGAGAGAGGCGATAGGCGGCTCGGAGATCTCGTGTTTTAGGGTTTCCCAGAGACATGACAAGTGACTTCAAGATCAATCAATTGAAGACTGGGTGTTGAACAAACCCTAAAAACTGTGATTCGAAGCCATTAAACTGGTATGAGTATATAACAGTTACACCCCTTGATTTTCCAAAATTATAGATTTTACCCCTATTAATCACCGAATAGCAGACTAATAATCGCCGGTTAATCGCCGACTAACTTCGATTAACCTCCTAACCTACTATTTCAACTGACTAGGTATTAATCTAATCGGTTAGGCCAAATTTCCGATTAATCAGCGATTAAATCCTTCTTTTAGAACATTGGTTGGGATTAAACACGGCCAAGCACCAAGATTCATACACAACCACAATCACAACCAATGAAAGAACGATGAGAAATAAAATAAGGAGAAACACAAGATTTATGCGGTTTGGTAATAACACGCCTACTCCACAGAGAGGATCCTGTTCTTATCTCTCTCATTTTTGTCACACATGCGCACAAATGGTTTAATTTGAATGATATTGCACGTAAAGTGTCTTTTTAGTTTAAACTAAATCGTGTGAATAAGGCGGAAGTCACTGAGCGCCATTTTGCTTCAGCATGAGCCACTTTGCTTCACCGTGAGTCACTTTGCAAAAAGTAAATGTGATCTGATGTTTGGCTGATGTAGCACGCAAAACATTTCACTACCGCACGCCACAACAAGGTGGCAGGTTTTCCTCCCTATTGGTACCACCCAAAACTTAGTACAAGACCTTTTGGCCAGTGGCGAAATGTCAAGCAGCTACCGATACACTCAAAACTCGGTACCGGTACCAACCAGGAAAAATCTGCGATTTTTGTACCCAGTTGCGTTTTAACTTGGGAGTATTTAGGATCTTTTTAACACGTTTTTAAGGGGTATGAATAGTTTCTAAGCCCATTTTCCTAGGTTATCTTCCATTTCCCTTTCTCTCTCTACCTTCCTCCTCTCCCTAGCTCTCAATCTCTCTTCAAAGTAGCTTGATTGCTAGGGTTTTGTGTAGATTTCCTTCATTAATGCTGTAAGTACTCTTATTCTTTATATAAATCTAGCTTCTTTTTTTTACATTTTCGTCCATGTTTATCTTTCTCTCTACGTTTTGCTTGTTGTTTACACCCAGCATGAGTTAGTAGTCATTAAGGCTCGACCTCGGTCATGGGATGATTAACATCCCATGATTTAGGTGGGTTTTGCTCTTCTCTCATGGAATGATCAATGTTTATTTTAGGATGTGGTAAAGTTCATTTTTATGTAACAAAACCTAGGATTGTTAACCTCTTTGATTATGTGTAGGCAATTACTCGATATCTTGCCACATATAATGTTTGAAGCTATGTCACTCTAAGTGTTTGCCAAAATGTCTCAAAGAACTTCTTCCCGTTGTTAAACACATCTTT
Organism: Rhododendron molle; assembly: GCA_025413875.1. NCBI lineage: Eukaryota > Viridiplantae > Streptophyta > Magnoliopsida > Ericales > Ericaceae > Rhododendron > Rhododendron molle. Next base: position 29,599,903 of record CM046393.1, on the reverse strand, counting down.
AGAAGTAAAAATGATTTTATTGTTAAATCCTCAGGCTGAGAACCCTGGCGGTGTCTCTTAACCGAGTTATAGATGAGAAGAGTAAACTAACCTAGGTCTTGGATATTGGTTAAACCCTAGACTTGCCGCCTTTTAATTTAGAGTTCAAACTTCATTTTCTAGCCAAATTTAGGAGGTAGAAAGAGAGAATTCCACCCTCAAATCAAACCTAAAGGTTGGCGGCCCTAACGCTAAAACCCCACGCACACAAACCTTTTGGCCTAGCTACATTGGCTCCCTGTTGATTCGACCCCGGTCTTACCGAGTATTATGTTGCCACTGACTTAGCCCTACGCTTGGAGCAACCTCTACTACAACGCACTTAGGTCCAGCAAGCATTTTTGCCACCGTTGCCGGGGAATCAATTGGTTGCTAATTGGGGTGTTGCTTTACCACACTGTAAGTATTCCATCTTTTGCTTTTAATTTACGTTCTTATTTACTTGATAGAATGGTGGCGGCAAATGGGGAATAGTCTCCATGACTATGCATAAATACTTTTATCCCGATCATGCTTATCCATCTTCTTGCATAGTTGCCCCCACTGCTCATGCAGTCAATGTCTTTAGGATTAAATTGGGCATTTCCAATTTGCTGCCACACTTACATGGTATGAATCGCGAAAACCCTTATAGGGGTTTCGAGGACAAAGTTGGTACCTTGTGCATCAGGCAGCACAATTAGATCAAACATGACATTAACATTGAGCGTTCAGCGGGTCTTGCATAGTTTCAAGCAGTAGTTTATCAGTTGCCCCTACGCGACTTGGGCAGGCCGAGGGAATCCCTTAGAAATAGTACTATCAAAATCCAACGCCCATGTAGTCGACAGCCTCGATAAGAAAAAAAGGGTAGTCTTGAAGAACAAAGGAAGGGTTGAGGCCTTTAGGATCCATTGATTATGCTGCTTCAAACCTGCTGACACCTAAGGGTTTTTCTTCATGAACAACGAACACCGATGAAAGATCAAAGAGTAATGCAAATAACAACCCCACAGGCTCTTACATATCCATACATGAAAATGTGCCATCAGAAAATGGGGGAAAATAAGAAAAAATTCACCTTTCTAGCTATAGGGTCCGTGAAACTTGCCCTACTATCTATTTTCTGCAATTCATAAGAATCGGCATGATTTTGGATTCGATTTATACAATTCCTACTATTCACCATGCAATTCCTTGGTTGGAGACTCAATTCATGGTGATTTGTGATTACTAGTATTGGTCAGTATCGAGTGATGAGTCAATTGAATCGAATCGTATGCGAGTGATGAGTCAATTGAATCGAATCGTACGATTTCAATTAGGGTGAAATATCTACTTCCCCCTTAAACTATTCCAATTTTAGTTACTTCCCCCTTAAACTACCAATTGAAGCTACCTCCCCCTCCAACTTTCAAACCGTTAGTCACTCCGTCCAATCTCCCATTCCCGTCCAATTCTTGGACGGAAAACTCACCACCTAACCCCATTGAAGGCTATTTATGTCTTTTACCTACTAATATATGTATATGTATGTATACCCTTACTTCTACTTCTAGAACTCAACAAAAGAATCCAGGACTTGTGCTTCTAGAACTCAACAAGGAAAATTTTATCGATTTCCAGAACGACCCATCTATTTGTTTCCCAAATTGCAACAATAAAATGCCGGAACTAGAGACCAGAACACCAATGAACGACGGGAAAGATGATCATTAGAACATACTGTCTCAATCTCATATTTTGTATGCAAATCTTGATCCATAAAAGAAATAAATACAGCTTTATTTAACTCAACTAATAATCGATTTTATTCTATACCTGCGAAAATCGAGGCCCTCGATTCGAACAATGATCAAATTAGGCAGCATAACTTCATCTTCTTCTTCGAATGATTTCACGTACTCGTATTTGCTGTTTGCCATAAGAATCAACAGCGTACAAAAAGCTGCTCTCTCCGTCTAGCTTCTCGCCTTCTACCAGAACAACAAACAAACACTTGGTAGTCTAAATAACTTCCTTCAATATATACTCGTATATGTATGTATGGATGGATGGATGCACACCTGAGCTAAACTCAACTCTCTGGGATGTATCTTCTCCTGAGGCAAAATCTCTCTCTCTCTCTCTCTCTCTCTCTCTCTCTCTCTCTCTCTCTCTCTCTCTCTCTCTCTCTCTCTCTCTCTCTCTCTGAGGATTGGGCCCGTGGCTCAACAAGGGTAATTTCCTTCAATATATGGACTGTGAGTTACTCAGTACAGAGGAAGTAGAAGTAAGGGTATACAGACATATCCATATATTGGTAGGTAAAAGACATAAATAGCCTTCAATGGGGTTAGGTGGTGAGTTTTCCGTCCAAGAATTGGACGGGAATGGGAGATTGGACGGAGTGACTAACGGTTTGAAAGTTGGAGGGGGAAGTAGCTTCAATTGGTAGTTTAAGGGGGAAGTAACTAAAATTGGAATAGTTTAAGGGGGAAGTAGATATTTCACCCTTTCAATTACCTAGCTTGCCAAGGCCATCTCAGTTCAACATGTCTCCACTGTTGATCAACTAGCTGACTTCTTTACCGAACCATAGTCAATTGCCTGATTTCATTCTCTTAAGGACAAGCTAATGGTTCGGTCTAAGCTTGAGGGGCATGAAAAATAATCAAGGGAGATAGCTACAGGTTCACCATAAGAGCACTCAGTTTCTCCACCATTGTATTCTATCCTAAGGTTCATTACAGATATCTGTGAGAATCGGTTAGAAGGACTTATCCATTAAGCAATCAACTTTCGAAAGATCACTGAAAACTCTCTCTCTCTCTCTCTATCGAGATGCAGGACAACAAATCAACAACGAAAGCACAAACTGCGTTTTTAACACCCTCGAAGTTACAGAAGATAAAAATACAAAAGTTACAGGGATATACACAACAAACAGGCATATGTGCAGTATAGATACATCTATATCGAGAGATCGAGAGAGAGAGAGAGAGGGTGGGAGAGAGAGGTTACCTGGAATATTTTAGTGAGATCAGAGGGTTGGAGATTGAGATTCAGGTTGGGAAGTGAGGAGGATGATGGTGTTGATGGTGAGGGAGCGGGTGAAGGCGGGGGGGAGTCGACCTTGAGGTGATGGTAGTGGTCCCCACCATCGCATTCTCCGACATCACTGAGCAGATCACCTATACACAGCAACGGCCCTCCGATTCCCCTCATCTCTCTCTCTCGCTCTCTCTCTCGTGTAAAAGAGGAATTCCCGGGTTGCAGCTAGGAATAGCAACGGAAGGGGGCGGATTTTTGCGTACCGAGTCCGATCCGAAAATTATTGCTCTGAACCTGATGCGACTGGATATTTTTTGGGCATCCCTGTTCCCGTTCCGATTGGGAGAAAGAGTTAACCCACCCCGGCCCGCATCGTAAGAACCCGTTGTGGAATGTCCGGTTGAGCCATAGCTACTGTCCGGGAGGACAGGCCGTCACCACAGCACCACTTAGGTGCAGAGTGGGCATAATGCTTTATCACGCACCCCCTACCACTGACAGGACTCGAAACCGAGACCTGCCGAGGAATGAAGGGGCACCTGCCCACTCGGCCACCACCCTCGGTGGTATTCCCGTTCCGATTGGGAGAAAGAGTTAACCCACCCCGGCCCGCATCGTAAGAAATTAAAGGAAAAAAAAGGAAAAATGACGACTTAGAACATATTTTGATAATTAATATCATCTAAGCACATTCTAAGAATATTTGTTAAAGCTGAAAATGTCCTTGATGGATATTAATTATCAAAACACGTCATTGGACGTCATTCCCCCCCCCAAAAAAAAAAAATGTTAATCTAAAGGCAAAATAATAGAAAATAGTTATGGATATATAGTTTAGTATAACGGTGAAAATATAAAGTTAAGAACAAGGTTTTTAGTATAATGATAATAATACAACGATAATTAAATTTGGTAGAAAATTCTTGATTATTCACTTTGAACTAATCAAAATTGGATAATCAAAAATTATCACATTACCTTTTTATTATCCATTTAAAGGGTTGCTAAGGTTAGCAATGTAGATATTCATACTGGCTAGGGCCGCCCCAACCCCAAGGCTCAAGAGGCCTGGGCCTTGGGCATCCCAAAAAGACCAAATTTTAGGGGCACTCCACTAATTTTTCTATTTGGGCTTGACTAGAAGTCTTTTTGGACTCTATAGAAGGGGAAAAAAAAGGCCCATTCTAATTAAAATCCAGCTGTAGCCCACACGGATCCAATAAGAGCCCAAAAAATGATCGCTGGCATTTTTGTAAATAAAAGATCTAAATGGTCTTTAATTCAAACCCTTCTCTAACAATTCCCCGTCTCATGATTTTGCCCAAAACAAAAAAAAATATTAACGAAGAAAAAACGAAGGGGGAGTTGAAATTGAAACCCTTCTCGAATTCAAATCCTTCTGGAACGGACGATCGATTCAAACCCTTCTCTATGTTCGAGACTTTCACCAAACGAAGGGGGAGCTGCTGAATTGGGATTCTGGGAAGGGCACTGTCGCATTGTGTTTGAGACTTCGAGCTCGAGGTAATTTCTTTTTTTATCAGAGCTTTCAAGTTTCAACAGTAGGTCTCTCTTTATCCTTTGATTAAGTTCAGTTGTGTTGAACTGTCGAACTGGGAAAGGTCGAAGGGCACTACCGCACTATGTTGAAGTTTGTAATTTAATATTGCGAACATTGAGAAGTAAGACTCTCTTTGATTAAGTTTAGTTGAGTAGTGATAGTGATATTAGAGTTTTTTTTTATTCTCCACTTGATTTGTGTTTAAACTTATTGGGAATTGAAATGTAAGACCAATATATACTAGTATAATACACACTGTGGAGTCTTAGAGTATATTTCCCATTCGCTTGCGACTTGCGAGACTTCAAATCGATAAATATTCTCTTCTTATGCAGAGCCCTAGCTGGTGGTGCTTAGATTTTGTACGTATGTAGTTAAATGCAGAGCTCTGGTTGGTGATGCTTAGATTTGTACGTATGTTGTTAAATGCAGAGCCCTAGCTGGTGGTACTTAGATTTATACGTATGTTATTAAATGCAGAGCCATGGCTGGTGGTGCTTAGTTTTGTGCTGATTTAGTTGACATTGGTTGGTGTTCTTATATTTAAAAATATCTGATTATTTGATTACTGGTTAGTGTATCATTAATAATAATGTTATAATGCCTCTTTTTTAAATTCTTACTTCAGTGCATTATGCCTTATAAACATCAACTATCTGGTCATAAGAAAAGAATAAAGAAGCAAAAGATAGAAGTATTAATAAATTCTCAAAAATGGGCTATTAAAAAGTTCTTTCCAAGTAACGAAAATGTACAAAGCTAAGAACATGAATATTTGGTGATTGATGTCGCTGAAAACTTGATTAATGAAGAACAAGTAGAAGAAGATGTGGGGATTTGGAGGGTGATGACGCCTATCAATGTATCAAGGAGAGCAATAATGAAAGTTCGAGGGATGTCAATCAAAATGAAGATTTAAATGTTGAATGCGCTCCTGTGAACATTGATGATCCATGTAATTAGGATAGCATGGACCAAAAATTAAGGTACTTATTAGTTCAAAGAGGTCCCGTAAGAAGAAATGGTGATGCTACATTTCCTAAGGATGACAATGAGAAGAGTAGACATTTTTCTTCTGTGCATTATATTCGTCATTTACCCAATGGAGAGAAACATGATAGAAAATGGCTAGTATACTCGGAGTCATTTGAATAGATTATTTTGCTTTTTTGCATATTATTCAAGAATGATTTGGTTTGGCTTTCTTATGTGCACGTTATTAGTTTGACTTTCTTAATTATATTGTGATTGTTGTTGTAAAAATTGTTAAGTATTAACTCTTTAAGGGCACACTTTTTTTATTGGCTTTGAGCACTAAAACCCTTGGGCCGGCCATGACAGTGGCATAATCAATATTGAATAATCAAAACTTACCACATCACATTTTTAACCTGTAAAAATCTAAAAATTGTCACCATATAAAACAAATTTTTTTAAATAGTTTTCAAACCAATAAAAATAGGTTATTAAAATAGAAAATAATTTTTTGAAAACTTTTATTTTGAAAAAACTTAAAAAAAATAGTTTTTGAAAAACAGTTTAACTGTTTTTGCAAAAAAAAATCTTTAAAAATGTTTTTCTCAGAAACATTGTAGAGAGAGAGAGAGAGAGAGAGAGAGAGAGAAGGTTTTGGTTATTGGGAAAAAGGTTGCTAGTTTTGATTATTCAAAGACCAAATTTGATGAGTTGCTAAGAGATTGTTAAATTTGGTTATGCCACTGTAAGCACTTTTTTGAGGGAATATTACTAACTTTAGCAACTTTATGGTTTTGGTTATTCTACTGTGGATGCTCTAAGGATAGTAAAATAGTTTTCATTTAGGGGAAGGACGTCAACAAAATAGTTTTCAGTGGAGGTCCTTCAACTTTTTGAGTTTTTTAGCCGTAAGGCCAAAACATGTGTTATGCACTTTGATTTTAGGATACACTTTTCTATTATAAGATTTTAGTGGTTTAAGCACTTTCATAGGGTATCTTAGGATTTTAGACACTTTCATAGGGGGTCCTTAGATTTTAGGCATGTTTAATTTTGCCAATAACCTTGCCTTCGAATAAGGTTGAAAATCCCAAGCGTAGAATTAGATCGTCGATAGCATAATAACAAGTAAGTCCGGGATTGTACCATAGGGAATCAAAAATAGCTTAATCGGATTGTAAGTTTTATGTAAGGGATTGTGGCGTTTAAGACGGTCAACTTGGTTTTACTTTGAAAGTGGAAATACTAAGGAAAAAGACTAGAAATGTGTTTTATGAACTATAAGAGGCAAGTTTAGGGATCGTCTTTCCTTTGACAAATGGCGTTATCGGTTCTCGATTATGTCTCAAGCGAGAGTTACGATCGCGTGCTCATGTTCAAAAGATTTAGCTTTAAAGACTATATTAATCGAAAGATGCGATTTATCGGAACTAAATCAATTTATTTTTGCTAGTGAATCTAACACGTAGGAGGCTACGAGCCCTCGGTATGTCGTTTGCCAAGACCGCTTGACGAAACATTATATCAATGAGTTAACACCCCTCATTTAGACCAAAAATGGCTAGATTAACCCAATACTGAAAATCATGATTTTAAGCCCGAAGGTTTGAGAATCAAATAACAACCTAAGTTTTTGAGAAATATTAACCCAAGACTTAGTATAAAACTAGAAATGACAAACATATTTAACCGACGAAAACGATAATAAACTTGATTTAAAGGAGAATCTAGTCCGTACGAACAAATTTAAAAAACGACAAATTAACAATTAATAGACAAATATTTTAATGTGTTCTTGCAAAGATTACAACTAAAAAGCTTGGAAGTTAGCTATGAAGTTTCTTAGGAAAGAAGAAAGACTTAAAGCAAAAGACTAGAGTAAACTAACTATTTACCACTTTTACAAGAGAGAGAGAGAGAGAGAGAGAGAGGAGTATTTATACAAGAAACCTTATCTCTCCATGCAAAATATCCCAAAAGATACCTACTAATGGAAAGTTGAAAATTGTCAAAAGGCTATCGGTAAGCATGGGGTATCGATACACCAAACAATTGTATCGATATCGAGCAGCTATCTCTGACTTCAAAAATCCGCCGTAGTGAATTGGTATTGATACGCAAGATTTTGGTATCGATACGCTAAAGCCGGACAAAAATCATTGCTCTCTGTTTCATTCTGGTATCGATACAACTATTTTTGTATCGATACAACGCTGATATGGTAGATTTTGGCTGAATTTTGTGGGTTCGTTTCGGACACTCCTGAACTCGGATTATGGTTTCTTTGAACCGTTGGAAAGTTTGTTGAGTTTACTTTTTAACCCAAATGGTTTGGATCCAAGATCATTTGTACATCAAAAGATATGACAATTCTATTCTCGGCTGGTTGGAAAATTAATAGTTTTGGTAAAATTCTCACATCTCCTTTACTTCCCTGGACCCTTAGTCAATCCGAAAAACCTCCAAACCATCTTTTTGAGCACCACAGCGGGGTGACACGTGACTTTGAGTACTTGGTTGCACCCAGAGCATTTCTTGGCATTCAAACGCGCCTTATTTATATGAATTACCTGAAACACCCAAAAACCTACCTTACGTGCAATATCGAATAAAATACAAACTTTATGAACATAAATACGATAAAGCTAAGGGCTTAAGTACCAAAAATATGCATTATTGGGTTCTTATTAAGGCACTTTTATAAGCACATTTGTCATTATATTTGATTACAAAAGGTATTTGTCCTCGAGCTAAAAAAATATAAATATGAGGCTTTGTTCGTTTTGCATTTTAACTTTGTTTTAATTTTATTTTCTAATCATTACCTATTACTCTTTTTAATCATTACTCTATTTCTTCAATTATTATTTTTATTTCTCTATCTATCTCTCTCTACTCATTACCTCTCTCTCCAATTATTATTTTATTTTTCTCTCACCCACTACCAAAACCACCGTATTTCTTCAATTATTACTTTTATTTCTCTCTATTTATTACTCTCTCTCCAATTATTACCCTATTTTTCTCTTCACCCATTACCAAAACTAAAATATTCAAAACTAGCAAACTAAGGTCCCGTTCCGGAACGGATTTTAAGTACTTATTTTTTAAGAAGGCACTTTCAAACTCAAAAATAATGGATTTAATGAAATCTAAAGATATACAATATGGATTTTGTTTGAAAGATCTCGATGAGATCTTTTATACAGTGCAAAAAAAATTAAAAAATTATTTTTCATTTGTATTATTTTTGAATTTGAAAATGAAAAATAAATTCTTATTTTTAAGAAGGTGATCTAGAACGGGAGCTAACAATGCCGGAGAATTTTTGGCTAAATCTCCCGATTACAACCTTTCGGTAAAGTCTGACAATCTCTGTCTTGTCATCACCAGTCGCGCGCCCGCATGACGATTTTTGGATAATTGACGTGCGCCACACGTGACTTTTTGAGCTACAGACCCCGTTTGCCTATAAAATGGGGGCCTACCCCTGTTTTCAGAGAGGAGTTTTATCCTAAGAAAACGCCAGTGGGATTTCTCTGGAGCATAGAGTCACACAGACATCTCACTAAAGAGATAAGTCAGAGAGAGAACAAGTGAGAGTCATCCTTTTCCATCTTCATCTTCAAAAGAGTCTTGTAAAGAAGGAGTAGTTTTTTTTTTTCCTTTTGACATTGGCATAAGAAACAACAAAAAAAGAAAACTAACAGGGAGAATCCCTAACAAGCAAGTTGCGAAGCCCAGGCGGAATACAACCTGGAAAAAACTGAATATTCCTATCGAGGCAACTGGAAGCCAACCAGTGAGCCACTGTGTTACTATTCCTACAGCACCATACGAAAGACCAATTTCTAGCCGCTGCCCAACCTTTGATGTCCTCCACAATAGCATAAATCTCCCACGGGCACTGAGCAGAAGAGCTGTTAAGGCAATCAATGAGAGCTTTGCAATCTGATTCAAATATAACCTCAGGTAGATTCAGGTCAAGCGCCGTACTACAAGCTATCCGCAATACCCACGCCTCAATAACTTTCGCCGAAGACCCCATAACCCTGCCAACCCGCCACCAAAGAGCTTGTCCACCACTATCTCTGGCAATGACGCCAAAGGCAGCCTTGCTGCGGGAGGAAAGGTAAGCTCCATCAAGAAAGAGTAGTTGAGTCCTTCGAGTTTCGAAGGAAAAGCAAGAGATCAAAAAGCATGTTGCCTTTTAGGTGTAGACCTGTTTCAATGAGTTTTTTTTTTTTTTGACATCTTACCAATCTCGGATTGAATCTTAGATTGACATATGATTGTTCTTAATGGTTTAGGAATTTGATGTCGTCTAATCTAATCGTAAAGCAATTGACTAAATTTAATTTTCTACAGAGTAACATGCAAATTATCTAATCAGAAAGCAATTGACTAAACTTAATTTTCTATAGAGCGACATGCGAATTTTCTAATCGGAGAGTAATTGACTAAACTTAATTTTCTAGGAAGTAGCGTGCAAATTATGCAATGTAAGTAATTTACTTTTCCCCTAAAAAAATGAAAGCCAATTAGGTGGATAGGGAATTACAAAAAGTGACCTCAACAAACAAAGGAAGAAGGAAAAGAGGCGGGGGTGGGCGGGTGGGGTTTGGAGACCACGTCCATCTTCCATATAATATTCCTCAATTGTGGTAATCTGCAAGAGAAAGTCAGAAAATTAGTTAGAACGAAAATGCTATTCTTCATACAGAAGTCGAGGGGACACTGCAAATTTGGAATACCTCGCTGAAGGAAAATGTCACACCGGGGTTTTGTCCACGTCTGGAACAGGAAAGAGGATAAAGGTGGGTAGTTTTTTTTGGAACGGCGGGGTAGACAGATGTGGCGGAGGTAATTTTATAGTCTAGCCCCAGCAGTTAATTTCCCACAGTTTTGTATTGCGTTTTTTTTGGAGGACATTTATGAGAAAGAAAAATGTACGACAGGATTTCAAAAAAAAAAAAAAAAAAAAGACACCAAAATGGTGTTTTCCCTTTATTGATTTGAATAGATTGATTATAACAAAAATGAGATCCGAACATAATCATGCTATCTCTAGCCACAAGATCATGAGCCTATTGTACCGGTTCCTTCTTAATCTTGTACATACAAACATTACTTAAAATTTTGCACCATGAAATAGTATTCGCCAGTAAAGCTTTGAATTAGGGGAGGGAATTACGGACACGATCCATTAACACGACATGAACATGACACAAAGTTAGAGGATTTGGGTCGACCACTTTTTGACACGAACACGAGTATGACACGACCTACCCACACGATAATTAAATGGGTGACCAAACATGGATTTGACTCGCGTAATTCAATAAGGGCACAGATAATTGTTTAATTTTCATGTTGACATGTTAACCAAAAACGACACAACTCGAACATGACATGACACGATCAATTTTGATTCTTTTGAATTTCCTATTTAGTAGGAGATTTGATTTTTCAAAATCATGCTTGATTAATATGTATAGAAACATATTAATATAATTATGGAAAAATAAAACATCTCTATTATAAAACAGAAGAGTGTGGGGATAAATTGTTAGAATGGTTGAGATTGAATTAATCCAAGGGATCAGGTGAGATTTCCTTTTTATTAAATTGTCCAGCCTCTTTCATTTAATTATAAAATTGCCACCGATCAAAATTACACCCACTTTCAAATTTGAAACCCTACTGCAGATGCATTCTCCTTCATCTTCTCTCTCTCTCTTTCTCTCTCTTGACACTCTCATTGGTGTCACCGACGAAATCCACTGGCGTCTGTCCTCAAATCTGGGCTAAAAGCTGCGTTTTGAAGGTAATTTGGGGAAACCAAACCTTCAAACCAGTTTTTGATTCTACCGTGCATACCTAGTTGAACCATTTACTTTACTATCTCACTCCTTTTCCCCTTTATATTTTTCCAGGTATTGCTCTCTTTCTTTTCATTTGTTGGGTGTCTTGATGGTGATTCCAAAATCCAAATCGATTCATTAGATGTTTTCACCCTTTACAGTATGGAGACTTTTCTTTGTTGTAGTTGTAATTCCGTTAATGAAATTGCCTATTTAAAACATAAAAAAAGTGGGTGTGAAGGAGATTTTCTGTGGCAATGCAAAGAGGTAGGAGGCGGAACTCCGTGCCGAGTGACTCTGTGCGGAGGGGTTTTTTTTTTAACGTTTTTGCTATTCATTAGAAGCTAAGTTATTCATTAGATTGCAGAGTGGATGGATTTGTTTGCTTTCATTTCTTGATCTTTTTGTATTAGGTTCTTCTTGTATATTAGGAAAATTTCACAATTTTCTGTGCACTTCCTCAATTGTTAGGTTTTGTGTTCCAGTGAAAATTTTTTTATCCTAACTATCGCTTTGTGTACCAATTTAATTTTCAACAATTTTAGCCGTTATCAAAATTCAAAGGGTAATTCCAATTTCAATTGAGATAGACAGTGCCGTAGGCAATGGCAAATACTAGTATATATATACAATTAGAATCTTTTAGAGATTTTTGTAAATCAAAACCAATTGATTATCTAATTTCTTAATCACTTATTCACTTGAGTTTCCATGCTAAATAGTCCAAAATTAATTAAAATTTATTTAGGCTTATTGTAATTTTTTCATTATTTAGGCCTAGTCTTTTAGTTTAAAATTTGTATAGATTTATTCTATAATTGTTGGTATTTTTTATTATTATTTTAGCTGAAGATCATACAAAACTATTGAATTTTGAGACTTATATCTAGTTGTGACTTGAGGCATTTTTAAATGTCATGATTTGGACAGTTTTATCGTTTCTATGATTATAATGGTATTGAACATGTCTTCAGTTTTTGTTTTTAAATCAAATAAGTTAGTTTGTTCAAAGCATTGAAAAGTATATAATTCTATGTAAATATTAAAAAAAATAAAAGGGTCTTAATAGTGTCAACCCGAACACGACACGATTTTAAGCAGGTCAGGTTAGTGTCAAAATATTTGACACATTTATTTGATAGGTGTTTTGACAAGAACCCAAAAAGGCACGACATGAACACGACATGACGCCTGCCCCTATTTTGAATGGCGTTCGGAAGCCTTTCCCTATTCAGATTGCAAACCAGGATTAACAAAAAATACATAAGAAGATAAACTCGGTGAAAATTGTCGTGATAACTCCAAATGATCAGTTTCATAGTATACTAAACGAGCAGAGCCTATACAAACGAGCCGATTTTTTATGAGCCAAGTCAAGTTTTGAAGTTTTAAGCTTGATTCTTTTGCTAACGAGCCTAAAACTTGAGCATGCACTCGGCTCGATTACTAAACGAGTCAAACTGAGCAAAGCCCTAACGAGTCTAAGCCTCAAACAACTCGATTTATTTACAGCCTTAGATCCAAGCGGCTTGATTGTATAAAGTCTAGCGGGAGAAAGTATATGGATGTATCATTATCCAAAACAAATTTTATTGGTCATTTACTCACAAAAAAATAAAAAAAAAATAAAATAAAATTGAATCATGTGGCGTCCAACTATTTTGAACAGATCGTCTAGAATCTTCTTCATCTACGACATATGTAACCTTTATCTCCTCTTCGCGGTGAAGGTGTGAGCACACTTGTAGTGTTTAAATAGGCGTGAGCCGCAGTACACCTTAATCTACTTAATTCTAATACTAGAATGATTGCGAGTGAACCAAGCTAGGGTACGTAGTGCCACAAAATAAGATCCTTGCTTCGCCTCAATGAAGAGAACCATGCAAACATTTTCCGTGTGGAAGAACAGCAAACTAAAACCAGATCAAATCCATTAAATTGGATTAATAAGGTTGAATGGCATACAACGAAACAATCAAAAGGTGGAAATAAACGAAATCTTCTCCATTTTCCTAGATCATGGGTTGCTTGAATAAGTCAAACAGCGATTGAGAGACATCATTCAAGGGGGGTGTTTGAAGAAATTAAAGTCTTTCATCTCTTCGCTCTTCCGTCGATTGATATAAAAAAGAAAAAGAAAAAGAAAAAGAAAAAGAAAAAGAAAAAAAAAGAGTCTTCATAAGTCCTCACAATGATCTGCCAAGTGTCCCCTGTACCCGTCCAGATCCTATAACTTGGGCTAGCTTGACTGAACAGCCTCTATGATTCAGGGCTAAACTGAGTAGCCCCTATGATTTAATAGAAAAATATCGAAAAATATTCATAAATTTTAAAAATAATTTTTTATGAAACTTTAAAAAAATCAACCACAACGGATATCGAAATTATTTTTTCTAATTTCTTAGAGGCGAAATTGAGTAATTGAGCAGTTTCACCTTACGAATTCATAAAAAATACTTTTTGATATTCGTTGGATTTGATTTTTTTACAAAGATCCCATAATTTATTATTTTAAAATTTATGAATATTTTTTTTTGTATTTTTATGAGATCTAGAGTGGGCCCTACATACGTGTAAAAACTTTGTGATGATTTAAGACCTGATCCGTATCATCCAGGTGCACTTCTTTCTTTTTCTCTTTTATACACTCCAAGAGCAAAACCTTCCAAGTGTCCCATATCCACCCCCGTTTTTTTTATTACAAAAGTGCTACACAAACTAGATGTGCAAAAATCTTTGCACAATAAATCGCTACCCGTCTATTGTTGTAATGGAAGGTCCAGATTCTCTCAAAGAATAAATAATTTATTTATAATTTGGACGGTCAAAATTTGCTGCACAACAAACATAAAGGTTGTGTGTAGCAATTTTTTTTTTTTTTCATCTGGTTTATCCGTACCCTGAGGGATTCGGTTGAAAAGAGAGGAAAAGAAGTGATTGGGCGTGGTCAAAGACCCATTACTTCCATACAACCCTTTACTCAGAACCGTTGACCTGTAACAAAATAAAACAGTAAAACATAAATGCCACGTGTCATCATTTGATTGTGGTGCCTCGTTTGATTGTCGTGCCAATCAATCAATGATTAAACAAATAGTGCACTAATAAATCCCAACATCTCGGCAAAATTAATTTATCATTGCGTGATTTCTTATGCGATGTGATGGCGGCAATCTACTGGCTGGTCATTTTTGGTGTAAACAAAATATATAAATAAGCCAAAAAAAAAAAAAAAAAACTCATAAGGAACACAATGTAAATAAGCAAAATAAAATTCACAGGAAACACAATGTATGAGGTGAATAACATCTTTGACTGCCTCAACACTTTTGAACGAGTAACACTATATCCACCGACAGGGGAGTCGGTGGCAGGCCACCGACCGACGTGTGGGGCTCACTTCGGGTTTCGATTTTCAAGAATAGGAAGATTGGATTGAGTATCTATACATATCAAATTGAGCCAATTCTCGCATAGGCCCTCAGAATTCTTTTTAAAATTGTTTGAATGGCTTGGATCATCCGTGCGGGGCCCGAAGTGGACCCCATACGCCGGTCGGTGGCAGGCCACGGACTCCACTGTCGGTGGACGTAGTGTTTTCGCTTTTGAACGGATCCGAACAAAATCTGATCCAATTAAGCGTGTACTAATTGGATGTTGTATGGTTATTTTATTTGACAGAATTTTTTTATGGTGGAAGAGATTAATAAAAATAAGAAAAGTACAACTGTGCTATCGTCGTTACGTTACAATAATGAAAACACATCAGTGATGAGCAAAAACTAAACTAGGGCCTAAGAAACAGAATACAGCGTACTGATTCGCGCGCAAGACACAAAATACACTACTACTATGATATCGCAAGAAAATAAAGGCCAACAAGAGGGCTAGAGACGTCGGCGACAATCGAAGGCCAACAAGAGCCTAATAGACAAAACATAGTGTAGAAAGTGTGTGTTATGTGCACGTGGCCAAAAACAAGTACAAAGGAAATCTAAACCCACCACCGCAAATCTTACTTTACAGCTGAAAACTTCTAACGAAACCTAAACTAATGCATCCCAAGAGAACCCCAACTGAGGCTTGCTGGAGCCACCAACAACGAGCAAATCAAGCTAGACCAGCCCACAACCCCACAACCGAAGGCAACCAAGCTGCTAGCCAAATTGTGCCCATTGAAAATGACAGCTGACACAGATCGATTAGCCATTAAAACCAATCAAACTGCCGCAAAACCCTCTTCTTCATGGAGCTCCCAGCAAACCTGCAATAAAAAACCAAAAAACCCCCCAAATCAAGTATTCAGCCATGCACTTGTGTGATAACCCGAAATTTCGAATGATCAATTTTTTTAAAGAGAGAAAACTTTTCGTCACCGCGATTAACCTTAGAATAATTTTTCTAGCAAATGGTTAATTTTTGGTATTTTTCTGAAAACAAAACCCGGACAGCGCTACCGGATGGGGACTAGTTCCTCAGTGTCGACTGAATTATTTTTCTCCAACTGATATTTTCAGTGAACTAGCACCGCTCTGCCTTAAATGTTGTCCACTAAATAATTGGTAAGAGATAAGAATTGAGCTAGTGTATTTGTGAATGAACAGGTTGTGGAGCACCCCATTAACTCTGTTTGAAACATGTTTTCTCCTTTATTTTATAAAACCCCTCTCGCCACAACTTGTTCTCAAGCAATTCTCAGCAGGACACTTCCTCTTTCTCGCTTTTTATAAACACCTCTTTTGTATCTCCAGTAAAAGAAAACCCACCACTACCGTCACACCCCTCCTCTAGCGACCCATCCCTAGAGAGCCGCACCTCTCTTCCACGGATCCGGTATTGGCTATTAGATTTTGTAACGATCCTGATTTTTGGTAAATAAAATTTCGTTAAAAATTTGAATTTTATTTTAATTACTTGGATCGCTTTAATTTTTTTTTTTGAAATTCTAATAATCCGTCATAATTAGATTTGAAACTTGAAAAATTGAATCATTTTACTCCGGACAATTTAGTCCTTTTCCCATGACTAGTATACTTGTAAACATACTCGTATATTTTTCCTAGTAAGTAAATAATATCTTTAAATTATATTTCTCGGCTGGAAATTCTACTTGGCAAGTATAGTTTTAACCGATTAGTTAGCAAACCCTAACTACCGTTTGGCTTAGTTGCATTTCCCTAACCTAGAGTGATGCATCGATGCCGGAGTGGTTAGTAGAAAAATTTTGGTCTTTGCCTTGACCGTTGACTTGACCGCTTTTGCTTTGGCTTAGCTAGGCTGCCTTGGCGTCGGGTCGCGCCGTGCTTTTGCCTAGGCATCGGGCCGCTGTCGCGCCTTGCTTCGCCTTGGCGTCGGGCATTGCCTTGGCATTGGGTCATTGTCGCGCCTTGCTTCGCCATGGCGTTGGCTCATCGTCGGCCGCCTCGCTGGCGTCGGTCATTGTCGGGTTGCTCTGCCTTGGCCGCCATCGGGTTCTGCCTTGGCATCGAGTCACGGCTTGCTTTTGCCTTGGCGTTCTTTGAGGTGCCTTGCTCGCCTTGCCTTGGCGTTCTTGGTGCCTTGCTGGCCTTGCTTTGGCATTCTTTGGTGCCTTGCTCGCCTTGCCTTGGCGTTCTTTGGTGCCATGCTCTGGCCTTGCCTTAGCTCATGTGGCCACCGGCAGCCCTTGCTTTAGGCTAGCGGGCCACCTGGCCACCAAGCAGCCTTTGGCAGCTGGCGGGCCACCTTGGCCACCGCTTGGACACTGCTTGGCTAGCGGGCCACTTTGGCCACCGCTTGGCCACTGCTTGGCTAGCGGGCCACCTTGGCCACCGCTTGGCCACCGCCTTACTAGCGGGTTGCCTTGGCCACCGCTTTGCCAACGGGCTACCTTGGCCACCGCTTTGCTAGCGGGCCGCCTTGGCCACCGCTTTGCTAGCGGGCTGCCTTGGCCACGCTCACGCCTTGCCTTGGCGTTTGGCACTGTCGGGCTTTAATATTCCGTTATTAGGCGACTTCCTACTAAATAAAACCAAAATATCACTTGGAGCAAGAAGAAGAGAGGAAGATGGGCCAACCATGGGAGCTTAACACTTGGAGCAAGAAGAAGAGAGGAATAGGGGCCAACCATGAGAGAGCAACACATGGAGCAAGAAGAAGAGAGAAGGAGGGGCCAACCATGAGAGAGCAACACATGGCGCAAATCCATGAGAGGTAGAGAGAGGGGGGCCGGCCATATGAGGGAAGGAGAGGGCTCAAAGTTTGCTATAAATAGCCTCTCACACTTGCCACTTAACTCACACCTCACTCCTTTGCTCCCACTTCTCTCTAGACATCATTCCAGTTTTCAGTCAGCCTACTGTCCTCCCAAAAACTCCATTTTTTCTCCGGGCGAAAGTCATTTCTAGGAACAACGTCCTCCACAAAAGTCGTAGAACACTTCGAGAGCTTCAGTTTAGACCTAAGAATCACCCCAAACGGTCAAGAGATGACCAAGATATCGACCTCCAAAGTTCAGTGAAAAATCTGGAAATTCCATTCCAGACAACTCACTGTCCACTTTCTTATCCCCATTTTTCTCCTTAAGGTAGTTTTTAGGACTAACTTCTTTGGAGAAAGTTGTAGAGCACTTCAAAACCTTGAAGTTAGACCCAAGAACCACCCCAAACGGTCAAGAAATGACCAAGATATTGCCATCCGAAGTTCAGTGAAATTCTCGGATTTCCAGCCCAGACAGCTTACTGTCACCTTTTTATCACCATTTTTCTCCGGGCGAAAGTCATTTTTAGGAACAACGTCCTTCACGAAAGTTGTAGAAAACTTCGAGATCTTCGATTTAGAATCAAGAACGATCCTATTCGGCCAAGTATTGACCGAGTTACTGCCATCCAAAGTTCGGTCTAGATTTGAAAGTTTTACCGCCCATAGAATTTTTCAACTAGCTTATTCGGCCCCGACTAGTTTCGGATCAAGGTAGATTCTCCTTTACTCGTTAATCCTACGTATATGTAGATTAATCTCAACTCATTTTCCCTAGTTATGTTGTTAAACTAAACGTAGATTGTCTTGAACTTTAAAAATATGGTACGAAGCTTGACGTCGAATGAATGTTGGAAGTAAACATTTCTTGCTATTGACAATATGAACATATTGAACAAATGATTTCTACATCAATAAACATATGTGGTCTTTTTGAACTTTCCACAAAGAAAGAAAGAACGAATTTCAAAACAAGAGAAATCGGAAGCTTTATTTGAAGTGTTCGTATTTTGATCTTTTAGAAACTTATGAGTTTGTTTACATGTTGTTGCATTACTTGTGGTTGTATAAGGATGGTGATGAGCTTGTTTATAAGAATGCTTGCATGATCTTGCTAGTTAGATTACAATGAATGATTTAAGTCAATCTATGTGAAAAGTCCTACCGCGGAGTCTATGCATGAGAACGAGACACGAAAATCGAGAAAATGGAAACATGACACCTAGGGTGTGGTTGATATGGATAACAAGGGTTAAAGACAAGGTGTGTTTTGAAAACGCAATGCGGCCGGACTTGCCCATTGTGGGAATGCGTGTTACAAATGATGAAATATTTTCGAAACTACATAATGACCAAATGTGGGTGCATTATGTGAGTGTGTGTGTGTTGTGTGCCAATGGGAATCCGGCGTGGCGGAACCATTGTGATGATACTCGGGAACCCGGCGCGGCGGAACCGAGGTTGGGTGTGTAGCTTGGTTATCCGTGGAGAGGAGCCAATGCAAATGTGTGCCAATGGGAATCCGGCGCGGCGGAACCATTGTGAGGATACTCGGGAACCCGGCGCGGCGGAACCGAGGTTGGGTGTGTTAAAAATGATTTTGAAATGCAAATGTGTGCCAATGGGAACCCGGTGCGGTGAAACCGAGGTTGGGTGTGTTAAAAATAATTTTTGAAATGCAAATGTGTGCCAATGGGAACCCGGCGTGGCGGAACCATTGTGAGGATACTCGGGAACCCGACGCGGCGGAACCGAGGTTGGGTGTGTCAAATGTGATTTTCAAAATGTTGATTTGGATAATGAAAAGGATTTCGGAAACGTTGATGAATATGGTGACACGGTCTACAATGAGTCGCGTAGGAGAAACACATACAATGCAGACACCAACGTTAGACTAAGGAATGTGGATATGTCGTTGTTAATGCCTTGTTAAACATGTATGTATTATTCCGCTGCTTGTGCAAGAGTTGGTAGGCTACTCTTATACTCTGATATTTGAAAATTATGGGTTAGCGGGTATAGGATTATTCTGTTGAGCTCTTGTGGCTCATGGTGTTACCTTTGGTAACCCTGACATATTATATCGGTGGCGATGCTGGTATAATGTGTCAGATTTTGTAGATGATCAAGATGAAAAGTACACCTTGGAAGCTTTTGAAGCTAAGGAGCTGGCTAGGATGAAGCCGCAGGCGGAGCTGTAGTTAGGAACCCTAGAACCCTTCATTTGTATAAATATGGAACCGTAGTGGGAGTTATGATGTAATAATGAGCCAGACTCCATTTGATTTTATCAATGAAATGTTTATTTAACGTACCCAAAAATCAGGGGCGTTACAGATTTTGTATGTGTAGTGGCTTGGGTTCACGCTACAGAGGTGAGTTACGAATATACTTTGGTTACATGCCTTTTATATATTTTGCATGTATATGAAATGCTTGATTCTGTATTTTTGTTAATAAAAAAAGGAACTTGTGGATTTAATGTTGAATCGAGCATAATTTGGAGAATAATGTTTAAATATGATGATCATGTGATTAATTGGAAAAAAAAGGGATTAATGTAATGGTTTGCTTCTTATGAAGTAAAGGCAGGCACTGAGTGCTTGATATCGAAAACATCTGAACGTTGAGGTCCTGACACATGGACGTTAATTTGGCAGTGTGTGGGTGTTATAAGGGGTAGGGTACGACCGGGTACCCTAAGGACTTGATATCATTTCCTCGGATTTTATCTGGTCGCTCCCGACATACCGGTGTCCGTTCAAGAGATGTGAATTTCGATATATTTGATGGTAAAATGAATGGAATGATGACAGCAATCCCATTTTTGGATATTGGAAAAGTTGCGACTGTTGGAACATTTTGATAAATGTTGTGTTTTATTAATTAATCACATGATAAACTTGTAACCTTTGTATATCGTAACTCGCTGAATCGGTTTTGTGGTTATGAAACTCTTTCAGGATGCTGTGGGTAAGATCGGCGCAACTGGTGTTGTGTGGCTTGACATTTAGTGATTGTTCTGCTGCTGTGAAATAAGCATTCTATTTGGCGTGTAATATTTTATAACTATTTTTAATAGGCGCCATAACTATTGGCCATAGTGTTGTAATTTTAACGCTACGAGGCGAGTATGTACGTTGATTGCACGTTAGACAGCTCTGAATGTATTTTCATGCTTCTCTTTATAAATTTTTGTAACTTGATATTTTGGAAGAATTTTACAGACGAGAATTGTTTAAGGCCTGAGCTGATTCTAAAATCACTGGCCGGTTACGGTCCTACCATTTGGATTTGGGTCGTGACAACTTGCTAGGCCCGAACAGAACCGATAAGGAAGGGGAAGATGAGTGGGAGAGTTGGATCTAGTTGGACGAGAAAGAGAGGAGAAGACTAATCGGACGGGAAGGGAAAATCGAATCGGATTTGTTAAAACCTAAAAACCCCACAAATCAAGTATTCAGCCATGCACTTGCTAGGTCCGAATAGAAACGACAAGAAAGGGGAAGATGAGTGGGAGAGTTGGATCTAGATGGAAGAGAAAGAGAGGAGAAGACTAATCGGACGGGAAGGGAAAATCGAAAAGGGGGCCGATCGAATTTGTGAAAAAATCTAGCGGAACGAATTGGGGAAGGGGCAATCGAGAAAAGGGGGTTTGTAAAAGATGCAGTGACTTTTGAACCCATGAGACTAAAAGTCTCCCCACAGTCTCGAGGTGTTCTAAACTTATGCTCTGATACCAAGTTGTCACACCCTCGATTTTCAACATAAATAATAATAACATTTAATAATGAAAAACCTTCTCCGGAGTTACAATTAATAACCCAAAAGATAGTCCAGTCCCCAAATTTACAAATCTGCCCACGACTTCCAAAATTTCATAATAGAAAATACGATACAATGCAGATTAATTTACGAAGATAGGAAGGTGCTTTCGAAAATGGCTTTAAACAATGACATCAGCATGCACTCCAAGCACTCCATGACAGCGACCTGCAATATACCTGAAAATGATAGGTTGAGCAAACCACGTGCCCAGTAGAGAAGTCTATACTCAAGCTATATGAAAATGAGGTGAAGTATGCGCCAGGAATGAATGAGTTTCAATGCTTAAATTGTCCTAACGGGATTCCTATCGATGCACAATTCAATTTAGGAGCTGTACTAAACTCATCTTATGCTGAACAAACCCACAACGAATTTTTAACCACACCATGTATGAACACGATAACCTATCTCGATTTCATAGTTTCAATTACCAAACCTCTTTTCCATAAACCTTATTTTTCTTTTTCTTTCGTTTGATTGCAAAATGATTTGTGAAAACAAGACTAACGCGGCCTCACTCCGTTGATTCGAGCTTGAATAACCGGAGTCTGTTGATTCTGTGTACGAATACCGAAAACCGTTGATTCGCTCAAGAATATCGGAGGATTTTTAATAAAAACCCTCCTTCCAAAACCAAAACCAAAATCCATCCTTAAACAAAATTTTGATAATGTAGAGACCCGTAATTTTTATTATTATTATTATTTTTTTATTTTTATTTTTCCGGAGTTTTATAAAATGCTAGACTATGGATTCCGCATGAGAGAATGCCTTAGTTATTTATTTCGGAGTTAAACGCGAATTAGTGAGAGTGCATAAGAGTAATTATGCAGAGAGGTGCATGTGTGAGTGTGTGGTGTGAATGCGTGGGATAATTTTCCTTTTTCCACCACTCTTTAATAATTTCATCAGGGGAAGACTTTCCCCATTAGTCATTTTCTCTCCTCGGCTCTCCCTCTCTCTGTCGAGTCTCTCTCACTCTCGGCTCTCACTCTCTCTTTCACACTCACTCAAAAATAACCCAAAATCCACACAAAGCAACCTCAAATCCTTCAACCCCTTCGCATATTGTGGTCCGAATCCCGGTGGTTTGAGCTCGGTGGAGACAAACTTCATCCGGTTTCAAGTTTTGGAGCTAGGGCTTAGAAAATCATTTGGTTTTTGTCTTCAATCTTTGAGGTAGGGGGGTTCTAACTCTCAATATATGCTTATGACTTGGTTCTTGTAGCTTGATTCTTGCCATTGTCGTTGTTGTTGTTGTTGATGTTGTGGCTGCTGTGAAACCCATAGAAATCTGCAGAAAGTCTTCTCGAACTGGTCGTTATCGATACCATTTGAAATCGTTATCGATACCTCTACGTTACTAAACCCAGAAAATTTATTGTTATCGATACCTTTGGTCCCTGTTATCGATACCCTTGCGTCTGGACTGATTTTGGCCTGACAGTTATCGATACCTTTCTCAACAGTATCGATAACGTTGTGTTTCGACTGATCCCAAATTTTGAGTTATCGATCCTTTCCTTTTGTTTATCGATAACCTCATGTCACCACTGATTCCGATAGCGAGTTATCGATACCATCTTCCTGTAGTCATCGATAACATTTTCCTAATTGCATCGTTAATCATCTTTGATTCTTATTATATTACTTTAAGTTCCGAGCGTGCCTAATTCTTTCCGAACACCTCTTGGGTGAATTACTAACTTGATTACTTGGTATTAATAAACCCACTGGACATCCTCATGAGTATAACTTTCAATTGGGGCATGATTTTACTAAAATAGCTTATGTTTTTTTTTAGAATTTGGCTTGAACGGTACGAACATAACGGATAAATGATTTTGGAACTTTGTGAACACAACGAGAACATATCGTGGAGTGTTTATGAGTGCCGTAGGTTGTTCGAATGTCGTGGTGGGCATAAATGGTGGATGGGAACGGCCTAATGACTTGAGGGTCAGATAGTAACTTGTATTTTCACAACTCGTTGAACCTCTTGGTCGTCCTTGATGCACTTTATACGGGATTCAAGTATAGGAACTAGTAGGTCGGATACTTTGGAAACCACTTGTAAGTAGTTCGTTGCGTAGGTGCGGGGATATAATTGGAGGTATGGTGAGGACATGTGTATTAGTCTATAAGCGGTACGGTTGATTGTTGGCCTTGTAACGCCAAGTGATTGATTGAATGATTCTTGGATTCGATTGAGTGATTTAATGTTCGTGAAATGGAAGTTGATTATGAAGTGGTGGATGGTCGGTTAAGCGATGTGCGTTTCCGCTAACCAATGATTGTTATTATTGAGATGGTCGGTTAAGCGATGTGCGTTTCCGCTAACCAATGATTGTTATTATTGAGATGGTCGGTTAAGCGATGTGCGTTTCCGCTAACCAATGATTGTTATTATTGAGGGAATAGACTCGGGGTGACCCTGCGCTCGAGGGAAAAGACCCGAGGTGACCCAAACGATTGTTATTGTTGAGGGAAAAGACTCGGGGTGATCTTACGCTCGAGGAGATAGACCCGAGGTGACCCAAGCTATTTTTTTATCAAGGGAATAGACTCGGGGTGACCCTGCGCTCGAGGGAATTAGACCCGAGGTGACCCTAGTGTTCTTTGAAGGAATATATCTGATTAAAAGAAAAGAAAGATTATGTAATGAAGGGATTGAATAATGATGAGTGTAGACTTGAGGAAGACTGTAGTATCGTATGAACGATAACAAAATGGTTCGGAATTGGTTGTAGACTAAAATGGATCAACGTAAGCTTATCGATGTATTTAGTCTAAGGAGTGAACGGTTAGTGACTTTCCGGTGAAGCCTAGGATCCTTAATCTAAGAGTATAACTCGGTGGCAATCATTCGTACTTTGGGCGTATCCATCTATTTTCACTCACTCATTCATGGTGCATGACTCATTTCATTTTCATATAGTTTGAGCATAGAACTCTCTACTGGGCACGTGTTTTGCTCAACCCAATCCTTCTTTCAGGTACTCTCGGAGATGGCGACATGGAGTGCTTGGCATGTGTTTTGACATCATCATTTTTTTTTTTTTAGCTGATGCGGGAAATTACTTTGGAATCTTTTGTAAAACTCTTTGGCACTGTAATATTGATTTCTATTTTTAACTATCGTTTGATCATGGAGGACTATAAACCCTAAACCTTCTTTTCTATCATGTTATTTGGATCGTCAAGCTTGCCAAGAAACTTTGTACTTAATTTGCAATTATGGGAATGAACCATCTTTTGGGGTATTATCTGTATTAATGCGAGGTATTATTTATTGGAATTCTTTATATTTATGTTGAAAATCGAGGGCGTGACAGATAAAATCAATCATGTGTCCCTTTATCGATAAACAAACATCAACCCTTGTATCATAAATCGCTGGTTAGCGGGAACGCACATCGCATAACCTATCATTCGTTTACAGCCCGGTCATCTCACCATTTTGGTCGTTTTACGGATTTGTGATACCCGTGGTGTCAAATCTCATTATATTCGTACGTGTCGATCAAACAACCAACATTTAATCATCCCAAACAATTCTTTCACAACATTGATTTCACTTCAAGCATTCTAAACAATCAACTATACCATAACATTGGCTAATGACTAAATACACACCATTTCCCACGTATATCACCATACTCTAAGTAACTTACTAACTCATAGTAACCGTATGACGTATGACTCGCCTGTATCGATACTTAAACCTTAGATAACGTATGCCATTGGGATCTAATAGTTCAACAAATCATGAGGACAAGAGATCTTGCTAGACATGCTCATGCCTACCTATAATACTCACCACAACACCCCATATAGCCTACGGTACTTCTAACCAGCTTTACGGTACGTTTCCCATTTACAACTAAACTAGGATGAGACTTATGATTGTTTAAAGAGTGGAAACGATCAATGAATCATCAAAGAAAGTAACCAAGCTTAGAGATGGTTTAAAGGTGTTCTAGAGGTGTCAGAAGTGATCGGAATCCAGAATAAAAGAGTAGGAATCAAGATCATCAAAACTGTCCAGAAATGTTAAGTTATCGATAACATAGGGAAGAGGTATCGATAACGTTTGGTAAGGGTCAGCCAAAGCGTAATGTTATCAATAACAAAAGGAGAGGTATCGATAACATAAGGGTCAAGATCATTTCAGACGCAAGGGTAGCGATACCAATGGCATAAGTTATCGATAACATTGGCTTTTTTGGGCATATGGATGCAATGTTATCGATAACAAAAAGAAGGTTATCGACAACAAAGGGTGTTCGAGCAGATTTTCTGCAGATTTCCAAAGAAGAACACAACATTACTACCAATGACTCAAGCCACGATTTAGGTACAAATCAACTCATAAACATATAACTAGAGCAAGAAATCTCTACCTCGAGTTTTAAAGCCGAGCCCACGAGATTACTCGAGCCTTTGACTACAAAACTTGAAACCAACCAAAAAACTTTGATCCAAGCTTAAATACACTGAAATTGAGGTTGATATCACATGTAGAAGGTATATAGGTGGTTGAATTTCATGGGTCTTTGGTTATTTGGAAAGTTTTTGGTGAGAACTTAAGAGTGTGAGAGAGAGTCGAGAGAGAGGGAAAGAGAGGGAAGTCGGATGGGAGGGAGAGGGAGGAAAGAGTTGGGATTTTAATCCCCTACTCCCACACACACCTACATATATACTAACATATACACTAATCACACTAGCACTCCCTCCACTAACAATTCTTTCATATAACTCTCAAATCAAATAAACTCAATAAATTCCATATCTTTCCTCATTCATAATTTCAAATAAACCTTTGAATAATTTCTCAAATTACGGGTCCTTACAACGTTGCTTTGATGGATGTCCACTTGCATTGTTAAATATATTTTATAAAAATATTAAGAAAAGTTACGTGTAAAGTGAGAACAATATTGATCGTCAAGGTATGTATAAGTTTAAGGATAGAATCAGGTGTCGCGCCCGGGATTCTACCATCTGCGTTCACCCCCCCCCCCCCCCCCCCCCTTCTTTTCAAGGGGCCGATGTGAGGTTGGAAGGAAAGTGATCTGATTTCTATAGATGCGGCATAGTTTTGAGGAAGAGCTTTGTATACTATAAAAGGGGTTCGGATAATTTTAAAAAGGTTTGAATTTTAGACAATGAGGGGGGTTTTGGAAAAGAAAGGAACGGAGGTTTCAACAAGCTGCCTACATATCTCCGAGGAAAGGAGAATCAAGTCTGGCCATAGTTCAGGGCATAAAGGGATTTGGAAAATAACTCGAAGTCACATTGGGCTTAGAGTTTAGGTGTGTCAGGTCACCTCTTGAATATCAGAAAGAATAGTTCAAGTATTTTGAAAAGAATTTCCTCGAGCCCGATTTTAGAAAAGAGTGACTCCATTTGCTTTAGGAAAAGGCTTTAGGTATGCAAGGTTAGAAAAGAAAGAGTTCGATAATTCATTGTTACGTGTAGGAAAGCCAGAGCACCCTACCCCGCCCTTGCGGTACTCGTTATCTTTAATCATGCAGTAGAAATGAGTTGTTTTCAAATGAAAATAAAATAGAAGGTCATTATGTAATTTTTCGGGTTTTATTTATGCTCATGCTTATAGGAGAATGACCTTTTTCAAAACAGAAAAGTGGACCACGCCTAGTCGAAAGGCTGCCTACGTATCTCTAGAGCAGGAGAAATCAGGTCCGTGTAATTCGGGGTCTGAATTTACAAGGGGACGGTGCTCAGCGGACCGCTGGGATTAAAAGGACTTACCACAAGCTTAGGAAAAACTTGTTCAGTCAAGAATGAGTCTTTGATGAAAAGTTGAAAAAAGTCAATTGAGACTGGGAGGAGTAAAAAGGCAATTTGGCAATAAAGATGATTGTGAGATTAAAACATTTATTTGGTAGAGATTTGAGAAAAAGTCAACTGAAACCCGAAAAAGTTGGCTAGGGCTCAGAGAGGTAAAAAAGTAATTTGACGACGAAAATAGATTTACTGGATTAAAACATTATTTGGGTGAAATTTTGAATAATGTCAATCGGGGCCCGAAAAAAGTCAACCAAAGCTCGAGAGGGTAAAACGGTGATCGAGAGGTAAAAATACCCTATCCGTTCCTTATTTAGAGTCCAGTATTCCATTTTGGGCTGGCCCTTAATAAGTGTCTATTTTGTAAAGTTAGTGGGTAAAAGTTGGTACATTGTCTATTTTATCCCTAAAAATAGATTCTATTTTGAAAAGTTAGTGAGTAAAAGTGTAATGATGACGAGTAAGTAGGGAAAATGGAGGAAAAAGTTGATGTAAAAGGTATAATGATGAGTCTTTTTAATAAGTTGAAGTTACGAAGCAGGACACTTAAAAAGGGACGGAGGGAGTAACTTATTTGGGTTAAGATATTGATTTGGTGAAATTTTGGAAAAAAGTTAACCCAAGGCTCGAAAAAAGTTTGCTGGGCCCGGGAGGGGTAAAAAGATAATTCGGGCGATAAAGTTACCATCGCTGAATTTTAATACAGTATGATTTTTATGATTTTCTGAAAAAAGTAAATCCAGGGTCCAAAAAATGTCAATCGGGGCTCGAAAAGGGTAAAAAGGTAAACCGGAAGACAGGGTCTCCTCTATTAAATTTTATTATCATTTTTGTGATTTTTTTTTAGAAAAAGTCAACCTAAACCCAGAAAAAGTCAACAGGACCTGGGAGGGTAGAATTGTAAAATAACGACAATAACAACTCTGTTAAGGGAGAGTGTTATTTACCGTCTTATTGAAAGATGTTTTTAGATGCAATCCTGCAAGGGGCAAAATAATAATTATATCGCTCCGTTCGGAGAAAAGGAGTTTATTTGTCATTTTTAGCTATGGCCCTACAAAGTGGCAAAATGGTAATTAGGGGGTGCCTTCGTGGCCGGATGCTAAGTAGCACGGACACGAATACGGACATGACAATGCTAAAAAAAATGAAAATACGGACACAGCTGAGGACATGCCACGTGTGTGTATACATATATTTCATTTTCTTGCAAAATGTAAATAATGATAAACTTAACATGGTTAATGTATGGGATTAACATAGTTCAAATAAAAAAAATAGTACTCAAGAAAGTAGGAGAGATGAGAGACAATCAGTCAATCACGCAGACACACACACATATACAGAGATGCATAGAGAGAGAGAGAGAGAGAGAGCTCTTTAGCTTGGGACGTTGAAGAGTAATCGGAGATCACACCAATTGAACGGTAGAATATATGTTTTAAAGACATAATTACAGTTTAGCCCAAAATTTTGAATACTTTCATATTAACCCCCGAACGTTTTACAAAAACTACATTTTAACCCAAATCGCGTCCCCGTTGTGTCTCCCGTGTCCCCTATCAAAAAAATAATATAAAAATTAGACACGCCACGTGGTGTGTCCAATACGTATTTAGGCATGTCCCTGCTGTGTCCCCGTGTCCAATACATGGATATGATGCCCTTTAGAAGTGTCGGTGCTTCATAAGCCGGATGAGTAAAAATTGGCATTGTTTTAGTATAGGGTCCACACATCAACTAAAACAATAACTGTAGACAAATGATTTTAAGACAGATTTTGACCGATCCCACATCGGGTTGCCTACATATTTTCGGTCGAAGGAAAAGTCAGGTCAGGTGTAGTTCCTATGGAGAAAGGTGGGGTAGATTCTAACCGAGCCCATGTCGGGCCTCCTACGTATCTCTGGGTGAAGGAGAAATCAGGTCAGACATTATTCATACAAGTTTTTTTTTGTCTTTTCTTACTCTGACATCCGCACAGGTAGACCACTGCCAGCTCCAAAGGGTGCGCTCGACTATCGTGCAAGAACGTGGATTTCTTCTATTTGATTACCTAGCTACACTCAGCTATAAATTTAACGACTAGCGTGAAATAGTGAAAGTTGAAAGTTACGTACAAACTCTCGGTAGTGACCTGAGAATTAGAACCGATGGAGAAAATAAATCTTTAGAAATCTGAGCAGAACTTCGACTATGCTGGAGACAAGGTGCTAGTAGAAATTGGGCAGTGTTTTGCAGTATTTCTGATGATCGGACAGTTCCTGGCAAAAATTGAGTAGCGCTTCCGCAAGACTTTGGAAATCGAAAAATTCCTAGCGAAAATCGGGCATCGCTTCCACGAGACTTTGGAAATCAGGAAATTCCTGACAGAAATCGGGTAGCGCTTCCATATGACCTTGGATTTTGAGTAAATCAGACAAAATTAAAAGAAAAAGTAATGGGAGACTGTGCACAGAGAGAGAAATTGGGTTTTGGGACAAAAAACAAACACTTAAAGCATTTAAATGTCTAAATAATACGCAATACAAAATATAATATCTTGGTGTTCTTAACAAATAAAAAATAATATTAATATTAAAATTTGGAAAAAAAACCCCAAAACAACACGGGGCCTTGGCCCCCATATGCCCTCACTTGAATCTGTCACTATATAAGTTGGCTAGACACATTGATCCTGTTCGTTTTGGTATTTTGGATTTGTAGGTAATGAGTGTAGAGAAAAATAGAGTAATAATTGAAAATAGATGTAATGATTGGAGGGAAATAGGATAATGATTAGAATCCTAAATCCAAAACCATTAAACGAACGGGATTACTGAGATTTCAATTTTTTTTTAACAAAATAAGATATTATAAGATTAAAACAACATTCATGACACGGTTTAAGACCATCCATAGTGGTATAATCAAAAGTCAATTGTTGTTAAACTTAACAATATTGATGCAAAAAATAGCTTACAATGGTATAATCAAACTTAGCAACATCCTTAAAAATAATCAAATTTTGGGCTTTGGATAACCAAAACTAGCAACCTTTTTCAATAATCAAAATTTGTGAACCCCACACCACATAAGTTAACTGGTTCCACAATTTATATACACACGTATTTCAACTAGTATTTTCTTCTTCTCTTCTTCACTTACTCTATATTTTCTTCACTTCAACCACAAACTGTTTCTCTTTCTTTCCCTCCAAAAGTGAAACTCATATTTCTCAGTCATCTACAATTTAACCCATCGTTGTAGGATTAAGGTATTTCACCATTCTTTTCCGTTTCTATTTTAGGCTGCATTCTTATGAACTTAACTTAAATTTGAAAATTGTCTTTATTTGAATTTTTTTCGCATTTGTTAGTTTTGCACCAAAACTTTTATGGGTTATTGATTTGTCTAGACGAGAGGAATTGAAAAAGTATTTTTTTTTACTATTACTCAAGTATTTTGAGAAATAATCACTTTTTAGCAAAAATAATAATTTTTTCGACTAAAAAGTGGTTATTCTTTTTTTTTGTTCCTCCCCCTATGGTTGAGTAAATGAAGAACCTTGCAAAAAAAAAAAAAAAAAAAGAGAGGAAGAACCTTGCATTCTTTTCCAAATTCATGAACGGATTTGACTTTTTTTTTTGAAAGATTAAGAGAGTGATGGATTTGTGATATAGGCTACAGGAATAGGAAGAAAAAAAAAGTTTCGGTGTTGTTATGATAGATAACACTAGGAAGAACAGCACATATTCGATACATTTTTGCCCAAAAAAAAAAAAACGAAATAGAGGGAAGTGAATGGCAGGAAACAAAGGGGGAGAGAGAGATAGTGTGAAATTGTAGTGGACCCCTTATTTTTGGTTATGGACTATAAGTGACCATTGTGAGCCTCAAGATTGTTAAGTTTAACAACTTCTTAAGTGAATAATTAAAAGTTGATGTGTCAACTTTTGGCTATCCATTTTTTATTATGCCACTGTAGATGGCCTAACAAAATTAAAAATGGAGACGGATTTTGCTCTCTTAAACGGTAATTTCACACTGTGTCTAAACTACATTTTTGGTATTTCGGTCCAAAAATACCCACTATTCAAGACAAATCGTCATAACCTTGGGCCTTAACTTTGTTATCTAAATCGTATTTTTGGTACAGTGAAAATAAGTGATATTTTGTAATTAATTTGAAGATAAACGCGAACTCACGCCAAGTATACACTCTCCCTTTGGCGGGCTAGTGCATATTCGCCCGATTTTAATTGGGTCTGTTTGATCGACGGTAAAATTAGTTTTCCAGCGAGTTACAAAGACTACAATGAGAAGACAAGCACAAGTTTTGAAAACAGAGCGGATCTCAGGTGACATCGTCGAGGGGCAAAAGCAGGATTTTATTCTAACAGTTGCAAAATGTATATTAAAAAAATAAAAAAGACGCATTACAATATTAATAGTCATTGGTTCCAAAAAAAAATTAAAATAACATAACAAAAACTATAGTAAATGATGTTTTTCATTTGCACATGAAGTATGAAAAAAACTTACTTTAATTTTGAGCATCGATAATGTCACTCCCCAGATCCCTGGATTTCCCAAATTGATAACCGCACTCCCTTTTGGGAGTGACATTATAAATTTGGGGAGTGACATTATAATTAAATTCTCTTAATTTTTTAGGTTAAGTTATTTTAGGGTTAGAATGTGGAGTTTTTTTTTTCCTTAATTACATATAATCATTTATATTATTTCACTTTGGCCCATTGAATTTAGTTTTAGAATACTTTTTTGGGTCTCATTTCTTGAAAAAAAAAAAGAAGATTTATGACTAGTATATAATAAAAATAAGGAAAAAAACCTAGCAGTGGCGAGACTATATAAGTTGGAGATAAGTTTTTTTTTTTCCACATATAATAATTGCATTTTTTAAAATTCTTGTTGTGGCGGCCGTCCGTGCCATCCTTATTCGTCGAGAACCACCCCATCCTTATTCGTCGAGAACCGCCCGCATAGATAATCGTTGGGTTGCCGCTTTCAATTTGGCCCGAGCTGTAAGATTATATAACCCATCAGAAGTAAGTATTTTCTCTCTCGAATAATAAGTTGTTCGATCATAACACGTGTAACTTTTTTTTTTCCTTTCTGTTGCAATGTTTTTCGTTCACTTTTTTACAATGTTTATTTGTGTTTTACCATGTAAAATTTGCACCCAAATCTAGTAAAAATGAAGAGATATAACAACAAAAAATACGGCGCCAAAAAGTCGTTTAGTATATCCTTACTTCGATCTATAAGGCCAAATGTACCCTTTACTTGGATCGTAGTCATTAGTCTTGCTTTCTTTCTAGCAGTGTCCCTCCAAGTGCAATTTTGTTCACATTTCTTAAAAGAAGGCATACTTTATCCTTCATCTGATTGGTTGAAATGATATAGGTTCCATGCAATGCACTTTTTGGTAAGCATGACATCACTTTGTAGTGTGATCCACACCATTTTAATCAATAGAAAGAAAGGAAAATATTCACTCTTTTAAGCGGAGGGTGAACAAAATTCGAACTCGTGTCTCTCCACCGGTTTTTGCGCACACAAGTTGTTCGATTGTTTCCCCAATAGAGTTTATTGTTGGCCTCGATATTACTAACGATATTAATTTCCTTTTCTTGGGTTATCTAGGGGAGGCCCATTTGGTAGAGTATTGATGGTGGTGGTGTGAAATATTGAATTCAAGATGTCGAAGTTGTTTATTCGAAATGCTGTAGTAGTGCAAGGTGCTGCAATTATTTTCGATTAGATAAATCCATTCCCAGGTCATATCTGCACTAAATTCCACAAATTCAAAAACTCCCAGTTAATGGCATCCTCAAGTATACACTTTTCCTCCCTTGGGCCACAACTCCGTGTCAACTCTATGCGTGTAGAGAGAGAGAGAGAGAGAGAGAGTCCCATAGTCAACGGAATGGGGATGTAGAGTAGAGAAAGAAATGGAGAAAGCCAGAGCAGACCATTTCCATTTCCTTCTTTCTCTAGCTGATATGGGTTCCTTCCCATTCATCTTCTCAATCTTGTTATCCATTTGTGTTATTGTTTCTTGTTCTACTCCATCATCATATGTATTATACCCAAATTACACTGCTGCAGGTTTCCATTTCGTCGATGGTTCCATTGGCTTCTTAACCTCCCCTAACGGAACGTTCAGAGCAGCTATCTTAAGTCCAGGCGGCCAAGGAGGTTCAGGAACCAACTTCTATTTGTGCATCCTTCACGTGCCTTCCGATACCATCACCTGGTCTGCTAATCGTAACGCACCCGTTTCTAGTGCAGGAACCATGACTCTTTCTGTTACTGGTATCGTAATGACAGATCACGACGGTAGCTTAAAATGGTCGACTCCTCTGTTAGATTCTTCGGTCTCGTCACTACAGTTAACTGAGACCGGGAATCTTGTGCTGCTCGCTAAATCTAATGCTATTCTTTGGGAGAGTTTTCTTTATCCCACGGATACAATCGTGATGGGGCAGGAATTGCCCGTAGGGGTATTACTGTCCAGCGCGGTATCAAGTACTGACTTGTCAGTTGGCAGTTACTCGCTTTCAATAACAGCCTCTGATGCTTTACTGCAGTGGCAAAATTTGACTTACTGGAAACTATCGATGAATGCTGTGGCTTACGGAGTCTCGAGTTATCCAGTGGAGTACATGGCGGTCAACCAAACGGGTCTTTATTTGTTCAGTAATAATGGTTCTGCAGTCGTAATCCAGGTGAACTTATCTATATCAGATTTTGGGATTGCCAAGTTAGATTATTCCGGTCAGTTCAGTGTTAGTAGCTTTTCGGGTACTAATTTCAAGCGTGTATTTGCGGGACCGGATGATATATGCCAAATCCCGTTCATATGTGGAAAGCTTAGTTTGTGTAGTGCCAATTCTGATACTCCCTTATGCTCTTGCTCATCAAACTTCCATTCAATTTCACAGAATCCAAATGTTTGTGGGCCAAGTGATGCTTCTTATTCCTTGTCGAATTCTTGTAATTCAACTGATAACAGCAGTACGGGTAACTTCTCGCTTTCATATTTGAGCCTTGGCTATGGTATTGACTATTTTACTAATGATTTCATGAACCCCGTGAAGTACGGTGTAAACTTGTCCAGTTGTGAAGATCTGTGCTCAAGCGAGTGTTCTTGCTTGGGAATTTTCTATGACAACTCATCGAATTCATGTTATTTCCTTGAAAACCACTTGGGATCACTTATGTCAAGCACCAGTAGCAGTACTAATGATCGCTTGGGTTTTGTTAAAGTAATAGTTGGGCCTTCGCCTGCTAATTTTGCTCCTAATAGTAGTCCAGCACTTGGGGTTCCCATGGTTGCTCTAGTGTTGTTGCCTTTTATTGGGTTCTTCCTTTTAGCTACTCTGGGATTCTTCTTGTGGAGAAGATCGAGAAGCTCTAAAACTGGAAAGTTAAATCTCAACAGTCAAACCGTTCCATCTTCGGAGGACTTGGATGCCTTCTCCATCCCAGGATTACCTGTAAGATTTGGATATGAAGAGCTCCAGGTGGCTACTGATAAGTTCAAGACTATGATAGGGTCAGGTGGGTTTGGTACAGTGTACAAGGGTACGCTCCCCGATAAATCACACGTGGCAGTGAAAAAGATCACTAATGTTGGAATTCAAGGGAAGAAGGATTTTTGCACTGAGATAGCGATCATTGGAAATATTCATCACGTCAATTTGGTTAAGTTGAGAGGGTTTTGTGCTCAGGGGAGAGAAAGACTGTTGGTTTACGAGTATATGAACCGTGGGTCCTTAGATCACACCCTCTTTGGGAATGGACCAGTCTTAGAATGGCAAGAAAGGGTTGAAATAGCACTTGGAACGGCGCGTGGACTTGCGTATTTGCATAGTGGGTGCGAGCACAAGATCATCCATTGTGATGTCAAGCCTGAGAACATACTCCTTCACGACCATTTCCAGGCTAAAATCTCCGATTTCGGGCTGTCTAAACTTTTGAGCTCCGAACAGTCTGGCTTATTCACGACAATGAGAGGAACTCGTGGATATCTTGCTCCTGAATGGCTTACTAGTGCTGCAATCTCTGACAAAACTGACGTTTACAGTTATGGAATGGTACTGCTTGAAATTGTGAGTGGAAGAAAAAACTGCTCTCTACGAACGCGAAGCGAATGTATGGAGGATGAAAGTATTGGTGGTGGGTCCTCGTCATCTTCTTCACGACGAGGACTCGTTTATTTCCCCATGTTTGCCTTGGAGATGCATGAGCAAGGAAGGTACTTGGAACTTGCAGACCCCAGGCTTGAGGGGAGAGTCACTAGTGAAGATGTAGAGAAGTTGGTGCGTGTGGCTTTATGTTGTGCGCATGAGGACCCAGCGCTTAGGCCAAATATGGTTAGTATTGTTAGCATATTGGAAGGTGAGATCCCTTCTGGTCAGCCGAAGCTGGAGTCTTTGAACTTTTTGCGATTTTATGGGCGCCGGTTTGCTGAGGCTTCTACAGCAGAACAGAATAATGGGCACGGTGATTTTATATTTCCACAATTGAATGCTTCCCTTAGTAGTTCAACGAGTAGGTTGCCTCTTAACTTCTCTTACATATCATCACAGCAAGTCTCAGGGCCAAGATAGTACCTAATGACTGAGCTTTAATTGTAAAATTGTTTTTGTGGTTTACTGTGGATAAATTGTTTTGCGGTCAAATAGACGCAATTGTGGTTTCCGTATTTGCTATTCTGTCTTTCTAATCTTCAAATGTAATGGCCCTTGACAGAGCTCAATGGAAAAAAAGGATTCATATAGCCGACCCCAATTGATTGGGACATAAGGCTCAGTTTGGTTTGGTTTGTTAAATGTAATTATACTTAATTTTGTGTGTCTTGTGCAAAGAGAGATTGTTTATCTCTGATGGTTATACTTGACTGCTTGTAATGTTTCTATCTAGCCTTTTCTTTTTTCACTCTTTAGCTGTGAATTTCGTTATGATTGCTATTATCCCCTTGTAGATGATCTCCACACCAGGTAGTTTTTATGTGGTATGACTGTTTCTTGGGTGCTGTAAGTTCTTGGGCATATAACATATGCATTTTGGTGTCCATTCAGCTAGAGTTGTCCTTGTTTATTAAAGTGAATTTGATGTTCTTGTCCTTCGATACATTCCAAACTCTTCGTTCTTCATTTCCTCATTTTCTGTTGGTTGTTCCTCCACATCTAGTCCTTTTATCTTGTCCTCAAGTCTCGTACAAATCTATAAGGAAGAATTTAAAGCCATTTTCTCCATGGAAAAGGATAAAAAACGAAACGACTAAATAAAAATACACCAAAAAAAAGGAGGAAAAAACATAGTGTGCTATGACATGTGATTGTTTAAGACAATGATAAAAAAATACCATTTCATAAAACACTTTAGCCAAACTGGAAGCTAAATGTTTCTGTTGCTAGTGATTTTGCTGACTTTTCTTGCAGGTTTCTCTATCTCCTCCTCCGCTGAAAGTCGGATTCATTGCTGGTAGTTAAAGTTAGTTTTGATTCCTTAATTTGGATTCAGTACGGAGTTTGAATTTTATTTTGACCTGCAAGAATGAGATTTCAGAGTTGAGAGAGCAATATATCGGGCCTCAATGGAGATTATTTCCCAATACAATCAATCTTTCACCACTACGCCAGAAACAAGTATAGAGCCTTTTCAAATAAATATCTGGAACTGTATAAAATCCTGGAAACGCATTTGCAAGTTAAACTTATCTCAAGTGGCCAAAAGAAAATTTTGAGGTTTGGTAATGTCAATGATCAATTCCCACTTTTCCAATGCCAAAGCACAGCTGGATGGAATGTTGTTTATTGTGGAATCTTGTTGAATTTGTGGTAATGGTGCTTACCAGATGTTTTGGCTGAATATTTGACAGGGTTTTTTTTTTCCCATCAAATAGCTCCGGAATTGGTTCAATCATTGCTTCATGTGGAGGCTCCACAAACACAGCTCCGGACATCCTTGTTCTTTCCTTGTTCCCCAAACTCCTTTGAAGAACGTTCTTGTACTTACTGTTGCTTAGTACCTGAAATAAAAAATTTCCTGTAAGTTATAATACTGAGTAATTGAACCCCTTCTCAGTTTTGAGATATTGGAACTTGGTATTGCTTGGGGATTGCACCTCTAGACCACTAAAGACAGTGATTGAGATCAGCTAACTTTTCTGTTTTTGATTTTATTTTTGTTACAGATGTGTCGTTTGCATATGCATAGTCCTGAATGTAAGTAAGATTTGAGAAACATCGTATGAGAAATGTGATGCATAATTCAGTACTTCCTCAGAAATCAGAATACATTTCTCCTAAAATATGTCAAAAAGATCCGGTGTTTTAAGACCCACTTTTACCTGGGTCAACTGAATACACAGTTCGCAATATAATGTTTGCTATCACAATAGAGTTAAGCATGTTCGCAGCTTCCAAATGCTGATAGTTGTAGTATAGACTTTAGACCCTCACAAATCTAAATAATTTTACCATAGTTCCTTCACCTTCTAAATGATTTCTCCTCTTCTTCCTTAGCTTGCAAAATTTCTATGTCTGCTATTGTGAACTCACATGTTGTAGACAAGTGAATAGATTGACTATGATCTACAACTATGTATTACTATTGATACAAAACAAGGTCGTACCTTAAATACGTAACCTGTTCTAAAATGTTCTTCGAGTTTTGTCGCCTAATGCCATTTAGAGGATGCTGCAAGGATAATCTTCCTTCTCATCCTTATTGATGCCACTCCAAGTATATATGTTTTTTTTCCCCTCCTTGTCAGTCTCTATTTTGCTTGATTGTTTCTTAACTTTCTTTTTTATTTCCAGCCTTCCAGGTAAGCAAGGGGAAGACGGACTATTGTTACCTCAACTTGATCACCGACGTAGATGAAAAGTGCTTTTGACAAGTAATTGACAACAACTGAGTTACCGTCCATCCAAACTTGAAGGCCTGGAACATTATTTGGGACAAGCTCAGGCTGGGGACAAGTCAGTTCAATTATTCACCACCCAAGCAAGACCTTAATGCCTTCGCTTCCAAACCTAGTCCCTCCGAGGGCAGCTCCATTAGCTTATTTGTAACTTCCAGTAGTTCCACATTGATTTCATATGACCCCCACTTTTCGTTTACAAGTTGTCCTGCTAGGCAGGGACGGGCTCACGAATAGGTCTATCCTTTTTTTTTTATGGTGTGAGTACTAAATGAAAGTTAGATTGTACTGTGCTATTATAAAGTTAATTTTTTAGCCTACAAAATATCTGTAAGACTTTGATGGGTGGAAGTTGTTGGACCGTGGGATGCGATGAGGATGTTGCGATCTTAAGCTGAGGAGATTGTGAAAGTCCATCCTAGTCCCCCATTGGGTATAAATGGGATTGTAGGGTAGTACATAAGGTAATATCCACTAACTACTTAAAATGTGATCTATAACTTTTGAGCCTTGTTGTTAGCCTAAAGGTCAGCAGATCAACTAGCACCCCAATTGTTACATGAACAAATATGTGGGACTCAGAATTGGTACTGAATTGAATGAGCATTAGCTGTTGGAATGATATATGGCTTGGTGAGGGATAAAGATGAGAAGGTTGGTCAAGTAATCAGGAGAAGAATTGTACAAGGATTCTAGAGTTTTGAGTTTAGAAGGGTGTTGTTTGCTTGGGAACCAGAACAAGTGGCTAGAGTGATGGCATTTTGCAAACCCAAACCTTAGACTTGAATGAAGCTGATTGGGTCATCATTTGGAAGGTGGCTAAATATGGTAAGTTTTTGGTTAAATCACTATAACTTCCTCAAGGAGTCTACTTGAATGCTTGTGCCAAAGTTTTGGAGCTCAAATTATGGGTTAGCTTGCTTGGTTGGCGGAAAGAAGTATGGGGAACTGTTACTGAGGAGGGGTATTATTGAAGCTCCAAATGCCATGCGTAAGAATTGTGGAGATTTTCATGAATCTGCACAATGTGTTACTGCATTGCCAGAGTGTTCGGAGAAGGCTAATGAGAACGGAAAACTAATCTGGTATGCTATGTCTGCTACTATCATTTGGTCAAATATGGAAGGCAAGGAGTGAACATTTCTTTCAAGGGGTGGATATTGACTTGGAGGATTTGGCCAATAATACCAAACAAAATCTGGCTTGGTGGGTAAAAGCAAACCAGACATTGCCCCTACTAACTATTCAACATGGTGTTGAACATACAAAGAATCAATGACAGTGGGAGATATATGTAGCATTAAAGAGAAGAATTTGGGAAGAAGACTCTTTGATTTGGCACACTGATGGCTCTTGGGATGTTTGGGATTTAGAAGCGCTGCAACTAGTGGGTCTTATAATGTGGCCTAAATGTTTTGGTGGATTTTATGATTGGGAATTGTCAGATTAACTACTATTTTACAGTTTTGTCATTGGTTTGCTTTCGCTGTTATGTTGCTATCTATTAGAACTGGAATTGGAGCTGGAACTAGAAGTCTGGAAAAAACACTGCTGAGGTTTCGGTTCTGTTTCTGGTTCAAAGCTGTCTGCTAACAGATTTGTTGGGGGAGTGGTGTTGTTCTCCTTTATGGAAATGGTTTTGCTTCTACTATTGATGATATTGCTATCTGCTCCTGGTATTGCTAGGCCTCGTCCTTTAAAGAATGAATTTGAGGGTGTCGTAGGTGGAGATTTTATAGGGATTGTTGTTTGTTGCAGAGACGGAGCTAGGATTTTACCTTAGTAATGTATACTAAAAAATAATAAGATGCATTACAATATGAATGTCATCGACTCTAAGAAAAATTAAAATAACATAATAAAAACTATAGTAAATAATGTTTGTCATTTGTACATAGAGTATGAAAAAAGACGAACTTTAATTTAATCTATCTACTAAAGTGAGGCTTCGTGAATTGTGCTCGACGCTCTTTATTTCGTTAAAAACATTGATGATAAAATCTAGTTTTGGAATACTTTTTTGGGTCTCCCTCATTGAAAAAAAAAAATAGAGGATTAAAGAATAGTATATAGCAAAAAAATAATGAAAAAAATCTAGCGGTGGCGGGTCTATATAAGTTGGGGATATTATTTTTTATACATATAATTGTATTTTTTAAAATTCTTGTCGTGACTGCCGCTACCACTAGACCCCTGGCTCCATCCTTAGTTGGTAGTCTTGCTTGTGGGTTGATTTTAGCGGTAGCACATTATCTTGAGAGGGGGGGTGTTTTTATCTTTCTTCCCCTTGTAACTTTCAGTTTCTGCTTCTGTTTCTCTGTATTGTTTGAATTATAATTGGCTTCTTGCCAACTTGTTTTGGTCTTGTAGGGTAGCTTATGATTTTCAGAGTTTGTGGGTGCAACCTAGCTGGAATTCGTGCCCCATGTTGTGATGCTATCATACCCCATGTCTATTTAATTTTTGCATTCTTCGTTTTAAAGGTTAATAAATTCTTTTTCGATGATCAAAAAAATTAGGGAGAAAAGAAGGATATTTTTTTTTAAAAACTCTTGGTCAGCTTACGTGCACATAGATTAATCATAGGGGGCTAATCCTATTGTTTTTTTTTAAGTATACCCATTCAATTCACTCAAACAAGCCACGACATCTACAAAAAATCACCTTGATATAGATCAAGCTGTATAGTAGCTATTGATAACCACTCGAAAACAGAGATACAAAAAAACAGCCAGACCCCAAACAGGAGTCATTACTTGATTGGCGCGTAAATATTCACATTAACGCCCCCTAATTAATCTTTGTTAAGTCTCATTTATTTTATTATTCGGCGTTTTATGCTTTATTTTTGTGTTGTAGGTATTTGGACAATTCGATACAAAAAGCGCAAAGTCAAAATA
Source organism: Rhododendron molle (assembly GCA_025413875.1). Taxonomy (NCBI): domain Eukaryota; kingdom Viridiplantae; phylum Streptophyta; class Magnoliopsida; order Ericales; family Ericaceae; genus Rhododendron; species Rhododendron molle. The sequence goes on along the minus strand of CM046393.1, from coordinate 29,558,734 downwards.
TTAAACGGTGTTCGAAGGTGATTCGTTTGGATTCAGTCAAGTAGAATGCCCGAATTGCAATAGGGCCATTTACCGGCCGGTCCAAAAAATGGGCACGTATTTCCTCAAACTCCAACCCAATCTCAAAATGTACCCCTAAGGATTCCACAAAGTTGTATGCCCAAAACACCCTCATTTCATCCGTCGCTTGCGAAACTCTATGACACACTACGTTAGATCAAATCTCCACTTCTCTCTCTCTCTCTCTCTCTCTCTCTCTCTCTCTCCATTCGAAAACTTCACCTCTCTCTCTCTCTCTCTCTATATATATATATATATATATATATAGAGAGAGAGAAAAAGAGAGTTTCAGAGAGAGAGAGAAAATATAATTTAAAGATACATATATATATATATGCATTCCGAGAACTTCACCATTGACGTCTTCAGATCTAACACACACTATCGAACGAGAATCTACGGAAAACATCCTGCAAATCCATAACCGCGGTGGAGTCTTCTCTATCCGCGATCGAGGACAGGAGAGGGATAAGCCGGTTCTTGATCTCCTGACTGACAACTTCGAACGCATGCGATCGGATGGAGGCCCGGCCGAGCTCGAGGCTCGCCATTTTCATCTGGAATTTCCATTGCTCCCCGTCCTCGTTGAAGATGCCCCTCCCCAGCAGATCGCCCAGGATCGCGGAAAACGGTTTCCCTTTTAGGTAGTTCTCGAACCTGGTCTTGAGCATGTACTCAACGTTTTCCGGGTTCGCGGTGATCGTGTTTCCAAGCACATGGATGGGGATTTGGTGACAACGTGAGTGTACCAGTTGCATAGATTGAAGAACTGGTCTGACCAAGTTGAGGTGATGTAAGTGTGGCAAATTTCGCAGTTGCACTCCTCTGTGAATTTCGCACTGCGAAATTGTGGTTTTTTTTTTTTTTTTATCTGTCACTGCGAAATTGTGTTCGATTGTGCTATTGCCAGCCTCCAAATGTATAGGTATTCTAACATATCAAATTTGTATTTCTCATGTTGCCTTTTTATCTGAAGAAGGTTGAATTTGTGGGTTTTTTTTTTTTTTGAAAAAGTCACCGGAAAAGTGAATTTCACACTGCGAAATTGTGTTGGACTGTGAATTTCACACTGCGAATTTGTAAATTTCACACTCGGTGGTTTCCTCAAGGATGTGTAACAGAGGATGTCTATTAAGTTCTTTGACAGAATATTAGTATTACGAGTAGATCGTTGGAGTTCCATTGCGTTGGACAAATCCTGAAACTCTTTTAAGGAAATCTCCTTTGATGATTAAATCTTCTTCCAAGATTTCTTACCCATGGCAATACAATTTTCTCTCTATAATCTGTATAAACCAGAGAAAGAAGTTGTGAGACAGTTTCACAACTTCGCAGTGTGAAAAAAAGGCCAGCAAAGTGATAATCACAAATTCACACTATGAACTTAATTAGTTGTGGGGCCTTATGTGAGGAGTTGAGAGACAGAAAACAAGAGAGGAAATGAGGATAATGGACATGGGCCGAGTAGCTAGCTGCATTATTCGGTGGAATTAAATGGAGTACGTGGAGTGTTTGTGTGCTAGATCTAAGTTGTGGATGAGAGTCATTTTCTTTGTGTATATGTATTGTATGTGTCTGTGTGCAATTGGTGTGGGAATAAGAGTGACAAAAGAGAGAAAGCTGAGAGCAGAGAGAGAGACGTAGGGAGCCCCTGAGGGGGTCTCCCCCACCAGATTATGTGTTTGTGTGTGAGTTGTGAGTGAGTGAGAGTGAAATGTATTTGTATGTTTTGTTTGAGAACTGAATAAAAGTAGAGTTAGCATGTGAATGCCTCTCTTGATTCCAACGCACCAGTACTAGTTCTATGACCAGCCAAAACAAGTACTCAAGCTATACTTCCAACACAGATTCTTCCAAGTTCACCTCATCTTCTACTACTTCATCTCACTATGTATCACATTTGAATGAAATGTAAACAGGTTCAAAAAGTACGAGTAGTCGAACACAAATTCTCAGTATTCAAACACAAATATTGTTTGAACCGATCTTCAAGCCCTAACAAATTCTCAATTTCACAGTGTTTCTCAATTTCACACAATTTCACACGAAAAAGCCCCAGAAATTTAGTTCCAATTACCCACAAGGATGGACATGGTAGAGATGACTTTCATATACACCTCCATAGAAAAGGGGGGAAAAAAAGAAAGAACCAAGAGGACAATAGTAATAGTCATGCACAGCTTTCTCACTTCCCTAACCAGACAAAGCCTTGTTCCTCATGAATTGGGTTGCCGACGCAGGATTTTTTCCCTCCATTCTGCTTCAATGCAAATGTTCAAAGCTCGTAACTTGGAAATCTAACATCAGTAAGCCATGCCTCCAAGTCTTTCAAACATAGAATATGGGTGGTCTCCTCCATGCATCTCTCCCTCTGAGATAAGGCTGTGAGCTCTATCAAAGAGAAATTCACATACCCTGTGAATTTGTGAATTTACGGTCGTGGGTAGTGTTTTAAACAAATTCATAGGGGTATGTGAATTTTGTGAATTTACGGCCGTGAGTGTTGTTTTAAACAAATTCACATGGGTATGTGAATTTCACGAGAGTGTGTGGCTATGTGAATTTATGGTCATAGGTGGTGTTTTAAACAATTTCACATACCCACAGGGTATGCGAATTTCACAGGGTGTGTGAAATTGTGAATTCGACCGTGGATGGTATTTTAAACAATTTCACATACCTCTGTGGGAATTTCACAAGGGTGTATGAAATTGTGAATTCACGGCCATGGGTGGTGTTTTAAACAATTTTACATACCCACAGGGGTATGTGATTTGAATTTACGGTCGTGGGTGTTGTTTTAAACAAATTCACATGGGTATGTGAATTTCACGGGGTGTGTGAAATTGTGAATTCATAGCCGTGGTTGGTATTTTAAACAATTTCCACATACCCAGAGGTGCGAATTTCTCAGCGGTGTGTGAAATTGTGAATTCATAAGACGTGGGTGGTGTTTTAAACAATTTCCCATACCCACAGGGGATGGAAATTTCACATGGGTGTATGAAATTGTGAATTTATGGCCGTGGGTGGTGTTTTAAACAATTTCACATACCCACCGGGGTATGCGGAATTTCACAGGGTTGTGTGAAATTGTGAATTTGGCCGTGGGTGGTATTTTAAACAATTTCACATACCGACAGGGAATTTCACACGGGTGTGTGAAATTGTGAATTTACGAGGCGTGGGTGGTGTTTTAAACAATTTCACATACCCACAGGGTATGCGAATTTCACAGGGTGTGTGAAATTGTGAATTCACGGCCGTGGGTGGTTTTTTAAACAATTTCACATACCCACGGGGGTATGCGAATTTCACAGGGTGTGTGAAATTGTGAATTCATAGCCTTGGGTAGTGTTTTAAACAATTTCACATACTGCGGGGATATGAATTTCACGAGGTGTGTGAATTTTTGAATTTACAATCGTGGGTGGTGTTTTAAACAATTTCACATACCCACGGGGTATGCGAATTTCACAGAGTGTGTGAAATTGTGAATTTACGGCCGTGGGTGGTGTTTTTAAACAACTTCACATACCCACAGGGGTATACGCGAATTTCACAGGGTGTGTGAAATTGTGAATTCTGACCGTGGGTGGTGTTTTAAACAACTTCACATACCCACAGGGGTATGAATTTCACAGGGATGTGTGAATTTGTGAATTTACAATACCGTGGGTGGTGTTTTAAACAATTTCACATACCCACGGGGTATGCGAATTTTCGCAGGGGTGTGTGAATTTGTGAATTTAGCAGTGGATGGTGTTTTAAACAATTTCCACGTATCCACGGGGTATCACGAATTTCAGGGGTGTGTGAATTTTTGAATTTATAGTCGTGGGTGGTGTTTTAAACAATTTCACATACCCACAGGGGTATGTGAATTTCACAGGGGTATGTGAAATTGTGAATTAACGGCCGTGGGTGGTGTTTTAAACAATTTCACATACCCACAGGGGTATGTGAATTTCACAGGGGTGTGTGAAATTTTTTTTTCTTGTCCAGATTATGTTTCCTTGAATTCTCTGATTTTAGATCAAATTTTTTTTCTTGTCCACCCTCCAGTCCAAATCCAGTTTGAGGGGTAAGAGAGTGGTGGGCCAATTTGTGTTTGAATACTGCAATTTTGTGAATTTCCTTTGTATCTATAGCCAAACTATAAAAATTTATCACTTGAAAGTTGTATTTGTAATTTCTCTAGTTGTATATGAAGTCGTGGATTTTGTATCGATTGAGAAACTCCGAAAGCTAGCACTTATAGCCATATCTTTGAGTAGACTTCGGGGCAAGTCTTGTAGGCTTTTCTTGTTTTCTGCTGCATGTAGAGTCATGGATTCATTGTTATCCAGTGAAAATTGCAGTAAAATGTAATGAGTCAATCCTTATTCGGTCACAATGCGTGTTATCCATTACATCACTTCCAACCTCAACTGCCACTGCAAGAACAATTGATGTGGAAAAGCTGTTATTACTATATTTAGAAGATAAACCAAATCCTGCTGCTGCAGACAGACTGTGAAATTTGTGAAAAACACCCATAGATAGGTCATTTTCACAGTGTAAAATTGAGAAAAAGGAATAAGCATTGAGCAGCCAAAAAAAATAACAACACAGACACAAGATGAAAAAACAAAACAACATACTTACTATAAGGCTCGAAAAATGCATGGACCACTTGTCGAAAGCAAACCGCTCTGAACCGAGGAAAAAATCTCTAAAATATACTGCAGAATGCAACTATTACAGATTCAATGTGATAATAATAACCAGTTAAGCCTTATCAAACTTAAGTCACAAAGTAAAGAAAAGACAATTATTCTACCCCAAAAATCATGATCAAAGTATATTAGTTTTAACGTTAGACCTCTAGGATGACAAATCAATTTGAGTATGAGACAGATGCAAGGTCACAATTCAAGTTGATATTTGGAAGTTAGATTTCCAACCCCTTTGCCAATATAACTGTTGAAGAAGGTTATACCAAGAAAACAAGGAATTCTATAGGTCATAAAAACATGGGCTGAAACAAAAGCTCCTTATAAAAATTTCCACTCAGTTGCAATGTTGCTCTCATAAGAGTTAAAATAGACGGCAGTATAAAAAGGACCATAGAAATGGTTAAACTTGAACTATACAAAAGACCTCCCATGGAGACAACACTGGGTACAAAGAATCAAATAACTTTATAACATGTATTCAGACACCATCTTTCTATTGTTTACATGGCCTGCAATATATATATATATGGCCAATCATGTAGCCAACTGAATAATGATTTTCCACAAGCATCGGATTATGAAGTGCTTCTGTTAAGCAAAGCCCATCAATCCCTCACCAGCATTTCGCAGTGTTTTTCACAAATTTCATAGTGTGAAATTCTCAAAATTCTCAATTTCCCACAATTTCACACTGTGAAATTCCCGTTGATTAAATTAAATTACTAACAGTACAGAGGGATCGCAGATCTCGAGTGAGCAGTTGATAGGATTGAGTTAACTCTGTACTTCTTCCCTCCGCTCATCGGCCGCCTCGACTTCACAGAACACGACGACAGCACCTCATCGTTCTTCATGGACTGCAACAACGCTGGAGCTCCACTGTCGCTGGTACAAAAGAATAACAAAATCCACTTTGTTCTAACCACTTAACAACACGTCTATGATCTAACCACTTAACAAATCGTAAATCAAACAAATCCATGCCTTCGATTCTCAATCCGGTACAAAAAATTAACAAAATCCACTTTGTTTGTAAAAAGTGGATTTTGAGCAGCGGATACTGGACGGAAGACGGGGAAGGTGCTGGGGCATGAGACGGAGGCGGAATCGCGAAGGCAGGAGACGGCGTGGGAGAGGCGGTCGACGACGTGGGAGCGAGATCAGCTGCGGCAGTAGACGGCGTGGGAGCGGGTTGAGCGGCGGCCCGTGGCGCCATTGTCAGCAGTTACGACGGCGAATGGATCATTTCGTCCCTCAAGCTCTGCACTAGTACTTGTTCTTGTACTCGGTTAGTGGTACCGTCGAGCATTGCTATCAAGTCGGAGTTGTTAAAAAAGAGAGAGAGAGAGAGAGAGAGAGAGAGAGAGAGAGAGAGAGAGAGAGAGAGAGAGAGAGAGATCAAATGCGTGAAAATAAAGGAAATAAGGGTAAAACGGTAACTTCAACTTCTGTCTATCCTTGCACGTAATTAAACAGCTCTTACATCCTTAATGGGAATTAGAAGTTAAAAAACTAGACCGGCTGGTAATTTTCTGATTGCAATATGGAGTCGAGAGCTCACCACTGAACTTAATTAATCGGCGAGTTTGGCGATTGTTTTGCAACCCATGGCCTATCAACTGGAGTAATTAAATGGCAGGCCCATTGTATGTTATGGGGCCAATATTAAATGCTTGAAGAATTTGATTCTCTTTGATGGTGCACAAGTGCAACGTGTACTGCTGAGTGCGGAAGTAAAAAGAAACTTGGGTCAAACCCCAATTGGGTAGAATTAGTTGTTGAATGACTGGGCCCACTAATATTTGTTCCGGGAAACAAATTAAAGGCTGCGACTGGGAACCGACTTCGCAGCACTATAAAATTAAAAGAAAGTTGCGCACAAAGGGGATCACTTTTTTTTTTTTTTTTTTGCAGCTTTTTGACGAGAGTTTTGGGCGGAGAACTGTTTCCCACGGACGAAACAAAAGAACAACTGGGTTGCTGAGATTTCTTCTTTGACGACACGCATATCGTCAGTAAACATTCCGAGTTTTATTTTACAGCTTTAGATTGATTCCTTCGGAGCTTTGTTTTTCTTCTTTTCATGTTATTTGAAGTTTTGTTCAGATCCCCGCACTCCGATAACTCGTATTGATTTACGTTTTTTTATTAAAGTTGTTCGTTGATATTCAAGTAGTTGTTATCTTTCGTTTATTTTCTTTCTTCAGTAAAAGAAAAGCATGATTAATTCTAGGGTTTTATTCTTTTTATTTTTAATTATAAGTGACTAGTTTTTCTGAGATTTGGTCGTTAGGTAAAGGCGCGCCACGATCCAATTAGGATTCGTCTCGCAATTTTTTTCGTACATTAATTTAATTAAATAATTTTAGTCGGTGAAAACTACATCTGTTGGACGAATCCGAGGCATTGCCGGGACTCATGTGAGCGGGAACGGGGGACCAAAACCTGTTCGCCGCTGTGTACGGGATCGGCAACCTTAGGATTCGCATCCTTCGGAGTTTCCAATTCTCCCTAAAATTTAATCGTTTTTAGAATTTTGAAAAGCGAGCGGATTCTAATTGGGTAGTGAGCGCCGAATTCCCTACGACCGTGCCTCTCTTTTCTATCATTTGAGCAAGTTATCTGTTAGTATTAGTTAATTAATCAACTAAAAGACAAGGGGTGGCTACCTAAGAGCTAATTTCAAAACTACAATCCGAGGTTCCACAACACATACTTTACCATCCTTAGTGGATTCGACTCCGGTCTTACCGGGTATTATGCTACATTGGTCTCAGCCCTACGCTTGGGGCAACCCATTATTTTAGGTCTAGGAAACGGTCAAGCATTACCCATCCACATCGTAATCTTGAACAACAAACGTGAAGCTAGTATTGAGACACTGGGCGCCTCGGGATGGCGGAGCTCCATATCAAAGACAATATCAAAATTGTGGAAATCAAATAGCACTTGGCGATGGAGAAATGGACGCCAACAAATCTGACCGGAGAACTAGACCTTGCCATCAAATAGCACAAGGCGATGGAGAAATGGAAAGGTGGAGAAGGGAGAGAAGGAGAAGAGGGAGAGAGAAAAAGAGGGAAGAGGGAGAGAGCGCTCCCTTCCCGCTGCCAAGGCGGGGAGGGGGGAGATGAGGATGTGCGGCAGCTAGGGTTAGGTTCTAGAGGGGGAAAGAGAGAGTATAGGTCACGATTCGGCATCTTGAATTCAATACTTGACTCTTGTCAAATAGGCCTCCACTAGAAAACCCAATCAAAGAAAATTAATACTATCTCTCATTCATAAAAACGAGGCCAACAATAAACTCTATTTGGGGTAAAAATTGGTGGAGAGCCACTGCGAGAAAGAAAAGAAATTAATGACCATGATCCAAGTAAGGGTACCTTTGACCTTACGATCGAAGTAAGGCCCACACGAATTTTTGGCAAAGTAATTTTTTCTTTTTTTTTCTGTTGGTTTCTCTTAACTCAATATACTAGATTTAGGTTAAATTTTTACGGTCCTCTCGATTAGAGAGGAATAAGAGAAATATATAAATTTAAATAAAGTAGAAAGAGTTCATGTAAGGAAAAAGTTTGTAAAACAATAGAATAGAAATATTGCGACAAAAAGTAGCCTAGGGTTCGGGGGCCTAAAACCCAAATTAACAACTTTGTTTGGTTGAAAGTTTAGTTTAGTTTTGGTAGTGGGTGGAGAGAGGAATAGGATAATGATTGAAGATAGGGGTAATGATTGGAGAGAGATAGGGAGAGATGAAAAAGTAATAATTGGAGAAATAGGATAATGATTGAGAGAAAAAAATAGAATAATGATTGAAAAACTAAACTAAAACTAAAAATAAGTTACGATAAAAATTGCTGAGTACAACACTTGTACACTTGCAGGGCTCAACGTTCAAACTGGTACTCGTCTTCTCTTAATTTGTAGTCTTTGTTAAGGGAATTGAATTATTGACTATAACTAGGAATAATTTGGAAGACTAAATTTTACTGTCAATTAAACAGACCCAATCAAAATCGGGCAAGTAGCGGCTAGACCGTCTACTACACCAGCTAGCGGCTAGCCCGTCTACTACATCGGATTATGAATCTCGTTTTAAATTTATAATATCTTATTTAAGCATTTTCTTGTAAAAAAAAATCAGATAACTCAAGCGATCTAAATATTTCTTATAACTATACGAAAGTTAACATTGAAAATAGGTAGCAGATATTATTTTATGATAATTATCAGTATATCCATTTTAAGCAATCTCTAAGGCTCCGTTCAGTTGCCAGAAAAGTACAGGAAATGATGGGAAAATCAACTTTCTCACAATTTTTGTAGTGTTCAGTTGGCAAGAAAGTAGTGGGAAACATTTTTTTAAGTTTTCCTGCAAGATTTACTTTCTTGCAAAAATGATCCGGCCAAAAGCATAGGATTTTGCGTCACGGAAAAAGTTTTATTCATTGTGGGGTCAAAATAATTAGCGGGTAAGAAAAAAAGTGAATGACGTCAATACCAAAAAAATACAAATTAGATTATTAGAAAGACACTTTGAGATTTACGTGAGCAACAACAATTTCGACTACTATGATGCTTTATGAGATAATTGTTATGGAAAAAGATTGGTAGTTTATTTTTTTTTTGGAAGTTTTAATTTATCTTATCATTAGTCTTCAATTTTGTTTTGTACTAACTAATTTTATAGTAAGTTTTTGCATCGGCAACTAATGAAAGCACGGTTATTTAATATTTATTTATTTAGTTATTATCTACTTATTTTTTAAACTTTATTTGTACGGTTGATTATCAGAGAATGTCAATTTAAATAGGGAATTTGCATGACCATTCAGAATATAGCAAATTGAATAGGGAATTGCGAAGTCGATTTTTTCATTTCATGTTAAGGCTTTGCATTAGATAAAATACATTTTCCGTATGTGTTAATTTTTGAAATAGGATAGCCTATTATTTAGCTCTTAAAGTTACTTTTATTTAAAATTAGCCATAGGAATAACAATAAAGAAGTTTCTTATAAGTGTCTTTTCCTGGCAAATGAACCACTAAATTTTAGTTTTCTTACAAAAATAATTGTCAAATGAACACTCATAAGAAAATAGATTTCTTTTTCCTTTACTTCACTTTACTTAACTTTTCTTGAGAATAACTTTCCAGTATAACATTCCTGCTAACTGAACAGAGCCTAAACATGTCGTGCCAATCCGGTAGCAGATATTATTTGTTTTTATTTTTTTAATAACACATTTAGGTTTGATTTGTTAATATGATTCATCTGGATCATAACCACCAAAAAATGAGAAAAACATATGTTTTAGAATTTAAAAAGGTCCAATAAAAAAAATTAATTAATATAACTTATTACAGTGGGGGCAAAATATTTCGTGCACTTGTTCTTCGTGTTGACTTTCTATGCCACCAAGTGATCGGTTCAATAAATAAGTAGTTGGAGTTCATCATTGAATGCTTAAGTTTTTATAACCCCTTGGTGGGGCTAAAATATTCGTTAGGGCTCGTATTATGCAATGGGACTTCAACTTTGGCCCCGACAATGGTGCACCGTCCACTTCAGTGGGATTTCTTGCAAATAGTTATGTGGTGCTAAATGCAATATTCCATTACCAATATATAGATCAACCAATATATCTCTGTATCCATCTTTGGTAACATTAATTAATAGGGCTTTTTGCAATTTCGTCAAAACTTTTAAATTTTGGATGCATTTTTTTTTTTTTTTGGAAAAGCATGCATTTTTTTTTTCCGTTCTGCAAAAAGGGTGGGAGGGGGCGACTAACGTAGCACCTCTTGGGCATGAACAGAGAAACTCCCTACCCGCCAGTAGAATGTCCAGTTCAAGCCATAATTATTGTCTGTGAAGATATGCCGTCACCACAGCAGCACTTAGGTACAAGATGACATATATAAGCACCAATATCAAACCATTGGAACTGAGAAAAGTCGAACAAAATTCCAAAACCAATATACTGAAAAGAAGGAAAATAAGTTTCTTTTTTGTTGACAATTTCTATAAGGAGAAACTGATATTTCTTTATGTACAAAGGTTCTTAAGAACAAAATGCTTAACAGCTAAATTCACCTTCATTAGTGTACAAAGTTTCTTAAGAACAAAAGTTCTTAACAGCTATATGGCCAAATATATACGAAGCTAATATCATGCGAATTGACTTTATTTCGAAAAAATAAAGCGAGAGCATGTCAATGGTGCATAAACAAATTTAATTTGGCCTCAAGAAAGAAAATTTAATTTAAGGTTTCATTTTACAGTTCATGCCACTACCAGACATAAATGGAGAATCTCGAAATTCCGTTTGACCAAAAAAAAAAAATTAAATAAATAAATGGAGAATCTCAAAAGTCAAATCATATTAAATTGGACCTGTTCCACTCACAGATCAGTTGACCCAAAATTTCACACAAGTTTTGCATAGGACCCCACGCAAATGATTGGAGCTGTTCAATTTATTTAAAACATGTTTTTAAGAGCTTCCGTAAAAAAAATCAACTCATTCTGATATCGGTAAGTGCTTGATCGGTTTATTTAGTTGATTCAAGTCAAATTTTACAGGATAAAATTGAATGAACCAATCAAATCATTACCGATATCCGAATGAGTTGATTTTTCTCAGGAACTATTAAAAACATGTTTTAAACAATTGAACGGTTCCGATTATTTGCGTGGAACTCCGATTAATTTTGTGTCAAATATTTTGTGAGCGGAACCGGTAATCCGATAAGTATATACTGTTTTTTTCCCTTTCGGCATGTTGTAAAACCCAAAAGTTATAATTTGATGATTAATCTTGCTCAAGTTGCACCTGTTTTTTTTTTTAATTACTTTAAACCGATGCCCAATGCAGATGCCATCTATGCACATATCACTAGAGAGATAAACAGAAATTATGAGTTGACAATTTTGCAATTAATCAAACTTTTGTGCCAATGGCAATGTCAAACCGTTATTTTTTATTTTTTATTTATCCCCCAATGTCAAACCGTTGGAATGCTTATAATATGAAGCTTAACTCACTGGCCTGCCTCAACCACCAAGCTTAACTCACCGGGTTTGTAACTTGTAACACCCCGATTTTTGGAAATATTAATTTAATAATTTTTAAATATTTATTAAATAAAAAGGAATATAAAGTCATTACAAACTAAATCCTCTTTAAATTCAAATTCAAATTATATAATAGATAGGGGAGGACACACAAGGTAAATCTTCTTCTTGCGCCGTTTTTTTTTCCTCAATAAGTCTTTGATCCGCACCGTACTCGTCCATCTAATAATATTTCCCCTTTATGTCTCCTAACTCTAGCATAAGATGACAGGGCCACAAAAAGTAGCACTATGAGCAATTAAGTCCAATTGCTAACTCTTAGCCCTATGTCCTATACTCTAACAAACAATATGATGTAACAGTTTATCTTTTCACAAAAATTAAACATGACAGAACTGAAATGTCATCTTTTCAGAGTTATCGTAATCGCAGCGTATTGTAAATAGTGTCAATCATTTTCCATTTGTTGAATTCGCTTTCCATTCCACCAAACTATGCCCTCATAGTGCGCTATTGTAATACATATATGAATTGTGCGTGAGTCTGAAATTTTTATTGTCTAGCATACTGAAACATAAATGTCCATAATCAGAACTTTTGAGCATCTTCTTTGAGGTCTCCTATATCAGAACTTTTTCACTTCTCTTTTCTATCAAAAAATTTCCATCGATTTTTGATAATCTTTTTTTTTTATAATCAAAAATTTCCATCGATCGAAAATGATATTCCAGGCTTAGCGCTTCCGCCTATCCGTTAGCTGTCAGCTGTTCACCACTCCTCCCTTCTTGCCTATTGAAGAATATTAACAGTAGCCAAATACTCCATCCGTCCCATTTTTTTTGGGGGTCTTTTTCGATATTCATGCAGTTCTTGAAATTCGTATATCTCCCAATTTATAAATATTTTTTTATAATTTTAAAAACTTTGTATTGTAGATCAAATCAAGAACTATCAAACAAGATCCATATTGCATATTTTTGAAAATTCATATTGGAAGATATAAGAGTTTAAAGAATGACACGAATATCAAAAAAAATCCAAAGGAAATGGGAGCGGAGGGAGTAAAACATTTTTGTCAAAATTACGCGCTATTGTTTACATCTCATGACCGTAGACAAGTTATGATTCAAAAAGATGCCTTTGCCACTAAATTATGTTGATCTTTACAAACCTAGAACTACGATAATGTTAAAAAAAAAAAACCCATCAAGTTTAGGCAAGTCAACTCATCAATGCACATGCATATATTAATTAAAAAATGGTTACGCATGTGCATTATGATTGGTCAATTGTGGCCGTTCAAAAAAAATGATTGGTCAATTATGGATCGACGATTGAGAAAGGCGTGTGCAGGAAGAGATTGGCAAGGCCTAGGAATTGACTTGGCTAATTTTTTTATAGATGGGGGAATTAGTTGAAAGAATAAAACATGTGTACGAGAAAGAGGGTGAATTTCATTGGCCACTTGGTTTTGAAGGCAAAGATAGTTGTGAACAAATAGGGGTGAATGATTTTTCCACTCTATTTTTTCATAAATGTTCTTGAAATGTTGTTTTTAGTGTTTTTACACAATTAAATAAAAAAGATCTAGACGATAATATTTGTAGTGCACTTATGAAAATATAGAGTATGAAAATCAATTTCCCTAATAACAAGTAGAGAAAAATATGTGGAAGTTCTTCTCTTACTAATTTTTGTGCTCTATGGCAGTATGCCAATAAGATATAATGCTTCTGTTTCCGAAAAAAAACAAGGCAAAAAATAGTTACAGTCTTTTGACCTGTCTTCTGTGAAATCAATGCTTGTTTCATGTTAATAGTATTTTTATACTTAAAAAACTTACAAACAAATATATTGCGTGGGCACCGGTGGGTCGAATGGGGATGCTGCTGTAATGTGACGATTTGGCAGTTTATCTCGGAAATTGACGGCTCGGATCTTTATCGAGCAATGGATGACTAAGATTTATATGTGCTCAGACTCAATCTAAGTTGTTTGTGCCGAGATAAATGGACGAATCGACCACTCTACACAGTATAATGTGGGAGGTGCTCTGGAGCATCGCCATTCCCCCTATGGGTGTATATATCTTCCAAAACTGCCTCACTCTATTATGTAGAAAAAAGTTCACTCACATGCATGGTCACTACAAATGGCAGAACCAGAATATTCTAAATAGGGCCGGAAGTGCCGAAAATTATAAGTTAAATAAAAAATCTTTCTGCACTGTGTTTATATGCAGTATTTAGTGCAACAATTATAGATTATATGCACATTATATGTAAGGGCAATACCCAAACAGGGGTTCCGGGAACCTCACGCTTACCCGTATGTCCGCTCCCGGTACTACTGATCAAGGAGTTCCAATGAGTTGTATCTAGCATTTAAAATCGATTCTTTTTAAGATGACAATGGTTCGATCAGGAACTTAATGATATTCGATTTAACTGATTTTTGATACACTAATTTTCTACTCGACGAGCTCTATAAAGTAAGTCGGAGTGAGATTGAAGAGGACCATGCTCGTACGGGTGCTGCATATCCTTTTGAGGGGCAGCATCAACCCCAGATCCGTGTAAAAGGTACTGCAATTTTTTCCGATTAGATAAATCCATTCTCACTTCATACCGGCACTAAATTCCACAAATTCAGAACTTCAGTTAATGGCATCCCCGAATCTGCACTGTCTTCCCCCTTGGACCACATATCAGGGTCAACTCGGTAGAGAGAGAGACACTGCATTACCCCCCAAAAAAAAAAAAAAAAAAAAAAAAGTCAGTCCCCTGGTCAACGGAATGGGGATTGAGAGTGGCGAAAGAAATGGAGAAAGCCAGACCAGACCGATAGACCATTTCCATCTCCTTCCTTAGTTCCTTCTCTAGCTAGCTGATATGGATTCCTTTCCAATCATCTTCTCAATCTTGTTATCTTTTTGTGCTATTGTATCTTGTTCTTCTCCATCGTCAGATTTTATATTATATCCAAATTTCACTGCTTCAAATCTCCATTTCATTGATGGTTCCGTTGGCTTCTTAACCTCCCTTAAGGGAACGTTCAGAGCAGCTATCTTAAGTCCAGGCGATCAATTAGGGGGTCAAGGAACCATCTTCTATTTGTGCATCGTTCACGTGCTTTCCAATACCATCACCTGGTCTGCTAATCGTGACGCACCCGTTTCTAATACAGGAACCATGACTCTTTGTGTGACTGGAATTGTAATCACAGATCAAGGCAGCAGCATAAAATGGTCCACTCCTCCATTAAATTCTTTGGTCTCGTCCCTACAGCTAACTGAGACTGGGAATCTTGTGTTACTCGATCAATATAATGCTACTCTTTGGGAAAGCTTTCGCTATCCAACCGACACAATCGTGATGGGGCAAAAATTGCCTGTAGGGGTATTCCTATCCAGCGCGGTATCAAGTAGTGACTTGTCAGTTGGCGGTTACTGGCTTTCAATAACTGCCTCTGATGCTTTACTGCAGTGGCAGAATGTGACTTACTGGAAACTATCGATGGGTGCCGCGGCTTACACAACCTCGAGTTACCTGGTGGAGTACATGGCGATGAACCAAACGGGTCTTTATTTGTACGGTAATAATGGTTCTGCAGTTGTAATTCAGGTGAACTTATCTATATCAGATTTTGGGATTGCCAAGTTAGATTATTCTGGCCAGTTCAGTGTTAGTAGCTTATCTGGTACTAAGTTCAACACGGTATTCAAGGGGCCAGATGATCAATGCCAAATCCCATTCATATGCGGAACCCTTGGCTTGTGTAGTGACGATGTTGATAATCACATATGTTCGTGCCCATCCAACTTCCATTTCAGTTCACAGAGCCAACATCAAACTGTTTGTCTGCCAAGTGACGGTTCTTATTCGTTGTCAAATTCGTGTAATTCAACTGATAACAGCAATACGGGTAACTCCTCGTTTTCATATTTGAGCCTTGGCTATGGTATCGACTACTTTGCTAACGATTTCACGAGCCCTGTGAAGTACAGTGTAAACTTGTCTGCCTGTGAAGATCTCTGCTCAACGGACTGTTCCTGCTTGGGAATTTTCTATGGCAACTCATCAAATTCATGTTATATGCTTCACAACCAGTTGGGATCAGTTATGTCAACCGCCAGTAGCAATGATGATCGCTTGGGTTTTGTTAAAACAATAGTCGGGCCTTCGCCTATTAATAGTGGTCAAGCAGTTGGGTTTCCCAAAGTTGCTCTAGTGTTGTTGCCTTTCATTGGGTTCTTCTTTTTAGCTGCTCTTGGATTCTTCTTGTGGAGAAGATATACAAGCTCTAAAACTGAGAACTTAAATCTCAACAGTCAGGCCATTCCTTTTTCAGATGACTTTGATGCCTTCTCCATCCCAGGATTACCTTTAAGATTTGGGTATGCAGAACTCGAGGCGGCAACTGATCAGTTCAAGAATATTATAGGGTCAGGTGGGTTTGGTGCAGTGTACAAGGGTACACTCTCCGATAAATCACATGTGGCAGTGAAAAGGATCACTAATTTTGGTGTTCAAGGGAAGAAGGATTTTTGCACTGAGATAGCCATCATCGGAAATATTCACCACGTCAATTTGGTTCGGTTGAGAGGGTTTTGTGCTGAGGGGAAAGAAAGGCTTCTGGTTTATGAGTATATGAACCATGGATCCTTAGAGCGCACCCTCTTTGGGAATGGACCAGTCTTAGAATGGAAAGAAAGAGTTCAAATAGCACTTGGAACGGCACGTGGACTTGCGTATTTGCATTGTGGGTGCCAGCAGAAGATCATCCATTGTGATATCAAGCCTGAGAACATACTCCTCCACGACCATTTCCAGGCCAAAATCTCCGATTTCGGGCTGTCTAAACTTCTGAGCTCTCAACAATCTGGTTTATTCACGACAATGAGAGGAACTCGTGGATATCTTGCTCCTGAATGGCTTACTGGCTCTGCGATCTCTGACAAGGCTGACGTTTACAGTTTTGGAATGGTTTTACTGGAAATTCTGAGTGGAAGGAAAAACTTCTCTTTGCAAAGGCGAAGCAAATGTATGGAGGATGAAGGTTTTGGTGGTGGGTACTCATCATCTTCTTCAGGACAAGGAATTGTTTATTTCCCCATTTTCGCTTTAGAGATGCATGAACAAGGAAGGTACTTGGAACTTGCGGACCCCAGGCTCGAGGGGAGAGTCACTAGTGAAGATGTGGAGAAGTTGGTGCGTGTGGCTCTATGTTGTGCGCATGAGGATCCGACGCTTAGGCCAAATATGGTTAGTGTTGTTAGCATGTTGGAAGGTGATATCCCTTCAGGTCAGCCGAAGTTGGAGTCGTTGAACTTTTTGAGATTTTCTGGGCGTCGATTTGCCGAGGCAGCTTGTACGACAGAAGAGAATAATGGGGAAGTTGACGTTATATTTCCACAATGGAGTGCTTCTTTTACCAGTTCAAGGAGTAGCTTGCCTCTTAACTCCTCTCGGATATCATCTTAGCAAATTAATGTCAGCTAGGGCCTAGACATGGCTAAGCTTAATTTGTAAAATTATTTATGCATTTTACTGTGGATAAATAGTTTTACGTACGTACCATATATCAAATTAATAGACGTCATTGTCGATCGTTTCCGTATATATTTTCTTTTGAGTGTATACATGCATGCATGTTCTTCAATGTACGTCATTACACTTTATTTTTGTGTCTTGTGTAAAGACATACATATTGTTTATCAGTTGGTGATGGTAATTAGACCTGATTGCATGTACGCCGTAATGTTTCTATCTAGACTTTGTTTTTTTTACTACTCTTCGATCACTTGGGAATTTCATAGTATACTCTATCTAGCTAGGTCGTCGTCGGAAGGCAAGGAAGGACGGAAAACCCACTTCGACTATATTATAATTTATATAGTATCATGATAGCAATAACCCATTAATATTGTAGATGAATATTCATACGTACACAAGGTGGTTTTGATGTGCTAGCCTACGACTGCTAGCTTATTGGGTGCTATATATATAAGTTCTTTGCCATATAACATATGCATTTTGGTAGGTACGTGTCCATTCAGCTTGAGAATTAATTTGTTGTCCTTCGTTTAGTAAAGTAAATTTGTAGTTCTCTTGTCTTCAAAGTAGAAGTGAAAAGGTTTTTATAAATATTATTCATGTCCCAAAGTACGTACTAGCTAGGTATTTTTGGTGTGTTTTTGTTGGTACAATCCAAAGTACTAAGCATCATTTGATTATTTGTCAGCAAAACATAGAAGTTGAAATTACATATATTGCATGTCGTCGAAAATCACAACTCTGTAAGAATGAGTTAAAATCAGGTGAAATTCCACGGAAACCTTCTAATGTTTGAAATCGTTCATACAGCCTTTCATCTGTATGAAATGAAAAATTGGCTGACTCTATTAATATATAGAATGAGGAGAAAATGATGATTCTACCCAGGGCCGGCCCAATGGGGAGGCCCAAGAGGCCACCGCCTTGGGCCTTCACATTTTGGGCCAAAAATGGGGCACCCTTTCCTTAGACAAGTATATATATTTTCTGTGTGCAATTATAATACAAATTCCTTTGGTGGTTCAGTGGTAAAGTGTTGGTCTTCCCACATAAGATGCTTGGGTTCAAGTCCAAGTAAGATACTTTTTTAAGTGTCTTTTTGCCAAAAAAAAAAAATTGGGAGCTTTGGCTAGGAGTCCATAGTATAGGAACTTATAATGGAATAAGGACATCTACATTTTTCGTGTGGGCACCAGGACTATAGTCACTTGCTTTTCCAAAAATACCCCGTTTTTACAACAAACAGCAAAGGGGGCAAAACCATTTCAGTCGATTCAGAAGAGAGAGAAAGAGAGGAAACGATAGGAGATAAAGAGAATGGTTCGACGACAGTGGGACTCAGTTGTTGCGGTTGTGGAAGGGAAGTTACTAGCTCAACTTTGACGACGGCGCGGGCCATAAACATGAATCTAGCGGCGGAGCTAGTGGTACAATTGTCGATGACGCGAGAGATCGGTCTGTATTAGGGAAGAACTTGCTGCACTCAGTCGTGAGCTTCATCGTAGAAGAGGTGCCGGCGGCGAGGCAATGTTGGGTGCCGGAGACGGGGACGTGAAGGGGGAGCTTGAGGCGGGGAAGATGATGGGCTTAGGTGTGGATCAGAGATGGGGAAGAGGAGGAGTCACCGGAGATGCAGCTGACATTGTTAGAAAAATAATTTGTAATCTTGCATGTTCTAGAATAGTGTAGAAAAAGTATCTAAGTTTAAAATAATAAGAAGTGTGTAGAAGTTATTTGTATTTATGCACATGGATAAAACTAGAAAAATCTAGAAGCTAGGAGATCTTTGTAATTAAAGCACATGTGCTTATCTCTAGCTAGACAATTCTAGAGAATTCTAGGTTGGCAAAATGGCTCTATAAATAGAGCTAAGTTGTACTCATTTTATGAAGAATCAAATAGATCACTACAATCATATTCTCTACTATCAAGTTCTCTCTGGTATAGTTACAGTTCAGCAGGAGCTCTGTAGGGCTCTGCCCTACATCTCCAAACAACCATCTTTTTATTTTTATTATTTGCTTCCGCTGCTCTCAAAAATTCCAACATGGTATTAGAGCAGGTTGTGTTCATTATCTGGGCGTGACCAAGTGATTTTATTCCTACCCCTGTTTTTTTTGTGCTCAGCCTCAAAAATGTTTTGCCCAAACAGCTTGTTTTCAAAATGGTGGATTTCAAGAAAAAAAAAATGTTCCCATGATCCAATGCAAAATCCTTTTAGAAAAATCAAAAATTTCATGGTAGCCAATTGCTACAAAGTTTAAAAAAAATGCCAAAAGGCATTGAGCATGTTGGGAAGTCGATCTTTTTTCGCTTCTCCAAAATGAAAATTGGGTTTGTCAAATGACACCCAAAAAGGGGGCCAATCTCCCAACAAAAAATGGGCCGCAGCCAAATTGAAAAGTTGTTTGAGTGTTCAACTATTTTGCAGGATTATGGAGAACAAAAATGCGACCAATATCGTCAAAATTTCATTCAAGAATCTCTTGAATGAGATTGTGGAAAAATTCCACATGGCACCACCAATTTGGGAATCCGACAAAACTGTAGGGAAAAAATTCTGGGCAAGTGTTGAGATTCGAGATAATGCTGTTGAAGGCGGTTCAATCAAACTTCACAGCTCTCCTCACACAAAGAATATTGATGCAGAGCAAGAGGCAGCTAAAATTGCTATTGAGCACTTGAAGGATATGTTCAATTTTGAAGTTGATGATTTCAACCTTCAAGACAAGGAGATGTATCGTCAACATTTCGAACAAGTTGACTTCGCGTTGGTCGAAGCACTACAAGACTCTCAAGGATGAAATTGCAAAAATCCAGTCTTTCATGACAGGACAAAGCACATTGAGCTCTGACATCACTTTATCAGAGACTTGGTGCAGAATGAAGAAATTCAGCTTGAGTTCGTCAATACCAAGGAGCAGCTAGCCGACATAATGACCAAAGCAGTGGCTGTAGATAAATTCTTACAGTTTCATGATGTCATGAAGATTACAAATTAAGGAGGAGTGTTAGAAAAATAATTTGTAATCTTGCATGTTCTAGAATAGTGTAGAAAAAGTATCTAAGTTTAAAATAATAAGAAGTGTGTAGAAGTTATTTGTATTTATGCACATGGATAAAACTAGAAAAATCTAGAAGCTAGGAGATCTTTGTAATTAAAGCACATGTGCTTATCTCTAGCTAGACAATTCTAGAGAATTCTAGGTTGGCAAAATGGCTCTATAAATAGAGCTAAGTTGTACTCATTTTATGAAGAATCAAATAGATCACTACAATCATATTCTCTACTATCAAGTTCTCTCTGGTATAGTTACAGTTCAGCAGGAGCTCTGTAGGGCTCTGCCCTACATCTCCAAACAACCATCTTTTTATTTTTATTATTTGCTTCCGCTGCTCTCAAAAATTCCAACAGGTTTTTGGGTTTATGGTTCTTGACATCTGTTTTCAAACATTTTTTGTTACTGAATTTGTATAAACTATAAGTTATTCACGGATTTTTGTTTATTTACTGGCATTTAATGGGTTTTCTTCTATTTTGTCATTTCTGCGTCAAAAATCTGTTGCGCTTGGAAAATGTAGTAGTATTAATTTTAGAGTAATTCGAACTCTTTTTTTTTTTTTTTTTGTAATGAACGCGGGAAATGATATTAAACCGAAACAATAAGTCTGAGATATTTAACTCCTACAATGTACGTCTTCATATAATTGAAACGCCACCACAAACGATTCCTAAAGCATGATTGAAAGCTTCCTTGACAAGGATATCTGTACACTTGTTTTGTTCTCGATAAACGTGAACTCTAGCCCTTAAGAATAGTTAACCCATGCTAAATAGGTCGATACCTCCTTTTTTAGACTTCACACAAGATCCTATTCAACTATTATTTTTCCTTGTTTTGTCTTGTGTCGTGATTTTTATTTCTTTCCATATTGTGTAAATGATGAGAAATGTGTTCAACTGTGTTGGATTGCCATGATTTGATGTTTTTGGAAGATTTTTTTTTCTCATAAATCTTGAATTTTTTGTCAAGAGAACAGAAATTGTGAAACTTTAAAAAAGAGATAGTGTGACTTTGTGACATGCAAAATAAACAGATATCCATATTTGTGTCACTTTTACATTTATGTGTGGCACTAAATTAAAATACAACTCAATTTGTATAATTTTTCTTTAACAGATATGGTTATTTGTCCAAATTCATACTCTTTATTATCGCAAAAAGACCAACACACATAGTTAATTATTCTCTCTTTAATCACAATAAAACCAACAAATGATGTTGCCTATCCAAATTTATACTCTTGTATTTTTCTAAAAAGAAGGAGTAATAGATAATGTTATGTTTGTGAAATATATACTCTCTTTAATCGTAATAAAAAATATATACGATTATTTGTCCAACTCTATACGTTGTATTGTTCCAAAAGACCAATACATAAGTTATGCAAAACTTGTAGTTTTTATAATTGCAATAAAATTGACAGATCTTGTTATCTGTTTGAATTCATACTCTGTATTATCCCAAAAAAATCAACATATAAAGTTATTTTAAAAAATATGTGCTATATATAATCGAAATAAATCAACAAATATGGTTATCTATCTAAATCAATACTACTATATGTGTTTTTTCAAAAATGACCCGCTGATAACATTATCTTCTACGAAGTATGTGCTCTGTCTAATCGGAATAGAACCAACAAATATGGTTATCTGTCCAAATTTATAATTTTATTATTCTAAAAGACCAACATATAAGGTTATGTACTATGTATAATCATAATAATAAGATCAACAAATACAGTTATCTATCCAAATTTATAACCTGCATTATCCCCAAAAGATTAACAGATAAGGTTATATCTGCAAAATTTGTAATTTGTATAATTGTAATAAAACCAACAGATATGGTTATTTATCCGAACAAACTATGTGTTTCATTTTTTGACTTTAGGCTAATTTTTGGTTGCATAATAGTGGAGGTATGTTTTCTTTTCTTCTTTTTTTTTTTTTTTCAGGAAACGAAATATATCTTCTAAACAAGTGGATGTATTTTTTTTTTTAAAGTAACAAATAATGTTATGTGCTTTATTTTTTAAAAAAAAATGTGATTATCAGTCCAAATCTATACTCTGTGTTTTTTCAAAAGTATCAACATATAAATCTATATGATCACATTAAAACCAACAGATATGCTTATTTATAGAAATCTATACTTTTTATTATCCAAAAAAGACTAACAAATAAGGATATTTTTTCCAAACCAACATACGTGTTTCATCTGTTACGATAAGAGGAGTCTAACAAATAAAAAATTATGACCTAAAGCAGAAAAAAGTAAATTACAAAAAAAAAAATCAAATAGCTTTATTTTTTTTAAATGTCGTCTTATGTGAATTTTTTCAACATCAACTCATATTTATATATTTTTTCGATTCGTCATTGCTTTGTGATGCCTCCTTTCCAAATAAACTCTACTGCGCCTCGTAATTTCTTTCACCAGGAAACTTGAGTCAAACGAAAAACAGTGCATGACAAACAATAAATAATGTAAGTCTATAAATAATAAGTAAATCAAATGCCAGACAAGTCATCTCTATGCTTTTTTTTTTTTTTTTTTTGGGTCAAGTGGAAAATCATGCATTAACTTAGACGATCAAAGTCAACAAGCCAGATAGACGGCATACATAATGGTTCAAAAAGACTACGAGAGTCGTAGACTAGATCCTAAGATGACCAACACCAATGGCATCGGCCAAGGCAAATTCCCTAGCTGCAAAAGGAATGGAGTTAGAGACTACTAAATCTTGATCTTGCTGTGATCCAAGTCTAGCCATGCAGTCAGCAGTTTGGTTGGCTTGGCGATAGATGTGGACGACTGATGAATCTGTCAGGACAGCAATTTTTTGAGCTTCTTCAACTATGTGGCGGTGAGGGTGATCAACAGGTGGTCCTTTAGTGCAGAAACCAACTGCCACGCTCGAATCAGACTCTATGGTAACATTTGACATGCCCTTTTCTAAAATGATCGTGAGGCCTCTGTAAATAGCCCATATCTCCACCTCCAAGCTACTGGTGCAAGTTGCTTTGCCATAATAACCTAGGATCCAGTTCCCCGAACTATCTCTGATCACCCCTCCAAAGCCAGCTGTATTGGTGGACTCATAGAAGCAGCCATCCGTGTTCAACTTCAAATTTCTTGGTGAGGGTAAAACCCAAAATATCAAAGTCCCATGATGTTTATCATTGGCATGCAAAGCCTTAAAAGCATCAAAAATTTCCTTAGCGTATATATTAACTTGCCTTAAACACATAGCTGATGTTGTTTCAACATTGTCAAAGCTCATCTTGTTGCGAGCTTTCCACAGTTGCCAAAGTGAAACCACAAAAACCATGGCCCAGGGCATGTTAACATCCAAACGAAAAGGAGTTTTCTTTTTGGAGTTGAAAATAATCCAATCTTTGACTGATAAATAAGGCTTGCGCTTAACCAATGATGATGACGGAGACATTTCCAAAAATCTACAGCTTTGGGACAAGTGCGAAAAATGTGATTAATGTCCTCAGGGGTTTCATCACATCTAGGACAGTAGTCCATGGGAATCATGCCCCTTCGAACTCGTAAAGAGTTCGTTGGGAGACTATTGTGTAGCACAATCCAGAGGAAGAATTTCAGTTTTGAAGGAATTTTTAATTTCCAAATCCAAGTCCATTCAGAGGTAGTACTAGAAGCAGGGTTAGAAATGTTATAAGCTGCCCCTACTGTAAAAGCACCATTAGAAGCACCTATCCAAGTAGGATAATCAGGGGAAATGGAAAACAAAGACAGATTTAAAGCAAGAATACCATCAATAGTAGCAATGTCCACAACTTGTGATATAGAGGAGAGGTCCCAGGTACCATTAGAAGTAATGATAGAACTCAATTTAGTATTGTTAAAACAGTGAGTACTAGGAAAATTATGAATTAAAGGGCCATCTCCATACCACCAGTCCAACCAAAGATCTATGCGTTGTCCATCTCCAATGACCCATTTGATCCCCTTCTCCAGGATTTTCCTGGATTTCATAATGCTACGCCACACAAAAGAGGCAGGTTTCTTACCTGTCCAAGAAAAGATAGAAGTATTCTGCAAATATTTATCCCTAATCAAAGATATCCAGGGATTTTCTTCTTGATTAGCGATCTTCCAGCCAAGCTTAGATAATAGAGCAATGTTTTGATGCCTAGCTTTTCTAATTCCTAGACCCCCATTAGACTTATTCATGCGAACTTGATTCCAGTTTATAAGGTGAATCTTCTTTTTTGTTTCAGTATCTCCCCAGAGAAAATTTCTGTTAAGTCTGTCAAGTTTCTCACAAACACTAACAAGAAGTTCCATTGTCTGCATAGAATAGCTAGGGATGGTGGAGGACACAGATTGTATCATAGTAGCCCGACCAGCAAGATTCATGGTATTATTTATCCAACCAGATAGTTTACCTTGTACCTTTTCCACAATGTTAATAAAGTGGCTTTTGCTCACCCTACCATGTATAAGGGGAATACCAAGATATTTTCCCAAATCGTTAGTAAGCTGAATTCCCACAATATTGCTCAACCGATTAGCCCTATCCCTAGGCACATTAGGAGATATGAACATCTTAGACTTGTTGAAACTAATGCACTGACCAAACATATCACAAAAAGTGTTAAGGGTGTCAATCATGGCATGGCAAGTATTGAAGTTATCATCTCCAAATAAGATCAAATCATCAGCAAAAAATAGGTGAGTTAGACGAGGGGAATGTCAAGAAACTTTGATTCCTTTCCAATTACCTTCACTAGCTTCCTTATTAATAAGAATAGATAACCTTTCCATGCAAAACAGAAATAGATAAGGGGAAAGAGGATCCCCTTGTCTAAGCCCACGTCCAGGGGAAAATTCAGGGAGAGCCTCTCCATTCCACAGAATAGAAGTGGATAGGTTAGTAACACAAGTCATTATGAGCTTTAACCAGTTAGGGCTGAAATTGAAAATTTCCAAAGTGTCAGCAAGGAAATCCCAAGATATCTTATCATAAGCTTTTTCCAAATCAATTTTAAAAACCATTCCTCCCTTTTTCCCTTTCTTTTTTTTCAAAGTGTGAAGAACTTCTTGAGTAATAATAATATTATCCGAGGTGGATCTCCCAGGAATGAAACTATTTTGAGTGGGGCTGATGATGGATTTGAGTAAAGGCCTCAATTTGGCAACAAGGATTTTAGTGATGGCTTTATAAATCACATTGCATAAGCTAATAGGCCTAAACAATTTGACAGTATCAGGCTTATCACATTTAGGAATAAGAGCAATGAAAGTTCTGTTAAGCTCAGATGGTATGGTCCAAGTAATGAAACAAGTTTGGATGAACTTAATTACAAACCTCCGACCCACTATGTTTCAGTATTTATGGTAAAATGTAGCTTGAAAACCATCAGGACCAGGGGCTTTGTAAGGTTGGATACTTTTAGTGCTTTCCCAAATCTCGGCAAAAGAAGGGCAAGCGTCAAGAAACAAATGGTCAGAGTCAGGAATGATATTGTGATTTCCAGACGAGTGAACCCTTGAAGACGAAACAGGGGATCTAGTGAAAAGATCAATAAAGTGGGATTGAACAAGATTGGCAAGTTCACTAGGTTCATCGATCCAAATATTATTAGCATTCTTTAAGCATGTAATTTTTGCCTTATTCCTGTGAATGATGGTAGATAAATGGAAAAATCTAGTGTTTTTATCACCCGAAGTGATCCACGTAGTCCTGGACTTTTGATACCAAAGAATCTCCTCCTGATTAAGGATCTCATTAAATTCAGCGATAAGTTCTTTTTCTAAACATTGAAGGTTATGAGAGAAACGGTAATCAAAAGATCTTTGAAGCCCTCCTAAGCGAGCAAGAACCCAACGTTTCCTTCTAAAAATATTTCCAAAAACCTCTTTATTCCAGACTATTGCTTCTGTAGACACATTTTTAATTCGATCAAAAATGTTCAGGCCATGCCAAGCATTGGCAACCAGATGTTCAAAAGAAGGATTCGTTAACCACGCAGCTTCCATACGAAAAGGTCTATTAATGGGATTAGATCTATTCTTACCAAGAACATGAATTAATATAGGAGCATGATCAGAATAAGTACGAGGAAGGTTTTGGACCATACCTTTCGGAAAGAGATTTCGCCATTCCTCATTACAGAGAGCACGGTCAAGACGTTTTTGGACATTTGCCATACCTTTTCTCCCATTGTTCCAGGTAAACTTGGGGCCTGAGAACCCCAAGTCTACCAGGTTACAGTTATTGACATGGTCGACAAATCTTCGTCTTTGACTAGAGTTGGTGTCCACAGAGTAACTACGCCCTTCAGAAGAATTTAATGTGTCGTTTAGATCACCCGCCACCAGCCAAGGTTTGTTGTTGCTGTGGGTGCTTTGCTATCTCTTTTAAGGTGCCAACAACACCACCCCCCCCACCACACACACACCAATGACCAATCCATAAGCGTCGGCGACAGGCGAGCAACCTTGATTAATCAATGCAATTTCCAACTACGTTGAAACTCAGTACCAAATCAACCACGGACCACCACCATTGATAGTGATCGCAACAGAGAGAAAACAAGCCATGGATGTAGGAGCTAGGCTTGGGGTTTGATTTGGGGGATTCCGACGGCGAAGGAGTCGGGCCTGGTGGTGGCCGAAGTGCACGCATTTAGTGAAGCCATATGGAGAGAGAGAGAGAGAGAGAGAGAGAGAGAGTAGTTGTAATGGACTCGGGACATTTTTGTCCATCAAAGGACCAAGTACAGTAGTACTTTTAAATCAATGGACTCGGAATTGGAAAATAGATTTGATCGGTTGCTTCTCTTCGTCCCTTGTTCCTAAAACTTCTTCATAGCTGATCCCAAAGCAACACCAACACCAACACCAACACCAACACCAACACCAACACCAACACCATTTGATCTCATTTCAATCAAGCATGTTGATTTGAGCTGAAATCTCAATTAAAAAATTTGCTATGATTTATTGGCGATTGATGTCAATACAGTATTTGGTTGCTCTTAAAGTGTTTGAAAGATTATTTTAATTTGTTTCGAGATTAAAGAAATAGAGAACTTGGCTTGATTTGGCTCAGCTCAGCTTAGAATTTTTTTTTTTTTTTTTGGGGGGGGGGTGGTTGGGGTTGTATGTACATATTGAACATGGGTATTTTCGTCCAATTTGAACATTTTCATAAATACTTAATGATTTTTTGACAAAAATGGTGCAGATTAATTAATGGTTATAGATGAGGGAGTCTGTATAGACAATTTGCAAGAAACATACATGGATGTGGGGGTCTTTGTGGAATTTCACTTTAAAATCTCCCATCAAATAAGTACATGCGAAGAATGAAAACTTTTCATTTGTAGCAAAGAACTCTATATGCGCTGGTATTCATCCAGATTTAGGGTCCCCTGACAGAAGGAAAGTATGTGATTGAGTAGACAATTTCATGGCCAAACGAATCTTTGAAAGCATAGTTTGATACGTTTACTTAGGGCAGCACAGAAATCAGGCGAATCACGAAATTGGTCTGAACAGAATCGATCCGTATGTCTGGATCCGTGTTTTAATTGTCCAGGGATTCAAAATTTGAAAACTGTGTGATATGATTCGGTCCACAAATTCTCATATTTACATTTTTTTGAGCTCAAGGACGCGCCCTCAGCCCTAGCCGGTAATAACAAATTCTCATATTTACAATTTTTGATCCGTATGTTTTCGGTTTGGAACAAGTGTGCTGCATGATTACTAAAAATAATTGAAAATTCATTATTTTTTAGTACTAAACATTAAAAATCAGCCAACTGTCAACTCGGGCAGCCCTCACCCCTAGCCGGGACCCCCAAAGTTCGTGAAATTTTACAAATAATAGAAAGTTTTGATGATGTACTGAAAAATCAAAAAATTAACCAACTACCAACTCCTACAACCCCAGGGCCCGGCGATTCTAAAAGTTAATTTGGGAGACTTAGCCATGAGATTACAAATCGACGGATTTGGCCGCCTTCCAAGGTTGCACCTCCTAACCTCACTAACCTTTTAGCTTATTTTATTTTATTTTATTTTATTTATCAGCATAACCTTTTAGCTTTTCTTTGAATGTTAGTAAACACGCACTAATTTTTTGGCTAAGATCTGGCTGTATGAAAATTAGAGAAATTAGTGTACATTCACTAACTAGTATATGCTTAGGATGGAATCTCCAACGACCTGTGTAGTGTGTGTGGGGCCCACCCTTATTGTGAGTGTGTGTGGTTCTAAACTCATTGAATTGCATTTCTCATTCCTCTCTCAGTCGAATAAATGGGAAATGGGGTGGGTTTGGTTTTTTTTGCAAGGGAAGAGATGATGGAGTGTGGGAAAGTGTGAGATGTGAGGGTAAGCAATCTATCAATATCCTGTGCAAATGTGTATGAGTTTTTACAGCCTCCAAACCCACATTCCGTGCATTATCGGGTACAACGCTTGGGGGAGTGGATGAGTATGTGTTGTCAAGTTTTGGTGGAGCAAGAGGGGTGGCATGGAAGCCTAAATTAGGGGATGGGAGGGATGGGTGGAGTGTTGGATTGGAATTGTTTAGGGTAGTTTAGTTAAGATTTTTAGATTAGGATTTCTAGTTACGTATCAATTAGGTTAAAATAAATTATTCTATCTAATGAAAAATATAGGAGTAACCTTATAAATTTTATTCGAAAAAATTTATGGTTAAAATTCAGTGTGTGTGAGGTCCATCTCTATTGTGAGCGTGTGTCTGTGGTTGTAGCATTGTTGAAAACAATTACTCTCCCGCCACTCCCTCCATTACTCCATATATTAATTCCCGGAAATTCTAATCGCAAGGAAGATTTGTAGGGAATCACATAAGAAAAAACGCGTTTGGGCCCATTCCGAGTCCCACAAAAGTCTAAGAAAATATCCATAAATTTTTGAATGTTATTTTATGGGGTCCTGTAAAAAATCAGCTCCAACGAACATCGATAAGTATTACTTTTGGATTCGTTGGGGCGAAACTGTTCAGTTCGCACAATCTCCATAGATTTGCAGAAGAGATCGAGAGAGAGATCTAGAGAGAGAGAAGAGGAAGTGATTGTAAAGACCCGTAATTTCTTAAATTCTATTTGAATGTTTTATAAGGAATAAAACAAAGAAATTGATTTGGATTATTGAGAATTGGGGTTAAAGTGGTAAAGTGTGGCATTTGAGGGGTGAGTGTGTGATATGTGTGTATGTGATATATGTGTGTGTGTGTAGGGAATAAAATTCTCATATCCCACTCTTACTCCCTCTCTCCCGTTCTCTGCTCTCACTCTCTCCATCTCACTCCCACTCAAATTTCACCCAAAACACCTCAAAACCCACGAAACCAAACCTCAAATTCTTCTTTCCTTCACGTATTTCAGTCCACATTGCTTCGGTTGGAGCTCGGTAGAAGCATTTTCCGTTCGATTGCAAGAGTGGAGCTAGGGCTTGAGGAATCATTTGATTTTGTCCTTGAATCTTGAGGTAGGAGGTTCTAACTTTCAATATATGTTTATGACTTGATTCTTGTAGCTTGATTCGTGCTATTGATCGTGGTTGTCGTTGTTGATGTTGTTGTAGTTGAGAAACCCATGCCTGACTGTCAAAAATCTGCTCGAAAGCCATTGTTATCGATAACGTTTTTCACTGTTATCGATAACACTTTGCCCAAAACCCAGAAATTCCCATGTTATCCATAACACCAACATTCGTTATCCATAACGAATCCAGAAAACCACTGTTGCCGATAACCACAGCCATCGTTATCCATACTCCCGCGTCTGGAATCACCTTAACCCCATTGTTATGGATAACACTTTCATCGTTATCCATAACACCTTGATCTTGAGTCCAGAAATCTCATTGTTATCGATAACACTAGCATTGTTATGGATAGCGAACCCAGAAAACCTTTGTTATCTATACCTTTCTTCCATGTTATGGATAACATATAGCCCCTGGATAGTTTCATTGATCTTGATTCCTACTTCACTAATTTGGGTTCCGATCACTTCTAATCTACTCTGAACACATCCCAAGTGATTCCTAACTTGATTAATCGTATCCCATGAATCCCTTGAGCATACCTATGATTTTAATGTTCATATGAACTTGAGTTTACGAAAGATTGTTTTGTAAAGTAAAGTTGGATTTAAATGGCCCAAACGTGATGGTAAATGGATTTTGGAACTTTACGGACGCAACGCAAGCATTCAGGACTCATCAACGGGTGAGTGCTTGGCAGAGGACATCGGGGTCCTTTAATTGGCCCGGCAGGAGCTATATTCTCGTATTTGATATTTCAGTACCTCCCTATGGGTAAGGTGCCTGACAGAGGACATCGGGGTCCTTTAACTGGCCCGACAGGAGATTCGGCTCATGACACTTGAACGAGACACGTTTTGGCATTTGGTGATTTTTCAGAAATCGTTTATTAAAGCATGTGACTAGTTTAGAAAAGAAGTATAAAATTGGGTTGCTCTTGTCGATCTCTCATTGATTCTTGATACAGTTGTTCATCTATTCATCTTTCCTACATGTCATCTGCATACATTGTTAGATTAGAGCTTTCTACGGGCTAGTGTAGCTTAGACCTCCCTTCATTTTCAGGTACTAACCCAGGGCAATAGCTGCTTGTTTGGATTGCTTGATCGTGGAAAATCTTTTGAAAGCTAACTTTGAAGAGTTACTTAGTCATCTTCATAATTTTATTTTGGAAGATGTATTTGTAACTCTATTTGTAAATCTTTTGGTTATGAAATGATGTAATTCCTTAACTTTATCGATACTCTGTACTTTTGTTAATTTGGGCCATGGAGCCGAAGTTGTACTATTGGGTAACTCTTGATGAGTAAATTGTAATCGTTGAATAGAAATGGTGAACTCTTTTGGGGTATTGTATGGTATATTGCGAGGTTCCTATTTATGGATATCCTTTATAATTATGTTAAAAATCGAGGACGTGACAGTGATCACCATCATTCTCGTCATCGACACCACAATCTTCTTCTTTTCCTTCCCTCTTTGGCAGAATGAATGAGAAATGGAGAGAGAGGGTGAGAGAGACAGTGTCACGGGTGGAGAGTGTTTGAGGCAGTCCATTATCACCACCTCCCAAATTATCCCCCTAAAGCAATAACATCAAATTAGACATCCCATTCCTTCCATTTCCAGGCAGCCAACGTACCCCTGTTAATGGCCAAATTCGTCCTAATTAAATTGCTGTTCGGGCTTCGGTTTGTTCGTAAAAGTTGTAGACGGCGTCAGGAGGTTTGAGTTCGGCACAAGAATCACCCAAAACGGTCAAGAATTGATAGAGTTATCGCCATCCAAATTTTGGAAAAATTCTCAGATTCTGATTTCTAGGCAGATTCAGCGACCTTTCTAAATCCCCATTTTTCTTGTACTTTAGTGTGGTGTTCAGGCTTGGACTCCTTCAAAAAAGTTGCAGAGAGTTTCAAGAACTTGGCGCTAGATACAAGAATGATCCAAAACAGAGAAGGTTTGATCAAGTTATTCTAGTCCAAAGTCGCTGCTGGAGAATGGGCTTTGTTTGGCAATTAGTTAACCCCCGGACTTGACCACCGTGTTTTCGTCCGTATTAAAGGTAGTTAAATTCCACATTCCTAAGAGCATCCGCAATGGGAATAATTAAAATCAATAATCAAAATGTGTCACTTCAGCATTTGATTATCCATTTAGTTCATAATCAAACTTAACAACCTCTATCTCCACATTGGTTATTTTTACATCCCTAACCAAAAAAAACCCCACAATACACAATGCACCTATGTCCAATCGCAAACGAGTTCCAATCACGCACCCGACCACATCAAATTATTCGTCTTGATGAGACGATTCCAATGTGAGGTGTTTTGAGTTATTGAGTTTTGAGTTTGGTTATTGGGTTTGGTTATTGAGTTTTGGTTATCGATAAAAGTTGTTAAGTTTGGTTATGGAATGGGTGGAATTTGGTTATTCGCTAAAAGACTTGTAACTTTGCTTATTACAATGTAAGGTATTTTTTGAGCATTGTTGTTAAATTTGCTTATCCACTCTTATTTGCTTATTACAATGCGGATGCTCTAAGTATATATGTTTACGTATGGTTTGTAAATGTTAAGTATATTCGGTTTTACGGAGAAAACGCGTAGAATGGAACCAAGTTCGGAGAACTCACGATTACAGCAGCGCACATTTGATATATCAGC
Organism: Rhododendron molle; assembly: GCA_025413875.1. Lineage (NCBI taxonomy): Eukaryota > Viridiplantae > Streptophyta > Magnoliopsida > Ericales > Ericaceae > Rhododendron > Rhododendron molle. The sequence continues at coordinate 29,526,028 of CM046393.1, read as the reverse complement.
ATGTAATACATGGGAATGAAAACATAGCAAGTACATCCTTTGAATCATACCATCCAGTACTTGCTACGAAAACTAGAGACTTATTTGCCTAGTTTTGATCCTCCCTCCCCCTAGGGTTTCTACCCTAAAATGGGGGGGGGCTTTTCTAACATTAATTATCATAGATTGAGGTTGTAAAGGTCAACATAATTTGGTGGCCAAGGCATCATTTTGAATCATAACTTGTCCAGGTCATGAGATGTAAGCAATGACAAACTGCCTAATCTTTTGTGGTTAGGCAACATTTCTTTATTTGTAATGTTATATTCTTTGATAAAAAAAATTAGACTAGAGGTCCCAGTAGTAATACGCACTATGAGATCATAGTACACCTTTGTGGAGCCTCTCGAAATATCATCACCCAAGATTTGATTCGCTCATTTTGTCCAATTTGTTGATCACTTTATTTGTGCAAAAAATTAGTTTGATCTGATATTGTTGAACAGATAGATAGATGGAGTATTTTGACGAAACTGAAAATGAAAGGCAAGGTAAATATATATATAGATCATGCAGTTATAAATGTTCATTTAACCTGATCTTAAAATGAACTATTCGGATTGTGATGATGTACATTTACAGTCTGGTTGGTTCACTACAAAGATCTAGGGTCCAAAAAATTAATTTGTGATTGGGGAAAGAATTGGAAGTAATAATTAAAAAAGGCCAGTGAGTTAAGCTTGGTGGTTGAGGCCTCTTTTTCTATTACCCCAAGATTAAGGGGGGTTGTAAGCATCATCGGCATGTCAACCGTTGTCATTGTCAAATTTTGTCCTTGCCCGACTTTGTAATGTATTTGGCACAAAAGTTTGATAATTGCTAAGTTTGTCACTCATGATTTCTGTAACGGTAAATTTCACTGACCTCCCCTGAGGTTTCTGACAAAAACAGAAATCTCCCTCCACGTTTCTAAAATTGCACTGTCTTTCCCTCTGCTTCAATTGTCTGTTGCACTTTACCCCAGCCGTTTGGCTGACGTTACGGAAAGCAACTAACGGTGATGACGTCAGCATGGAACAATTCATAAATGCCAATTTTACCCATGGGACCCACAGGTCTAACCTTTCCTCCATTTTCTCTTTTCACCACATTCAGCTGGTACACATCTTCCGCCAAGAACTCCCATTTAACCTGTTCGGCTAAAAAGGCCAAGTGGCTTAGTTTTTTGTCTTTATTCAAAAAAAATTCGTATTTGTCAATTTTTCGTCAATTTTTTTGGGATTATTGCGTCATCATGACGAGAAGAATCTAAAAAGTAAAAAATTATGATCGAAATCAAAATTTTTTTGAATAAAGACGAAAAAATTGGCTTATTGGCTTATTTTTGTCTTTATTAACAAAATTTTGATTTTGATCATAATTTTTTACTTTTTAGATTCCTCTCGTCATGACGAGGCAATAATTCCCAAAAAATTGACAAAAAACTTACAAATACGAAAAAAATTTGAATAAAGACAAAAAAATAAGCCATTTGGCTTTTTTATCCGAACGAGACCTTATACATTCGATTTGACGTATTTATACATTGAGTTGATAAGCCCTCCATTCTCTCTTCACATTTGATTTTTCATTTTTTTGTCTTTATTCACATTTTTTTCTCATTTGTTAGTTTTGTGTCAATTTTTTTGTGACTTATTGATTCGTGTAAAAAAAAACTATCTTTTTTACTTATTTTTGTCTTTTCAAAAGAAAATTATGAGTTTCGATAATTTTTTTATACTTTTTTTATTTTTCTCATCAAGACGAATCAATAAGTCACTAAAATTTGACACAAAATTAACAAATGTGAAAAAAATTAAATAAAAAAAAATCACTCTCGACTTTTAATCCATACTTAGTCCAGGCCAACTGCTAATTAAACCAATCCAAAATGCAAAGAACCGAACTCGAACATACACAGCTCAATCGGATACATGTAAGTTCTTGAACCAATCTTATAACTTTTCATTCTGAATTCCGGAGAATGAAAAGTTGTAAGATTGGTTCAAGCACTTATATGTGTACGATTGAGCTAATTTAATACGAGGCTTCTTAAAAAATTATTTTAAAATTAATGAACTACTCGGATCATTTTGTGGGACCCCGTAGTGGGTCCCACAAAAAATCTATGCAATGTATGTGTAAAAGTAGTCTATGCGGATAGAACAGTTCTCCTCTTCCTCAGACCTTTTTAGCTTTTCCCCTTTTACTCATTTTTTTTATTCATTACAAATACATGGGCAGAAACGTAAAATCACGTTTCCCGTTAATAGAAGTTAGCCGACAAAAAGCAGAGGGGAGGACAGTGCAATTTCAGAAACGTGGAGGGAGGTTTCTGTCTTCGTTAGAAACCTCAGGGAAGGTCAGTGAAATTTACCCTTTCTGTAATTATCTCTCAAGTAATGTGTCCATATCTAACATTTGCATTGGGCATAGGTTTAAAGAAATTGAAAAAATAATGTTTGCAACACGGGCAAGATTAATCATCAGAGGTTTTTTTATGAAAACATTCCTTGAACTATTACCATTTTTTCTACTTCGTTCGAACTATCAAAACCACCTATTTCGTTCTCGCCGTAACTCTATCCACATTTTCCGTCCAAAAACACAGCAAATGACATTTTCACCCATCAATATAAGTGCAGAATAGTACATCCACCCTTCCCAACATATCTGGCAGCAAAAACAAGTGGGTTTCCCGCTGGTTTCAGGGCTTTAACCAGTGGGTTTCCTCCAGCGGCAAAACCAGAGGAAGTTGGGATTCACAACTGTGTGACGTTCAGAGAAAGTTGAGCACTTAAAAGTTCAAACGGAAGAAGGTTCAGAACTTTGAAGTTTCCATTTAAGATTTTCGAGGGCGCTTGTGAGTTGTGATCTACTCTAGTTTTTTTTTTTTTTTGTTGCCAAAAGTTTAGAAATTTCATTGATAACCAAAAGAAAACATCAAAGGGCATATTCTTCCTTGAAGATGGAGAGAATAGCCAACAGGCAGATAGGCTCTGACGAGGAAAGACCTACACCCCAAACTCCTTACAAAGGCCACCGAGGTACAATACCCCACACAAAACTCACACCACCAACATCAAAAAAAGAAAAACATACTACACCCACAAAGGTTAGGAAGATCCCCAAAGGGGAGAGCACCTACAAGTGGGACATCACAGCAGAAAACTAGAAAAAAAAATCACCGGCGGTGTCGGATTAGACAACCTAACCTTCCTTTCTCCAAATCAACTCCAGATCGGACTCTGTTCTCCAACCTCTTGACTCCGGACTTTGCAACCCAATCCCCCTAGTCGCCAGAACATTTATAGTAAGGCATTGCGCTGAATTTGGACAGGGTCCCAACTGCATACGACTTTTGTTGGAAATTTACGAAATTTCGGATGAATGAAATTGGGGCTACCGGAGGGTCTCCTAAGGCAACCGTGTATGTCCCGGGTTCATTGTATCTGGACGTACCATAATCAATAGACGTATTGATGTGTGGATTCTATAACTCCTGTAACCCCTCCCCATGATGGTGTATTCACTCCCACAAACTCACTCATTGATGGCAGAAATCAATACCAGAATTCATTGTGGGAGTTATCAGCAAGGGCCTTTTGCTATATATAGCTGTATTCCGTTTTCGTACAAGCACCAGAAAATTCACGACATTCCAGACACACTCTGAAATTTGTTCTTGAGAGAGAGAGGCAAGCAGTAGTTAGTTCGCCAAGGCGGTCGATAGTGGTGTTCTGACGGCTTGCGGTTTAGCCGAGCCAACCCTGGGAGGAAGATGCCAAACAAGATCCTACAACACCTACAGTAGGTGTTGGAACTTTGGTGTATTTGTAAAACATTGTGTCCCACATTGGCTAGTCACAAAACTTCAATCTACTTTACATGACTTTGCACTCTAGTGGGTTTGTAAACGAGGAACCAAGAAGAGGTCTCGCGTGCTTAGGAAAATGGGCGGCAATTTGGAAAATTGATTCGGAAACTAGTTAACCGGGTGCGCATCACGAGTTATTTGCACGCAGGAGGGGTGCAAATCCGGGATTTGAACCCTCGCGCACGTACTATGATAAACCCCACGTTTTGCTAAAATTCTGAAATGTTTTTGGCTACAGAATTTTCAGTCAATCACATCTTTTTCAAAATGGAAATTCTTGCTGGTTAAGAACGTGTTAAAAACGTGTGCTAAATCAAAGGATTATGATTGGATTTGATTTTTTGCTGATTAAGAAAAACCGTGTTAAAAACGTGTGCATAATTAGTGGGATTTGATTTGCTTTCCAAAAATCACGCCCCAGCCCGCTCCTCCTGCACCTATTATTACAACGTTTCAGAATTCGTTTCACCACAGAAAAAAAAAAAACAGTCTCTCTTCCTCCCCCAAAAATATTTCTGAGTACGAGCAATAGGTCGATTGTGTTTTTGTTTTCGGTCTTCTGTGCACAGAAGGCCGAGTAGAGGTGGTGAATTCTGGGATGTTTTATCCTAGGGACCGCGTGGTACTCAACGAACTACTTGCACAATCTGGGCAGAGCCGCAAAACGTCTTTAAGAGAGCGACCTAGTCCGCGACTCAACCCAGCAATAGTTCTTCGATTGGTAATCTATTTTTTATTACAAATTATTGAGGTAATCAGTTCCTTATTTACAGCAGTTATTTCAACAATTTTAAGACGTGATCAATCTGCCATGGATTCTGAAAACAAGATTTCTGTTACCACCACTAATATCAACAAACCTTTTCGCTTTGAGGGGCTGCACTTTAAACGTTGGAAGCAAAAGATATTTTTCTTTCTGACTACTCAAAAACTTGTTGGTTGTTGTGCTTCTGTGAAACCTGCTGCTGCTAATCCTCCCACTATTGAAAACACTAAGGAGATAGCAAAATTGTCCAACGATGATTTTTTGTGTAAGAACTATATTCTGAATGCTTTGACTTATGATCTTTATGATTACTATTCCAATTTTGACACTGCTAAAGAACTTTGGGATGCCCTCTAGAAAAAGTATGATACCGAAGAGACTGGGACTAAGAAATATGCTATTAGTCGTTACTTGAAGTTTTCTTTGGTTGATGAAAAATCCGTGGTTTCCCAGGCACACGATTTACAGAAAATTGCACATGAAATAGTTTCTGAGGGCATGTCTATTTGTGAACAATTTCAGGTTGCTATTCTTATTGATAAATTGCCTCCTAGTTGGAAAGACTTTAAAAAAGATCACCATCACAAGTCAAAGATTTTTCTATGGAAAGCTTGATTGTTCAGCTCCGTATTGAGGAGGAGGCTCAGAAACAGGATCAGAAGGATGAGGTTCTCTTTGTTGCAAATAAAAAAAACCATAGCTCGGCTATGCTCAAGCGGAAAGGAGGAATCGTGGAGCCAAATGAGAACCAGAACTGGAACAGAAAACTGAATCAGAACAAGAAGTTACCCCCTTGTGGAGGCCAGGCTCGAAACACGGACTCTGTCCAATTTGTGTGTTACAATTGTAACAAGCCTGGCCATATGGCAAGAAATTGCAAGAACCCTAGGCGTCGCGCTCCACAGGCGAACCTGGTGGATGGAGAACCACTAGTGGCTATGATATCAGAGGTTGATCTGATAAGTGGTTAAGAAGGGTGGTGGATAGACACTGGCACCTCTCGCCATGTCTATTATGATAGCTCATTGTTCAAAAAGTATTCTGAGGCTGATGATAAGAAAGTGTTGTTGGGAGACTCCCACACCACTAAGGTTCTTGGTACTGGTGAGGTTGATCTCAAGTTCACTTCTGGAAGGACTGTCACTCTGAAAGAAGTTCTGCAGACTCCAGAAATGAGGAAGAATCTTGTATCCGGCTACCTCCTCAATAAGGCCGGATTTACCCAATTATAGGAGCAGATCAGTATACTCTTACTAAAAATGGCATGTTTGTTGGAAAGGGTGATGCATCTGATGGCATGTTTAAGATTACCATTGATATGAATAAAAATGCATCTTCTTCTTACAGTGTTTGTTCTGTTAATATGTGGCATGCTAGACTTTGTCATGTTAACAAGAAATTGATTAAGAATATAAGCAATCTAGGTTTTATCCCTAATATTTCCTTAAATGATTTTGAAAAATGTGAATCATGTAGCAAGGCTAAGATCACAAGGAAACCTCATAAATCAACTTTTAAGGAAACTGAATTGCTAGATTTGAGCCATTTTGATATATTGAATTAGATGGAGTTCTCACTAGAAATGGACATCGATACTTTATCACATTTATTGATGATCATTCGAACTACACCTCTGTCTATTTGATGAAACATAAGAGTGAAGCATTTGATATGTTTAAAATCTTTGTTAATGAGGTTGAGAACCAGTTTAATAGAAAGATTAAGAGACTTCGTAGTGATAGAGGCACTGAGTATGATTCGAATGAGTTCATTGCATTTTACAACTCTACTGGTATAATACATGAGAAAACTGCTCTATACTCACCCGAAATGAATGGAAAAGCAGAATGCAAGAATCGAACTTTATGTGAACTTGTAGTTGCGATTATGCTTAGTTCGGCTGCAACTTCACATTGGTGGGGTGAATTTTTATTGACTGTATGTTATGTGTTGAATAGAATTCCTAATTCTAAGTCTTTAATTTCGCCTTATGAATTGTGGAAAACCAAGAAGCCCAATGTGTCATATTTTAAAGTTTGGGGCTGTTTAGCATATGTTCGTATTCCTGATCCAAAAAGGTCAAAACTTGCAAGTAGAACTTATGAATGCATTTTTATTGGTTATGCTGTGAACAATAAAGCATATAAATTCTTCGATGTTAACAATAAGGTGATCGTAGAATCTATAGATGCTGATTTTTACGAAGAAAAATTCCCTTTTAAATCCAGAAATAGTGGGGGCGCTGAATCTAGTAGTATTGTACCTAGATTAGAAGAACCTAGCAACGAGAACTCTAGGGACATTGAGATTGAACCGAGGAGGAGCAAGAGAGCTCGAATTGCTAAGCACTTTGGTCCTGACTTTGCATTCTCTTTAGAAGAGGACCCCACTACTGTTAATGAGGCCTTGACTTCCCCAGACGCTGATTTTTGGCAAGAAGCCACAAATGACGAAATGGACTCATTGGAGTCCAATAGAACTTGGGAATTAGTAGACCTACCTCAGGGCTACAAAGCAATAGGTTGCAAATGGGTGCTTAAAAAGAAATTGAAACCTGATGGTTCTGTGGAAAAATATAAAGCTAGACTCGTAGCTAAGGGATATAAGCAAAGGGAAAACATAGATTTTTTCAATACCTACCCTCCCGTGACAAGGATTACTTCTATCCAAGTCTTGATTGCCATAGCTGCTGTTCATAACTTAGTTGTACATCAAATGGACATTAAAACTGCTTTTTTAAATGGAGACTTAGAAGAAGAGATTTATATGGATCAACCTGAGGGATTTGTTGTCCATGGTCAAGAACACGAGGTGTGTAGATTAATTAAATCTCTTTATGGCCTTAAACAAGCTCCAAAGCAGTGGCATGAAAAGTTTGACAGTCTAGTTGTTTCAAATGGTTTCAAAAAGAATGAGAGTGATAAATGCATATATTACAAGTCTGATAATCATGCATGCACTATTATCTGTTTGTATGTGGATGACCTTCTGATATTTGACTCTAGCATATATTTGTCGTGAATGAAACCAAATTATTGCTTAGCCAAAATTTTGACATGAAGGATTTGGGTGAGGCTAGTGTAATCCTCGGAGTTAAAATTACTAAATTTGCAAATGGAATTTCTCTTGATCAGTCACATTATATTGAAAAGATCTTGGAGAAATACAATTATTTTGACTGTAAACTTGTTTGCACTCCTTTTGATCCTAGTATTAAATTGTTTAAGAACACTAGAGATAGTGTTAGATAATCTGAGTATGCTAGCATCATTGGCAGTCTTCGTTATACTTGTGATTGCACGAGACCAGATATTGCTTATTTAGTGGGGGTATTCTGCAGGTTTACTAGCAGGCTAGGAATAGAGCATTGGTTTGCTATTGAGAGGCTCATGCGATATCAGAAAAGAACCATGAACCTTGGATTACATTATCAGAAGTTTCCCGATGTTCTAGAGGGATACAGTGATGCCGATTGGAACACCCTATCGGATGACTCCAAAGCAACTAGTGGGTATATGTTTAACATAGCAGGAGGTGTAGTCTCTTGGAAGTCCAAGAAACTAACAATTTTGGCACAATCCACTATGGAGTCTGAGATGATAGCGCTAGCTGTGGCTAGTGAGGAGGTAGCTTGGTTGAGAAACCTTCTGTCAGAGATTCCCTTATGGGAAAAATCGATACCGGCCGTACTAATCCATTACGATAGTACCGCGGCTATTGCAAAAGTTCAGAATTGTTTTTACAACGATAAGAAACGACAAATACGTCGTAAGCACAACACAGTTAGAGAGTTGCTTACTAAAGAGGCTGTTAAAGTGGATTAGGTACGGTCAGCTGAGAACCTGGCTGATCCTTTGACGAAATGATTAGCTCGGGAGAAGCTGTGGAACACCTCGAAAGGGATGCCCATTGAGAAATGAGTCACTTGTGATGGATACCCAACCTATAGACTGGAGATGCCAAGAAATAGGTTCAAAGGGAAAAACGAGTCACATGGTGATATGGTAAGAATCATGCTATAAGGTGTTACACTCCAAGTCCATCCCTAAGAAGCTTGACATCTTGTAGCGAAAGAGGTTGTGTTATTTTAAACACTTAATGAGTTATATAGCTCTATGTGGAGTGGAGTACCTAGACTACAGGAGTACTCTTGATAGACTCACCTATATGAATGTTGAAGTTTAGCCGCTTCTCGGGAGAATTTGGGCAAATTCTCTAGGTTATTCATGAAACTGGGATATAAGCACATGGCCGTAAAGTGCTGGCTTTAAACATTAAGCATTAGTAGAGTTGTGTGTGTAGTGCTCTCAGACTTAGAGTTCAAGATCACAAGTCACTCTATTTACTATTCGAAGCATTATCACTATGTAATGGTTCAAGTCGAAAGACACCTTTACTTATGCACAGCTTTATACCTTTGCTCGAATATTTTGTTGTAATAATACAAGTGGGGGATTGTTGGAACTTTGGTGTATTTGTATAACATTGTGTCCCACATTGGCTAGTCACAAAACTTCAATCTACTTTATATGACTTTGCACTCTAGTGGGTTTGTAAAAGAGGAACCAAGAAGAGGTCTCGCGCGCTCAGAAAATGGGCAGCGATTTGGAAAATTGATTCGGAAACTAGTTAACCAGGTGCATGTCACGAGTTATTCGCGTGCAGGGGGTGCGAATCCGGGATTTGAAGCCTCGCGCACGTACTATGATAAACCCCACGTTTTGCTAAAATTCCGAAACGTTTTTGGTTACATAATTTCAGTCAATCACATCTTTTTCAAAATGGAAATTCTTGCTGGTTAAGAACGTGTTAAAAACGTGTGCTAAATCAAAGGATTGTGATTGGATTTGATTTTTTGCTGATTAAGAAAAACTGTGTTAAAACGTGTGCATAATTTGTGAGATTTGATTTGCTTTCCAAAAATCACGCCCCAGCTCGCTCCTCTTGCACCTATAAATGCAGCATTTCAGAATTGGTGTCAACACAGAAAAAAAACAGTCTCTCTTCCTCCCCCAAAAATATTTTTGAGTTCGAGCAATAGGTCGATTGTGTTTTTATTTTCGGTCTTTCTTCTGTGCACAGAAGGCCGAGCAGAGGTGGTGAATTCTGGGCTGAATTATCCTGGGGATGGCGTGGTACTCAACAAACTGCTTGCACAATCTGGGCAGAGCCGCGAAACGTCTTAAAGAGAGCGACCTAGTCCGCGACTTAACCAAGCAATAGTTCTTCAATTGGTAATCTGTTTTTGATTATAGATTATTGAGGTAATCCATTCCTTATTTACAGCAGTTATTTCAACAGTAGGCAACGAATCTTTTTTAAGGAGACTGTGGTATCACACAGGACTCGGTTCTTGATTCGGAAATTCTGTTTGTATCTCGTACTTATGTTTTGTCTAATGTTATGTATTTTGTATCTTGATTCATTCCTGTAATCATATTGTTATCAATGAGATTGTTCCCTAGCTAGAATTTCAGTTATTGCCGAATTTTTCCCAACAGCTGTGAGCCAGTTGAGGCAATCCTGTAGCATAGGGATGTCGGGGAAGAGGTTGTACACAGGATCTGTTCGATGGGGGTGACGGAGAGGAGGCGGAAGAAGACGGCAAATGAGGTCGACGGAAATGTAAAAGGGGAAGCAGAGGAAACGTTAATGGAGAACGCCCCCCTCCCGCCGCCCATCATAGGGTGGAAACCCAAGGGAGTAGGAGGGAGGTGGCTTGGGTTAGGAAGTACTAGAAAGAAAAAGTGTCCAGAGAGAAAAGGCTAAGTTGTGATCCACTCTAGTTGAAGCACTAAAAATTTACAAGAACAATTACATCACCAGAGCAAGCTAAGGCCAACACTTCAGTCTCTCCTCATTTAAGAGACTACGTGGACAACTCGTGTTCAAATAATTACTTATTGATTCTTAACACACCATAGGACCAACTTTTATAATAAACCCAAATCTAGTTTTTTTCTTTCTTTTTTTATAACAAAAAAGAGAATTTAAAGATAGATTAAACAACCGATCGAGTTAGAAGAGCCAAAGAATCTGCACTCAATTATGACAAAAATGAGCTAATAATCTTGGAATCGTACAAAGTTTGGGAAAATGTTGGCCAAGGACGTGTTTTTGATAATTAATACCGGTCAAAGACATGCTGAGAATATTTGTTAATGCTAAAAATACTTTGACGGGTATTAATTATCCAAAGACGTCCTCGACCGTCATTTTTCCTGTAAGTTTAAGCCTGCATTTGGTTATTTGTCAATGAACACTTACTAAACAAACAAATACCTTGAAAACGTACTGCCTAATCAACAATCTCGTATGTATTTCATTTGATTAGAAACACATACACCCACGAACCAACTAGAATCAAAACCAGTGGAGGGAAACCCACCGGTTCTGCTCGCCAAATAAATATGTTGGGAAGGGTGGAAGTACGGGTGGAACTACTGTTCTGTCTTTACATTGGTGGGTGAAAATCTCATTTGCTGTGTTTTTCGACGGAAAATGTGGATGGAGTTTGGGTTGGGACGAAACAAGTGGGTTTTTGATAGTTTGAGAACGAAATAGGTGGTTTTGGTAGTTCGAGGAGGAGGTAGAAAAAGTAGCGATAGTTCGAAGAATGCTTTCATAAAAAACTCATCAAATTATAACTTTTGGTCAAGTAGCATGCCTGATATGTTCATGACAAATATGAAAGGAAAAAAAAAAAAGGTTGTCTATTAATGTACTCAAGGCAATTAAAAACAGAAATATGCTTATCGAATTAATTAATATGATTTGGGATTCTACATTTATGCTTGGTAGTGGCCTGAGCTGTAAAATTAAACCTAAAATTGAATTTTCTTTCTTTAGGCAAAATTAAATTTGGTTAAGCACCGGCCCGTATTACCTATCCGAGTAAACCATTGACATACACTACATTTATTTTTCTATAGGACTTATTCCTATGATTCAACTACGTAGTTGGCAAACTTAGGTCCTATTACGCTAAGGTTCTTATTTTTAAGTACTAATTATTTTTTGCTTTGCGAGACAGATCATTCTCTTATAATACAACACATTTAATTCAAAAAATAAGTACTTACTTATTTTAGGTAGCAAGTAAGCATTTTGTTCTTAAGAAACTTTGCAGACAACGAAAGGCAAATTTAGATTTTTTTTAAGAAACTTTGGCCCCATTCCGTTAAGATTCTTATTTTTGAAGTACTTATTTTTTGTTTTACGAGACATGTCATTTTTTCACAATACATCATCTTTAATTTTAAAAATAAATACTTATAACCCGGACACGGTTTACCTGGCTGTTTACTAGGTGGATGGTCAATACGGTAATTTCAACTCTCTCTCTCTCTCTCTCTCTCTCTCTCTCCCTAAAGAAGCCGCTGCCCCCCTATCTCCCTCATTCCCCTCCCCCAGGGTTTTACGCCCCAATGGGTGAAGGGAGGGGAGGGATTTCTCCTCCTCGTGGATTTTTCCATCTCCCAATCCTAGATCTCCGAGCTTGTCTCCTTCCCCCTTCACCCCCATCCTCCTCCACCCCAAACCACATTCCCAATTTTGGTTGTGCTGACTACTTAGGAAAAGTCATTCTCATCCACAATGGAATGATGTGACAATAATAATTTTTTAGAGTGACAAAAACAATTGTTGGTGTGGAAATAGTAAATCTTGGAGTGACACTAGCAATTTTGGTGTGGCAAAGAAATAGAATGACAATTTATTTGTTTTCTTAGTAGAGAATGACAATTCATTTTCTAAGGTAAACAGTGATTTATTTTAGAATGATCATTCTATTATTTAATGGTGAACCAAACATGAGAATAAATATGCCATTAAAATGATCACTTCATTCCACCTTTGATACCTTTGATTCCATCAAATCAAACTTACCCTTACTTTGATCGTAGTCATTAGTCTTGCTTCCGGGGATTGTTGTTTGCTATTGGCCTCAATATTACGAATGATATCAAATTTGATAGAGGTTGTGTGAATATTGAATTCAAGATGACGAAGTTGTTTATTCGAAATGATGGAGTTGAGTTGTTTATTTCCGATTTAGATAAATATTAAATACATTCTCATGTCATATCCGTGCCACTTCTCCTACCTTGGGCCACATATCAGTGTCAACTCCGTGTGTAGAGAGAGAGAGAGAGAGAGAGAGAGAGAGAGAGTTCCATAGTCAACAGAATGGGGATTTAGAAAGAAGTGGAGAAAGCCACAGCAGACAATTTCCAACTCCTTCCTTCTCCAGCTGATATGGGTTCCTTCCCATTCATCTTCTCAATCTTGTTATCGTTTTGTGCTATTGTATCTTGTTCTACTCCATCGACAAATTTTATATTATATCCAAATTTCACTGCTTCAAGTATCCATTTCATCGATGGTTCCGTTGGCTTCTTAACCTCCCCTAACAGAACGTTCAGAGCGGCTATCTTAAGTCCAGGCGGCCAAGGAGGTTCAGGAACCAACTACTATTTGTGCATCCTTCACGTGCCTTCCAATACCATCACCTGGTCTGCTAATCGCAACACACCTATTTCTAGTACAGGAACCATGACTCTTTCTGTCACTGGTATTGTCGTTGCGGATGAAGAAGGCAGTTTAATGTGGTCGACTCCTCCGTTAAATTCTTCGGTTTGGTCGCTACAGTTAACTGAGGCTGGGAATCTTATGCTGCTCGATCAATCTGATGCTATTCTTTGGGAGAGTTTCAATTATCCAACGGATACAATCGTGATGGGGCAGAAATTGCCCGTAGGGGGATTTCTGTCCAGCGCCGTTTCAAGTAGTGACTTGTCAGTTGGCAGTTACTGGCTTTCAATAACTGCCTCTGATGCTTTACTACAGTGGAAGAATTTGACTTACTGGAAACTGTCTATGAATAACGGGGCTTACACAACCTCCAGTTACCAGGCGGAGTACATGGCGATCAACCAAACGGGCCTTTATTTGCTCGGTAATAATGGTTCTCATGTCGTGATTCAGAAGAACTTATCTGTATCTGATTTTGGGATTGCCAAGTTGGATTATTCCGGCCATTTCAGTGTCAGTAACTTTTCTGGTGGTGCATTCAACCCAATATTCGCACGGCCGGATGATAAATGCCAAATCCCGTTTATATGCGGAACGCTTGGTTTGTGTAGGGACGATGCTGATAATCCCGTATGTTCGTGCCCATCCAACTTCCATCCTAGTTCACAAAGTCAAAATCCACCTGTTTGTGTGCCAAGTGACGATTCTTATTCCTTGCCAAATCCTTGCAATCCAACTGATACCAGCAATACGGGTAACTCCTTGTTAGTTTCATATTTGAGCCTTGGCTATGGTATCGACTATTTTTCTAATGATTTCACGAGCCCTGCGAAGTATGGTGTGAACTTGTCTGTCTGTGAAGATCTCTGCTCAGGTGACTGTTCTTGCTTAGGAATTTTCTACGACAACTTGTCGAACTCATGTTATGTCCTTCAAAACCAGTTGGGATCAGTTATGTCAAACGCTAGTAGCAATAATGATCGTTTGGGTTTTGTTAAAGCAATAGTTCGGCCTTCGCCTGCTAATAGTGGTCAAGCACTTGGGTTTCCCATAGTTGCTCTAGTGTTGTTGCCTTTTTTTGGGTTCTTCCTTTTAGCTACTCTGGGATTCTTCTTGTGGAGAAGATTGAGAAGCTCTAAAACTGGAAAGTTAAATCTCAACAGTCAAACCATTCCTTCTTCGGAGGAGTTGGATGCCTTCTCCATCCCAGGATTACCTGTAAGATTTGGGTATGAAGAGCTCGAGGCGGCTACTGATAAGTTCAAGACTATGATAGGGTCAGGTGGATTTGGTGCAGTGTACAAGGGTACACTCCCCGATAAATCACATGTGGCAGTGAAAAAGATCACTAATTTTGGTATTCAAGGGAAGAAGGATTTTTGCACTGAGATAGCGATCATTGGAAATGTTCACCACATCAATTTGGTTAAGTTGAGAGGGTTTTGTGCTCAGGGGAGAGAAAGACTGTTGGTTTACGAGTATATGAACCGTGGGTCCTTAGATCACACCCTCTTTGGGAATGGACCAGTCTTAGAATGGCAAGAAAGGGTTGAAATAGCACTTGGAACGGCGCGTGGACTTGCGTATTTGCATAGTGGGTGCGAGCACAAGATCATCCATTGTGATGTCAAGCCTGAGAACATACTCCTTCACGACCATTTCCAAGCCAAAATCTCCGATTTCGGGCTGTCTAAACTTTTGAGCTCTGAACAGTCCGGTTTATTCACGACAATGAGAGGAACTCGTGGATATCTTGCGCCTGAATGGCTTACTGGCCCTGCAATCTCTGACAAGACAGACGTGTACAGTTTTGGAATGGTTCTGCTTGAAATTGTGAGTGGAAGAAAAAATTGCTCTCTACGAACGAGAAGCGAAAGTATGGAGGATGAAAGTAGTGGTGGTGGGTACTCATCATCTTCTTCAGGACGAGGACTTGTTTATTTCCCCATGTTAGCATTAGAGATGCATGAGCAAGGAAGGTACTTGGAACTTGCAGACCCCAGGCTTGAGGGGAGAGTCACAAGTGAAGATGTGGAGAAGTTGGTGCGCGTGGCTTTATGTTGTGCACATGAGGACCCAGCACTTAGGCCGAGTATGGTTAGTGTTGTTAGCATGTTGGAAGGTGAGATCCCTTCAGGTCAGCCGAAGTTGGAGTCTTTGAACTTTTTGCGATTTTACGGGCGTCGATTTGGTGGGGCTTCTACGAGAGAAGAGAATAATAATAGGCAAGTTGATTTTACACAAATGAATGCTTATTGTACTAGTTCAAGGAGCAGCTTACCTCTTAACTTCTCTTGCATATCATCACAACAAATCTCAGGACCAAGATAGCACCTAATGATCGACTGTGCTTTGTAAAATTATTTTTGTGCTTTACTGTGAATAAATTGTTTTACTGTCAGATAGTGGCGAATGTAGTTTCCGTATTTGCTATTCAGTCTTTTTAATGTTCAATATGTAATTACACTATTTTTGTTTCTTGTGCAAAGAGATTGTTTATCAGTTGATGGCTGCATGTAACATAGTTTCTATCTAGCTCTTTAGTTGTAAATTTCGTTATGATTGCTATTATCCCTTCGTAGGTGATCTCTACACAAATTAGTTTTGATTGCTATGATTGTTTATTGGGTGCTGTAAGTTCTAGGCCACATGTATCTTTCTTTCTATCTATCTATCTATCTATATACTATACAAATGTGTTGAAACCATACAAGCCTCCAAACATTCATTCCTAATTTTCTAGATTTTTCATTTTCTTTCATTTTGTTTAAATTGAGAGAGAGAGAGAGAGAGAATACGGGGAGGGGGGGAGATTTTAGGAGAGTTGAGGAAAAATAATCCAATGCTCCAATGACATTTATGTGATGGCCCAACTTATCTCTCCACCACACGTTTGTGTGCTTCTCACTATAAAGTGTCGAGCTAGAAAAAATTGTTTTTTGTCCCTCTTATCGAACGGGCACAATGCTAGATGATTAAAAAAGATAGTTTAATATTTTTTTTGGGTCCTGTGTTCGATACAAGTTAGCATTGGTCTCATTTTATGCACCGAAAGACATGTGTAGGACAAAAAAAAATTTGGCTACCACGTTAGTATACAACTGGTGGGGTCGGCTGACCCCATGGGCGAAAAATTTTCAGCTACTTTGGTACTAGAAGTTTGGGGAAGTTTCATGGTTAGTATACATTTGACACCGGGGTATGTACCCAATCCATGAGAGTTGGACCGAATAATTATTGTTCATAAGATCTGGGCTTTCTTGAGTTTTCTCTCCGTCCCTGGCCACTTCTCTCTCTCTCTCTCTCTCTCTCTCTCTCTCTCTCTCTCCAATGTTCTGTTTTTGTGCTCAACTCTGTTCTGTTCTCTGTCCCCAAGATTCACTAGTGCTCTCTCTCAATTTATTTGTCCATTTTTGAGATTCTAACTTTTTAAGGGGACACAATGATTATTCGTGAAAAGCTTTGTTTAGTCAAAAATATCTCCTCACTTTTTAGCATTTAATGAGAGTGCACACTTTTCCATGTGCAATATTTTTAAAGACAAAGAGCATTAATGAAACTTACAAGAGTCAATTTCAAATTGGACAAATAATTTAAGACATTACAAAGTCAAAAAGGGGATAAACAAAATGGGATGGAGGGAGTAATATGCAAAAAAAAAAAATGTATCCTTTAGAGTTATATGTATTCACTTATGATTCCATTTACTTAAAAGCTAGGGTTGATTAATGTAAAACCATTGTTCCACAAAGTAACTGAATTTGAAATTCATGATTGAGCCCTGTCCATAATTCATGGAGTCGTCACTGACCACGTATTGGTGGTCCCGTGTATTGAACGGACACAAACGCTAGTAGCATATGTATTTTGTTGTCCATTCAGCTAGTGTATTTTTTGTCCTCTCCTTTGGTAAAGGGAATTTTTTGTTCTTGTCGATCGATACATTCCCAACTCTTCCTTCTTTATTAGAAGTGAAGTTGAAATTAAAATTTTATGTTAGAATGTTAGATTGCTTGGAGGTTTCCAACCTAAAATCAATTGGCTATAAGTGATCTCTAGATTATATTAACCAAAGTGGCTTAGATTAGCAATGTGGGACAAAGTCTAACACTCCGTCTCACATGCAGCTCGGATGCACGTGAAGGTGCGAATTGAGTTGACCAAGAGATTTGCTTCGGGCGACAGAGACTTCCCATGAGAGGTGAGGTCACCCAACACCTATCTCTGATATCATGTTAGATTTCTTGAATGGTGTATCAGAGGTCTTGGGTGGCCTCACCTCATGTGAGAAAGTCTCTGTCATCTCTGTTGTCCGAGTCAATCACTCAGCTCCTGGTCTGTCACCTCCACATGCATCCGAGCTGCTCATGAGGGGGAGTGTTAGACTTGTCCCACATCGCTCATTTAGGCCACTCAAGCTTGGTTAATAAAATCTAGAGGTTACTCCACTTATTGTCAATTAATTTTAGGTTGGAACCATCCAAGAAATCTAACATCTCACATTGCTCATCTAAGCCACCCAAGCTTGGTTAATAAAATCTAGAGGCTACACCACCTATTGCCAATTGGTTTTAGGTTGGAACCCTCCCAGAAATCTAACATGGTATTAGAGTCAGGTCTTCGTGGCCTCACCTCATGTGGTCAAGTCTCTATCACCTGAGTCAATCGTCTCACCTCATCAATTCATACCTCCACGTGCATCCGGACTGCACGTACCTCCACGTGCACCCGAGTCAAATCTTCTGGTTTTCTCAATTCGTACCTCCACGTGCATCCGAGTTGCACGTGAGGAGGAGTGTTAGACTTTGTTCCACATCGCTCATCTAAGCCACCCAAGCTTGGTTAATAAAATCTATAGGCTACTCCACCTATTGCCAATTAATTTTAGGTTAGAACCTTCTAAGAAATCTAACAATTTATTTGTGGAAGTATTGATCTTCAAAATTGAAGTGAATAGATTAAGATTACTCATGTTCCCCTTAGAACTAAAAATATCATCTGATAGTTTCAGCAACAAAGAAGGTGAAATTCGATTTATTGCGTGTCATCGAAAATCAAAACTCCTTGAGGATGACTTAAAATCACCCATCAAAAGTGTTAGTGAGAGGAGTGAAAGCTTTTCTTCTGCAGCAAAGAACTCTGCACTCGTATTCATCCATATTTAGGGTCTCCCTCATAGAAGGAAAGTACGTGATTGAGTGGACAATTTTATGGCTAAACAAATATTTGAAAGTGTTTCCCACTTTTCTGCTGTATAGGCGTGAGTGTCTCGTTCTGACTTTGTATGTAATGCGATTGTGTGTGACTCAAATGGTAAGGCCACAAAGAGATTTATGGTTTGCCACAGCAAAATGGACTTAAAATTTCACAACTGCGTGAGAAAGAGAAGAACAAATGTAAAAAAACTTTATTATATTGCAATTATAAAGTTGAGGTACAAGGAGAATTAAATGGTGCGAGGACCAACGAGTACTTGGTACAATTGAAAGTAAAAGATAGTTTAAACTTTTCTGAAAAGTTTAAGGTTATAGAAGCGTTGGGCTTATGTAAATGGTGTTGGACTTGTTTTTTGTATTGCAAATTTGTATTTATAGGCTGAAATGATACTCACGGTTTTGGAGCCGTTTTCCTTACTTCGCCCCATGATGACAAATGTCTCACGTCACTACAACATGAAAGGGATATAGCGTGGATTTAGTTTCCTCGCCAAAGCCCGATTTCCTAGCAAAATGTATTTTCCTCGCCTAAAAATCGTCTCAAAAGGTATTTGCGAGGTAAAAATATATTTCCTCTCCTATTCTGACATAATTGGCGAGGAATTTTTTCCTTACAAATACCATTTGTTTCCAATTTTGCCATTTTGTCAAAAAAGGCTACAAATTTACTAATAGGAGGAAAATTTTCCTCGCTTAAAAAATTGAAATCCAAAAAGAATGCAGTTTCTGCACATCTATTTCCACTCCATGGACTCCAACCTTGAACGTCTACTATAAGAGGCGGAAAACCTACCCAACTGTACCACGATGCACTTCTGACAAAAATGAACTTTTTGGTAGATATCATGATTTTAACATGCTTCTACATTAATTATGGTTGTACTCTTATCGTGTCTGAACTTTATTTGAACAAGTTTAATTTTTTGCTAGTATAATAATTTTTTTAGGCCTTTTTTTTTTCCATTCTTTAATTCTAATCTACACTATATCCTAGGGAACGAGATGAGGCTTACAGGGATCGAATCCTTCCCATGTGCATTAGAATATGTAAGGGATGTCAACTGCACTCCACTTCACTTGCATAATTGTTTTGGTTGAAACATGTTATATTGGTAACTGACAACAACTTTTGAAGGACTAATAATATGTGTCATTATTCTAATTTTTTGATGGGATTATCCTACCTTTTATGGAATGAGATTTTGTCGTCATAAGCTCGAGATAAATTTTAGTATTGCATTATGAATGACAAGAGGCATCACCGTCGTTGTTTAGAAAGAGTTTGACCTTCTTCTTTTTTCGCCAAATCCAAAAGGCATTATAGATTCGTAGCTTATTTTTTAAAAGCTTTTTTCATCATCGCAATAGTAATATGAACAAAATTTGTAAATATCAGATAAGGTCATCCTAAAAGCACTAAAGACAATACATTTAAAAAAAAAACTACACCCTAAAAAAGTTGGTTTTTCAAAATTGGACAAACAAATCGGGACGGAGGGAGTAGTACCGTATTCTTTGTGAAATAATGTATTCCTATATAGATGTAGATGATTGAAAGCAGATTTGTGGTGATTTAACTTCGAGATATTTTCAATACGATACCACTTCAAGATGTTTTTAACTTTATCTTTTGTGGAGTTTTTCATTAGGATAAATCATCAATACCTACACTTCAAGATACTCAACTACTATCTATATTACA
The DNA here is from genome assembly GCA_025413875.1 of Rhododendron molle. Lineage (NCBI taxonomy): Eukaryota > Viridiplantae > Streptophyta > Magnoliopsida > Ericales > Ericaceae > Rhododendron > Rhododendron molle. The sequence goes on along the minus strand of CM046393.1, from coordinate 29,505,917 downwards.
AATCGCGACGGTGTGGTGGCCCACACATTTTCTCTGCATAAATCTTGACCGTTTAATTTAGTACACATTTCTCTGCATAAATCTCCACCCTTTGTTTATTTCCATTCTAAGATCCCATTAATTAATTGTCTCCCGCGACAATAATTTACGGTGAGGCAAATCAAAGGCTATTACTATTGCCATTCCTAATCCCACGGCGATAAAATGTACTTTATTTATGGAATGTTCAAACGGCAAAATGGCAACTCAATATACAAAATCAATATACAGCAATCAATATACACGGCCCTCAATATACAACAATCAATATACACGGCAATAAATGCACTCATTTTGGTAAAAATGCAAAATGACAGTGCATGGCAAAATCAATATACACGGTTTAGTATTTCATTGTTTTACTCTCTCCCTCACTCCTCCTCCATCTCCTCTGCTTCCGATTCACCCTAACTTGAGGTGAGTGTATTTCATTATTGTTTTTCGGTTTACCTTCAACGCACGGTATTGTCTTGCTTCCCTTTAATCAGATTTTTTTTTGCTTAATACGGCCGTTTGTTTGGTTTTGTATTTCATTCTTCTTCTTCTTCTTTTTTTTTTGTATTTCTTTTTGTATTTCACGGTTCCTTTTTTTTTTTTTGTATCAGATTTTTTGTCGAATACGTATTGCGCATATATACGGTTTTGTATTTCACTCTGCTTCCGAAAGAATTGAGGTGAGTGTATTTCATTATTTTCTTTCAGTATACCTCCAATGTTCACGTTTTACCGATTTTTGTTTTCTGTTTGTCTTAGTTTTTTTTCCAGTCATTATAATGAAACACATATCTAACTTCTAAGCATATGTTGGATTTAAAGTTCCACTAATGAGAAAATATTAAATTTGAAATACACAAAGAAGCTTTGGAGATTTAGACACCGATATGAAAAAATGAGGAGTACTCATTTTGGTAGTTTTCGGGCTCAAAATATTTAAAGTTTGAGTCAAGATTGACAGAAAGGTCACAGATGTTGTTCCCACATTGGGGATGGGCGTGCAAATGAGCAATTGATTTTGTGTTATGGTACACGTTTTTGGTACACATTTTTTTGGTACATATTTTTTTGCATGAATCCTACCCGTTGATCAGTTGCTCAATATGGTCTTGATTGCTATAATAATTACTATAATTACCGTGCCTTCAATTGCTCAATATGGTCTTGATTGCCGTGAATATAACTGACTATAATGAGTGAAGTTGCTGATTCTATAAATTGCCAGTTATTTTCCATTGATTGGAACTATGATTCTACAATGACTATAATTGCTTTGATTGGGTAATTGGGTAACACGAATTGCTACATATCGGGTAAGACGATTTTTTGGTAACTATATTTGGTAATAAAATATTCTCATATCAGTGAATGAATTTCTCCCTCTCTCCCTCTCTAATCGTTTTGGTGAACAAATTACTTTATTTCTCTTACACTCTCCCTAATCATTTTCTGAACAAGTTCTCTTTCCAGTTCTCCTTGACTCTCACCCTCTCTCCAGTTCTCTCTCTAGAGGTATGTCTCTTTGTTCCTTTTTAAAAAAAAAACGATTGTGACAACTGTGAATCGAAAAATTGGTTGTTTAGAAAAATTAGTTCTTTGTTCTTTGATGTGTCGTGCAAAGTCATGAGAGAAGTATGTTACTCCACTATAATGACTGTAGTTGCTGATTCTATAAACTCCCGGTGATTTCCATTGATTAGAATACAATATGAATACAATATGATTCCTGGTGATTTCCACTGATTATTTTTTTCCCTAATGACTGTAGTTGCTGATTCTATAAATTCCCGGTGATTTCCATTGATTAGAATACAATCATCAATCTATAATATATATCGCGATGGTGTGGTGACCCACATATTTTTCCTATATAAATCTTGGCCGTTTGATTTAACACACTTTTTTTTTTTTTTTGCTTAAATCTCCACCCTCTATTAAACCTTGGCATTTTGGTAATTACTTTGTATTTTCTGGAATAAATGGTTGAGTAATGATTTTTTCAGTTTTGGTAATGATTTTTTCAGAACAATTGCTAAAGTTGAATATAATGAATTCTAAATGCAGTTTTGGTAAGTATTGGCGTCAAATGCTAAGAACTTTCGGTAATGGCTGCTGATAATGGATGTTGGTAAGCAATCCGTATTATTAGCTTTGTTCATTACCATTTTTGGTAATGAATGTTGGACCATTTTCAAACGTGAATGCTAACAATTCACGTCGTGCCTGCATTTAGAATTCTACCCAATGAATTTTGCCGTGCCTTCGTTTAGAATTCTACCCAATGAATTTTGCCGTGTCTTCATTTAGAATTCTCGGTAATGAATTTGGCGTAATGACCGAATTTTTGGTTATGTCGAATTTTTAATTTATTCTCATTGTTTGTTTCCTAATATTCTCTTACTCTCTCTCCCTAAACTTTTTCTTTCCAGTTCTCTTTCCCCTCTCTGATTCTCGCTCTCTGTCCAGTTCTCCCTCCTCAAGTATGGCTCTTTCATTTTTTTTATTTTAAACGGCGAATTCTCTATCCATGGTGAATTAGTTCTTTGTTCTCTTCCATTCTTTGTTCACCTTTTTTTTCCCAGTTCTCTTTGTTCTCATTTTGATTTACTTCTGGGCTCTAATTGGGTGTTGGAGTGAATCGAAAAATTCTGTAAGGTTCGATTGGATCAAGTGTGGTTCGGATTTAGTGTTAGATGAATTTTAGGTTTGTGAGCAGTAAACTAGGGCTTGATTGAACTCGGTTTGGCCGCCATTCAGCCTTCAAACTAATCAAGTCTGGCTCTTTGTTCTCTCTTTTTTTAAAATGGTTTCGATTCCAAAAATAAGTTGTTTAGAAAATTAGTTTTTGGTTCTTAATTTGGTGTGTGCAAAGTCATGAGAGAAGTATGGTACTCCACTTTATTTTTTTCTTTTTTCAGAACATGTCTTGGAATATGGTTTAGAAAATTCAAAGCTTCCTACTTTAATTGAAAATACTGTTGGCGTTCGTGTTCTCATTTTAATTTGGTGTATCGAACCGACCCCTTATCTAGACGCTTGATGAGTTCAAGTCTATCATTTTTTTACTACTGACATGTTCTTTGGTGTATTCTCATATGTGTTAGTCATGAGAGAAGTATGTTACTCCACTCAGTAATTCTATTAATCAGTAATTCTTTAGTGTATTCTCTTATGTTGATTTATGAAGTTAGGTAGGTAGAGTTGAATTGTTGGAAATGATTATTTTTTTTCAATTTTTGGTAATGAACTAATAGAATTACTGATTGTTGGTTCAGTCATTATAATGACTAATTATGAACTAATAGAATTGACGATTGTTGATTATGGACTATAATGACTGATTTTTTCAGTCATACAAAGGCTTATTTTTATTGGTATTCTACATCAAGTTTAATGATTTGGATTCAATAGTGAAAAAAATAGGTAGTTTTTTATTTAGCAAGTTTCTACCAGTTATTTGATTTTTATTTGAAATTGCATGTGATGTGCCTTAGAGGGTGGCAGTGACATAATCAGGATTTTGTCATATGGCATGGGGAGCCAAATTTTTTTAGTTAACCATGATGGAAACATATGTTTTTCTTTGGATGTGAGTTGTATACTCTAGATTAGAAATCCCAACGAGGAATTGCTAAGTGGAATTCCTAACTGGTAAAGGCATGGTTTTTTCTTTTTTAATTTGAAAGGGAAAGTGTTCACTACAAGAAAAAGGATGGGAATGAAATCTAATTTTAGCTTCTTTGTGATCTTCGCCTATTTTCGATTTTGCGAAAAATCAGTCAAACTTTTCCTCTACATGTTTCTTTACTTTCTTTTTGGCTTTTTTAACCCAAAACAAATGCACCAATCCAAAGTCTGAGGACTTTGATTCTGAACCTTGATTTTTTTAAGCACACAAAGTGGATTTTGTGATTATAGTTAGATTTTACCAGTTGTGATCCGTAGTTTGTAGTGTGATTGAATTGGCTGAGAATTTAAATGGCTGGTGATAAGTGCCTTTAGGTACGGGCACTACAACTATTAGTTTGTTAGTCTGTTTATATGTTGCTTAACTGGTGGATATAATAGAGCTATAATTTTTTGTTTTTTGCGCAGTTAGAATTTTGCGAATGGGGCCTTGGCCTTCAAAATTGGATATGAATTGAATACCGATTTCGAGCCGTGCCTTCAGGCACGGGCAATTTCTAGTGAGATAACATTTCTTCAGCATGTCTTTAAAAAAAATTTATTTCCAAACCGAAGGTATATAATAAGAGGCAGTTTTTGGAAGGCCAATTTTCAATTTCGGACCGATTTGCCCTTTAATTTCGGGCATTTTACGGATTGCCCAGGCCAGATGGGTATAATTGTAATTCCACCCGTGCCCACGTGGCGCGTTCTCCGCCGCTTCTCCCACCTACCACTTTATTCTCCCACCGCTTACGTTTTACACAGGCAAACAATAGAACGGCGTTTGAGAGAGGGAGAGAGAGAGGGAGGGAGAGAGGACGATGAAGGCGGCCACGACGGCGATGACTTGTGTCCTGTTGTTCCCGTCCGAAGCTGCTGCGGGATTTGGGATGGATCTCGTGCGTTGCTATTTCGGCTTTCTTTCTTTTTTCTTTGGTACGCTGCTGGTAGATGCTGTGCCCTGGAGGTGGGTTTTGGTTGGTTTCTGCTGCTGATTTCTCTCCTCTTCTTCTTCTTTTGCGTTGATCGTCGTCGGGTCCTCTCGAAGGTGAGTGTTTTTGGATATGTGGTTTAGGTTTTTGTTGCCCTCTTTTACGCTCCCGCGAATTCGGCGTGGATGTTTGTGGTTGTGTGTGGTTGGTGCACCTGGGCTGTTGGTTGTGGTTGGGATGCGTGGTCTCCGTCGATTGGGTGGGTCTTTGCCGTGGATTATTTGTCCGGTTGTTGTGCTGTTTACTTAGCCATGGTGTCGCCTGTGCGTATGAACCCATGTTAGGGCCTTTGCTATCGATTTGGCTTCGTAACTGAAATGGTAGCCTATTCTTGGTCTTATATGTGGAAAGATCCTGCATTTGTTAGCTTTTTACGGGAAAAAAGGCCAATAAATAAACGGGGAACAAATGGCCAAAGAATAAATGAATGCGCAGAAAAAATCATAGAGGGGGGAAAAAATGAACTACTTAATTTTTGAATCCAAACTGACGCTCGGTATCCTTTTGTGTTTCCCGTTCTGCGGTCTGGTTTTGGCCTATTGTGCATGTATATATGTGTGTATGTGTTCGTGATATCCAACAAACCTAGATCTTCTCAAACTACTCTCTCTAAAGTCAATTTTGGTCTACCCCTCCACTTGGTGCTACCATCTACCATAATCTATTTTCTCCGTATCTGTTATCAGTGTGACTGCTACCCCTACCATTCCACGAAAGTTGTTGTTTTAAGTTCTATCTTACAAAGTCTTACAACACATCTATCTCAAAATTCTCAATACAGTGCGAAAAAATAGCTTCAACTCTATGATGTCATGTAGATCTCTACAATGAATTAGTAGCCTTTGGACTTAACTTTGTCACGAGAAAATGTACTTGGTGCCTCAGTGGTGTGTACTTAAACAGAACCAGCAGTTTCATTGAAGCAGTCTACAAGCTCATTTTCATATTCCATTTCAAGCATGGTAAGGCTCTCGCAAGTGCATTGGTGGGAGAACACTGTAGAATACATACAATCTACCTTTTCACGTCATGAATGAAGTTGTGCACAGTTCTCTAAACAAAACTTATTGAAATCTTCAAGAAAAAAAAAACTAATAGGAAGGTGCAGATTATCATACAGCCTCTTTGAAAATAATTGCGATTGTGCTCGGCTTAACTCCTTGTTTAGCAAATTCTCTAGCCGCATAACCCTGCAAAACCAATACCATAATTTCTTAGATTTATTTTCCCAACATCTCCTTTAATAGAAAGGAATTGAGAAGCTCCTGAATAAACAAGAACACACTAACAATAAATCATATCTCTGTGACTACGTCAAAAGTTTACAACTCATGCAGGACAATAGATCATATAATATTGATCGTTCCCTTTTAGCATATTTTTTTGCCAAAGACAACCAATAAACATAAATTGACTTCAACACATGGGCCTAAAGTCACCAATTCAAACAGCCTCATGGTTGACAACACCAAACAAAACTAAGCCTTGCGTACCAATAAATTGAAGTCAGCTACATTTAAATTTCCCACTCTGCTTTGTCAAGAGCTATCCGTTCACCTAATTTCCATAAAATCATATCTTGTCTTACTACATTATACTAGGTCAATTTAGTTCTTCCCCTCCCCCCTAGCATTTCCATCCAGAGTAACCTTGTTACTATTATTTACTTTTGCACATTCGATGTACCTGAATCTAAGTGAATAGGTAGTCTTGGAGTCCCAATTGATTGGGAGAAGGCTCGGTTTGGTTTGAAATATTGAAGCCGGAAATGAATGTGGGGACATGGTGCATGGACAGGAGCATAGTGTCTGGTTCGTTTCCTTATCCGAACAGCGCTGCTGGAAAGTAACTGAAACATTTCTGTTTCTGTCAGGTTATTTGCTTATTTTAGTATACTGTGCAATGTCTCGCTGCTTTCCATTTCCACCACCTGGCTATGAAAAGAAGGCTAGATTGGATGAAGCTAACTCCCTAAATAAGGTTTGTCTGTTCATAACCTTCCTACTTTTACCTTAACCTGTTTTTTCTATACAGTGTGGTTTAGTTGGGCAAATATTGGGCACTGACCACATAGATGCTAATTTGATCTCCGCTGCCACGGGAGAGTGAAATATAACGTTATTCTCTTTGCTTTCATGAACCTACTGAACCTGCTTAGCTGAAAAATGGGATAACTGGATTGCTTACTTAGCAGTATTGTCCACTTCAGAATTTTGGCATGTGTTTGTTGTTTTCTTTGTTACTTATCTCCTTGCATCTGCTGGAAATTTTTCCTTTTGAACACTCAAGGTGTTTGGAGTTCGGACTAGCTTATGTGTACCTTGGATTCGTTGGACTTTACCACCTAGAATCCAATATATTGAGTTGATGAACTTTAGATCCTAAATGATTCGTGTTTAACTCTTTCCGGTGATTTACCGTATTAACTCAGATAGTAGACCTAGATGTGTTACTGAATTAGGCATCATCTTTTATCTTCCGTCTAACAAATTTTGGTCCCCAGAGATTTTTACGGTTTGAATCAAATTTCGTCCTCATAAATGGGAATTTTTCTCTGCATTAGCAGATTCAAAATGACCAAGTTATGTTATCTCTCTTTAGGTTTTGTTTTCTTCGATTTTCTCTTCTCCATTATGCCTAATGGGTTCGTGTGATGTTAAACTTTAGAAGTTTGTTGCAGATAGTTTTCTGGTTTAGTACCAAAGCTTTTGATATTAATCTATTACACATGGGACTAGAATTGGATGGATAAATGGTTTCTTATTTGCAAAGGAATTTTAAGGTGCATAATGAAAAATAGGAAAGTCTACCGTGGAAGATGGTTTAGGGAACCGATGTAGATTTGACTTCAGAGTGTTGCTCAGGTAGGGACTAGAAAGAACTATTTAGAGTGTTATTAGAAATCAATTTTGAAGAGGCTGTGAAAGAGCTACACATTCCGGAAGCCATGTCTTCTGTTCTCAAGTTTTTCCTTCTTGGTATGGTAACAATTGTATTGGGGCTTTAGGTTTAGATTATTTTAGACCTTGAAATGGAAGAAAGTTTTCTATTGAGTTTTTCTTTTAGCAAAATATGTAAGGAAAATATTTAAAATGTAGGATACGGTAAACGGAATGTACATTGTAGGTGTATTATCTTGGAAATAATTTGTTTTTCTTTCCAAAAACATTACCAGAAGGAATATGGAATCAAATGAAGTACCCAAAATGGAAACTTATCTGAAAAACTGGAAAAATAAATGGACTGTGCAGGGAATTTGTGTAGTAGCCTAAAGATTCAAAATTGTTAATGGAAATCAGTTGGAACTATTATGTATTGAAATGTTATCTCTCAGTTGTTGGATCAAGTTCTTTAATCGTACCCAACCATGAAGGAATTCTCTTTGGCATATTTTGAAAGTATTTCCACTTGTGTCCTTACAGAACACCTTTTGATTAGTTGTACATTGTTTTGTATCCAAGTAAGTTACATCATCGGCTTTGTTGTTCCCTTTTGTCCTTCAATTGGGATCCGTAGATGCACTTTGGGTAGTGTGGAAGGAGGACAATAGGAGTGAAAGCCTGTCCACAATATTGAAAACTCGAGTGGAAGAAATTTTTTGCAGCTAATGTAAGTCGCATAGGAGTCCAACAGAAATAAAGGGGGAACTATTATTGAGTTCCCTCCATACTGAGAAACTATGCAGCTTCGTTTGTCTTAATATTTACTTTTAATATCCAATACCTGTGGTTCATATCCTGTTTGGGGTTATTGTACTAGGCTTTCTTTCCTGTTGCATGTGCATTCTTGCCGATTGTCATGTGTGGCTTTTTTGGCTCCTACATAGTACTTACATATCAAAAGATTATAAGCAACTAGGGAGAAAGTTACAAGACCTGTTGTGAGTTGGTGTATAATATGCCCAACCGTTTCCTAATGTTCTGTATCTACTGCGGAATTTTGAGGATCATTAGTTTCCTTCTACTTTCTTTTGTCGTATTTAGAATGGCCTTATGAAGTGTTTTAATGAAGATCTTGAAATTGTAGATATATATTTTTTGATCTGCATCTTGAAATTGTACTGGGTACTGAGAGTAGAAAGATTGCAGTCATCTCTCAGTTAGGGAAAGCATGAAATATGTGGAGATCGGTTTTGTAGTCTATCATATGGGAATGTGACAGTCTGAAAAAATTTAAAGTATGTGGGACCCTGGAAAGAAAACCAACTGAATTATTTGGGGAACCGAAGGAGTATTTGAGAAAGATGGAGGGAAGTTTGTTAGTGAATGTTGGAACATTGGGAAGCCCAATGTATTCTGCCTATATACGGATGTCTATTCTGATGCATTATGCATATATCAAGAACACCAGTTGAGAGATGTTATGTTTAGAATAAGGACATGTATTAGTGCCTTATCTGAATCCTTGCTTCTTGAAGACATATGAAAAGGAAAAAGGACTTGCTTTTGAGATCTCTCAGGTCACCAGGAGCTTTTAAGAGCTCATAAATTGTCACCATTATCGTGTGACATCCCAAAACAGGCAATTCACTAAGATGATATCCCGTAGACAGTTGATCATGTGTGCCATAACTTTACTTTCAATTAATGGTGTAGTTTTCTTGCCAAACAGGCAAGTCTCCTTCTGCTTGTTTTGGAAAACACATACAAAGAATAGTCCACTTAGGAGTTCACTTTATTGTGCATGTGGAATGATGGTCATACTTATGGATTGATTGATATTGCTCAGTTGCTTACACTTTCTAAAATAGAAAGGCATTCATAATCTACCATTTTATCTGGCGAATAGCTACTTTCCTTGCTCTGGTGAAGATTTACTCTCAATTTCCATTACTCTTGTTCAAAAGCTGGTTACTAACTCCATAGCTTTTGAAAAGCTCAATTGTTACATTCCTCTTATTGAAAAGCAGAATTGTTGCAACTTTGATGCTATATGAGTAGATTTGCATGCTGCTATTCTACTTTCTTTCATCTATCCTTTTTGGAAATTTGCTGATCCTAAGAAACTTTTTAGTTCAAAATCAAACCTCCTTTCCATTTTTACCTTTTTCGTTCTGTATTGTTGTCATACTTTGAGCCATAGATGAAGATTTGTAGTTGGGATTTTCCAGTTAATGGATTGTGGAATGTCCTTTACAAACTGCGTCTCTACGCCAGTTGATAGTCGCACCCATCTGCTTCCCACCATATAAGACTATTAGACAAACCAAATTATGGATTCGACTCATGCTCAGTAAAAGTTCAGTTACGAGAAAAATACGCTACAGAAATTAAGCTCGTGATTGATGTGAGTCGAGGTTGAACTCTCCATACGTACTTCAGTTTGCATTCTCAAGTGGTAAATACTGCATTTTTTGAATACAAAGTAGTGACTGAGTTACTTAACCAACAATGAAGGTAATAAAGTTCGAATGCTCATACATATGAACTCCATCACGCCTTCCTATATATCCTCCAGTTTCTACCGTGAGATTCTAAAATCCATTGGAGCTGTTTAAATATTGTTACTATTTGACTGGGTTTTTGTCGTCTTCGTTTTTGGTCTGCTGTTCCAACCCAAAAAAAAAAAAAACACCCAGCTTAGCCCTGAAAACATCAAAACAATTCCTGCAACGGGCAAAAAACACCCTCTTCAACGGGCATGATTCTCGTGCCTAGCACGAGGTCGGACCTAGTTGATACAATAAATTTTATGACAATTGAATAAACTGACATTGTTAACAATTAATTTAAATTGGAAAAAAGTGAATGCATAGAATTAGTGAGAAATGTATCATTCATTGCTAATTAGAATAAGTGACAAAATAATTTTTTCCCGTTTATCACTTTTTTATTTTAATAAATTTGATAATGATATTAAACTATGTAGATTATGTCTTTACTATCATGATATTACAAATACATAGAAACATAATTAATAATGACATATATCTAAAATTAATGAATCCTAAAAAGGGTGACAAAATATTTCATCGCCAAATGTAATCTTTTGACGAGGAAATCTGTTTTTCCTCACTAGAAAATGACTTTTGGCGAGGAAATCTATTAACTCGCTAGAAAAGGCAACGAAATTGAATTTCCTCCTAGATAATGTACTTTTAGCGACGAAATTCATTTTCCTCCCCATATTTTCTTGCTATAGCCCTTTGGTGTTGTAGCTTCGGCTCAAAGTGAGGGCACACAAAAGGCACCGTCAAAGCCATGTTCCCACTCGAATCGACACAAATCAGAAACCCTAACCCAACTGCGAATAGAAATAGAGATATAAAAAAGGGAAAAAGAACAGCAAACCCTATAAATCTATCTAACCCAAGTCCGAAGAAGATAAAGTGAAAAATAACGTTTTCCTGGAAATCGATGGAGAGAGGAAGGGAGAGAGAGGTTGCCAAGAGAGAGAGAGAGAGAGAAGCAGACTGGAGTTTGGACATTACGCGTGAACCTGTCAGAAGTGGAAGGCAAGAAGATGGAAATGACCCTGAACAAAACCTGGAATACCAGACACAAAAAGACAAAATAGAACACCTTTTTGGAGGACACAACCGAAATTGTAGAAAAGTCAGAAAACCCATATTAGTCTTTTGGAAATTAACCAAACAGTGCCAAAGGCCCACCACAAAACACGGGAAAAGACAGGAATGCCCCCAGCCATTACACTACAGCCTCTCCCACTGAGAGGCTTGATTAGGAAATCAAGCCAAAATGGCCCAACCGAAATTGGGAAACCAGGCACCTTTACTCCAGGGGAAATGACGGCCCATGACGTGTTTTGATAATTAATACCCACCAAACACATGCTGAGAACATTTGTTAATACTTAAAATATCTTTGATGGGTATTAATTATCAAAACACGTCATTGACCGTCATTTTCCCTTACTCCAGTCCTTTAAATGAACGAACATGGGCCATAAATCCACTACCTTTTCACAGGGGATCGATCCTTCCAGAAGCCTCTTTTAATTTCATCTGAATAACTAAGCCCAAAGAGGCCAAGTCCCATATATAGTTCATGCAAATTAAAATTAATTGGACTTTCTGATACGTGGCCCATTAATTTTAACCCGTTAAACTCTTAACTCATGGCCTAATTTAACCGAATTTTAATTAAATGACCTTTCAGCGCTAGCCTAAAGATTGGGGCCAAAAACGGGTATAAGCAGAAAGCCTAATTTGATAGGTTTGCGGGAGGGGCGAATAAGGATGTCATATACAATTTCAACCCATCCATTCTCTCTTAAGCTACTTTCTGCAGTTTAAGGTTGGTGCTCTCAAATATTATACTGATAACATGGTCATAATCAGAAAGGAGGTGGGTGAAACACACGTACTTTAAGGTGAATCAAAGAAGTTGAATCAAAGAACACTAATGATACATATCCGGGGATATACCCATTTGACATGTCATGTCATATTAGACATAATTGGTTGGAGATTCTGTAAATCAATAGAAGAGCTAGTAATGTTGGCTACTTTTGTGCAAAGTAACTTTTAGGAAAAAAGTTTTCCAAAAGATTTTCACAATTTAAAACAACAGTTACATAATTAATTTGAAGGGCTAGCTTTTTACCACTAGGTACAATAAATAAAAAATAATTCCCACCAAGTCGCCTCCAATTAATGAAATACTAAAACCTTATGAAATTGCCTAAATCCTAAGGTACTCTATGAAAGTGCCTAAACCCTATGGTACCCTATTGTAAGGACCAAATTCCGGGGTCTTAGTTGTATTGGCAATTCCGTTCGACAAAACACATATTTTATATCGAGTTGTAATTTTATTATTTTTTAATAAGTAACTGAGTCTGTATAGAATTAGAGTGGAAGGAATCATATTTATATGTAATCGAGAGTGAGCGTATTGGATAAAAGGAGGTCGGCTACAACAAGATAAATTTTGGCAAAGACGGATCAATCCTGTTATCAATCGGCACCAACTGTTATAATTGAAAAGCATCGTTAAAAAAAAAAAAAAAGGGTCTATTTATGGACATGGACTTTTCTTCCTAGGTTTTGAAGATAGCCTTATAAAAAGAAAAAGAAACGGCAGCCACTGGTAGAGCTTTGGGGTTACTATCTCAGAACAATATACTAAAGGCTATTTTCATTGATCTTGAAGAATTATGATACCTTGGTGCTAATCGATTAACTTCAAGAGGTTCTATTTATTCATCGACATTTGAATCGTAGAAGCAAATCCTTTCATGGAGTTCGAAAGGTATTTCAGGAAGGCTTGTGGATTCAAGGCGACGGCAATCAAGATCACTGGGTGCGGTGTACGTGTGACTCGGCAGGTAGTACTTAGAACGTTGTGAGGATTTACATCGTTTGGATAGGTATATCTGTAACTGCACAATGATTATAGTGAATTGATTCATTCCCGTGGTTTTTACCCATTTTGGGGTTTTCCACGTATATCTCTGTGTTGTGCGATTGATTGCTTTGCGTAGTTTCTTGTTGATAATTTACTTAGTGATTCGTGTTCATACTGTTAGGGTTTTTTACGGATTATTAGGGAACCCTGATTTTTCAATTGGTATCAGAGCGGGCTGCTCCTTCCGTTAGGATTTATTTTCCTAGAGCAGATCTATCATGAGTATGAACATGAATCACATGTCTAGAAATTTTTCTACACTTGATATTAATAATTTTAGTAAAGTTGAGACCCATCAATCTAATGATTCGGATATTGATGATACATATGATATAAAAGCTATGAGTTTGGAGTTGAAAAAATTTAAACCTTCTTTGAAGAAAAATAACAATTTAGAATTAGCCACCAAATTAAAACATTGTGAGAAAGAGAGAACCAATGCATTATGTCATGCCCTCGATTTTCAACATAAAATATAAAGATTTCCAATGAATAAAACCTCAGAATAATACAGATAATAGCCCAAAATATAGTTCATTCCCATAATTGCAAATTGAGTTCAAAATTTCTTATCAAGCTTGACGATCCAAATAAAATAGTGGAAGAGAAGGTTTAGGGTTTACAATCATCCATGATCAAATAATAGTCATAACAAAAATTAATATTACATTCCCAAAGAGTTTTACAAAATGATGCCAAAGTAATTTCTCATATCAGCTTTCAAAAGGGATGATGTCAAAATGCACGCCAAGCACTCCGTGTCACTATCTCCGAGTGTACCTGAAAGAAGGATAGGGTTGAGCAAAACACGTGCCTAGTAGAGAGTTCTATGCTCAAACTATATGAAAATGAAATGAGTCATGCACCATGAATGAGTGAATGAATATTGATGGATACGCCCAAAATACGAATGATTACTACCGAATTATGCTCTTAGATCAAAGGATCCTAGACTTCACCGGAAAGTCACTAACCATTCACTCCCCAGAGTAAATACATCGACAAGCTTACGTTAATCCACTTTAGTCTATAACCGATTCTGAATCATTTTACTATCCTTCATACAATACAACAGTCTCCTCGAGTCTACAATCATCATTATTCAATTCCTTCATTACAGAATCTTCCTTTTCTTTCAATCAGATATATTCCTTCAATGAACACTAGGGTCACCCCGGGTCTCTATTTCCCTCGAGCGCAGGGTCACCCCGAGTCTATTCCCTTAATAACAATAGCTTGGGTCACCTCGGGTCTATCTCCTCGAGCGTAGAATCACCCCGAGTCTTTTCCCTCAACAATAACAATCATTTGGGTCACCTCGGGTCTGTTCCCTCGAGCGCAGGGTCACCCCGAGTCTATTCCCTTAATAATAACAAACATTGGTTAGCGGAAACGCACATCACTTAACCGACCCTCCACCATTTCATAATCAACTTCCATTTCACGAACATCAAATCACTCAATCGAATCCAAGAATCATTCAATCAATCACATGGCGTTACAAGGCCAACAATCAACCATATCGCTTATAGACTAATGCACATGTCCACATCATACCTCCAATTATATCCCCGCACCTACGCAACATGCTACTTACAAGCGGTTTTCAAAGTATCCGACCTACTATTTCCTACACTTGAATCCCGTAATAAGTGTACCAAGGACGATCGAGAGGTTCAACGAGTTATGAGGATACAATTTACTACCTTACCCTTAATGTCATTATGCTGCTCCCATCTACCATTTATGCCCATTACGACATTCGAACAACCTACGGCACTCATAAACATTCCACGATACGTTCTCGTCGTGTTCGTCATGTTCCAAATTTCATTTCACCATTTTAGAAACACCGTTCAAAACGCAACTTTATTTCATAAAAAGCGTTCGGAGAAAATCATGTTTAATAGAACTTATAAAAAATCATGAACATGATTGATTATACCACACGGCATGGTTGGTCAAGTCCAGATCATTAGAATGATGTTTAGAATATAGGCTAGGAATAATCAAGCCCACGTTAATGGAATGGAAAACATAAATTGACAAAACAATGTAATGACAAGGTGTCATCGATAACAAAAAAACATGGGTATCGATAACTAATGGTCGGGGTAGAATAATTAACAGCGTTATCGATAACGAAAAAGGATGGTATCGATAACTCAAGGTAAAGATCAGCCCGAGAACGTAACGTTATCGATAACAAGAGGAGAGGTATCGATAACAATAGGAGTCAAAATCATTCCAGACGCAAGGGTATCGATAACAATGAGGATTGTTATCGATAACAACGGGTTTTCTGGGCTATGAGACAAAGTGTTATCGATAACAAAGGAAGTGTTATCGATAACGATGGGTTTCGAGCAGATTTTTTGACGGACAAAGATGGCTTTTTCAGCAACAACAACATCAACAATAATAACCACGATCAATGGCACCAATCAAGCTACAAGAAACAAATCATTTACGTATATTGAGAGTTAGAACCCCCTACCTCAAGATCCAAGAACGAATTTGAAAGGATTTCCAAGCCCTAGCTCCAAACTTTGAGTTCAAACGAAACGCACCTCCACCGAGCTCAAACCACCGGGATTCGGACCACAATATGCGAAGGGGTTGAAGGATTTGAGGTTGCTTTGTGTGGGTTTTGGGTTATTTTTGAGTGAGTGTGAAAGAGAGAGTGAGAGGCGAGAGTGAGAGAGGAGAAGAACGGGAGATGGAGAAAAAAGGGAAAAAGGAGAATTTTTATTCCCTACACTCATGCTATAACATATATACACACTACACACACACTTACCCTTCAAGTATACAAGTTAACACATCGACCCCAACTTCCAATTTCAAAATCAATCTTGTCCTTTTATTTCTTATAATAAAACATTTAAACAAATTTTTTTTTTTGTTGAAAATTACGGGTCTCTACACATTACATGAACTTGACTTGCTTAAACACAAAAATATACAAATAAGACGAGGAGGAGTGTTCCTTAGTTGAGGGGGAGTTGTGCTTAATTCTTGGCAAATAATTTGTATCGATGAGTGCTTGGTTTGACTTCGTGAGGGGGAGAGTGTTTGACAGTCCATTTGTACATGAGAATTCTCGAATCCTTGAATTGTGATCTTAATATCTTATGACGTGTCACACACTCACTTTGTCATAGACTCCTATCGCATGTTACCACTTAATTCCAAATTCATTCATGCTTGGAATTCTTACAAATTTGCTCATGCATTTTTTAATATAGTGGCGTCCATTGAGCCTCATAGTTGAGAACTTGTACCTCAGATTGGTGTGTAGCCTTGTCGCATTTTTTTAAGAAGTATCTTTGGTCATTATTTTTAAGTTTTGGGTTATGCATTTGCCCTTCAGAAAATGTTCAACCTTCGTTCATTAGTAGCTTAAGCAATTCTTGGCTTAATTTTGCGCAGACCTACTTGCTTTAGCAAATAAAAATAAAACAAAAAATGAGGGGCAGCACATTGGTTGAGGGAGAAAAAAAAAAAGAGTTACTTTTATATCTTTTTGGAAATTGGTTGCCAACTTGAGGGAGAGTGTGAGTCAGTGCCGGTTTTCATGTGATTTCATCAGTCCATGACGATTTATCATTCTTGCCTGACGGTTGCACACACACTCTGTTATAGATTCTTGGCGCATGCTTAATTCATTGTTAAAAATCTGTGAGATGTCTTCATAATATCTTGGAGCATGCACCTTTGGAAATATTCATTCTCTTTGATTTTCATTCATGGAATCTAGCCCCTCATTGTTGTATTGCTGAATATTGCTGCTATTTTGTACTACTATTTGATTATGCTGCTGTTCTTTGCCATGGCTCTTACTTGTATGTGCCATGGCTCTTACTTGTCTGTGTATGGGACACTCCCTAGTGGAAACCATTAACCTTGCCGTTGATGGCAAAATCTATGGTATAACGAAGCTAAGGAATGGAGTGATACATGTATTTAGCTGGCATGTAGTTATTCTTCCTTGCATTCATATCTCTTTATGACTATGCTATTTAATGTTCTTTTGCAAAAGGGGAGAAGATTGGTTGCCTTTCTTATGCCTTAAATTTTTGTGTTATCCCTTTGTCCTTCCGTGACAAAAAGGGGGAGAAAGGTTCGAACAGACTGTGATTTTTGTCAAGTCTTTGCAGCTTCACAGGTTTCTTTTTCACAGTCTGTTTGGGGATAGGTTTTTCTATTGAGTGTGTTTTGTCATGGAAGTGCCAAATGGGGAGATTGTTAGCTCCAAAAAGCGGCACTATTTTTAGATTGGCCATTCCATTGACAAAACAATGTACCCCATTATTTATCGAGTTGTATTTTATTTTATTTTATTTCTAGAATGTCTGTTTAGGAAGTGGAAGGAAATCAATATTGTGTAATTGAGAGTTAGTGAATCGAGCTAATTTGGACGGATTGATCGGGGTTTAATCGGAGATCAATCGAGATCTCCTGCCTAAATTATTGGCTGCTAGGGCACGAGATATTGGCTATTATAAATAGCATCCTTTGGTGGGCAGCTAGGTTAGGGAGGCATTAAGGCAGCAAAACCATTTGCTTTAAAGTTTAAAATAACGAGAGAACGGAGCTGCCGGAAAAAGTTGATGCGGGATTGAAGTTCAAGATGGTTTTATGTTTTGAATCTTGAAGTAAACAAAAAGGGATCGATGGATCTTTGAGCGCTCAATACAACTTCAAGAGGTTTACAATATCAACTCAGATAATCTCTTAACAAAGTCCTTCGGTGCATTTCGGGAGGCAAACGGAAGGCTTATAGATTCAAGGCAGTGGCAGTCAAGCATTCAGAGAGGTGTACGTGGATTCGGCAAGAGCATCTAGGCTTATGTTTGTGGAGTTCAAACTTATCGTAAGAGTTCTTGTAACCTCGAGTTTAGTAGTGTTTGATTCCTTCCCGTGGTTTTTTTCCCGTTTTGGGTTTTCCACGTATATCTTGGTGTTCGTTATTTGTTTGCTTTCCGTTTGTGAGATTGATTGTGTTTATCGCATGGTGAATCGTTAATTGAGATTAAAACATAGCAAATCTTTATAAGCCTAGGCGATCTAGGATTTTTCAATTGGTATCAGAGCGGGTCGTTCATATTATTGGGGTTTATTCCTAGAGCGGATTCTTATTTTTTTTTTACTTTGCTATTATGGATTTACCAAGAGAAGGCAATTTTAAAATCAAACCTGCAATTTTTGATAACTCTAAATATGTAGCATGTGCTTCTTCTATGTTTTTCGATGCGAGTAGCGTTAAATCTGATAGTGAGAGTACAAGTAATATTTTTTGTGAGGTTGGGACTAATGAAACTAGTGATGGAGAGGACAAATACGATATGGAAGCTCTGGCTTTATTTACAAAAAAATTTAAACGTTCTTTCAAAAAAGATACTAATATAAGTTTAGCTACAAAGCTAAAACAATGTGAGAAAGAAAAAATTGATGCGTTGCATGAACTTGATGTGCTTAAGCGCAAACATATGAATCTTGAAAATGATATGCATAGCCTTTTTGAGACTAACAAGCTTCTTGAATCAAAAGTAGCAAAATTGCAAGTTGAACTTGACAAGGCCAATAGTACTTTAAGAAATTGAATGCAGGTTCACAAGTGTTAGATGAAATTTTGTCTTCTCAAAAGGTGTCATCGGATAAAGATGGACTTGGGTATAAAGTAAAAGAATCTCCAAAGTCAAAGGAAGGAGGAAAAATATTATTTGTCAAGTCAAATAGCAGTGTACTCACTCCTCCTATGGCCAACCAAGCCAAGTTGCCCGTTAAAGAAAATAATGTCAAACATGCTCACACAAAGACTCCTAAGGCAAAGATGCGACGTGCAACGGTTTCAAAAACCACTATCAAGCATGGTGAGGTAAACGCTTTCAAGTTTAAGCCTTTTTGTCATCATTGTGGTCTTCAAGGTCATATTAGACCTCATTGTAGGAAACTGCATGTGACACATAATTCTTACGTTCATTTGGGACATTCTCATACGTATGATAAAGATATTCTGACTTGTCATAATTGTGGAGTGATTGGCCACATAAGACCACATTGCAAGAAACTATATTTACCTAATAAAATAAAATTCTTTAAAGATGCCCATTTTATACCCACGTGTCATTTTTGTGGGATGAAAGGTCACGTTCGGCCAAATTGTTTTAAACTCCACGGGTACATTACTGCTCCACCTCAATACTATGCTGATAACCATGGGAGTAAAACTCAAACGCCCAAATATAAAGTGGCACCTCAACCTAAGGATAAGAATATGACTTCTAGACCTATGCCTAACTTTATTAGAAAGGTTGAGGAGGTCAAGACTAGATGTGTTTGGGTAAAGAGGTCGAACTTGACACCCTATGCGAATTTGCCTACTAACCCTCTAGATGACACTAGATTGTCCCGAGGGGTTGACCTTGCCGTTTGAGACTATGTTATTGTTCCATAACTTAGGTTTAATTAATTTTACATATCTCATTACCTAGAGTTATGGAGTTTCATTCTTTTAATGTTTTGTTTTGTTTTGTTTTTTGTTTTTAAACAAAAAATTTTAAAAAAAAAACTTATTTTTTTATTTTGTTAGTTGGTTTGTGGATTGAGTATGATAGTTTTTGGTGCATAGTTGAATATCATTAGATTTTATGAACATGTTCATCCAAGTTTTTGTTGCACTTCTTTCATGGTATTCTCATTGCTATTTAGTTTGAATGTTAATATATCATGAGTATTCGATATTATGTACACTCATCCATAGCTATTGGTCAGGTTCTCTAATAGGGATCACTTTTCTTATATGCTTCGTTTTATCTTGTGTCTTCCCTGAGCCTTGACCACCTTTATTTGGTTTCCGTTGATAGAGCTCTTGCTTATTCCAAAAAAAAAAAAAGAAAAAGAAAAAGAAAAATGATAATATTTATCTTGGCTTTTGCTTATCCGGGCGTTCATTGAGTAACCGGACAATTGGGGTGAGGTATTCTCTCTCTGAGTGTTCACGTCAAAAAATGGATAGATCTTGTGAAGGCACCCGTGTTGGACCATTTGCTTAGTAATCGGGTATTGGGTATAAGGTATTCTTACTCTTAATATTCGCGTCAAACAGCGGTGGGGTAAAAGTAAAAATACGGTATGAATGTCTATTGATTACTTATTAATCAACTGCCTGTTGTTGAGGGGGAGTTTGTGATTAATTGTTCGTGGATTGTATGTTGGACCTAGATAGGTGTATCTTGTTGAGGGGGAGCCACTAGATAAACCTTAGCACTTATGTATCTTGGTCCTGTTTTGAGTTGCTGAATTTTTTTTTTATCATGGATGCACACACACACTTTCCTCTCATGTCGATGATCATGATGTATTGCATTCCTTCTGCCTTGCATGGTGTTATATCATTAAGTGGTGTCTTAAAATTTGGATGTCTTTTTAATCTCATCTCATGATATAATACTTGCGAAAAGCTATCTCATGCTCGTATCTTCAGATTTCTTGTTCTTTTTTTAGCGTTTAATTTAATTTTGTTTTATTGAGTTTTGCATGCCTGAATTTAGCTGCCACGTTATTTATGCTATTATTTTTGCTTCGCTTAAATTTCTTATTTATCCTATTTACCCTTTGTCACTTCATGTCAAAAAGGGGGAGAATGATGAAAGGGGGAGTAGGTTGCCTATTGTTCTAATATGCTTGGATGTTCAGTTTTGCTTGTAGCTCCTGTACAACTCGTTCTCAGTTCGTTAGTTTTTCAATGTAGTGTGTGTAAGGACCCGTATTTTCAGAAATTAATAAAAGGTTTATTTGATATTATAAATAAGAAAAGATGGGATTTATTGAGTTTATATGAGTTGAGGTGAATGTGATGGAATCGTTTGTAGGAGGGCATATGTGCAATATATGCTTATGTGTGTATAAATAGGTGTGGGTGTGTTTGTAGAGGAGAAAAATACTCCTCACTTCCTCTCTCATTCTCCCGATCCCTCTCTCCCTCACGGCACTCTCTCTCTCTCTCCCTCCCACACCCAAAATCCCACTCAACCACCCAAAACCCATGAAAAACAACCTTCAATCCTTCGTCCATTCACATTAATGAGCTCGTATCTAGTTGGGTTTAGCTCGGAGGGGAGTTTTCTTGCTCGGTTTGAACTTTGGAGCTCTAGGGCTTGATCGATCCTTTGGGTTTCGGATTTGGTAACCGAGGTAGGGATTTATTTACCTCTCTTATATGTATATGTGTTGAATATGGTGTAAGAATCGTTCCTTAGCCTTGTTTTTGGTCCAAATCGAAATCTGTCAAAATCTGCAAAATCGCCCACTGTCAGGCAGAGGTAGCGATACCTTGTTTTCGAGGTAGCGCTACCTTGATCTCTGATTGCTCTCTGGAATAGTTAGGTAGCGATACCTAGTTTTTGAGGTAGCGCTACCTTTGGCTTAGAAAAACTGTTTTGAACCCCGTTGATTGTCCGTCGATGGTATTGATCCCCGACCACTTCTAGCACTCCCCTCTCACGTTCTAATCATCTCTAAACTTGATTACTCACGTTCCAATAGTTCGTTGTTCGTTCTCATTCATTTGGCCCCCGTTATGACGAAGAAAGGTGTCAAACTAAATGAAAATGAAACTTGTTTGTTTGTCTAGGCGCTCGGGTTGTTATGCGAGTATTGTGGCATGTTTTATGAATGAGACGGACTCGACACAAATTATGCTTCATGACTCGAGACTTGTGGAATGAAAAAAATCACGACTTAGAACGATAGAACGTTACGAAGAAAGCCACGGATCCACCGCACGGTGAGATGCCGGAACGGGACGCACGGGGTCCAATATGCCCGGAAAGGAAATCGGAAACACTTGGCTTAATGAAAGCAGAGAACTTAGGAATTGTTAAGCTTCTTGCATTTGAATGGTGTCGGTTGTCATGTCGTATATTCTTGCTCTTATTCATGTGGGAAACCTTATTGTTGTCATTGTTCTTCCGGTGCATAAATCATCTCATATGCATATAGGTAGAGCAAAGATTTCTCTACTGGGCTAGTGTAGCTCAACCTATTATTATTTTCAGGTACACCCCAAGGGCATTGAAGTGGAGTGTTTGATGTGCATACAGCTTCACCATTTTAAAAGCTAACTTGGAAGAATTATTTTGACATCTTTGTAAAATTCTTTTGGGAGATGTAATTGTAATTTTGAGCTAATCTATTGACTTAAAAACGATGTAATCTCTAAACTTGTTGTCTTTTGTTCAACTATGGCCTTTGGGGCCGGTGTGCCACTATCGTAAGTTTTGGACCTAACTGTACTATGGGGTGGATTATGGGAAGTATTATGGGGTATTATGGTGTATTATTCTGATGGACCATTATGGGAAATACTATTATTTTTATGTTAAAAATCTAGGATGTGACAGTGTGTTTTGTCATGGAAGTGCCAAAGGGGGAGATTGTAAGGACCAAATTCCGGGGTCTTAGTTGTATTAGCAATTCCGTTCGACAAAACACATATTTTATAGCGAGTTTTAATTTTATTATTTTTTAATAAGCTACTGAGTCTGTATATGATTAGAGTGGAAGGAATCATATTTATATGTAATCGAGAGTGAGCGTATTGGATAAAAGGAGGTCGGCTACAACAAGATAAATTTTGGCGAAGACGGATCAATCCGGTTATCAATCGACACCAACTGTTATAATTGAAAAGCATCGTTAAAAAAAAAAGGGTCTATTTATGGACATGGACTTTTCTTCCTAGGTTTTGAAGATAGCCTTATAAAAAGAAAAAGAAACGGCAGCCACTGGTAGAGCTTTGGGGTTACTATCTCAGAACAATATACTAAGGGCTATTTTCATTGATCTTGAAGAATTATGATACCTGGGTGCTAATCGATCAACTTCAAGAGGTTCTATTTATTCATCGACATTTGAATCGTAGAAGCAAATCCTTTCGTGGAGTTCGAAAGGTATTTCAGGAAGGCTTGTGGATTCAAGGCGACGGCAATCAAGATCACTGGGTGCGGTGTACGTGTGACTCGGCAGGTAGTACTTAGAACGTTGTGAGGATTTACATCGTTTGGATAGGTATATCTGTAACTGCACAATGATTATAGTGATTTGATTCTATAATGACCCTGATTTTTCGTAAATAAAAAATTCGTTAAATATTTGAATTTTTTTATTTACTTGGATTGCTTTAAAAATTTCTTTTAAATTCTTATAATCCGTCATAATTAGATTTGAAACTTGTAAAATTGAATCATTTTACTTCGGACAATTTAGTCCTTCTCCCATGACTAGTATACTTGTAAACGTACTCGTATATTTTTCCTAATAAGTAAATAATATCTTTAAATTATATTTCTCGGCTGGAAATCCTACTTAGCAAGCATAGTTAGCTTTTAACCGATTAGTTAGCAAATCCTAACTACCGTTTGGCTTAGTGATGCATCAATGCCGGAGTGGTTAGTAGAAAAATTTTGGTCTTTGCCTTGACCGTTGACTTGACTGCTTTTGCTTTGGCTTAGCTAGGTCGCTTTACGCTGGTCGCTGTCGAGCTCGCTTTGCCTTGGCATCGGTCATTGCCGAAGTTTGCTTCGCTTTGGCATCGGCCTGGCCGCCTAGGCGTTGGATCACCGTCGGGTGGCTCGCTTTGGTCGCCATCGGTTCTCGCTTGGCGTTTGGTCGCGCTTGCTTTTGCCTTGGCATTGCTGGCGCTCGCTGCTCGCCTTGCCTTGGCGTTATCGGGTCGCTTTGCTCGCCTTGCCTTGGCGTTCTTTGGTCGCCATGCTTGGCCACCGGCCGCTTTGCCATCGCCGCTACGGTCGCCGGCCATCGTACCGGCCGCTTTGGCCACCGCTATAGCAGTCGCTTTGCCATCGCTAGCGGGCCACCTGGCCACCGCTACATCGCTATTAGCGGGCTACCTTGCCATCGCTAGCTGGCCGCTTTAGCCATCGTTGCTGGGGGCCGCCACATCGCTTGTTAGCGGGCCGCTTGGCCATCGCTTGCTAGCGGTCGCTTTGGCCACCGCTTTGCTAGCGAGCTGCCTTGGCCACGCTCACGCCTTGCCTTGACGTTTGGCACCGTCGGGCTATAATATTCTGTTATTAGGCGATTTTCTACAAAATAATATGTTACTTTCCTAGATTATCCTAACCCTTGTATGCTTTCTAGGAAATCATTGGTCTAGCCTTTTCATTGACAAGTCACTTGAAAGCTCATAATACTTGCTTCCTTCCTAGACCTTCCATGTAAGTGTACTTAGTACTTGAGAGAGAGAGAGAGAGGCCGAATGGGAGAGAGGGAGAGTGAGTGTGTGCTTGTGTTTGACAACTCAATCAAGTCATCTTCCTTGTCTTTACTCAACCAAAGTACAACAATTATTACTTCTTTCTTGTACTTTTGCAAGCAAAACCTTTCTAGGATTTGGACAACTCATAGAATCCCTCATGATAACCTAGAACTTGGCCAAAAATAGGAATGACAACCCTTGGCATGCTTGAAGTACATTGATTGACCCATGAAGGAGAAAGGTTGCATGCTTTCAAGCATGATGGGACAAAACAAGGAGAGAGAGAGAGAGAGAGAGAGAGAGAGAGCCGAATAGGGAGAGAGAAGGGGGGCCGGATGGGAGTGAGGGAGAGGGTGAGGTGTGTGTGTGTGTCTTGCCAACTCAATCAAGTACCTTGTGTACTTTACTTCATCCTACTTCACACTCAATCCAATTCTAGGCTCCTTTATACATAACCATAGCCTATCATGGTCTTCTTTCTTGCAAGACTAACCATTCTAGGCTTAAGACCTTCATGATGACCTAGGATGTGGCCAAAAGTTGAAGTGACAAGGCTTACATGCTTAAAAGGCTTGATTGGACTTGCCCTTGGAGCAAAGCAATGGAAGAAGAGGAGGAAGAGGGGGGCCGGCCATTGAGGGAGGGAGAGGGAGCTCCATGTTTGGCTATAAATAGCCTCCTCACTTCTCATTCAACTCACACCTTCAAGCGTTGCTCCATCTCTCTCTAAAACCCAATCTGTTTTGCCCAGGCAGCCTACTGTCCTCCAAAAAACTCCATTTTTTCTCCGGGCGAAAGTCATTTCTAGGAACAACGTCCTCCACGAAAGTCGTAGAACACTTCGAGAGCTTCAGTTTAGACCCAAGAACCACCCCAAACAGTCAAGAGATGACCAAGATATCGACCTCCAAAGTTCAGTAAAAAATCTGGAAATTTCATTCCAGACAGCTCACTGTCCACTTTCTTATCCCCATTTTTCTCCTGGCGAAAGTCGTTTTTAGGAACAACGTCCTTCACGAAAGTTGTAGAAAATTTCGAGATCTTCGATTTAGACTCAAGAACGATCTTATTCGGCCAAGTATTGATCGAGTTACTGCCATCCGAAGTCCGGTCCAGATTTGGAAGTTTTACCGCCCGTAGAATTTTTCAACTAGCTTATTCGGCCCCGACTAGTTTCGGATCAAGGTAGATTCTCCTTTACTCGTTAATCCTAAGTATATGTAGATTAATCTCAACTCATTTTCCCTAGCTATGTTGTGAAACTAAACGTAGATTGTCTTGAACTTTAAAAATATGGTACGAAGCTTGATGTCGAATGAATGTTGGAAGTAAACCTTTCTTGCTATTGAAAATATGAACATGTTGAATAAATGATTTCTACGTCAATAAACATATGTGGTCTTTTTGAACTTTCCACAAAGAAAGAAAGAACGGATTTCAAAACAAGAGAAATCAGAAGCTTTATTCGAAGTATTCGTATTTTGATCTTTTAGAGGATTATGAGTTTGTTTACATATTGTTGCATTACTTGTGGTTGTATAAGGATGGTGATGAGCTTGTTTATAAGATTGCTTGCATGATCTTACTAGTTTAGATTACAATGAATGATTTAAATGGTTTATGATGAGAAAGTCCTACCGCGGAGTCTATGCATGAAAACGAGACACGAAAATCGAGAAATAGAAACATGACACCTAGGGTGTGGTTGATATGGATAAAAAGGGTTAAAGACAAGGTGTGTTTTGAAAACGCAATGTGGCCGGACTTGCCCATTGTGGGAATGCGTGTTACAAATGATGAAATATTTTTGAAACTACATAATGACCAAATGTGGGGTGCATTATGTGAGTGTGTGTGTGTGTGTTGTGTGCCAATGGGAACCCGGCGCGGCGGAACCATTGTGAGGATACTCGGGAACCCGGCGCGGCGGAACCGAGGTTGGGTGTGTAGCTTGGTTATCCGTGGAGAGGAGCCAATGCAAATGTGTGCCAATGGGAACCCAGCGCGGCGGAACCATTGTGAGGATACTCGGGAACCCGGCGCGGCGGAACCGAGGTTGGGTGTGTTAAAAATGATTTGCAAATGTGTGCCAATGGGAACCCGGCGCGGCGGAACCATTGTGAGGATACTCGGGAACCCGGCGCGACGGAACCGAGGTTGGGTGTGTTAAACGTGATTTTCAAAATGTTGATTTGGATAATGAAAAGAATTTCGGAAATGTTGATGAATATGGTGACACGGTCTACGACGAGTCGCGTAGGAGAAACTCAGATATCACCGACACCAACGATAGAATAGTGTATATGGATGTGTCATTGTTAATGCCTTGTTAAACATGTATGTATTATTCCGCTGCTTGTTCAAGAGTTGGTATACTGCTCTTTTACTCTGATATTGGTAATTTATGGGTTAGCGGGTATAGGATTATTCTGCTGAGCTCTTGTAGCTCACGGTGTTGCCTTTGGTGACCCTGACATATTATATCGGTGGCGACGCTGGTATAATGTGTCAGATTTTGTAGATTATCAAGATGAACAGTATACATTGGAGGCTTTAGGAGCTGAGGAGCTGGCTAGGATGAAGCCGCAGGCGGAGCTGTAGTTAGAAACCCTAGAACCCTTCATTTGTATAAATATTGAATCCTAGTGGGAGTTATGTTGTAATAATGAGCCAGACTCCATTTGATTTTATCATTGAAATGTTTATTTAACGTACCCAAAAATCAGGGGCGTTACAGATTCCTTCCCGTGGTTTTTACCCATTTTGGGGTTTTCCACGTATATCTTTATGTTGTGCAATTGATTGCTTTGCGTAGTTTCTTACTGATAATTTACTTAGTGATTCGCGTTTATACTGTTAGGGTTTTTTACGGATTATTAGGGTACCCTGATTTTTCACTTATAAAAGTGTCTAAACTCTAGGGTACCCTGTGAAAGTGCCTAAATTGCTAAAACCCTATGATAGAAAAGTACACTCTAAAATTCCTATCAAAGTTCCTAAATCTAAACTCTATGGCTCTATGTACCCGCCTAAACTTAAATCCTAGGGCACCCTAAACCCTAGGTTATTCTAAACTCTAAAACCCTAGGGTACCCTAAAATTCTAGGGTATATTAAAATCCTAAGGTACCATAAGGTCTTAGGGTACCCTAAAACCTTAGGGTGTCCTAGGGTGATTTTGTAAAAGGTGGACCTAGTGGTAATTAAGTAATTAAGATATGGTTTACTATACTTGTGTTCTCTGAATCATTTTCTAGCTAATAATACTCCCAAGCTCAAATCTTCTTCTCATTCAGCCCTCAATACAGTGCCATAGCTTCCACAACTTCCACTAAACATAAAACACAAACTCTAGAGCACAAGCACCTATGGACTTGCAATTCCCTTGTATTGAAAGAACAGGTGCAGCAAAGCCGGATGACGATCGTGTCTATTGGACCAGGTGATGATACCCTTCCGTGTTATTATAGAAGGATTATTTGTGGTTGATCAGGATGATTCCCAGCGGAATCCAACTCAACCCATAAAATAAGTCTTCAGTTGGGAGTAAGAAAAAGCAGGAAAAAAAGTCCATTTTGAGGTCTCATAATCAAGGTGTCCCGTTGAGTCGAAGTACTCCCGTTCTTCATCAAGTTGCTGCTGGATTGTCTATAGGTCTTTCTTTTATATGTCTTGTTTGAATTATCCCGAGTGGGCTAGCTACTAGTAGATCGGAAAGCGGTGAAGTGAGCGAGTGGCATTCCCCTTGCCTTGCGATGCCGCCACCCGCATGTCACACACACATAGAGACATACAGGCGAAAGGGGCGATTGAACAGACAAAAATGGTGGTGGTCGAAGCAGCAATGGTGGATAGACAACTTGAGAATGAGTAGATATGGCAACTGCGGATCCAAAAAAAAAAAAGAGTAGATATGGCAACTTTCTGTGTTTCACAGGATGTTGCATGAATCTAGACGTCGAGGTTATTTGGTGACGACGGTGGTATTTCCCAATTGGGAGGTGAGGAGGAAGATGGGGTATGGTAGTCAAGGTGGATGGCCGACAGTAGTTATAGTTGTGCGTGGCTAGAAAAACGATTATTTTTCCAAAAAACGTTCTTGCAACAACCCATTCGGTTTAGTGATGTGGGTTAATTTTTTGTGGTAAAAACGTGAGGCGTGATTTGTGTATTGGGGACCAAATTGTCATCTTGCTAAAATTTTGGGGACCATTGGTAAATATTAGCCGAAGTTTTAAAAATGAAATTTCAAAAATACCCATGCACTTGACGTTGGGACCATTTAAACGTGCATTGTAAACATTGGAAATGCAATAATGCAATTTATAAATTGGGGACCAAATTGACAATTCGCTAATACTTTGAGGACCATTGGTAAAAATTAATAAGCCCTCTTCAACATTGTTTTTATCTGTTGATCATTTTGTTTTTCAACATTGTTGTTGGTTGGTACAACTTTATTGACCACTTTTAATTCTTTATCAGGGATATCAAAAGTAAGACAAGGAGTATTAGTGGAACAAACAGAAGATATGGCATTTTGTTTAGCAGGTTTTTCATATACATCTTTTAACCAATCAAAGAAATATATCTCAGTGTTATTTTCTATATAATGTTCCCAACGGGTTACAATCTTATCATGTTGACTAGATGAATATTTTCTCCTATAATCTTTTCTTTTTTGTTTATTATGTTTTGAATAAAATTCATCATATAAGTCTTCAAAGGCATTATTAGTAACTTTATTTAACACACGGAGAGAGGGATCAACATCCTTTTGGGAAATAGAGTCATTAGGTGATATATCATCTAAATCAGTAGGAGTAGGAGACCCTTGTGAGGTGTCATCCTCATCAAACTTTGAATGTGCAGAATAGTAAGGTTTACTAATATGTGAACTTGTTTCAATGCCTTTTAATTTAATGTGGGGATTAATCAGATTTTTATCTTGTCTAGGTAGGCTAACCGAACTACTTGATCTGCTTAATTCTTTGATTTTCAGGGGAGAATTCATTCTCTGTTGATCAAAACTTATCCTAACCGTTCCATCTAAATATTGCTTAATATAATCTAAATCAATAGTGCTATTTTGCATCTTATGAGGGTAACTATCATTTTCACTAACCCAACTGGTGGGTAATTTAATATCATTCCAAGAGATAGTTTTGGGCACTTGAATATTAGCATTAGTATTACTCTGAATCAAAACAGTTTTATCCTTAGGACTTTTAACCAAAGCATGAATGTTTAAATTAGTTTTCATACATTTATAATAAATGCGATAAATTAAAGCAAGTGGGTGACTACCCTCGAGCATATTAGTAATAGCTCCAGCAGTTTGAATATTTAAAGTTAATCCTTTCAAAATATTTTTGTCTTTTAAACTGAGGGGCAAATCAGGATAACAATTGAAGTAAACAGGACCATTGTGCAAGCTAGACTCCATTAGTCCTAGTAAACTATCACTGTAAATAGTAAATCTAGCATCTCTGAGAGATAGTAAAACAGAAGAGTTTAATCCTGTCCTTGACTGGGGTTTAATAGCAACTTGTATTAATCCAACATGAATATAATTATATCCTCTGTCGAGGTGTCGTTTAATAAAGTCTTTACTAAGGAGAGAACATCTTTCTTCTTGTTTAGTAATGGCATAAACTTGTTCAACAGTTTTGGCAATTTGATCAGTTCTAAATGGATCACTTAGAAAACTGGATTTGTAAATTTCTTTAACAGGTAGTTTTGGTATATTCCAATTTTGGAAATCATCATTTAAATCTTGGTTTCATGTTCTTCTTGGTTTACTATGTCTGGTATAGAAGTTATATTAGAAGATGAATTAGCAGAAGAGTTACATCTAAACATTCTATTCATTTTGAGCCTGGAGTTTAACAGATAGGGGATAGGTGGATAAGATCATACCTGAACTGGAGAGAGACTGGTGGATGACTGATACCTGGATGATTCATTCCCTTTTGTAAAAAAAACTGATCCGAGACTTATATCTAAATTAATCTTTCTATTTAACTTAATTTTGAAATTCTTATGTCACTTCTGTATGGACCTATAACCTGTTTAAAACGGATCCTACATCTACTTCTCTTAGTTACTGGTTGTATGACTCCTGCAACAGATTTGCTTTGCAAAGTGGATCCTAATTACACCGTTTAGTTACTATTCATTTTTCTGCTCATGCCCTGTCTGGCAGCGGTCCGTTTGCCTCTCATGCCCTAAAACGCCTACCCTGGCTCACGACGGGACTTATTGTTCAGCGGTGGACAAATTCCTTTGGGGCGGCAAGTTCCTGAATAGTAATTTCAACAATGGTTTTCAGGCTTTGACTTTGAAAACACCCGAATCTTTGCTACAGTTGTCATCTTCCCAGTTTCTAATTGAAGAAAATCAGGCTTTAGTTAAAAACCTAGGACATCTACAGTTGTTCAAACCGTCTTCCAAAACTCAGAAAATAAGCAAATTAATTAAGACATAAACTCTGCCGTGTCTTTTACAAACAAGAATAAACCATCCAGTAATGACTCATCCACTCATCTCTGCCACTAGTCAACTATGACCCATCCACCACCCCTACGGAACACTACTCCATACTTGGCTCTGATACCAAGAGGGGGCGGAAGGAGAGACACAGGAAGAAGAACAGAGACATTATCAGAGTTAGTACCAGGCGGCACAGCCGTCCATTAACAGTAATTAAAACAACATAGATAATTAGGTGGTAGAACCAACCATGGAGTATCTATAAACAAAACATAAATAATTAGGTGGCTGAGCCAACCATGGTGAATTATGAATAAAACAATAAATCAGTTTAGCATTGATAGAGATCAGAGAGGATCAACTCATCAGAACCAGAAGACTTACTGGTTTAACAGGAGAAGGGGGAAGAGAAAGAAACTGCAAATACAAGAGAGAGAGAGAGAGTAAGTAAAGAAGAGCCAAGAAAAGGCTTAGAAAAGGCTTGGTTTTAGCAGAAGCCAGTGTATCCTTTTATAGAATTAAGGATTCCTGTCTTTTACATTTAATAATTGGCCTACTGTGGCCATGTGACTTGCTTTCGGTGAAAAGCAATTCAATAACTGTTAACAGATGCCTTCTGTTTTCAAAAGGTGAACAGTTGGATGCCTTCTGTTTTCAAAAGGTGAACAGTTGAACAGACGATTCCTTGTCTTCTCGTGCATGAATAGTGACGGGTGAATAGTGAACAGCGTTCTGTCGGTGGTACTGTTCATAAATAGTAACTCGTGGATGAGTAATTGACTAATGTTATCATTGTATCTTTTGGCAGTTGGAAATGCCATTGTCTGTAGGTAATTGACTGTTGGGGATAAAACATTTCTCCTTGTGGGACCGTTGATGGTTGAGCAGTTGAACAAAGGATCGTTATGGTTGAGCAGTTGAATCAAGGATTAGTATTCCATCATATTATCAACATTGTGTAAGTCTTCAGAGGATAAATTGTGCCAATAATCCTCTCCATCTTCCATGGTGCATTCAGTAATTGGGGTAGTAGTGGTTGTGCCAGTAATCCTCTTTAGCTGTTCCTGGTAGCTGATTACTAGTCTTCCAAACTGGGTGTGGAAGATGAATGGGACTTCTTGAACTGGTTCAGTAGATCGGATTTTTTGAATAGAATCTTCACAGATTAAATAATTGAGGTTGCTTAAATAACCATCAGCATTGTGCGCATCATCACCAAGTTTAGAAGCAATAGACCAGGCTCTGTGATGCCTGATTTGATTTCTGATTGGATTTGAGCAGGGGTATGGAACTTCATCTTCAATAAGTTGAATAGGAGCATGAACTCTGTTGAATGGCCAATTGGCTGATATTTGCATGACATGTTGAGCTGGGATAATGTTTCCAGTCCATGTCCATTCGGGCGTTTTACTTTTGATGAGTACTTGGCACCATAGAGCACCGTATTTAGCAAAAAGATTTAAAATGGATACAGAAAGTTTTCTGGTAAAACTATCAGTCTGCTCCGAATCAGTAAAAATTAGTTGTCTTAAAAGTCCATGATCCAATAGGGTCATTGGAGTGATTTCAATTAATTTTTTATTATATTCAACATTAATATTTTTAAAGTACTGCATATCAATGCAAGCTTTCGGAATGCTATATATTAAATTATATTGGCAATCAATTTTGTCCAAAGGATAATTTGAGCAAATAGGATTAGTTTTTGGACAGTCAATTCTATCTTGGTTATCCTTATAAAGAGATTTCCAAGTAATTTGTAAACCAGGAATAGTTTTAGTAGATAAATCAGTAAGAGTTTGGAATAAGAATTCCTGGAAATGATGGCCATCCCTTCGAGCCAATCCTTGAATATCTTTTATCAAATCAATAGGAAAATTAGCAGGGAAAATTATTTGATTTTTTAATGAAATAGGGATTTTTGGAACACTTTGCAGGAGAGCAGAGAAATACTGCCTCATGTTATCAAGATGCATGTTCTTACTTCTAATGTTGCATACTACTCTGGTGGAGCTAGCTTCTAAGTCATGGTTTAATATACCACAATTGGTATTAGCAGTTCCTATGGTTCCTGTATGCTGTTTAACAGTGCTGACTATTTTCTCACTTTTTTCTCCCTCAATGCAATTATGCAGAGAAAACTGTTTTTTAATAGTTTTAATTTCATGATGTAGAATGCGGTTTTTGGCTTGAAGTTGAATATTTTGCTGAAATAATTTTAAATATTTATTATTTAAATGATTCAACTCAGAAGCAGTTGCTTCATAAGCATTATCATTATTTTTTGCAATTAGATTTTGTTCACAAAAATAATAATTCAAGCCATTTAAACAATTTATAAAATGCAGATTATAGCGATAATCCCCACACAAGTTCCAAAAAGCATCTAGAAGACATTGCTGGGTTTCGTTAATATTTTGTAAATGATTTAATTTTTTAAATTGAAGGCTAGAGCCTTCAGGAAGTACTGGCAGGATGGTTGTTCCCAGAGCTATGCTCCTGTGAGTCATCTGGAGAAATATCATGATTAGTAGTATAAATAGAATAATTTCTTAATAAACTTAAATTATTTTGATCAGGAACGGATGATAGTTTAAAACTAATTTGTTGACCAAGAAATTCAGTAGTGATTTTATCAAAATCAACAGTGAATGGGTAAAGTAAGTAAATAAAGGGTATTCCCAAAATTACTTTATCAGTTAAATTTTTGACTAGAACAAATGAAGTTTTAAAACAGAAGTTATTTTGGCAAATAGTTACTTCAGGCAATTTATAATTAATGGACATCCTACTGCCATTTGCAGAATTTAGTCTTTCATTAGTTTTTTGGTAATACAGACTTGGTATTAAATCTTCTTGAATACAGTTCAGATCTGCACCTGTATCAATAAGAGCAGTAATATCAAGTTCATAATTTTTAATGACCAGTTTTATCTGAATATGCCATTTTTAGAGGTTAATTTTTGTTAATAGATTTAATCTATTAGTTTCTTGGGTGTTGTTATTAGGATCTAAAGGTAGATCGTCAAATTTATTAGCTTCATCACTTTCTGATGACTCATTAGAAGATACTTAATATGTTTTAATTTAACATTTCTTTTCTTCCTGTTGGGAAGTTGATTTTTAATCAGAACTATTTCCTTTTTAATTATCTCAACTTCTAGTTGTAAATCTTACAAAGTAATTTCTTTACTTGTTTTACTGAATCTTTCAATAGTAGCATGAAGATTGACTATAGGCTTATTATATTGAGGTATCTTATTTTGTTGTGATAAAACATCTTTTAATTTTTTAATATATTGTTGTTTTAAATCTAAATTATCAATTTGACCAATTAAGTCAATTAACAGTTCTTTTTCAGGTAGATCCCTGGTAAGAACATTTAACTTTTTGCAACAATTATCAGTGCATCCAATTTTGATTTGGTTTTCACTGGAACTACTATTACTAGCGGAATGGTATTCCGATGATTGAATTGATTCATCAATATCAGAGTCACTTAGATTTGCCATTTTAAATTTATCTAAGATATGTTGTTTATCATTATCAGATATATTAAGTTGACTAATTTTTTGTTTAACTTTACATTGGGACTTGTAGTGACCCTTTTTACCACAATTATAACAGGTAACATTGGCTACATCAGTTTTAGTAGACTGTTTTTGATTTTCTTTAATTTTGGATTTACCAGTTTTAGGTTTATCATAGTATTTATCTTTGGAAGATTGGGGTTTATTATATTTTTTAGGTTTTGATTTTTCAATCTTTTTTCTTCTCCTGGATGGAGCAACAGGGGGTAGACCATATTGTTCACAGAAGTTACCAAGCTCATATTTAGCTTTGTTTTTATCTTTTTGTTTATTAATTTTCATATCAATACACATTTTCAATCCTTCTTTTTGAATAATACTAACTATATCACCATAGGTTAATTTATCGTATTCAATAACACCAGATGGTTGACTAAGAACATCTCTAATTTTATGAGCAAATAAATTAGGTAATCCATTAATAAATTTTTCTTTCCAAAATGGTTTAGTGCAATCATCTCTTAACATAACTTTAGAGATAAAAACATCTTTATACCATCTAAAGTCACTTAATGTTGGGCAGTGTAAATTAGTCAGTTGATCATGTATCCTAGAAGTAATATTACTAGGTTGACCAATAAAATGTTTAATAATGGTGTAGATCAGAGTATTCACTCCATCGTGTACACCATGTTCATTTTCAAAAACAGGGATACCATTTTCATCAGTTTGAACAGCATGAATAATCTGTTGTCTAGATTCACCATCGAGATATTTATCCCACCAAGCTTTTATCATTCCAGTGAACCCAGAAGTTAGTAATTTCACAATTTGTGGTTGATTTAGATTAGTGTTACTTAAATAACTATTAGCCACCATAGACATATGATTTAACTTTTCTAGAATTTGATGTTCACTTAGACCATCAATATTCCATTCATACAATTTAGTAGATGAAACAGAAAACTGATTCATAAAACTATTTTCTTCATATTGCATATCAACAGGTGTAGGTCTAGAATACCAATTTCTGGTAAGACTAATAGTTGGATTAACAAGGCGTTTAATATTGTAACCTAAATCTTCATTAGTAAATTGTTTTTGAATCTTATTAATTTCTTCGTCAGAAGAAGTGAGGGAGGGTTGACTAGAAGTGTTATCTGCTTGGGTTATAACAGTGGGACGAGACGTCTCAGGTTCTTCTTTAACAAGTAACTTTGTTAATATGTTTTCAATTTTTTGAACATTTTGACTTTGATCAAGGCTGATCAGTGGCCTTTTCTCAGGAAGATTAATCAAGGGTTTTTCTATTTTACTAGAAGAAGGAACGCTGTAAGCTGTTTCTTCATCAAGTTTATTTTCTATTTTATCTAGTTGTTTACCAATAACTTTTAAACATTGATTAGTATAATTAAATTGTTCAACAATTTGTTTACAATCAGATCTCTCATTGGGTAACTTAAAAGGAGAAGCAGTTATGCTTGTTCCTTTGTGGCTAATTAATATGGAATCCAGGGGTGGATGACTAGTGTTGACAACAATATTGTCAGCTTTTAACCATTTAGTCTTAGTGATTACTTGAGCAGATTGACTAGATGTAGTATGATTGGGTTCATAGATGCATTCTAGATAATCAAAATATTTCATTTTAATTTGATTATGCGTAATAAACTTTTCCCAACTATCAACTATTTTATTATGTTGGCTAGAAGAATATTTAGTACGATATTCTCGTCTTTTTTGTTTATTCTTTTTTATTTGAATTCATCATATAATTCATCCATATCAATAGTTTTTTCATTGATTTCTTGTAACTGTATCTTTAATTGATTATCAATTTCTTTTAATTTTTCTTTTAACTTAGTATTTTTACTTGGTAAAATAGGTTTGTTTGGGGGTATTTTTATTGATCCTATTTCAGTTAATCTCAGGGGAGGACTAGCATCTCCATTTAAGTATTGTTGAATATAATTTAATTCATCATCAGACTCATAGTTTTGAGTATGAATAAAATTATCTTCATTATCAGAAAAATCATTATCATAATTATTTTCATCATCAGAAAAATCATTATCATAATTGTTTTCATTATCAAAATCTTCTATGTTTTCTGTGTCTGACATTTTACTAGAGCCTGGAGTTTAACAGATAGGGGATGGGTGGATAAGATCATACCTGAACTAGAGAGGGACTGGTGGATGACCGATACCTGGATGATTCATTCCCTTTTATAAAAGAAACTGATTCGAGACTTATATCTAAATTAATCTTTTTATTTAACCTAATTTTGAAATTCTTATGTCACTTCTATATAGACCTATAACCTGTTTAAAACGGATGTAGACACCCCAATCCGGACCTCGGAGAGTCTTTGTCCACCCCAATGATGAAATAGAGGAAACGGTACCTTTACGAGCTTGAAAAAGGATCTCTCTAAGCCCACATGAGCCCAAAAACCCAAAAAACCTGAAAAGCCCAGATAAAAGCCCAAACAAAGCCCAAAAGAACCCTGGACCGAAGGAAGAGGAGCCTTGCGGAGCGGAATTGGAGCGCACGGCACCTTGAAATTCAAGAGTGGCCGTGCGCGGCAACATTTAACCGCACGGCACCCTGAGCAAAAAGCTGGCTGGCTCAGAAAGCTGTCGGCCACACCAGTGTGAGCCACAGCTGATGACTGGCTCAGCCGAAAATGCACTTCTGGCCCGCCCAGAAAATACCTCCACCATTTGAATTCAAAATCCTTGGCCATTTGCCTATAAATTGACCCCTCCACTCAAGGGAAAGGGGTCCCTCTTAGCCCTTCTTTTGAGTCCCTTCTCTTGCCTTTCTCTTGACTCTCTCACTCTACTTTCTCTCTCTAAGTTTTCAAACCCCCTTTCCATTACCACTTCCATTTCCAAGCCTTAAAGGATGTCATTCCCAAAAGACATTCTTTAAGAGCTTTCACTCACTCCCTTCTCATCATTGAAGTTGATCACTCATTGACTTCAAGACCCCATCACCCAAAACACCTAACCTTCACTCACACCCATACTCCCTTTATCTCATTTATCCTCCCCATCCACATCCGTGACGATCCATCCACATCCTTGCATCCGCGATCCTTGATCAAGCTCGAAACCAAAGGTATAAACTAGTTTTCTCGGACTAGATTCCGTTCTGGTCCTGAGGGGACCTTTCTGTCAGCAGATCTACCCCCTTTTGGTTAGATCCTGACTCAAAACATATTTTCATAAAATAAAACCAACACTGTGTTGAGGTTGGGGAACCGCGCGGTCTGTTGATCAGACGCGCGGCGCCCTGACTCTCAGCGCACGGCATGATGCATACTACTGCTATTGTGAACAGGCTGGCTGGATCTGAGTTTTCCTCTGCTGTGGTTACCTGTTTTTGCTGTTTACTGTTTCTGTAGCTCTTAAAATAAGACCATATCTACAAGCCATGTTCCGGCTCTTCTAAAATCTTTTCGAGATCATCCCAAATGATCAAAAACGTTGAAAACTACTTTAAAACTACGTTTTGAGAAGGATAATGACGTTCTTGGGATGATCTGATCGCCGTGAGGCTATTCGTGAGGTTTTCAAAGGATCTACAGAGAAACTAGCGAGTTAAATGATGTTTTGAAAGACTGCAACAGTCTGACAGCAGAGCAAGTGCCACGCACGGCACGCTGAGCTGCCTCGCACGGCATCTCAGAGTGCCGTGATGGTATTCTGAGGCCCAACAGTCTGATAGCAGAGCAGGTGCCACGCACGGCAGGCTGGGATGTCTCGCGCGGCATCTCAGGGTGCCGTGAGCGGCACTCTGAGGTCCAAACAGTCTGTTGAATGTTATTTACTTCCATTTATTCATGTCACTTTAGCACGACTGTACAGATGGCACCACCTGCACGCCGACGTGATATATTTCCCATGTCCCTTTCCCGTTTCGTGCTTTATTAAAGAGCTTGATACTCCGAAGGATACCGAAGATCTCCTTTTTTTTTGAAAACATCAAGTAGAGACCGGTCTTACCGGGCGAATGAGGTGCTTTTTAAAGAAAAACCTTCCTCATTCGTAACGTGGCTCCCGAACCCATTATCTCAACGTTTTCGCTAGACTTAAAGCCTTTTTCAAGCAAACTCTCGGTTTCTCGGATCATCCATCTCGAAAATCCGGGTGGCGACTCTTCGAGCGAAGCGCTCATCCTCCGGGCGCGGGAGCCCACAGTGGCGACTCTGCTGGGGACTAACTTTTATTCAATACTTTTTAAAAAAAAAAAATAATAAAGAATGTACAAAAAGTATTGAATAAACAAGAGGGCCAAACTTGAAAGGCGTTTTCTAAAAGGTGATTTTCGAATATTTTCCGGAAGATCAAACTCTTTTACCCTGTACACTTTGCACTGCACAAGCCTCGCTATGCGTGTTTCGGCTATCTTGCCCGGTTTACCGGTGACAAGCTCTCCCGGAATGCCTAGCAACCCTCGACTATGATGAGCCTTCGTGTCGTTCGACCACTTGTCTTGCAATACACTCGACACGGGATAGCACATCTTGGCTCTAGTCCAGGGAACCCTCTTGAGACCAAAACCAGCCTTTGCACTTGTACATAGCCATAGAACCTTCCCAACTAGGACAGGGACCCATGTCTAGGACTTATGTGTTATATTCTGCTTACGTGCTTTTATTCTTGTACACACGCATCATTCGCACACCATTGCATCTTGTGGGCTAGAGGAATAGGCCTCCTTAGAATTCTTTAGGACCCTCCGGTGAGTCTAGGAGACTTTAAATCCATGGAGTTTGAGATACCTCTGGTGTTTGCCGTGCCCGAACGGCTCCCCTGGCTTGAGTCTAACCTTAAGCGCGTCTGTATCTGGATTCCGGTGGTCATATTGCTCTATCTCGGATGGTCACGATAAGGAGATTGGCTCTGGTTCCGACCCGTTCAGAATTCAACCTGCCTGACGGCACCTACCCGGGCTATCGGAAATCTTCTGTACGGACGTCTTAAGTGAGGTTTGAACCACGGTAGGTCCACTAGGGCAGTCTAGGAGACTTTAAATCCATGGAGTTTGTGATACCTCCGGTGTTTGCCGTGCCCGAACGGCTCCCTTGGTTTGGGTCTAGCCTTAAGCATGTCTGTATCTGGATTCCGGTAGCCACATTGCTCTGTCTCGGATGGTCACGATAAGGAGATTGGCTCTGGTTCCGACCCATTCGGAATTTAACCTGTCTGACGGCACCTACCCGGGCTATTGGAAATCTTCTGTACGGATGTCTTAAGTGAGATTCGAGCCACGGTAGGTCTTAGGCCTTGTTTCTAGGAGATGGGTAGAAGTAGGGCGAGTATTCGGATTGGTTATGAGTTGCTCCCTTTTGACTTGTTACCAGTGTTGCCAACATTGATCGCCTGCGGAGAAAAGAAGCTGTACCCAATTGGTTCCGTCTGTCCCAAAGACTAGTTCGCGTAGACACCCTGGAAGGACCCCCGCTGTTTGAGGTCCAAATTGAGGAAGAAGAAGAACCTGTGGTAGAAGAATCCGTGGTCTCATTCCCGACCGAAAACCCCTTACCTATGGCTGATCAGGGAGACGGAATGGAGGAACTTAGGCAGAACGTGGCCAACATGGATGTTCAGTTTAAGCAGTCCCTCGCTGGTGTTGACGCACAGCTTAAGGCTGCCGTAGTCTCTATGAAAAATGACATGAATATGATAATGGAAAGCATGCAGGAAATCACTGACAAGCTCCTAATCAAGACTTCCCTGCAATCTGAGCAACCACCTAAAGTTGAGGTACCAGTAATCGACCCTAACCTGGCCGCTATCATGGATAAGATTGGCAAATTGGAGGAATCTGTCCAGGAAACCAAACGGCTTGGAAAAGGAGAAATCGACATGAAGAAACTATGCCTCTTTCCAAATGCCAAGCTGCCAGAAAAGTTCAAAGGAGTGGATTTTGCAAAATTCGATGGAACTGGTGACCCAAAATCCCACCTTCAGGGGTACGTCGAATCCCTCACCATGCGGGGCATCGAAGGAGAAGCTATGGCCCAACTCTTCCATGAATCCTTGTCCGGTCCAGCCCTGCAATGGTTTCTCTCTCTCGAACCATCCAAGAAAAGGACTTGGGAAGACATCGGGACAGCTTTCGTGGCCCAATATGATTTCAATGTTGACCTGAAAATGACCACGAGAGAGTTGGAAAGCACCAAGATGGGTGAGAAGGAAAGTTTTGCCGACTTTGTGAAACGTTGGAGGGCTAAGGCTGCCCAGATGCAAAATAAACCTGACTTAAAGGAACAAATACGGATAATAACCAAGAACTTGCCAAGCTCTTTTGCACCTTACATGGTTCTTTCTCAGTGCCCCAAATTTGAAACTTTACGATTCGGATTGGGTAGGAGGCTCATGCGACGGAACTTTGGAGAAGAAAGAATGAGGTTCGGGTCCAAATCCAAACGGGCGTATTCAAAACAACAATGTTCTCTTCGGGAATGCCAATCAGCCAGGAACCTCTCCACAAAACCCGTAGAAGTTAACCAGATTTCCGAAAAGCCAAAATCCCGAGCCGAACCTTCACCCAATTCAGCACTCCAAGGTCCACTCTCCTTAAGAAGCTCACAGACATTGGGATAAACCTCTTCCGCCACCACAAACCATTCCGCCAAACTTAAACCAAAACGTCTCTGTGACTTCCACCAAATGCCCGCCATACCACCGACAACTACCTGCATCCGCCTCCGTCATGAAATCCAACCTCATCGATAACAAGGTTGTCGATGCTCCACCCACAGAAAAAACCAAACACTGCCTCAAACCCACTCCCGACATAATACCCCTTCCGTATCAACCAAATCACCCTAGCCGAAGACCAAAACCCCAGAAACTGATTCTACCCTATTCCCTAGCTGAACCAATGCCTGTCGATGGAATTCCCGGAGGGGTTGCCGTCCCTTCTATCTGGGGAATGGGAAGACACGTGGGGAGAACTGATTGTCGATTGGGGAGTTTGAAGTCGCCAACTTCCAAAGAAACGACCGAACCTCTGCTCGAGGCCGGATGGGAGGTTGATTGGCAAAACATCCAGGCAGATCCTCTTGATGGATTCTCTTTGAGTACACTATTCGAAAATCAAGGGGAAGAATACTTGGTCTTCCAAGATGCCCCGAATGGGATTGGGACCGACCCCGGATGAGTATCAGCTTTTGGCATGGAACGACCCATTGGATACCTTCTCCCTGCCGACGCTATTCGATGAAGAATACCAGCTTGGATACCCACTTGAGATGGCGACATACAACTGGCCGGAACTCGCCCCGCTCCGCCCAGATTTCTCTTATTTTAATGACTTTGTCGTCAACAATCTGTATGAAAACGTGAACCTCACCCCGTACCCAAACCTTCCTGGATTCGAGGAGGAAGTCGCTAGCAACGGGTTTGACCCAATGGACTACCTCGTAGACGGAGCTGAATCTAGCCGTCAGTCACTTTCCCGAAAGACGCCCAAGTTGCCATGATAAACTTATGGGAGGATGAACCGGTAAACTTGTGGGCCAACACTGAAGTGGTTAACGTAAAAGTGGGAAACGAAGAATGGACTGTTAACAAAGCCATGATGGAGGCTGAAAAATGGACACCCAAAGATCTGTGGGATGATTTGGTTATCGCCGATCTGGCCGCCAATCTACAAGATACAACTATTGGAAACAAGCGTAAAGCCCTGGCCGACCTATGGAACGAGGAATCAAAGTACCGCCAGATTGATCATCTAACCAGAAGCGGCCGTATTTATCAACCTCCGAACCTCCAAGTTGGGGAACCTTCTAACCCTGCAGCCGCAGAACCATCTGATCCCTTCACCACCCCGGTCAAGAGCACCTTCCGACCCTTTGACCCGCCAGTTAAAGAGCCTTCCCGACCTGAAAAGAACCCCGAAGGAATGATTAAGCGTCAACTCGAGCAGACCAATGCCAAGATGTCTATCTGGGATGTGCTGGTTCACTCCACACGCCATCGTGAAGGTCTCATCCAAGCGCTCTCCCAGCTCAAAGTTCCTTCCGCTATAACTCCCGACGAGCTTGTGGCATTAATCAAGGCCATACCTATCAAACATGACATCACCTTTACTGATCGAGACTTACCCGCCGAGGGAACTGATCACAACCGTCCGCTGCACATCACCTTGAAGTGCCATGGCAAGTCGGTTCCAGCAATCTTGGTCGATAATGGATCAGCCATTAATGTCTGTCCGCTCCGCGTTGCCTACTGTTTGGGATACAAGAATAAGGACTTCTCCCCATCAGAAGTCAAGGTCCGAGCATATGACAACACTCGGAGGGATGTGGTTGGAACTCTCATGATTCCTATGACCTTCGGACCATATCAGACGGACGTAGAATTCCACGTGGTGAATATCCCCGCCTCCTTCAATCTGCTTCTGGGTAGGCCCTGGCTGCATCGGCCAGACATCATGGCTGTGCCCTCCACACTCCATCAGAAAATTCGGCTGGGACTGGAAACAGGAATGCTTACTATCCACGGAGACTCAGAGATTCATGCCCCTGTTGAGGACAATGCCCCACTCTTGGAAATTCAACACGGGGAGGAAGACATCGCTTTGGGAGGCTTTTCTCTAGACACCTCTTGGTCTATCTACTCAGTTAGAATCGACGACGACTTTGTCATTAGCAACGTCGCCATCAAGATCATGAAAAAGATGTCCTACATGCCAGGATTGGGACTGGGAAAGAACCTCCAAGGCCCTGCAAAGTTCGAAGCCCAGGGCACTCTGATGCGTACAACAAGCCTTGGTTACTCACCCTCAAGAAGCAGCAAGGTGAAAAGGGGGAACAGGTTGGAGGACTACTTTGTCAAAGAAGAAGCAAAGCGGATTTATCGGATAGCCGGAACCATTTTGGGACAAGGAAACCAATACCTTCCTGGCCAGGATTTGAGATATTTGCCAACGACGCCTGGTCGGATAGCGATGAAGAAACTGAGGTTGAGGAAAAGGAACCAGCTGACTGGATTGAGGTTTTTAGCATGGGTAGTCTCGCAACTCTGTTTAGGGAAGACGAATCAATGGGTACAGCTATGGAAGCAGAAGTGCTGATGATGGAACAAGATACCCCCGAGGATCCGACTTTGTTTATCATGGATGCTGCTGAAGAGTACAAGAACTGGATCTTCATGCCAAATGCAACCTACCACGAATCAGAGTCAGAGTCTGAATCTGAGTCTGTTAGGTCTATCGAGTCTTCTGTGTCTTCTGAGTCTTCTGAGTCTGTCCAGTCCGAGTTGGTGCCTCTCGGCCCAAACTCTCAGAGTCTGTACTTTGAATTCGAATCCACCCGTGTGTATGGTGCCCCCGAGGCCACCGATGATCATGAAATGAATGAATCTGATTCTGCTTACTTCCCTGACTTTGAAATAAATTG
Source organism: Rhododendron molle (assembly GCA_025413875.1). Lineage (NCBI taxonomy): Eukaryota > Viridiplantae > Streptophyta > Magnoliopsida > Ericales > Ericaceae > Rhododendron > Rhododendron molle. The sequence continues at coordinate 29,462,128 of CM046393.1, read as the reverse complement.
CGTCGCCCCTGGTGATGAAGAGATTGATTTCGATGGGGACATTTCCAAAGAAATTCGATCCCTAATCGACAGGGAAGATGAAAAGCGTGCTCAGCCTGTAAAAAAAGAAATTGTTTTAATAAATCTGAGAGATGGAGAGAATCCCCGGATGGTCCAGATCAGTTCCGCACTATCCGCTGAAGAACGCGAAGCTCTTGTAAACCTGCTTAAAGAATTCGAAGATGTGTTTGCATGGTCACATGCCGATATGCCCGGGATCGATCCCGAAATCGTGGAGCATCGGATTCCCCTTTATCCTGATGCAAAGCCGGTAAAACAGAAACTAAGACGCATGAGGCCTGACTGGGTGCTTAAAATAAAAGAAGAAGTCACTAAACAGATTAACGCTGGGTTCCTAATGGTAACTGAGTACCCTCAGTGGGTTGCAAACATCGTCCCCGTACCAAAGAAGGATGGTAAAATAAGGGTCTGCGTCGATTTCAGGGATCTTAACAAAGCCAGCCCTAAAGATGATTTCCCGCTACCACACATTGATGTGTTAGTCGATAACACCGCTGGTCATGCTCTACTCTCTTTCATGGATGGTTTTTCGGGATACAATCAAATCCTTATGGCTCCAGAGGATCGGGAAAAGACTACGTTCGTCACTGAGTGGGGGACATACTGTTATCGAGTCATGCCTTTCGGACTAAAAAATGCAGGGTCCACCTACCAACGAGCCGCCACGGCATTACTACACGACATGATTCACAAAGAAGTAGAAGTCTACGTTGATGATATGATTGTTAAGGCCAAGGAACAAGAGGGGCATCTCCCCGCGCTCAGGAAGTTTTTCGAAAGAATAAGGAAGTACAAGATGCGTCTCAACCCCGCCAAATGTACGTTCGGAGTCACTGCAGGAAAGATGCTTGGATTCATGATCACCACCCGAGGCATCGAAGTCGACCCATCAAAAATCAAAGCCATCCTAGAAATGGAGCCGCCGAGATCTGAGAAGGATGTAAGGAGCTTTCTCGGCAAGGTGCAATTCATCGAGAGGTTCATTAAGTAGACCGACTTCAACCTGTGAACCATTGTTCCGTTTACTCAAGAAAGGAGTGCCATTCGTGTGGGATGATAGGTGTCATAAAGCTGAAGCCATCAAGGCCTACTGCACAAGCGCCGGTATTGACACCGCTATGCAGGAAAACCTTTGATCCCATACTCAGTAGTCACTCCATCCGCAATGGGATGCATGTTGGCGCAGGAAGGAGATGATGGGGTAGAAAGGGCCGTGTATTACCTCAGTAAAAAGATGGTTGGACCCGAAGAGCGTTACACTCCCCTAGAAAAGACATGCTGGGCACTTGTATGGGCTTCCAAGAAGTTGAGGCACTACATGTTAGCCTACCCGGTCAGGCTAATATCTCGGATGGATCCCCTAAAGTATCTATTCGAAAAACCGGCCCTCACGGGTAGGATGGCACGGTGGTTGCTGATGTTGGCCGAGTTTGAACTAAAGTACGTCACCCGAAAGTCGGTAAAAGGGAGAGCTGTCGCAGAATTCCTAGCCGATTGCCCAGTCAAAGGAGAGGAGGATGCCGAGTTCAATTTCCCTGACGAAGACATAATGACGGTAACCGACGACATTTGGCAGTTGTACTTTGATGGAGCAGCCAACCAGAAAGGATTTGGAATCGGTGTATTACTCATTTCGCCCGATGGATCGCACATCCCATTGGCGTTCAAGCTTAACTTTGAAGTCACCAATAACCAGGCCGAGTATGAGGCTTGCATCGTAGGCATGGAGGCAGCCATCGAAATTGGCGTAGAAAAATTGGAAGTTGTGGGGGATTCGAACTTAGTTGTGTCTCAAGCGAATGGTGACTGGAAGGTCAAAGAAGAAAAGCTGAAACCGTATCACCAGGATCTCGAAGATCTCATTCCTCACTTCACCAAAGTGACATTCACTCATGTCCCAAGATTCAAAAATCAATTTGCAGACGCTTTGGCAACTTTGGCATCAATGGTCGAGATCCCTGTTGGCGTAAAGTTAAGACTAATTGTGATAGAACAAAGGGATGTTCCAGTACACCAGCACGTCATGGCAGTCGACGAGCCCGATGATGGCCACCCATGGTATTATGACATTTGGAGGTACGTGGAAAGGGGAGAATACCCCGTGGGAGCAAACAAGGGAGACCGAATCGCCCTCCAGAGGATGGCAACTCAGTACCTTCTATGCGGAGGAAACCTATATCGAAGATCGCCCTGTGGCACACATAAGCTCTGCATCCATGGAGAAGACGCGAAAAGGGTAATGGAAGAAGTTCACGAGGGTGTATGCGGTCCTCACATGAGCGGCATAATGCTTGCAAAGAAAATTCTTAGGCAGGGATACTTCTGGTCCACCATAGAAACAGAATATGTAGAGTACGTGCGAAGGTGTAAAAAGTGCCAAATTCACGCTAACCTCATGCATGTCCCACCGCACGAGCTGCAACAAATGACCTCGCCATGGCCCTTCTCGACGTGGGGGATTGATGTTATCGAAAGGATAGTACCGGCAGCATCCAACAGTCACAAGTTCATTCTGGTAGCCGTCGACTATTTCACGAAATGGGTAGAAGCTGCTTCCTACACCACTTTGACCGCGATTCAAGTCGTACATTTCATCAAGCAAAACATCATTTATCGGTACGGGGTCCCTCAAGCTTTCGTATCTGATAATGGGGTTCATTTCAAAGGACGGGCCCGGGAAGTTCTGGAAAAATTCCAAATCCAGGTGCACAAGTCGACGACCTATCGGCCGCAGACCAACGGCGCTGTGGAAGCAGCAAACAAGACGATCAAGGTCATTCTGGAGAGAACTATTCAATCAACAAGGGACTGGCATGAGCAACTACCCCTGGCCTTATGGGGGTACCGCACGTCGGTGCGAACGCCAACGGGAGCAACCCCCTACTCTTTGGTTTACGGGATGGAGGCGGTACTTCCCATTGAGTTGGAAGTCCCATCTCTTCGGACAATGATCGAATGTGAAGTCCAAGAGGCTGAATGGCTGAGCAACCGATTTGAAGAACTTATGCTATTTGACGAACGCCGGTTGAGGGCTCTTTACCACATCCAAGGGTATCAACGAAGGATCGCACGGGCATTCAACAAGAAAGTGAAACCCAGGAATTTGACAGAAGGCGACATGGTTTTAAAGGAAATCCGAGCTCCAATCTACGACCCACGAGGAAAGTTTCGACCGAAGTGGTCCGGGCCGTACATCATCAAGACCATCCTTTCCGGGGGAGCTACGCAACTCATCGACTTGGACGGAAATGAATTCTCAACCTTGGTTAACCTGGATCAACTCAAGCGCTATTACCCCTGAGAGAAGCTCGCTAGGCTGAAAAACCGCAAGGGCGGGCAGTCCTAGGCAAAAGTTAGAGCAAAGCCTGCTAGGATGAAAACCCGTCAGGGCATCCTAGGCAAAAGTTAAGGCAAACAATAAATGAGCTCGCTAGACCGAAAACCCGAAAGGGCGGTTCTAGGCAAAAGTTAGAGCGCAAAAGGAGAGTGTTAAAACCTGAGCGAACCCTACCCTGAACTACGTCATGACCTGATTCCTTCACCAGAAGGATACGTAGGCAGTCTCACGCTGAGACCCGGTCACGATCCATCAAAATAAAAATCAGGTTGAGAAAACTTGCAGAACAAAAATCAAGAAGGGGGAAACCCTCCAAGACTCGTTTTTATTAATACGATTACTTCTACTACATAAGGTCGAGCAAAGCTTTCATAACAAAAGAAGTACAAAAGGGGTCCTCAATTTATTCAACGGTCAGGGTGGTAGGATTGAGTCAGTTTCCTTGGGCTTCAGCTCTCGCTGCAATGTCTCTCCTAAGCCACCTTCGATAGCTCCCGCGCACCGCCACAGAAGGATAGGGATGTGCATCGGTCACCTCGCGTGTCATCCAAAAGCGCTGGTAATGACAAAGAACTGAATGACTGAAAAGAGGCAGAACCACGTCCACAAGAACTTCGGCAGGGGCCTCCTGTCTCAAACCTAGCTGTCGCTGGATACGGTAAGGAATATAGAAGGTGAAAGCTCCCAAGCCAGCAAGAACAACCCACTGAGAACCCATATAGTGCACTGTCATGGGAGGAAGATCCAGCCATCGACACCTCCAAGCAATGGTCTCCGCTCGCCGGCGTCTGAGAAAATCGACCCACTCAGCCCTGCTCCTATCCTCAAACTCAAAGCATCGCTGAGAGAGTAACCTCGCCTCGTATGCCCAGTTGCCAGGAGGAATGGTCAGCACGTTCACCTTATCACAAAGCCAAATCTGTGGGAAAGAGAGAAGACAAGTAAGAAGCCTTAGATAACCCGGCCGAGCGTTGAGGTAAAAAGATAACGTGGGAGAAACCCGAAAAAGGAGAGCTGAGTGAGAAGCCGACCTGTAGGAGAAGTGGACTGCCCCCAAAAGTCTCAGTCTCTCCAGAACGAACCTTGTCCAAACCAATCAGTGTCTCGGCCAGAACCATCGGAATCACATCCCTTCGGGCTTCGATCTGAACAGCGACGCTGGCCAACGCCGAGCTAGCGTGACCGGCAGAAGGAACCAAGAGATAGGCTGCGAGCAAGCACATACAGAGAGCAGTCATGCGTCGAGTCTGATAAGTCATATCTCTAAGATCGCCAGGAGAAGAGAATAGCTCAATGAGACGCATGACATTGAGATGGCCATTTCTGACCAAGTAGCGGGCAGCACCCTCACCCACCCCGAGGGCCGCGACCAAGACTCTATACGCACTCTCACGTACAGGGGGAATGATGACCTCCCCCGAACCAAAGGTATGCACGGAACTCCTCGACAGTGGGACAGAGCTCCTGATCGCCAAATCGGAACACGTGAACCTCCGAATCCCAGAAACTCACAGCTGCCCTCAAAAGCTCGGGACGAAGGCGAATGTTGCGAAGGTACCTCAAGGAATAGAGACCGTGAGCTCGAAAGTTGAGCCAATCAACACCTTCCATAGAAGCCAACCATGGACGGAGAAAACCAGTAAGGGGGAGAGCCATTTCAAAGAGTAAAGGAAGAAGATGGGACTTGGATGAGATGAGGAGAATGTGGTAAGAAAGCTTGAATTTATAGGAGGAGTAGAAGGGACAACTTCAACTTTCAAAGAGCCTCGGGTTTCAAAAGTGCAAGTTTTCCATGAGTCTAACATAGGGAAAAGCTTGGTCAAGCCCTAAAAGGGCCAAAACAGACATGCACCGGTTCAGAAATGCCATTGCATGGGTCAAACCTCAACCCCTGAGCAATCTGCCTTGGAAATCAGCAAAAACTGCAATCTGTCAGGAAAACGGCCTCGCACGGCGCCTTGAGAGATCGCACGGCATGTTGAAACCAGAGAAATACCACGGCAGGTCAATTAGGGTACCGTGCGAAGGATTCTTAACCGCACGGCACCTTGGGGTATACGCACGGCATGTTGACTCTGCATTTCTGCAGTTTTTTTAGCAGCAACTCCCCAAGAAAGAATCGAGGCCCTACGAAGCACCAACCAGCACCTGAACAGACTCTAACAGGTATTTGGGACTTCAGGGATGTTTCGCTCCAAGATAACTCCCAGGGTTCGTCATCGTGGCACAAAAACTCGATAATGTCCGTTTCTCAAGCCATGTCAAAGTATCAAAGTCCATTTCGGGTCGTTTCAAGGCATTCTTCCAAGTCCTACAAGTCATAATGGTCAATAGTGACCTGGTCCAAGTTCCGGTTCGTGTCCAAAGTCAAAAACTCGAGAAGGTCGCGTGTTAAAGTCAACATTTTCCTACTTTTTGGGTATATTCCAAAGGCAAAGTAGAACTCCCAAGTCGCATGCCAAGATTCAAAGGTCGTTATTGCCATATGCTTGTGTCCGGAGTCAGTCATGAAGATGTCTACATAAAGTCTGGTGTATAGAGTCAATTTTACCAAGATTTATCTAGTCGCTTTCTTTGATTTCTATTTCACTGTCAATATGTTTTGATTTCTCGTCACAAATCTCACGTTCGGTTCAGTGGTTGGTTGCGCACCCCGGTTAATGTTTTAGTTATTCAATTTTCTTCATACAAACCAAAGGAGATTGAATGGCGTAAACAATGAAAGGGCAAAATCTCTGTATAAATCCAAAAGCATCCATGAGTCGAAGTACAAAGAGGGGCACGATGGCCCAATGATCAATGTCCTATCTACCAAGGGCAAACAGGCGCCCTACAAAAAGAAGCACGCAGGCCTCGTCAAAAGTACAAAACAAAAGAGGAGCTCAACTCTCATCCTCGTCCTCGCCCTCGCTCTCCTCCTCGTCCTCTACGGAGATCTCCTCGTCCGCAGGAGAGCTGCTCACCGCCTGAGTACCGGTCACCCTAGGCACAATATCTCCTGAGGTGACCTCCAGGTCAACGTCTGTAGGCTCGGGTGTATCGTCCTCAGAGACGTCAATAGGCTCGTCCTCGGTCCCTACAGAGCGTCGTGTCCTCTTCGACGCTGGCTCCTCCCGTGAGCCAGCAGAGGAGACTTGTCGTACTATCGGGCGGACGGACTTCCGCCGCAATCCTCGTGTAGCCCCTCCTCTGGCCTACAATGGTATAAGCATTCATATAACATTTGCATCATAATCATAATATAGGCAGTCGAAGTAAAGCAATTGACTAAAGTTCGAGAGTGTACCATCGCCCCGCCAACACGAGGCAACACCTGCGGAGGGTGGCCCATGGCGTATTGCCTCACCGGTGCTCCAGGCCCATCATGGCCTCCGCCATCTCCTTCACGTACCCTGGAGGAGCCTGCAATGAAGGAAGTCGATCAGAATGTGCAAACGGAGCGAATGTACGGAAAATTGAAAGCATGATATACCGAGCAAGAAACCGAGCCTCGGCGGGAGGGCGTGGCACCGCTGACCAAACCAGGGACTCCTGGCGGTTGTCACGTCCACGGTCCCAAGAGAGACGGGAGGCTAGTGCCACTGCCTGCACCCCCACCTGCGACCTCTGTCACCACGCCCCGTCCTCCTTGGCCGACTCCGTCGCCTCGCCTCTCTTCCGCCCCTTCTTCCTCCGGGCGCCCTCGTGCCGCTGCACTGCCTCCCAAGCAAAGACGTATCCCTGGACCCGCCATCGTACTAAACGATACTCTGCGTAGTCGGCAGCAAGACCAACACCCGCCTCGAAAAACGGCTCCAACTCGAGGTCCGGCCGTGAATCGCTTGACCTCCCTCCGCGTGTCTTGGGTGCATCTCTGCACTAGAGCAGGAAGCAGCCCGGGGACTCGAAAGGCGTCCAGCCTCAGCGACTGGCGTGACACTCGGTCACCCAAGTACCACTGCCAACCGTAAGGGGACTCGAGAAGCACCCGGCCCCTAGCAACCACCCTACTCTGTGCCACGTAGGGGATCTCGAAGCGGTCCCACACCCGCCAGTGAACCTGTCATCAAGAATAAGCAACATCAAGGTGCTGATTGAATGAAAATAAGCTGAAAACAGATACGAAAGCGCTTTAGTACCTGATCAGGACGCAGCTCGTCCAGGAAAAGACGGAAGGCGTCCAGCTTGCCCCTCCCTCTCTTCACGCCCTTGTACTCCGTCGACCAGCGTAGGGCTCGAGGGAGTATCGTGTCGTCAGGACACGTAGTCTCAAGAGGGTACATCCCTATCACCTCGTACGTCCAAAGCTGCAATTCAAGACATTGAAAGTTAGCACAAGATGTACATTGAATAGATATAAATGGAAAGCTAACTATTCATGAGAAAGGAAACAGGATATACCTCCCAGACCCTCCAATAGCCTCCCAGGCTCACTCCTGCCCCGCGGGAAAGCGAGCCCATAAAGGCATAGCACGTCCCCAGCGCCGCACCTCCCCAGTCGAAGCGGGCGATCTCCCCGACGTCCCTCAGGGCTGGGAGAAGTGAAAGGTGCACTCGGTTGCGCCTGTTGGGAAACAGGGACGCACCAAGCAAGTACAGCAGGAAGCACCTCGCCATCTGCTCCTCCTCCACCCTGTCGGTCGGGAGCCTCTCTGTCCAAAACCTCAGGAGCTGGGCATACTTCGCGTCGTCCCCCTCTGCCCTCAGCTCGTGCCTCAAAGATCGCCCGAACGCCACCGCCTCCTGTGGCGTCAAAGGGATAGGGTCACCTCCGACTCGAGACCGATGATCGCCGCAAAGTCCAACGGCACGGTCAGCTCACCAAAAGAAAAGTGGAGGGTGTTCGCCGTGTCCCACCACCTCTCAGCCAGAGCCCTCACCACTGGGCGGTCGTTGCACACGCCCCTCGCCAACACCCCTACGAACTCTCCAAAGCCCGCCTGCCTAACTATCTCCCGCGAGGCCTCAGGCAACCTCTCCCAAAACGTCGGCACAGCCGCCGAACCCCCGTAACACGAGAGCGAGATCGCCTGTTAACAACAAATGGATAAATATTCAGTAAACAGGAATGGCATGCAATACAGTGGTATACTTAGATGCAATGAAATGGAAATACGATGCATTGGAATTTGAAATACAGATATTTAAAGTATACCTCGTCTCGTCGCAAGGAAAGGTGCTGCCGAGGGTCCCTCAAGACCAGAGCCTCGTCGTAAGTCGGTCTCCTCGGAGTGTAGGGGTCGAAAAGTGAGGGCACCACCACGTGCTGAAAGGGCACGTAGACCGCCTCGTCGTAGGGCCCTGGCCCCTGCAACGCCAGAGTCGCCTCGGCCACCACAGTGACGCGAGGAGCTGTCACCCCGGCCTCCTCAGCTCGTCTCTCCTCAACTCCCGGCTCCCTGGCACCCCCAGTCCTAGCCCCGACCTCCAACTCCGCCTCGCGGGCCGCCAGTAAGGCGTCCGCCAACCCAGGAAACCCCCGCACCACCTCCAGTACGTCCTCCATGGACGCCGTCGCTAAGTAGTCGCCCATCCCTATAGGGCGTGACGACCCTACACCTGTACCACTGCCCACAAACATAGGCAGTGTGTCCTCCGCCGCTAGCTCCACCTCCGGATCACCCTCGACGACGGGGGCCTTCCCTAAGTCAGTCCGAGGCTCTCTCACGGGAGAGGCCTCCGTCTCCTCCACCACCAGGTCTAAACCACCACCACCATGACCCTCCGTGGTCCTCTCCTCAACGCTGGCCGCCGCCTCCGACCGGCCCGAAACCCCAACGTCGCTCCTCGACTCCATTGCACCCGGAGTCCCTGTCTCCTGGCCGTACCCAGCCAATACCGCACTGCCACCGTCGCCACCGCCACTGCCGACCACCGTGGCAGCCATGGCCGCGGTCTCCCCGACCAATGCCGGCTGCCCAAGGGCCCCTGGCTCTGCCCCAACTGCCGTGCCGCCCTTCGGAAGAGCAGGAGGTGGCGTCTCCCCAGCCCGGAGTGACGTATCGTCACCAGAAATGTCGCCTGGCTCCATGATCAATATATATATGAGAGAGAGAGAGGGCAGTCCAGAGGGAGAGAGAGAGCACGGAGAGAGAGAGAGCACAACGAGAGAGAGAGAGATGATCGAGAGAGAGAGCACAGCGAGAGAGAGAGATGACCGGGAGAGAGGGAGCAGCGAGAGAGAGAGACGATCGAGAGAGAGAGAACGACCGAGAGAGGGAGAGAGAGGGAAATTCGAACATATGAGGTGTACTGTGTACACCCCGTATATATATATATATATATATATAACCCTCAAACCGGACCGCTTGAAAATCAATTCTGGACCGGGTTTGCAGCAAGCCTGGCCGCACGGCTCCTTGGAAGGGTCGCACGGCACCCTGGACGAGTATGTAGTATTGTCAAGCTTATGGTACCGTGCGTACTCGAATCTGCTTCGCACGGTACGCTGGGTTATCCCGACCGTTCTGTTTCCTGAAGACAGCGTGTGACAATCAGTGCGCAATTCAAGTTTGTTCGAAAGAAGAAGATTGAATGCAAGGGAATGGAAGAAGGAAAAGGGCTTTTTCATTAAAATAAAACCCGGAGTTTCCCCCGGGATTTGTCATTACATTTCAAAAAAAAAAAAGAAAAAAAAAAAAGGGAAAACAACAAAAACAACTGCAGGGCCTACTGCCCTTCTTCCTTCCTTCTTCCTTCTTTCCTCCAGCCCTCCGTCTCAGTCGCTCGCCCCGTCCGAGCGGTCATCCGACCCGTTGGGGTTGCCCTCGGAGTCTTCCGCCGTGTCCTCCGAGTCACGTCCGAGGGCGGATTCGGGGTCGTGCTTGTCGTCTCGTTGATCAAAGGCGAAGTCCTGCAGGTTGGAGACGGCACGGCGAAGGGTCCGAATGGTGGAGATGAGCCTCGCGATCTGCTCGTTCAATTGTTCGATCTCCCCACGATAAAAGGCCATTTCGGCCTCAAGAGCACCCACTCGCGCTGCCAGATCATTGTTCGCCATGTTCGAAAGTTGGCTGGTCTCAAAGGATGCGAAGTAAGAAAGAGACTTTTGAGGTTTTGTTGGTGGTGCATAGAATGAGGCACCACCATGCTTATAAAGTCGTCCCAGCCATCGAACAGACACACCCGAATTAATAGCACCCTTAAACCTGCCAACTGTTCTCGGAAATCGAAGGGGTGCTTAGAAGATCGAGGTGCCGCGCGCCCCTAATCCAGACCGCACGGCACCCTGGCTCAGAGGCTTAAATGCCTTTTCTCGAAAATTAATCCAATCAGCCACCAAAATCTTCTTGGAAACCCAGTTCTCAGCCTTTTTGCAGTAAAGATCCCTTAGAATGTCGTGCATCGGTTACGGCGCTATTTAATCCCCCGGGAATTCGCCGTATTCGCCTTTTTCTCGGTATTCGTCCTCCGGGACTCACCGTGACTGGTTCAAGGATCCGACATATTTTCCCCCAGCAGGTCCCTCGTCTCAAACTTGATTTTCGCCTCCCGAGTGGTCTCGAAAAAAAAATTCTAAATTAAATTTTCGCCTCGAGGCTCGTCTCAAAAATTCAAAATCCGGTTTCGCCTTCCAAGGGCTCCTAACGCCTCTTCGTCTCTCGAGCCACGGCCCAACGCCTCTTCTTCCTCCCGAGCCAAGGCCCAACGGGCCTAACGCTTCTTCGTCTCCCGAGCCATAACGCCTCTTCGTCTCGAGCCACGGCCCAACGAGCCTAACGCCTGCCGTCTCCGAGCCACGGCCCAACGGGCCTAACGCCTCTTCGTCTCCCGAGCCACGGCCCAACGGGCCTAACGCCTCTTCGTCTCCCGAGCCACGGCCCAAAGGGCCTAACGTCTCTTTTCGCCTCGATTTCTGCCCCCCCAAAGGCTCATCTCAATTTTCGCCTCCCGAGGGCCCGTCTCAGGTTTTTCAATACTCTGCATGACACACCGCACCGCAAGCACGCTTTTGCATGAGTTTGTCCTCCGGGACTTGTTCTCTCGCAGTGCATTGTCCCGATTGAACTACGCTGGTCTGATCCCTACAGTGGGGTACGTAGGCAGCTCCCCGAGCGCGACCACCATCATATTTACTTACATTTTCGTTTTGTCTCTGGCCAAAGGCACTAGAGCAACGGATTGGGATGCCTATTCTTTAAGCGTCACTCGTACCAACTAATGGTATCCGAGTTACGTTAAAGAGGGACTACTGTAGACACCCCAATCCGGACCTCGGAGAGTCTTTGTCCACCACAATGATGAAATAGAGGAAACGGTACCTTTACGAGCTTGAAAAAGGATCTCTCTAAGCCCACATGAGCCCAAAAACCCAAAAAACCTGAAAAGCCCAGATAAAAGCCCAAACAAAGCCCAAAAGAACCCTGGACCGAAGGAAGAGGAGCCGTGCGGAGCGGAATTGGAGCGCACGACACCTTGAAATTCAAGAGTGGCCGTGCGCGGCAACATTTAACCGCACGGCACCCTGAGCAAAAAGATGGCTGGCTCAGAAAGCTGTCGGCCACACCAGTGTGAACCACAGCTGATGACTGGCTCAGCCGAAAATGCACTTCTGGCCCGCCCAGAAAATACTTCCACCATTTGAATTCAAAATCCTTGGCCATTTGCCTATAAATTGACCCCTCCACTCAAGGGAAAGGGGTCCCTCTTAGCCCTTCTTTTGAGTCCCTTCTCTTTCCTTTCTCTTGACTCTCTCACTCTACTTTCTCTCTCTAAGTTTTCAAACCCCCTTTCCATTACCACTTCCATTTCCAAACCTTAAAGGATGTCATTCCCAAAAGACATTCTTTAAGAGCTTTCACTCACTCCCTTCTCATCATTGAAGTTGATCACTCATTGACTTCAAGACCCCATCACCCAAAACACCTAACCTTCACTCACACCCATACTCCCTTTATCTCATTTAACCTCCCCATCCACATCCGTGACGATCCATCCACATCCTTGCATCCGCGATCCTTGATCAAGCTCGAAACCAAAGGTATAAACTAGTTTCCTCGGACTAGATTTCGTTCTGGTCCTGAGGGGACCTTTCTGTCAGCAGATCTACCCCCTTTTGGTTAGATCCTGACTCAAAACATATTTTTATAAAATAAAACCAACACTGTGTTGAGGTTGGGGAACCGCGCGGTCTGTTGATCAGACGCGCGGCGCCTTGACTCTCAGCGCACGGCATGATGCATACTACTGCTATTGTGAACAGGCTGGCTGGATCTGAGTTTTTCTCTGCTGTGGTTACCTGTTTTTGCTGTTTACTGTTTCTGTAGCTCTTAAAATAAGACCATATCTACAAGCCATGTTCCGGCTCTTCTAAAATCTTTTCGAGATCATCCCAAATGATCAAAAACGTTGAAAACTACTTTAAAACTACGTTTTGAGAAGAATAATGACGTTCTTGGGATGATCTGATCGCCGTGAGGCTATTCGTGAGGTTTTCAAAGGATCTACAGAGAAACTAGCGAGTTAAATGATGTTTTGAAAGACTGCAACAGTCTGACAGCAGAGCAAGTGCCACGCACGGCACGATGAGCTGCCTCGCACGGCATCTCAGAGTGCCGTGATGGTATTCTGAGGCCCAACAGTCCGATAGCAGATGCAAAGCCACGCACGGCAGTCGATGTTCTCGCGGCATCTCAGGGTGCCGTGAGCGGCACTCTGAGGTCCAAACAGTCTGTTGAATGTTATTTACTTCCATTTATTCATGTCACTTTAGCACGACTGTACAGATGGCACCACCTGCACGCCGACGTGATATATTTCCCATGTCCCTTTCCCGTTTTGTGCTTTATTAAAGAGCTTGATACTCCGAAGGATACCGAAGATCTCTTTTTTTTTGAAAACATCAAGTAGAGACCGGTCTTACCGGGCGAATGGGGTGCTTTTTAAAGAAAAACCTTCCTCATTCGTAACGTGGCTCCCGAACCCATTATCTCAACGTTTTCGCTAGACTTAAAGCCTTTTTCAAGCAAACTCTCGGTTTCTCGGATCATCCATCTCGAAAATCCGGGTGGCGACTCTTCGAGCGAAGCGCTCATCCTCCGGGCGCGGGAGCCCACAACGGATCCTACATCTACTTCTCTTAGTTACTGGTTGTATGACTCCTGCAACAGATTTGCTTTGCAAAGTGGATCCTAATTACACCGTTTAGTTACTATTCATTTATCTGCTCATGCCCTGTCTGGCGGCGATCCGTTTGCCTCTCATGCCCTAAAACGCCTACCCTGGCTCACGACGGGACTTATTGTTCAGCGGTGGACAAATTCCTTTGGGGCAGCAGGTTCCTGAATAGTAATTTCAACAATGGTTTTCAGGCTTTGACTTTGAAAACACTCAAATCTTTGCTACAGTTGTCATCTTCCCAGTTTCTAATTGAAGAAAATCAGGCTTTAGTTAAAAACCTAGGACATCTACAGTTGTTCAAACCGTCTTCCAAAACTCAGAAAATAAACAAATTAATTAAGACATAAACTCTGCCGTGTCTTTTACAAACAAGAATAAACCATCCAGTAATGACTCATCCACTCATCTCAGCCACCTAGTCCATCAAGATCTCTTTTATTATCAAGAGTTTTCATTCATCTATAATTCTAATTAGTTATCGTAATGAACCATATCACTTCATTGGTTATCTCATAATGCAGTCCCACATGCACAAAACGTGAAGGCTAGTGGACCATACTAATAGGAAAAAACTATAAAAAATTGGTGGGAGGTCAACTATAGCATGTTTCTAACCCACTAAGTCCACTGATCAAGTTTCTAACCCACTAAGTCTACTAATATGTATTTGGTAAAGCCTAAAGTCCACTGCATTTAAAAAGGGAAATAGCGTCCGACAAAATTACCCTTTCCATTCAAATCCCATAAGTTTAGCCTTCAATTCAAATCCCATAAGTTTAGCCTTACATTCAAATCCCATAAATTTAGCCAATTATCCCCCATTATTCGTTCTACATTTGAAATCCCAGCAGTTACGTTGGAATAGAGTGACAAAAGATTTTCCTTTTCTGATACACTGTATATAACGTTATATACTTGTTCATCAGTTCACATTTAACGTGAAACTTACATGAAGATTTTCCTTTTCTGATACAATATATATAACGTTATATACTCGTTCATCAGTTCACATTTAACATGAAAATACTTACATTTTACATTATATATTCATTCATCAGCTCACATTTAACGTTATATACTCATTCACTCATGACAGAAGACCACAAATAATGATATTAAGGATGCAACCCTAAAATGATTTTGGTTGTTTAGGTTTAACCTTATATAATGTCAACATAACGTCTTGTACATATATAACGTTATATACTTTATTGAATTGGTTCGCGCAGCGGCACCTAAAATGATTTTGGTTGTTTAGGTTTAACCTTATATAATGTCAACATAACGTCTTGTACATATATAACGTTATATACTTTATTGAATTGGTCCGCGCAGCGGCTTCATTGACTTGCTTCTGATAATTGTATATGTATGAGCTTCTGAAATCTTTTTTATTACAATGCAAGAACATATAAATAATCTTATATATATTTACAATGCAAAAACAAACAAAGAACCTTATAATGTTATACATGAGATTTTGTCCTTTCTAACTCTAAAAGAAAAAAGAAGAAGAGGAGATCTCGTAACTTCTGTCCCTTCGTTGCCGTCGCTTTCTTCACAGTCGACTTTAGTTGTATTTTATTTTCTTTGCTCGGGACTAGCAAAGTGTAAGGTGGGGGGTATGATAGGCGCGTAAATGTTCACATTAGCGCCTCCTAATTTATCTTTGTTAAGTTCTATTTATTTTATTATTCGGAGTTTTATGCTTTATTTTTGTGTTGTAGGTAATTGGAGGGTTTGATACAAAACGTGCGAAGTTAAGAATATTAAATGGTATTTGAAGCGGACCATTGGGAGGTGATATGGCGTCCAAAGTTCACTAATTAGTCCACGGGCATTACTGAGAAAAATGATTTGCAATTCCATTGGGCCCAATATTTATTAGTTGATGATTTAAATGTGGGCCATGGAAAAGAAAACTGGAGTCGGCAAGGAGTAAAGAAAAAAAAGAGAGAAAAGAGGGCTGCCAGGGGCATGGCCCATGGCTCTGACAAAAAGTGGAGATATAGGTTTTATTATGGAGTATAAAAAGAAGAGCTGCGTTCTCAAGGAAAACACTTTACTTTTGAACACGAAAGAAAAAGCTGCGCACAAGAACGAGGCAGTTTACCCACGGACGAAACGAAACGGAAGAAAAAAAAAGAGGACAGGACAGCCGATTACTGTTCGATGTAGAAGACAAAGAACGGGGCTGTTATCAGTATAATTCTTTTGTTCCGAATAATTTTTGTTTTCTTCCGAGTTTTCTTTTCCTTCCAGTTATTTAAAGTTTTGTTCAGATTTTCGCACTACGGTAACTCGTTTCAATTTTTGTTCTTTATTAAAGTTGTTCATTAGTATTCAATTAGTTATTATCTCTTGTTTATTTTCCGTATCAAGTAATAGAAGCATGATTGATTCTAGGGTTTTATTCTTCTTATTTTCAATAATGTGTGAGTAATTTTGTAGAGTGCGGCTGCGGGGCGAATGCGTCTCGTGGCTAGTTTAATTAGTGTTTTTACCTCGGGTTCGAATTAATTTAATCTTTAAGCAGTTTTAGAAAAAAGAAAACTCTTCTAACAAACAAAACCCAGGCATCGCCGGAATTCGAATGCGCACGGAAACTGGTGACAGGTGGTGCGCATTTGTTAGGGATCCTTTTTCCTATTCTAGAATCAACAAAGTGAATAATTGTGGCCCGAGTAAACATTAGTTAGGCTAGTTGCGGACGTCGAGTTCCCACGGCTGTACTCTCCTTTTTAAATTCATTTTTAATTAATTTAGTTTGGTAATTTAGTAGTTAGTAAATCAACCTAATTGAACAAGGGGTGGCTACCTAAGAGCCAAGTTAAACTAGAATTCAACACTTTTGAGTCAAACACCGTCCGTCTGTCTCTGTGGTTCGACTCCGGTACTTTCGGATATTGTGCTACACCGGTCAAGAGTCCTACGCTTGGGACGCGTCTTTATTTTAGGTCTAGGAATCGGTCAAGCATTTTTGGCGCCGTTGCCGGGCACGGCGACGCGTGTTTAAGACTGTGAGTTTTTATTTAGTTGAGTCATCATAGGTAGAAATAAGAAGGTGTCCCCTAAATAGGACCCTCTTTATTATCGCGACCCGACACGACGTTTAGTTCGAAAAGATCTGGAGTCGAGTCAGCCTGTGTTTTCTAGTTCTTCTACTTCTAGTTTCGAGTCAGACTTTGCTGAGCATCAGTCAGAGTCTATTCCCATTAGTAGTCTCTATATAGATTTACCTTTTGAGTTAGTTAGTGTTAGCAATCCACTTTTCCAGCCAGAGTTAGAGTCAGTTCCAGAGTCAGTGTTAGGGTCAGAACCAGAATCATCTGAGATGGGAGATAGGCAGTTAGCGGCAGCATATGCATCCTGAGAGGACCACTCCTCCCGGACCCATTGTGTTCCCTCAGGAGACACAAGAGGCACGTAATGCCTTTACAGTTAAGCCTGGTGTCCTTAATAACCTTCCTACTTTCTATGGTAAGGAGTGCGATGATCCGTACGAGCATGTGCGGACATTCGAGGGGTTAGTGCGCAACCTTGCGTCTAATACCCAATATGAGAACGCGTGCCTCAAGCTGTTTGAGGCGACATTGAGGGATGGTGCGCTTATGTGGTTTAGAATGCAGAAGTCTCAATCTTTCACCACTTGGGCACAAGTGCGTGACGCCTTTTATAGGAAGTACTTTACTAAGGCTAAGACTAAGAGTTTTAGGCGTCAAATCCAAGGTTTTAGATAGGAGAGAGATGAGTCATTTCTCAAGGCATGGGAGCGCTTTAAGGAACTGCTCCTGAGGTTACCACACCATGGCTTTGAGAGAATTCAGTTAATCGGATTCTTCCATCTGGGTCTCAATGCTGAGACAGTCCAGCACATAGAATACTCTTGCAAAGGGGACGATTTCTTGTCCAAAACAGCGGATCAGGCTTGGGATATCTTAGATGACTTAGCTGATAGGCAGAGGGCTTTAGAACCATCCAACTTTGAGCGATTCGGACCTTCTGGGTCCAACATTGTCCCGATTACAATTCGTGACCAGCACCTTCAGGCTCAGGTTGAGAAGATGGCGCAAAGATTAGAGGACCTAGAGGTGAGGCAGGTCCGTTCAGTTAGTGAGGTGTCAGTTGAGGAAGTTTGCGTGTGGTGTGAATGTAAAGGGCACACCGCAACTGTTTGTCCAGGGTTTATAGCCGCCAAGGGGGCGAGCCAGTTCAGTCAAGAAGAGGTTAATGCAGTTAGGGCTTGGGATCCTTATTCGAACACGTATAATCCGGGATGGAGGGATCACCCCAACTTTGGGTGGTCAGACCCCAGACCCGCAGGTGGAGGCCAAGCTCAACGCTACCTCCGCCGCAGCAGTTTCAACAGGCCCAATCGTCTAGGCCTCCTCAGGGTCAGGTCATCCCATTTCAATTCCAGCTACAACCTGGTAGGGGGGCAGGTCCATCCACTCGTGGTCCTCCCCCAGGTTATTCACAGATGACTGCGCGTGATCATAAGTTAGAGGATAATGTCAATTCCTTGATGCAGTCACAGATGACCTTTCAGACAGAAACTAGACAGCAAATAGGAGCCCTTACAAACCAGATGTCTCAACTCACTGCTGTTCTAGGTCAAATGCAACAGGAGAGGGGCCGTTTTCCCTTTCAACCCCAGGCCAATCCCTCAAGAACCCATTTTATAGAGGATGGTAGTACCCAGGACCCAAACTCTAGGGAGGCGAAGTCGGTGACCACTCTTAGGAGTGGTCGTGTCATTGATAAGACTATCATCCCCAAACAGAACCCAGTTGCACCAACGAGGCCAGCAGTGGTCCCTACAGTTGTTCCAGACTCAGCAGAAGAGTCTGAGGAGGAGGAAGAGAAAGAGAAGTCACCTGAGGTGGTGGTGCCTGCACCTGCAGCCCCCACGACTCCAACGGTACCGGCCGCCCCATATCCCCAACGTTTGGTGGCGAAGCCGAAGGTCAATGCGAACTCCCAAATTCTTGAACTGTTCAAGAAAATTCAATTTCCTATATCATTGATGGAGGCCATTGACACGATCCCTCAGTTTGCGAAAGTCCTCAAGGACTTATGCACAACTAAGAGAAAGGGCAAGAACCAGGACAAAGTGTTCCTGGCGGAGCAAGCGAGCTCCATTTTTCGGTCTGATCTTCCGGAGAAGCGGAAGGATCCAGGTTGTCCCACCATCTCTGTAGGTATAGGAGGCCAGCAATTCGATAAGGCTTTACTCGATTTGGGGGCAAGTGTCAACTTGCTACCATACTCTGTGTACTTGAAGCTAGGCCTCGGTGATCTTAGGACCACACCTGTCACGCTACAGTTGGCTGATCGGAGTGTGCGAGTCCCAAAGGGGGTGGTGGAGGATGTTTTAGTACAAGTAGGGGAGTTTGTGTTTCCAGCAGACTTTATTGTACTGGATACTCACCCCGGTCCTGAAGTTTTTGAGAAGACTCCTATCATCCTAGGGCGTCCATTTCTAGCCACCTCTAGTGCTATGTTTAATTGCTCAACTGGACAAGTCTAGTTGTCAGTAGGAGAGTCTAAGATGGAGGTGAACATGTACTCTATAGATAGCCTGATAGAGGATGATGAGGAGTTCTATGATGTGAGTTTGATAGACACACTAGTTCAAGAACATGTTGAGAGTGTGTTGTTGAGAGATCCGTTGGAGAATTGCCTGACGGCCGAGGAGGCGTCATTCATGGATTCTCCAGAGATGGGGGGCTTGTATGAGATGCTTAACATAGAAGATGTGTGTGCTGCAAATTCTTGGGTTCCAACTATGGAGCCTTTGGAAGCCACCTTGCCCAAAGTCCTCCCATCTTCAGTCCAGCCACCAAAACCAGAGCTTAAGCCATTGCCTACACATTTGAAATATGCTTTTCTTAAGAGCGATGAGACTTTTCCCGTGGTGATCTCCTCTACCCTTGAGGCTGATCAAGAGACTAGGTTGCTCGATTTGTTGAGAGAGCATATAGGCGCGATAGGCTGGACCATTGCGGATATTAAGGGTATCAGCCCTATAGTGTGTACACACCATATTTACCTCGAGGAGGATGTGACACCTTCTAGGCAACCTCAGCGTCGATTGAACCCTCATATGAAAGAAGTAGTGCGAGCTGAGGTGCTTAAGCTGTTAGATGCAGGCATTATTTACCCAATTGCTGATAACAAGTGGGTAAGTCCAGTCCAGGTTGTGCCTAAGAAGGCAGGAGTCACTGTAGTAGAAAATGAGGCTGGAGAGTCTGTGGCCACCCGAGTTCCTAGTGGGTGGCGAGTTTGCATAGATTACCGGAAGCTCAACGCGAGCACCCGGAAGGATCACTTTCCTCTACCATTCATTGACCAGATTTTAGAGAGGATAGCCGGCAGAGCTTTTTATTGTTTCCTGGATGGATACTCGGGCTACAACCAGATAGAGGTAGCCCTGGAGGACCAGGAAAAGACCACGTTCACCTGCCCTTACGGTACATTTGCCTACCGTCGCATGCCTTTTGGCTTGTGCAATGCCCCTGGCACCTTTTCAAGGTGCATGATGGGAATTTTCAGCGACATGGTAGAGAGGATTGTGGAGGTGTTCATGGACGATTTTTCGGTATTCGGGTATTCATTCGATGGATGCCTGGATAACTTGAGACATGTTTTAAAGAGATGTAAGGAGAAGAATCTAGTTCTCAACTGGGAGAAGTGCCACTTCATGGTGACCGAGGGAATAGTTCTGGGACACATTGTCTCAGCTAGGGGTATTGAAGTGGACAAGGCAAAAGTTGACCTCATTGCTAATTTGCCAACTCCAAAGAGTGTTAAGGATGTGCGTTCATTTCTTGGACACGCTGGTTTTTACCGGCGGTTCATTAAGGATTTCAGTGCTATCTCCCGTCCGTTGTGTCAGTTGTTAGCGAAGGACGCACCCTTTGTGTGGTCCGATGCGTGTGAGGAGGCGTTCCAAAAGCTGAAGCGGAGTCTCACTACTCCGCCCATTGTGCAGTCTCCTGATTGGAGTCTTCCCTTTGAGTTGATGTGTGATGCATCTGACTATGCAGTCGGAGCTATTTTAGGCCAAAGGAGAGGGAAGGATCCATTTGTGATTTACTATGCGAGCAAGACACTAAACGAGGCACAAATGAACTACACCACTACTGAGAAAGAGTTGTTAGCAGTGGTGTTTGCCTTGGATAAGTTTCGATCCTATCTGGTGGGTTCGCAGATCACGGTGTTCACCGATCATGCGGCCCTGAAGTACTTAATGACCAAACAGGATGCGAAAGCTCGCCTTATTCGGTGGATTCTGTTGCTGCAAGAATTCCATCTCATTATTAAGGATAAGAAAGGGGTAGAGAACGTAGTAGCTGATCATCTGTCTCGTCTGGAGTTCGAGGATCCCACCTCGAATCTTCCCATTAGAGATTCTTTTCCGGACGAGCAGTTGTTCGCTGCTAACGAGTGCCCATGGTATGCTGATATTGCCAATTATTTGGTAACTGGGCAGATTCCTTCCCATTGGTCAACCCAGGAGAAGCAGCGTTTCTTACGGAGTGTCCGCCAGTACATCTTCGATGACCCATATTTGTTCAAGTACTGTGCGGACCAAATTGTGCGTAGATGTGTCCCCGAGTCTGATCAGCAGGGGGTCATAGAGTTTTGTCATGGGGAGGCGTGTGGGGGTCATTTCTCTGCGAAGAAGACCACCGCCAAGATTATGCAGTGCGGGTTCTGGTGGCCCGATATGTTTAAGTACGTGCATGCGTTCTGTAGGTCATGTGACCGTTGCCAACGGCTTGGCAAACTGTCTTCACGTCAGGAGATGCCCCTCCGGCCCATTCTTGTGTTAGAGGTGTTCGATTGCTGGGGCATCGATTTTATGGGTCCATTTCCTAAGTCTCATGGGTTCGAGTACATTCTGTTAGCAGTAGATTATGTGTCAAAGTGGGTGGAAGCAATTCCCACTAAGTCTATGGAGTCTAAAGTCGTGCTAGAGTTTCTTAAGGTTAATATCTTGTCGAGGTTTGGCGTGCCACGCGCCATTATCTCGGATCAGGGCACACACTTCACGAGTCGGTCATTTGCGAAATTGATGGGGGAGTTTAAAGTCACTCATAAGGTGTCCACTTCGTACCACCCCCAGACTAATGGGCAGGCCGAGTTAGCTAACAGAGAGATTAAGAGAATTTTAGAGAAGACTGTGGGTGTGACTAGGAAAGATTGGTCCACCAGATTGAATAATGCGTTGTGGGCCTATCGCACAGCTTACAAGACCGTATTGGGTGCTTCACCCTATCGGCTAGTTTACGGTAAGGCCTGCCACCTGCCAGTTGAGTTAGAGAAGAAGGCCTATTGGGCCATTAAGAAAGTAAATTCTAGTTTGAGTGAGGCGGGTGAGCATAGGAAATTGCAGTTGTGTGAACTTGAGGAGCTTAGGAATGACGCATATGAGAACGCTAGCATTTATAAGGCTAAGGTTAAGGCGTACCATGATAGGAATATTCAGCGCAAAACCTTTAGGATTGGTCAGAAAGTGTTGCTCTATAATTCGCGTCTCCATCTGTTTCCAGGGAAGTTGAGGTCACGTTGGGAAGGTCCCTATGTAGTGGTTCAGGTATACCCAAATGGTTCAGTCGATGTCCGCGATCCTAAGGATGATAATGTGTTTAAAGTTAATGGGCAGCGTCTTAAACCCTATTTGGAATTCCTAGAAGTAGGTGAACCTGATGAGGAGTTGATTGATCCTGTTTATCAGGACGTTCCAGTTGAGTAGGCTTTTTCAGCCATGTTTCGACGGGTAGCTCACGCGTACCCTGCTCTTAGTTGAGTGTGGACCCGGCTCCTAGCGATAGGGGTACCCATCATTGACTTGGGTTTATAGCTTCGCACGCCGCTATTAAAATAAGGATCGTGTGCCCAGCTCCGGTTCGAAGGGCAAAACTTGTAAATATTGTACATATTTGTTTTTCTTTTCTTGCTTTATCATGTTTTGTTTAGCTTTGCATATTGGTTTCGTTTAAGCAAGTTCGTTAGTTTGCATGTTTGTTTAGTTTAAAGTGTTGCATATTTGCATAAAGTTTTGGGATTTTTTCACATAAAAAGATTTCACCTATGTTAGTGGGCAAAGGGCTTTCATTAGTTTTTCTTGGTAATAGTTTATCGGTAACGATCCATGCTCTCTGAATATGCCCCTATCAGTGGCAACTTAGGTCTGTGGGTGAGGTTAGTCATTGCCTAGTTTATACTCTAGGTGGTATCTTGTCTTACTTTGTTTAGATCGTAGGGGACGCTGGACTTGATTGTTTGGCGAGGTCGAGCGATAAATTTTATTACGGGCGCTAGCATAACACATTTTCAACGGTCTTGTATAGCCACCCGTATCTTGCTCATCCGCTTGACACGGGGAGAAAAGTATGACACGTGAGACTGCGTGAATGTCTGGTGGTGTTCTTTTCTGTTCTTTATTTATTATTATTGTTATTATTTTGTTTGTTTGCGGCCCGGATAACACGTGCCGGGCAGGACTAATGCCATTTGCATATTTTCGGTAGTTGTGGTTTCAGTCTTTTGGCAGGGTACGCGTGCTACCACACCAGCCTTGGTAGATTAGGCCTCACCGCTGGGGTGATGGAGGCATTCAGGAGCTCTAAGTGATGAGTGCCATTACGTGTGGCGGTTGTAAGCCCGAAGCCCCCAGCGCGGCTTTGTGTGACTAGCTGTGGTCCTATTCTTTGGGCCGAAGGAGCAAGCTCTGGAGCAGCTGCAATGACGAGGAATGCATAGGCAACAAAATCCTCAAACATCAGCCAAGGTCATGGTGGTTGGCTGCCACCCCAGGTTCACTCTTTCCTTCTCTTTGTTTTTATTTTTCTTTGTCTTCATGCTCTGGGGACATCGCATGCTCTACGTTGGGGGGAGGGTGTACTTCGTACTTGTTTTGTTTCATTTTGCATAGTTAAAATCAAAAAAAAATGGTGGATTTTTTTTTACATGAGACTTGAAGGCTGTTGAGATTGGCTCGTGATTGATAGAGTTTGAGATGTGATAGTCATTTTTTTTTAATTAGTGATGGCATTGTAGTTCTTTTTGCTAGCTTGTCACGAAGAATTTGTCATGGCATTTATTTTTAGCACATCTGCACTTCACGTCTATTTGGGCTTTGGTTGCTAGTGAGTTATGGCTTAAATGTTTTCGATGGCTTGTTTAGTGGAGACTTATGCCCATGTGAGTTTAGAGCCTATCTTTTCTTGGAGTGGTGTCAAATAAACTCTTGTTTGTCACGGAAGAGCAAATTCGTTATGGGTCTCATTATTTTTGTTGTCAAGTGTTGGGAATGTTTTAAATTTCCTGCTTATCTCTTGGGTATGGAAAGTTGCATGGTTGGGTTGCCTCTTGGAGAGGATTATAGGCCATCTTTGTTATTTTGAGCCGGTTCGTTTCTTTCTTGCATACATTTATCTCTTGTGAGCCCATTTGAGCCTCTCGCATGATACCCTTTTCTTGTTGAGCTCCACCATCTATATTGTGTCTTGAGAAGGCTTAGTAATTATGTGGAGGTATATTTTTCAAAAGAGAGAGAGTAAATGTAGTGAGAATTGAGTCTTATAGATTGGTGATCGTTCCCATAGAAAAAGAAAAAGAAAACAAAAACAAAAAAAAAAGAAAAAAAAGCAAAAAGGGAAGACACTGAATTATTGTGGAAAGGAGAAACACATGTTCTTAATGTAGAGATTGTGTTAAAAGTAGAAAAGAGAGATGTGGTGGAGTTGAAAAGAAAGAAAATTTAAAAAAAAAAAAAAAAAAGAGGGCACACATCATTTTATTTGCCCTATGTGAATTGTTGTTAGCCTATTCTCGGACACTTGAATGTTTACCCTAACCTTGAAATACATTCCCTTACCTGATGTTATCACCGGAATTGAAGTCCTATTTGATCCTAGGGGCAATGGGTTGTGAATTGATGGATAGAGAGAGTTTCCAACACTTGGTATTCCGTTCATGAGATCGTGTGTCCACCATATAAAGCTTTCTTTTCGTGTCAAATTGTGCAGGATACTTTGCTTTCATGTACATAACTTCCTCCTGCACATATTAAGAGTATCTAATATGCACCCTGTTTCGAGTGATTTCATTTGTTGAGTGCATGACACGGTGAGACTTGAAGTCGAGACTCGGTCCGGAGAGAACTTTTGGTTATTTTTCACTTGTGACTGAAGCCCTTGTTCACACACGCTGAGTTTAGGTGCCATGACTCATTTTTATGACTTCATAGTATCTAGAACTGCTTATGCCCGTTATCTCATTGCGATGGCTTGATATTCTTTGCTTGAGCTATCATTGAGCTGTCTTACAGTTTTTTGGGTTTCATGTGGAAAGAATTCATTGTGTTTTGTGGGTGATCACTGCTGAAAACCCTCACGAGATTTCACTCGTCCTACCGGGGTCGCCTGGGGGTTTAAAAGAACTATCAGTTTTATTTGTTTTCTTTAGTTGCATTTTATTTTCTTTGCTCGGGACTAGCAAAGTGTAAGTTGGGGGGTATGATAGGCGCGTAAATGTTCACATTAGCGCTTCCTAATTTATCTTTGTTAAGTTCTATTTATTTTATTATTCGGAGTTTTATACTTTATTTTTGTGTTGTAGGTAATTGGAGGGTTTGATACAAAACGTGCGAAGTTAAGAATATTAAATGGTATTTGAAGCGGACCATTGGGAGGTGATATGGCGTCCAAAGTTCACTAATTAGTCCACGGGCATTACTGAGAAAAATGATTTGCAATTCCATTGGGCCCAATATTTATTAGTTGATGATTTAAATGTGGGCCATGGAAAAGAAAACTGGAGTCGGCAAGGAGTAAAGAAAAAAAAGAGAGAAAAGAGGGCTGCCAGGGGCATGGCCCATGGCTCTGACAAAAAGTGGAGATATAGGTTTTATTATGGAGTATAAAAAGAGGAGCTGCGTTCTCAAGGAAAACACTTAACTTTTGAACACGAAAGAAAAAGCTGCGCACAAGAACGAGGCAGTTTACCCACGGACGAAACGGAACGGAAGAAAAAAAAAGAGGACAGGACAGCCGATTACTGTTCGACGCAGAAGACAAAGAATGGGGCTGTTATCAGTATAATTCTTTTGTTCCGAATAATTTTTGTTTTCTTCCGAGTTTTCTTTTCCTTCCAGTTATTTAAAG
The DNA here is from genome assembly GCA_025413875.1 of Rhododendron molle. Taxonomy (NCBI): domain Eukaryota; kingdom Viridiplantae; phylum Streptophyta; class Magnoliopsida; order Ericales; family Ericaceae; genus Rhododendron; species Rhododendron molle. The sequence continues at coordinate 29,436,457 of CM046393.1, read as the reverse complement.
TTTTGTTCAGATTTTCGCACTACGGTAACTCGTTTCAATTTTTGTTCTTTATTAAAGTTGTTCATTGGTATTCAATTAGTTATTATCTCTTGTTTATTTTCCGTATCAAGTAATAGAAGCATGATTGATTCTTGGGTTTTATTCTTCTTATTTTCAATAATGTGTGAGTAATTTTGTAGAGTGCGGCTGCGGGGCGAATGCGTCTCGTGGCTAGTTTAATTAGTGTTTTTACCTCGGGTTCGAATTAATTTAATCTTTAAGCAGTTTTAGAAAAAAGAAAACTCTTCTAACAAACAAAACCCAGGCATCGCCGGAATTCGAATGCGCACGGAAACTGGTGACAGGTGGTGCGCATTTGTTAGGGATCCTTTTTCCTATTCTAGAATCAACAAAGTGAATAATTGTGGCCCGAGTAAACATTAGTTAGGCTAGTTGCGGACGTCGAGTTCCCACGGCTGTACTCTCCTTTTTAAATTCATTTTTAATTAATTTAGTTTGGTAATTTAGTAGTTAGTAAATCAACCTAATTGAACAAGGGGTGGCTACCTAAGAGCCAAGTTAAACTAGAATTCAACACTTTTGAGTCAAACACCGTCCGTCTGTCTCTGTGGTTCGACTCCGGTACTTCCGGATATTGTGCTACACCGGTCGAGAGTCCTACGCTTGGGACGCGTCTTTATTTTAGGTCTAGGAATCGGTCAAGCAGTCAGTGAGACCGCTGTGCGGACCAATTCAATAAAGTAGAACATATAATGTTATATGTGAGTTTCTTTGTTATAGACCTGAACATATAACCATATATATTCACATAACAAAATGACAACCGAACAAAATGATAAAATACCATACATCTTCACAAAACAGGAGAATATATAACGTTATATAATGTTACACAATACCATACATCTTCACAAAGTTGTATATAACCACATATACCTTATATGAATTGGTCCGCGCAGCGGCCTAACAGATCTGAATATATAACCATATATGCAACTAACGAAAGTACAAAAAATAAAACCCTAACAGATTATTGAAATGGTCCGCGCAGCGGCCTAATTGATCCGAACATGATTGGTGAGTTTTTGGTCATATATAACATTATATCAAAGTTAATATGGAACATCTAACATTTGTATGTTGTTGCAATACCGTTATATACAACGTAACTCTAAACAGAGAATATATAATGTTATATAACGTTATATAAGTATAATAACGTTAGAGCATGAATCTGATCCAGTTTTAACATGGAACTCTCATATGTACAATAACAACTTCTAAAAAACCAACAACGACAACAAATTGAAAATCAGATTTGATATCAACATCAAAATCAACATCAGCAGATTAATAGAGAAAGACGAGAGAGAGAGATATTTCTTTCGTTCTTCATATTCGGAACGAACTGTACCTTGGGCTAAGTCGACGATCGACGACGAAGAAAGTCTGGGACGTGGGTTGATCTCTGTTGTTCGTCGGTAGATCTCGATGTTGGAGTGACGACGGCAATCGTGGGCTTGACGACGGCAACAGAGACGACACCGGTATTTGAGCGCTCGAGGACGGCGATGACGATCGAGTGGTTGGAGACGATCGCGACTGAAGAAGGGCCAACGACGACGGAGAAGGGCAGACACGAACTGTCTTGGGTTGGGTTTCTGCCGAGTTGTTCTTCTGAAAAAGGGGGGGGTAGGGGGAGGGGGGATGGGTTTTATAATGGAATTGGGATGTCTGTTTGAATGGAGGAAAAAAAGGGAGAAACAAACGGGAATGGAGGAAAAAAAGGAGAAAAAAACGGGAATGGAGAAAAAAACGGGATAAAAGATTTTTTGAAAGTAAGGGTATATTAGACTACTAATAAATTAGTGGACTTAGGGGGTTATAGAATTTAGAAGTGGACTTAGTGGGTTTGGAAAGTGGTACAGTGGACTTATGAAAAATTCTCCCAAAAAACTAACATATAAGAGCATCCGCAATGAGTTTGTTAACTAGTGTGTTAAGACTTAATAAACAAAATTGTGTTTTTTGGTGCCACAATGCATGTGTGTTAGAGTGTGCTAAATCTAGTAGAGTGTTAGCATAGTTATTAAGTTTAGCCACCAAATTAACAAACAATAAGTTTGTCATATCTCTATAAATCCAAACTTCAACCATAAAACATAAAACATAAATGCTCACACTACTTTTTTTTATTATAGCAATTGTTTTGACATTATTTTAAAAAGTTAACACACTCCTATCAAACCCATTGAGGTACCCATATATTTACTAACACACTTCGAATTTAACGGATCCATTTTTTTCCTAACACATATCTTAACAAATATTTGGATACACAAATATAACAAACCCATTGCGGATGCTCTAAACCCATCTGATTGGTATGTTGCCTGTCTCGAGAAACTGAAATGTTAGCCTACATACGCTACCTTGGCACAGCATATGTCAGCATGTTTCAACCTAGTAGAACCTAGCATACACAATATTGAACCTTGCGTAGGTGATGTCTGGCGTACGCTATTTCTTCCAGAATAGGTCAAGTTTTGCTAAAAGTGCAGCTTTATGTGTTTTCCTAGCTTCTAGCTATGTGTTCATTACTTGTTTTCCAATTTATAATAACCCCCCATAAATCCATCTATTTTGTCTGTCTCGAGTAACTAAATGGTGTTAGCGTATGCTGCTTAGGCACCGCGTACTTATGCATGTTTTATACGACGCTCCTTAAATGTAAGCTTACGCCACTTTGTTGTAAACGAACAGAATGCTTTTCGAAAGTATTTATGGGGTATCCTGTCGTTTTTAGTGCATATATGCTACTGTTTCTAAATTCTTTACTACTTATGTGGCCGACATATAATCAATTCCCGAATGTAGGGCTTCGGTTTAACGGGATCTGGACTGTGGTAGGGCTCTGGTTCTTTCCTTTGTGGTTATGTGCTCTTTCCACCTGATCTGCAACAAGTCACTAGGGCTGGTGGTAGTTTAGTGGCCCTCCGACGATGAAGTTAGATTTAGGGAGAGAATGTAGGTCTAGAGTTAGGGTAGAATGGCATACATCTTTAGGTTAGAGTCCGTTTGCTTTTATAGACCTTGCTTGACTTTGTCCCTAAGTTAGCGCGTGGAAGACACGCTCGAGGAACCGCGTTGGGTGACCGCCTCAGGTAATTGCCTCGTGTGACGTCGAGCATGACGTGGGGATAAGGCAGTTACAGAGCACGTGGGCAGGTCCACCCTTCTTAATGACTGTCCATCTGGCGTAACCGTTTTGAGAGCCGTGTCATAATTCCTTTCTGAAGCGGCTTCGGGACACCTGGGGCAGGACCATTCCCGAGTGTACTGAGCGATGGAGCATGCCTTAGTGCTTCTCAATGAACGATTCGCAGAGGGGGCCCTTAAGGTGCTCTCAAGCCCGACGTTCGTCACGGACCTAAGAGGGCCATCGATTGAGCCCAGTGGCTCATGCTTTGGAGAAGGGTCCAAGCCCTATTTCTCGGGCCACTACAATAGCCCCTCAACTTGTCCAGACGTTTTCTACCAGTTCGGGGGAGTTGATAGTAGCTTCGATCAATCGTGATCACAAGGGCTTCTAAACGCCTTTGCCCTCAGGTTGAAGCGCCTTCGGTGTTCTTCCGGAACGTGGCCCCAGGCCTAGGAGCCACATTTCAGTCATTGTCTGGTTGTCATACGGTGGTAGGAGCCTTGGCATGTGCTGTGTTAGTTGATTGATATGAAATGCCGTTTCGGGGACACGTGTCAATCATCGAGTGGTTCAGTGAACGGCATCCCGAACCCTTTGCAGACATTCTGCTATGGAGCGTATTGGTGCCACGTGTCGAAGATCCAATGGCTTGGAGCGTGTTGCTTCGTTTCCCGTGCACCAAACCCCTTCAAATCCCCACCTATAAAAAGTTAAGCAAAGAGAGAGTCACTCATTTCTCCCTCTTCTTCTCGTCTCTGCTGTTGATGTGCATGTTCCCAGGGTTTGGATCTATTTCGTGAGCATTCTTGCAGTGAATCTTCCCACAAATCTTGTGATTCTTCAATTTTCATGAGTTTTTCTGTTATTTTGAGGAAATTTCGAACCAAAATAAGGCAAAAAATAACTTTTTGTCAACTAAATTATGATACACGTACTGTTCCTTGTACTGTTCATGTTCTTCTCGAGGCCTATATTCTTCCCTGGACCAGAAATCCTTCCCGTGAATGGGTATCTTGTTGCACAACAACAAAACACCTTAGTCTCTACGGTTCCAAGGAACGATGACTCATTCGTCTCAAGCGATAGGTCCTTTGCACCCTTGGGCATGTAGCTAATGGATATCTCATGCCTCTCTTTGACAGGTTCAGGCGGATGGTCATTGAGATTTCCTCGGGCAGCTCCAGCGATTCTGTCTCTTCACCACTTGACGACGAGACCCTCCGTCCAAGAGATCCTACTTGCGTCTCACCATTGGGCTCTCCTCCGAGTTCCAATTGACTATATAGAGCCCTTTGATCCGAGCTCCGCCCCTCACTCATTTACTCCATTCGAGCCCTTAGAGATGGAGGCTCTGAGCACGTCAGACCACGGGCCAAGGCCTTTCGCAGATGCTATGGAGGAGGTTCGGGGACGCCTGAGGGCCCCGAGACCATGCCCATACTAGCAACGGTACTTCAGTACTGCTATTGCCACATCATTCCATTGCGGATGAGAATAAATATTCCTAACCTCAACCAAACTTAGGATTGGAAAGTTTATTCTAATCTTATTTCCTCTAATTCCATTTCAACCTCAATTCCATTCCTTTGTCAATTTCATTTCATCGAACCAAACATACCCTAAGTAAAGTTTGCCCTTTTATTTTGTAACTTGTTTAATATGCGGTGTACAAATTTGAAGATGCTAATTGATGAGTTGACTTGCCCAAACTTGATGAGGCTTTTCTAACATTATCATTGATTGAGGTTGTAAAGGCCAACATAATTTGGTGGCAAAGGCATCATTTTGAATCATAACTTGTCTAGGTCAGATCTAAGCAATGACAAATTGCCTTTTTATTTTTTTTTTGTGGTTTGACAAAAAAAAAATTTATTTAGCTGCATACTTTTATATTCTTCGATAAAAAAATTAGAGTAGCGGTCCATGTAGTACATTAACGCACCATGAGGTCATAGTACACCTAGGCGGAGCCTCTCGAGATATTATCACCAAGATTTCAACCCCTCATTTTATCGAATTCATTGATCAATTTATTTGTGTAGAAAATTAGGTTGATTGGACGTTAAACACATAGTGAGATCGATGGAGTATTTTTCCAAATTTAATCATTAGTATGACTTGGAGAACAAAGGTACTCCCTCCGTCCCTTTTTAAGTGTCTTACTTCGTAATTCCAACTTATTAAAAAGACATCATCATTATACCTTTCACATCAACTTTTTCCTCCACTTTCTCTACTTACCCATCATCATTACTCTTTTACTCACTTACTTTTCAAAAAGGAATCTACTTTTAGGGACAAAATAGACAATACACCAACTTTTACCCACTAACTTTACAAAATGGACACTTATTAAGGGACAGCCCAAAATAGAATACTGGACAATAAAAAAGGGACGGAGGGAGTAAATGTTATGGGTGTCAAATGGGCGGTTTTGGGGCTAAATTGGGCAAGTTGTAAGTGAATTGGGTCTTTAATGCCATTTAGACCCATTAATTATGAGTTCAATTACTCATACCCAATCCGACCCCTTTATTTAAAATGAAACCCGATCTGCTCATTAACCCAATTACATACTATATACTAAAATTTAAAATGAGTAAAAATATCAATGTACACTAAAATGACCATATTACCCTTTAGATCTAAAAGACTAAAATACTCCTGTAATTGTAATAGGTGCTGTTTATAAACTCCAATGAGGCACTTTAATTGGACTCCCTATGGACCGTGAGATTGATCCCTTATCGATTAATCGAGATGTGCTCTTCCACCATAAAAGAAGATCATGTTCGTGCATCTACCTTTACCATTAATCGAGCATATATGATCACGTAATCGCCTTTGTCAAATACATTATCAATCTTCATCATGCATAATATATACAAGATGAGTTTGTTTGTGTGCCTGAGAGATATTCAAAAGAAACATAAAATCCGTGAGCTAGATGTGTATGAGTGACAGAATCCCTTGGGATTGATCTCTTATAATTAGTCGAGCTGTGCGTAAACTAGCTTGGACACCTAAGTTATAAAAGAATGGTAGAATCCCTTGGGATAGAGCTCAGCATACGAATGGTGATCAACCAAAAAAAAAACAATTGGTGTTTGTTTTAAATTTCTGACATGTATTTTCAATTGGATTTTGATTTTCATGCTCCATTTTTTACTGATGGTGCTTTACTTTGTTCATGAAGTTATTAGTAAATTCACGTTAAAAGTGGGCGCCACCAATAAAAAATGGAGCGCAAAAATCAATTTTCTTTCAATTTTGTCCTCACGAAAATCACAGATTTTATATGGGCCAAGAGCAAATCAGTCACCTCAATGCTATGCCGCAGACATTGGGACCTCAATGCTATGCCGCAGACATTGGGATGGTGTGGTTGAGAGAGAGAGAGAGAGAGAGTTGACCCAATTGATGCCCAATTGAGACTCATTAATAGATGGGTTGAGACCCATTCTAACCCAACTTATAAATAGGTTGGGTTGCGTCTATTTTTTCATTGATGAGTTTGGATTTGTTAATGAGTTTGAGTTCAATTTATCACCCCTAGTAAATGTTCACCTGATCACAAAATCAACTATTTGGATTAATTGTGACGATGTATATATAATACAATTTTGTTGGTGCACTACATAAATCTAGGGTCCAAAAAATTCATTTGTGATTGGAGATCAATGAATTGGAAGTAATGGTTTAAATGATTAATTATGAAGAGGCTAGTGAATTAAACTTGGTGGTTGAGCCTCAACCGTTGACGCTTCTTTTTCTATTACCTCAAGTTCAAGGCTTATTATAATTAAGCACCATCGGCATGTCAACGGGTGGCATTGTCAGCGGTTGCCATTACCATTGGCACAAAATTAAGTTAATTTGATAATTGCTAAATTTGTCAACTCATAATTTCTGTTTATCTGATGAGTCCAAATATGACTTTCGTTTTAAAGAAATCGTAAGAATTGTAAGCATCATCGGCATTGTCAACGGCTGGCATTGTCAACGGTTGACATGGCCATTGGCACAAAATTATGTTTGATAATTGCTAAATTTGTCAACTTATAATTTCTGTTTATCTTTCTAGTGATGTGTCCATATATGACTCTCGGTTTAAAGAAATTGTATTAATTTAAGAATAATCTTTGCAACTTGGGCTTAGATTAATCATCAAATTAATTATAACTTTTGGTCATATAGCTTGCTCGATCATATGTTAATGACGCATATGAAAGGGGGGGGGAAAAATGGTTCTCCGATGTACACAAAACATTTTAAAACAGTAATATCGAATTAATTTAATGTAATTTGGGATTCTACATTTATATCTGGTAGTGGCCCGACCTGTAAAATCAAACCTTAAATTAGATTTTCTTTCTTGAGGCCAAATTAAATTTGGTTACACACCAGCCCCGTAACCCATGCGAGTAATCCATTGACTTTTTTTTTTTTTTTTTTTTATCGGCATAATCCATTGACTTACCCTAGCTTTATTTTTTCGAAATAAAGTCTATTCGTATGATATCAGCCATGTAGTTGACAATATAGTATTTGGTATGCAGATCTCTTTCATCAATATCCAGCCAAGGGATGTGAGGGCGGAGCCTCCACGGGGCAATTTCGGACATTAAACTTACCTATTTGTAATAAAAATTGTATTATAATCAAGGTTAAGAGGGTTTCAGGGAAAACACGAAAGAAGATGAGAGAAAACTATCCTCAGAGAAAAGAGAAAAGGCTTGTACATCATTTTTTTTTTTTTTTTTTGAAGTATTCGGAATGATAGACTTGTACTTCATTATAGCAGATTAGTGTGACTCCCATAGTTTTTCCTTGTTGTGTGCATGGTTTCTGTGATTTTAGATTCTAAGATTCGTAGGAGTACTGCTGTGGAATTAAACATGCATGCAATTCTTCGGTTCCTAACATGTATCTGCTAATAAGCATTTTGTTTTTAAGAAACTTTATAAACAAGAGGAAAGGCGAATTTGATTAGCTGTTAATTAAGCATTTGGTTCTTATGAAACTTTGTACACAAGGAAATCGATCACTAATTTCCTTCTGTACTTTGTCACCCAAAAGAGAAACTTATTTTCGTTCTGATCACTATTGTTTTTTCTTTTTGTGCAACTTTTCTCACTTTCAGTCGTTTGCTACAAGTTTTAGGTGTTTCAACTGCAAGCATCCAAAATTGCGAAAAGCCCAATTGTTCTTACAAGAGATGGATACCTATATTAATTGGTAATGGAATATTGCATTTAGCGCCGCATAGCCATTTTATAGGGAATTCAGATTGATTTACCTATTGGTAATGAAAAATGTCAGGGCCAAAGTTTTAAGTCCCATTAGGCACTACGAGCACTAACGAGTATTTTGGCCCCCTGCAATAGGTTATAGAAACTCTTTTTTTTTTTTTTGAAACTTAATGAATCAAGGATTCCAACTCCTTCTTTATTGAACAGACCACTTAATTAGGGGCGTATATAGAAAGTCAACAGGAAGACTATAAGTGTACAAAATAATATTTTTCTCCCAATTTAATAGGGTTTTTTGTTTTTATTTTCCTTTTTTAATTCTTAAACATTTATTTGTCTCATTTTTTGCTGTTTATGATCTAGCAAAACCTACACCGAAAATAACATTACGATAATATTGGCAAATTAAAAATAAAATTGTGAAAATAAAAACAAATAGACGTGTAAACTATGCTGGATTGGCACGACATGTTTAGAGGGTATATTGAAAACTACATAAAATAATATCCACTATCCATTTTGCCAATGTTGCTCAACGTTTTCCGTAAGCTATAAAAAGAAAAAAGAAAAATTCGAACTCCCAAAACTATTATAAACTTTTTTAACAGGAAAATGCTTAATTAAATCCATGCTTGCTTGCCTAAAGGAGGATTGGCCTTCTTTCGGCAGGTAAGCGACTACCACTTTTTGTCCCAAGTTTTTCAATTGAGCCCCCTAATTGGGGAGCCTCAAGGCTAGAGGACGAGGGCAATCTCAACTTTTTGCTGCTACAATGGGTTACTATTCATGTGTTGTAGCTGCTTTTGAAATTTTACTTTAATGGATTTTTGTACTTTTGCCATTTTTCGTCTGTGTCCCGTTTGCCAGTGTAACTTCGTCTGGTTTTGTCTTCTTCATCAGGGGTTTTCTCGTAAAATTTGTTGGTATATTCAATGGGGTCTCTGAGGGAATCTTGTGAGAGAGAGAGAGAGCGAGAGAGAATGGCTTAGATGATTCTTATATTGGCAGATCTTCTCATTGAATGTGGGAGAGAGAGAGAGAGTAGTAAACATTAAAGAGAGATAGAGGTAAAGAAAGTGAATTAACCAATAATTTGATTATGATTCTACATTTCATGAGGGGCAAAAAGGAGAGGAACTAGAATCATATCACATCAGAATTAGAATCATCCAAAGAACTTACATGAATTCAGCACTAAAGAGAGGGAAAATCAATTAAAGATTTGATTTTGGTTCTAGTTCTAGCTCCACCCACATGCGTAATTCAAATAGAGAGAGAGAGAGAGAGAGAGAGAGAGAGAATAGTAACCATTAAAGAGAGAGATAGAGGCAGAAAAAGCGAATCTACCGGGGCTTATTCGTTTGGGGTATTCAAAACTTCTGCGCACTGTCCCAATAAATTTTCTCTATCTATTTCTCTCCACTCATTACACTTTAAAACCTCTTTCAAAATCCAAACCGAACAAGCCCTAGGATTTGATTCTGATTCTTATTCGGGATCTAATGGTGGAGAAAGAATGTGCGTTTTTGTGAGAGGGAGAGAAAGAGAAGTTGAAGGAATGTGTTTAAATTCAAGCTACTCGAGATAGATTTATAATTGGCTCAATGACCAATACTAAGAGCATTGAGCACAGAACGATGTGCTAGCACATTGCGCCCCTTTTGCTATAGGATAGTAGCATTCAAAAGGAAGCTGACTGATTTTGCTCTAATTTTGTGTCAAATACAAATTAGCGGGCTAGTCCATACTTGCACGATTTTAATTCAGTCTAATTTTTTTTTCTCGTCATTCATTAAACCTAATATATTCTATCTTGACGACTTAGGGACAGAGATTGGTGTTTCCGGGAATCGAATTCTGCTCATGTGTATGGGAGTATAGAGGAGGCACCAACTGCACTTCACTCCTCTTACTTTAATTCGGTCTGTTTAACTGACGGTAAATTAGTTTTTGAAATTATTCCTAATTAGTCCATGTGACTAAGAATAACGACGAGATTCATTAACAAAGGAAAAATTATTCGTTTGCTTAACAAAGGCGACTACGAAGTGAAGACAAGCACAAGTTTGAAAACAGAGAGGCTCTTAGGTGACATCTCGTTGGGTTGTGGCTTTCAATTTCTGCCCGAGTTGTAGGATTATAACCCATCAGAAGTAACTATTTTCTCGCGCTAATAGTAAGTTGTTCGATCGTAAAATGTTTATTTGGGTTGTAGGCCTCTATGCACTAGCCAACTTTTTGCCGCGGTATTATTATTATTAATTTTTTTTGTTATTTTATGTTACAATCTGTTTCGTCGTGAACGTTGTAGTTTTAAAATTTGACCAAACAGAAAATAACAAAAAATACGGTGCCAAAAAATAGCCTAGTGGTGCCCTTAAGGCCGAAGGTACCCTTACTTTGATCGTAGTCATTATTCTTGCCGAGGATTGTTGTTTTTGGGCCCTGCGAATGGTCCTTTCTTTCGAATGACAAAAAATGAAAAAAAAGAATGGTTCTTTCTTTCTCGCAGTATTTCTCTACTTGTTTTTTTTAGCACCCAAGTTGTTCGACTGTTACCCCCAATAGATTTTGTTATTGGCCTCAAGTTGTTCAAGCTGACGAAGTTTTTTATTCGGAATGATGTAGTTGTGTAAGGTACTGCCAGTATTTCCGATTAGATAAATACATTCTCATGTCATACCCACATATCAGTGTCAACTCCGGTATAGAGAGAGAGAGAGAGAGAGAGAGAGAGAGAGAGAGAGTCCCATAGTCAACGGAATGGGTATTAAAAGAGGAGAAAGAAATGGAGAAACCAGAGCCGCAGACCATTTCCATCTCCTTCCTTCTCTAGCTGATATGGGTTCCTTTCCATTGATATTCTCAATCGTGTTATCTTTTTCTGTTATTGCATCTTGTTCTCCTCCATCAACAAATTCCATAATATACCCAAATTTCACTGCTTCAAGTGTCCATTTCATCGATGGTTCCCTTGGCTTCTTAACCTCCCCTAACGGAACGTTCAGAGCAGCTATCTTAAGTCCAGGCGGCCAAGGAGGTTCAGGAACCAACTACTATTTGTGCATCCTTCACGTGCCTTCCAATACCATCACCTGGTCTGCTAATCGCAACACACCTATTTCTAGTACAGGAACCATGACTCTTTCTGCAACTGGTATTGTCGTTGCGGATGAAGACGGCAGTTTAAAGTGGTCGACTCCTCCGTTAAATTCTTCGGTCTCGTCACTACAGTTAACTGAGACCGGGAATCTTTTGCTAGTCAATCAATCTAATGCTACTCTTTGGGAGAGTTTTCTTTATCCAACAGATACGATCGTGATTGGCCAGAATTTGCCCGCAGGGGTATTTCTGTCCAGCGCAGCATCAAGTACTGACTTGTCAGTTGGCAGTTACTCGCTTTCACTAACTGCCTCTGATGCTTTACTACTGTGGCAGAATTCGACTTACTGGAAACTCTCGATGGTTACCGCGGCTTTCACCTTAAACTCGAGTTACCCGGTGGAGTACATGGCGATGAACCAATCAGGTCTTTATTTGTTCGGTAATAATGGTTCTGTAGTCGTAATGCAGGTGAACGTATCTGTATCAACGTTCGGGATTGCCAAATTGGATTATTCCGGCCAGTTCAGTGTCAGTAGCCTTACTGGTACTGACTTAACGCCAGTACTCGTGGGCCCGGATGATAAATGCCAATTCCCGCTCATATGCGGAACGCTTGGTTTGTGTACTGACTATGCCAATATTCCCGTATGCTCGTGCCCATCCAATTTCCGTTTGATCAGTTCACAGAGCCAGAATTCAACTATTTGTGTGCCAAGTGACGGTACATATTCCTTGTCAAATTCTTGTAATTCAACTGATAACAACAATATGAGTAACTCCTCAATTTCATATTTGAGCCTTGGCTATGGTATTGACTATTTTGCTAATGATTTCACAAAACCTGTGAAGTCCGGTGTAAACTTGTCTGTCTGTGAAGATCTCTGCTCAAGCGAGTGTTCTTGCTTGGGAATTTTCTATGACAACTCATCGGATTCATGTTATTTCCTTCAAAACCAGATAGGATCAGTTGTGTCTAGTACCAATAATGATCGCGTGGGTTTTGTTAAAGCAATAGTTGGGCCTTCGCCTTCTAATAGTGGTCACTCAATTGGGTTTCCTATAGCTGCTATAGTGCTATTGCCTTTAATTGGATTCTTCCTTTTAGCTGCTTTGGGATTCTTCTTGTGGAGAAGATCTAAAAGCTCTACATCTTGGACGTTAAATCCCAACAATCAGGTCGATCCTTCTTCGGATGACTTGGAGTTGGATGCCTTCTCCATCCCAGGATTACCTGTAAGATTTGGGTATGAAGAGCTCGAGGCAGCTACTGATAAGTTCAAGAATATGATAGGGTCAGGTGGGTTTGGTGCAGTGTACAAGGGTACACTCCCCGATAAATCACTTGTGGCAGTGAAAAAGATCACTAATTTTGGTATTCAAGGGATGAAGGATTTTTGCTCTGAGATAGCAATCATCGGAAATATTCACCACATCAATTTGGTAAAGCTGATAGGGTTTTGTGCTCAGGGGAGTGAAAGATTGTTGGTTTATGAGTATATGAACCATGGGTCTTTAGACCACACCCTCTTTGGGAATGGATTGGTCTTAGAATGGAAAGAAAGGGTTGCAATAGCTCTTGGGATGGCGCGTGGACTTGCGTATTTGCACAGTGGGTGCCAGCAGAAGATCATCCATTGTGATATCAAGCCTGAGAACATACTCCTTCACGACCATTTCCAGGCCAAAATCTCTGATTTCGGGCTATCGAAACTTCTTAGCTCCGAACAGTCTACTTTATTCACGACAATGCGAGGAACTCGTGGATATCTTGCTCCTGAATGGCTTACTGGATCTGCAATCTCTGACAAGACTGATGTTTACAGTTTTGGAATGGTTTTGTTGGAAATTGTAAGCGGAAGGAAAAACTGCTCTTTACGAACGCAATGCGAAAGCAAGGAGAATGAAAGCAGTGGTGGTGGGTACTCATCTTCTTCAGGACAAGGACTTGTTTATTTCCCCATGTTTGCTTTAGAGATGCATGAGCAAGGAAGGTACTTGGAACTTGCGGACCCAAAGCTCGAGGGGAGAGTCACTGGTGAAGATGTGGAGAAGTTGGTGCGTGTGGCTTTATGTTGTGCGCATGAGGACCCAACGCTTAGGCCAAATATGGTTAGTGTTGTTAGCATGTTGGAAGGTGATATCCCTTTAGGTGAGCCGAAGCTAGAGTCTCTCAACTTTCTGCGATTTTATGGGCGTCGATTTGCTGAGGCTTCTATGATAGAAGAGAATAATGGGCAACATGATTTGATGTTTCCACTGTTGAATGCTTCTTCTGGTAGTTCAAGGAGTAGCTTGCCTCTTAACATATCTCGCATGTCATCGCAGCAAATCTCGGGGCCAAGATAGTACTGGAACGACTGAGCTTCGTAAAGTTATTTATGTGTTTCACGTAATGTTTTACTGTAATACATATAGACGCAATTGTAGTGCTTAATTAATTTCTGTATATTTGTTCAATATGTAATTACCTTTTTTATGTTATGTACATGTCTTGTGCAAATTAAAAGGTTGTTTATATGGTTAGACTAGATTGCATGTAATATACTCTAATGTTTCTATCTATCTAGCCATTTTTCTACTCTTGGGAATTTACTTATGATTGCTACTATATTTTATCCCCATTGATTGTAGATGATCCATACATGATGTGCTAAGATTTTAATATTATTGATCATATCCCTTAATTAGTACTAAATATCATCTGATTTAATTTTTGTCAGCAACAAATTAAGAAGTTGAAATTAGATTTATTGCATGTCATCGTAAATCACAACTATATAAGGATGAGCTAAAATCACCCATCGAATGAGTCAATCAAATTAGCTTTTCATCTGTAGCGAAGAATTAACACTACAAAAAAATCGGGATCTAACAACGGTCAAAAGCGTTACTAAAAAACACAAAAAGCGTTGCTAAAAGCAGCACCAACGGTTCACCAACCGTTGGTCAAACCATTGCGAGATATCCGTGTTGGGAATTTACGGAATTTCGGATGAATGAAATCGGGGCTACCGGAGGGTCTCTCGAGGCAACAGTTCATGTTCCGGGTTCGTTGTATCTGGACGCACCACAATCAATAGACGTATTGATGTGTGGATTTCGTAACTCCCGTAACCCCTCACCATGATGGCCATTCACTGTTGTAACCTTCCTCATTCAAATGGCTGGATTCATATCAGCATTATGGCTGAATTCATGGCAGCATTCACCACTCATAGGCCACCTTCACTCTATAAAAGGGGGCTCACGGTTTTGGAGAAGGCACCAACAATTTCACGGCATTCTAGCATATTCTTATATTCGTTCTTGAGAGAGAGAGGCAGGCGATAGTCAGTTCGCCAAGGCGGTCGACGGTGGTGTTCCGACAGCTTGCGGTTTAGCCGAGCCAACCTTGGGAGAAAGTCGCCGACGCAACCTACAACACCCAAGGTAGGCGGCAAATATTTAATTTTTAAGGAGACTGTGGTATTACACAGGACTCGGTTCGATATTCAGAAATCTGTTTGTATCTCTTAATCCAAGTTTTTAAATTTGGTTTATACTATACAAATACCTACTTTTTTTTTCCGATTGGAACCGTCTATTTTTTACATAGTAAAGAGTACATTCTTCATACAAAAAATGAAATTAATCGGGTATCGTTACATACTTGATCAGGCAGAAAATTTTATTTTACTAATGAAATTTTGTCTCAATAAAGAAGTTTTCTAAACTCGATCAATTTTATGAGAATGATTTAATCAACAAGGAAAACAAAATCAATGGTCTCGATCATCGCAGTTGTGTTGTGATCGAGTTGCTACTGTACGTTCAAATACAACACAAGACGTAGTTTAATTGTTATTAATTATGAATTACATTAAACGTATATATTTTAAATATAATTACAAATCCGATTGAGTCAAATTTTTACGAGAATGATTTAATCAACATGAAAAAAAAGTCAACCGTCTCAATCGTTAGTTCGGATTTGGAAAACCGATTGCATGAAAGAAAATTGGTATTGGCGGTGTAAAAATCTAGTAACGGTTAATGAAAACCGTTGCTATAGTCCGGTTTATAGTAACGGTTATTGGAAACCATCGCTATTGTCTGGTTTTTAGTAACGGTTATGCAAAAAAAACCGTTGCTATAGTCTTATAATCTAGTAACGGTTGCATGAAAACTGTTGCTACACACCATCTATACTTACGGTTTTTTCAACCGTTGCTAAAAAAACCATTGGGAGATCCCAAATTTCGTGTAGTGTAACTATGTGCTGGTATTCATCCAGATTTTGAGGTCTCCGTGGTACAAGGAATTAAGTATGTGAAAGCTAGCATGGTTTGATTGGTTTACTAGAGTGACGCAAAAGCATGTTATATACAATTTCAAGTGATCGATCGATTCACTCTTCAGCAACTTGTTCCCCGGGTTCCGATAAGGGTGTTATTTGTCGTCACTGTTGGAGGCTGATTTGGGTGGTTTTGGTATTTTCGGCTGATTTTAGGGGTTTGGGCTAAGTCTTTTTAGGGTTTTGTAGGTCTCTTGCCAACACCTGAGTCTAGAACAGCCTTAGGTTATTAATCATTTTCTTTTGGGTTGCCCTTGTCTTTTTAATCTTTGTAATTTTTAGATTTGGAGATTAATAAAATTCTTTTGCCTAGCAAAAAAAAATATATATATATATATATATATCTCGCATTCAAAACCGTGGCCTCAATGTATAACTAAAAGTTCATATCTTTTAACCACGGAATAGAACCGTGATTAAAAATGTAAAAATCATGATATTTAACTTCTTACCATCTCAGATTTTTCTTAAAACCGTGACTATTTAGAAAGAAATAATCTCAATTTTTAGTAAAACCGTAATGTTTTAACATTATAACATCTCGGTTTTATTTAAAACCGTGATTGAGAACCTGAGAGGAGTTCTTGTAAAAAATGAAAACAACTCGAACAACTGTTGAGCGATCCAAGCACTTAGCAAAGACACACTTTAACCACTCTAACAGCATCCGTATTGTAATAAGCAAATAGGTGTGGATAAGCAAACTTAACAAGATTGGTTCAAAAATACCTCACATTGTAATAAGCAAAGTTACAAGTTTTTTTAGCAAATAATCAAATTCCAGTCATTTCATAACCAAACTTAACAACTTTTACCAATAACCAAAACTCAATAACCAAATCTAATAACCAAATTCAAAACTCAATAATTCAAAAACACCTCACATTAGAATCGTCTCATCGAGATGAATAATTTGGTGTGGCCAGGTGCGTGATTGGAACTCGTTTGCGATTGGACATTGGTGCATTGTGTATTGTGGGGTTTTTTGGTTAGGAATATAAAAATAACCAATGTGGAGGTAGAGGTTGTTAAGTTTGATTATGAACTAAATGGTAATCAAATGCTGACGTGTCACATTTTAATTATTGATTTTGATTATTCTCATTACGGATGCTCTAAGAAAGTACAATTTGTGTAGCCTATATATGCATACTATATTTATACTTAACGGTTTTTCCAAATGAGATCTTTTAAGTTATTAAACAATCACAGTTTTACCAAGTGAGATCTAAAATCTTTAAGTAACAATCTCAGTTTTTCAGAAACGAAATATATATTCTTTCAAATACAATTTTAATTTTTTGAAAACGAGACTTTAAGTTACAATCTCATTTTTAAGATTACTGAGATTAAAAAATCTTTCCATCTCAATTTTTTTTTTCCAAACGAGATGTATTCTTTCATATACAATCTCAGTTTTTCACAAATGATATCTATTCTTTAAGATACAATCTCACTTTTGAGATTACTAAGATTAAAAAATCTTTCAATCTCAATTTTTTCATATAATTGAGATTAAAACTATATCCATAATATTTTATTACACTTTTATAATTAAAAAATGAAATTTTCGTAGTTTTTGAACCGTGATCTTTATGTCATTTTGTAATACTAGTATATGCAATTAGAGGAAATTAGAAAAGCAGGCTGACCAGATTGATTTTGTGAGTCGTGTAGTAATCACTGCCCTAAAGTCATTAATTGTTGCCAGTAAAGAGCCGTCCCGGTCGAAGTTGCCCACAAAACACAAATACGTAAGAAAATTATAAACAAGAACTAGCTAGAAAGATATAGTAGTATTAACCCCATTTTCGAGAGACATATATAGGGAAATGTACGTAACTCTTTACCAGATACTCCTACTAATTAATTACTCCGTATCAATCAAGTAGCCACATAAATTAGGTATGTAACGGTCAAATAATCAAATAGCCTAATAAGTCAATTATATATATATACACGTAACTCTTTACCAGATACTCCTACTAATTAATTACTCCGTATCAATCAAGTAGCCACATAAATTAGGTACGTAACGGTCAAATAATCAAATAGCCTAATAAGTCAATAATATATATATCATTAGGGTACATATATAACTATATATGGAAACTAAAGTCAATAAGTGGAGTACTAAACAAGTCATTAACATTTTCGTATATTGAGTTTTGGAACCTCTTTTTTTTTTTTTTAAACCATATTCCAACAGTTTTTGTGGCGTTTTCTTAGCTTGGGACAATGGTAATGGTCACCTCGACGAAGCTAGGTACGTACGTGATCTGGATTTCGGTTAGTGTACTGATTTTAGATATCCTTAATTGTACCTATTTTTAAAAACAAAATACAATGGGAAAATGACGGTCCATAACGTGTTTAACTATTTAAAACAAAATACAATAGGAAAATGACAGCCCATAAGGTGTTTTGATAATTAATACCCGACAATGACATTTTCAGCATTAACAAATGTTCTCAGCATGTCTTTGGCGGGTATTAATTATCAAAATACGTCATTGACCGTCATTTTCCCAAATACAATAGAAATGGTTGTTGCCGTTTATGCAAAGAATAAATGTATTATGCTTGTCCGCCCCAGTAGGGAACAAATACAGTACTTCTTTTTTTTTTTTTAACAAACAGCCCTACAGCTAAGTCAATGGACCCGACTGCTCAATCCAAATCTTTCGGGGAGCTAGCGCAACCACACCAGTCATAGCCCCTCACCTACTACAAGGTATTTATCCGGTAGGGTATAGAACCTCAGACCATGAGGATCGGAGTACTCCAAAAGCATGGTGTCACGAACCCAACCCATAACGGTAGGGAGGCCTACTCTACCATCACATAAAATTAACAACTTTTCCAACTTATCAAATAGTAATTTAAAAAACAGCAATATTCAAATTAAATACACTGAGAGACAGCTAGCTAGCTGTCTAAAGTGCAAAACCATTACACAAACGCCCATCGGCATTATATTACAAACTCTGTGGCGCGCCCAACATTGTTGACATGCACCCACCAAATCGGGCGCACGGAATTAAAACTTACAATCCTCACAATCTCCTTGATACAAATTACACATCCAATTTAATTATATATTGTAGAAACCGCAACCTGCAAAATCACTGAAATAAACTTCACTGATAATAAACAGTCTCATCTTTGCTTATCCAAAAAAAACAGTCTCATCTTTTTAACCCCCGATCGATGCCCTGATCAAAACGGTTAAAAACCATTCCAGTGAGATTACGTTATACAGTGCATGGTCACAAGTTTTCCATGGGATCAATTAGCAAAACATAACATTTAACAACAATGTTTCCATGCCAATCCATCCGCAATTAACATTTCAAATTTCCAGTGGTAACATTTCCAATATCCAAAAACTATATAGGATTAGGATTACTGTCAACAATCAATTCTTTTTATCAATCAAGCATATCGAAAATCCACATCTAAGAACGGACACCGGTATGACGGAAGCTACCCGTTAAATCCGAGGAAATGATATCAAGTCCTTAGGGTAACCGGCCGTACCCTACCAAACCTCCAAACCACAACACGCACTTCTAATTAATCCGTTGTCCCCGTATCAGGACACTCACGTTCAGATATTTTCGATATCAGGCACTCACTACCCACCTTTACCTCATAAAAGAAAGGCAATCTATTCCATTTATCCTTTTCCAATTAATTGATTCCATGTTCATCATATTTGAAACATTTCTTTCTTTTAAAAATGAAGCATGATTCAGAAGTCAAAACCTCGTAATCATTTTTATTAACTAAATCATCAGATCATGCATTTCATTTATAAACTATACATTACAAAACTAAAAATCGTGTAACCAAGGTATAAACGTAACTCACCTCCGGAGGTGAACCAAAACTTCCACTTGCACGGAAACTAATTAAGGCCAGAACCAGAACCTGTTCTGGGTCACGTAGAATATTCCAACGTTAGTACTAAGGGGGTGTTCCACTTTTACAAAAAATACTTTTTCTCCAAAAGAAGGTAATTTCAAACTCAAATATAATGAAAATGAAAAATATTTTTTCAATTTTTTTTGCACCGTTGAAAATATTTTAATAAGATCTATCAAACAAGATCCATATTGATAAGAAAATTATTTCCGTAAACACATAATTTTTTAGCTTAAAATTACCTTCTTTTTCAAAAAATACTTTTTCCACAAATGTGGAACGCCCCTTAAATCAACTAGTAACCAAATACTCAAAATGTAATACCCAAAGAAAACAGAATATGTAAGAGAGATCTAGAGAGAGGAAGGAAATGGTCTTGGAGAGAGAGAGAAGTAATAGGAATTACGGGAAAGAGAGGAAAAGGCACGGGATGGTCGTCAATAAAGGTGGCGATGGTTCGGGTAAGAGGTGGTGGTGGCCAAGGGGTGAGGGTGAGGGAGAGGTGGTAGCCGGCAGAGGAGAGAGATCATGGCGGCAAAGGCCCGTGGCAGTCATGGCAGTAGCCATGGCTACCATGTACATGCTCTCCATTTCCCTTTCTTTTACCCAATAAAAGAGAGAGAGTTCAAGAGGAAGAGAGTACCGTTGGAGAGAGGAGGGTTGCCGGAGCGGAACCCCGCTCGTCGGTGAAGAAAGGCCGAACTGAGGGGTGTCGGCAATGGTGGTTTCAGCCGGAGAAGAAAAGGTAAGGCTTTTTGTTTAGGATAGTCCTACGGTACACACCCCTTATTAGGAGTGTACCGTACACATTATGATTTTAAACCCTTGGATTTGTAAGTGAATAATCCGGACCCCCTATTTAATAAACCAATTAATAAAATGAAAAAAATGGCTTAACAAGTTATAGGTTGCTCTCTCTTTCTTGACTCTCTCTCCCTCTTCAAAAATTTGTAAAATACTACAAATTATATAGCATAACCAGAATTGTTATGGCAATACAAAAAACTGGCATTTTCTTATCACAATGTGTCGTACCAAAAGAATATTTAGAATTGTACATTCAATATATTTGATATGAAACCAATTTCTCTATTGTAACTGAATGTACGGTTGACTAGCAACCGCGACACAATAGTGACGATCAAAACCATTGATTTCGTTATATTTATCCATATAATTTTTTGGCTTGATAGGGTTTAGAAAGCCCTTTCATCGACACCCGAATTGAATAGTAAAAGAATTTTTTTGTCTGATTAAGGGTCTAATGATAAGCGATCAATTTCATTCTTGGTACATGTGATCTATTCATATTATGTAAAAGATAGACGGTTCCAATTAGAAAAAAATGCCTTAAATGGGGCTCAGGTGGTGTATTATTAGACTTTAATGTATCTAGATACATTAAATATATTTTGATTACGTAGTTGTCGATATCTGATGATATCTAATTTTGGCGACAATGCTGAATATTGTATGACGTGATATTCTAATAGTTATGATCGACCATTCTAAAAATATACTCGCTACGATATTTAGCTATGGTATGGTATTTTGCCGAATATAACTATCGTTAACTAAACATTCTGATTGAATTTTTTTATACGACACGTTGTGAGTATGAAAACGTCAATTTATGGTGTTGTCATAACAAATTTAGTTATATTACTGAATTTGTGGTATGATATTTTGCTAATTATAACTATCGTTAATTGAACATTCCGATTGAATTTTTTTATGGTGTTGTCCTAACAAATTTGGTTATATTATTGAATTTGTGGTATTTTAGACATGTGTTATTACAGAATATTTTAATTAATTTCCTTTGGTATGACATATTGTAGTAAGAAAACGTCAATTTATGGTATTGTCATAACAATTGTGGTTTGTTATATAATTTGTGGTATTTAAATATATTTTCTTTTGATAAGACACGTTGTGTTTAAAAAATGACAATTTTAGGTGTTGTCATAACAATTGTGGTTGTTTTATAAAATTTGTGGTATTTTACAAATATTTTTGGCTTGAGTATAACAATTGTTGATTCTGGTACGACATATGTTAATTTTATTATGAAATATCATATGAGTCAAAAAAAATTTGGTACGACTCATTGTGGTAAGATAATACCAATTTATAGTGTTGTTATACCATTTGTGGGTAACATTATTTAATTTTTGATATTGTACGCATATATTTGGTTAGAGTACAAGTATTATGAATTTCGGTACGAATAATTATGATTACATAATAACAATATTTTTTATTTATGAGTAACCTGCTAATGAACAGGTAAATTTTAAAGTATAAGTCGTAACTAGAATCATAAATATGCATTAGAAAACTAAAAATTGGCATAATGAAAATCACAAATTATCATAATTTAGACATACGGTATACTCTGTGTATTATAGATTCCTCCGTTTTTTTAATAAGATAAGAGGTGAGAGAGTTTATCTGCTTTGAGATGCAAAGTGCCAGAGGAGTCCATTATATCAATCAGAGTTTGAGACAATTTGCAGACAAAATTAAATATGGCTGACCCATACTACACGTATATGCCAATTATAACTGGATAAGAAGAAGAACTATTAGTGTATAGCCATATGGAATTATCAGCTTCTAACATAATTGCACCGCACTGACGGTGTGTAACCGGTTCCGCTGATCAGATTTCATTTTCAAAAAAATACCAAAAATTAACCATTGGCTAGAAAAATTATTCTAAAGTTAACCGCAGTGACAGGAATTTAAAAGTACGTAGAACCCAAAAATTACAACTTATTTTTTTATTGTCAAGAACAAGTTATCACACATGGATATCCGCCCGAACCACTAGGCCAACCCTGAGTGTGAGAACAAATACTTCTCCGGCCGGGTCAACTATAAATATTCAGTTAATTTGTCTACTCTCTCTTCTAAACTAGAAACTTTCAGTCACGGAGAATTTAAAGGCACGAGCTCAATAGCAAACAAAACATGTGAAACCCAACCTAACACGAAACGATGGAGATTGAAAAGGATGAGTAACCATGAAAAAAAAACCCAAATATGAAAGGCTGTTGATTTTGTCACTCTCTTTTTTTGTTAACGTCACTTCCCTGCAAGTATATTTTTAGTGCATACATTTGCAGGGGAGTGGCGTTAACAAAAAATGGAATGATAAAATCATTTCCCATATATATGAAATGTCAAATCTATCTACTTATAATTCATATCCTGTGTTAGAATATTCTAGATCATAAGATCAAATCATATATTGTTAGAATATTCTAGATCATAAGATCAAATCATATATAATCAAATCATATATTATGATTTTATTATATATGATTGTGATTGAGATTGTGATTGTATTTTCCTTTATTGTATCATGGCTCACACTATATATATGAGCCCTCTCATTTGTACAGAATATACAATTCAATACAATATTATTTCTTTCTCTCATATCATAACATGGTATCAGAGCTACGGTTGTAAACCTAGCTTCCCTCGCTGTCCTCCTCCTCATCCTTCAGTATCATTCTTTCCACCGTTAAAATCCACGTTCCCCGCCTCGCTTTTACAAGTTCCAAGCCAAGACAATACTGCCATTCATTTAATCATCCATTTCATTACCATACATCATCATCCAAGCACCATCATCATATTGCCCTCCACCGAAATCTGCCAAAACCAATCCCACCGCTACTTCGAACCATAATCTGCCAAAGCCCCCTTTCCAAGTTCGAATCCCAAGCAAACTTTTCCAAACCAAAATTCCAGTTTCCAACTCCATAATCACAGATCCGTTTTTCTTCCGAAATCACATACCAGTCAACCCATTTCTGAAATCAATAGCTTCCTATTTTCCATGGACCGTTCTGACGCATCTCAACCCATTTCCGTCACACTCGACGGCACAAACTTTGTCCTTTGGGCTCAAGCTATGTCCAGCTTTCTCAAAGGCAAGAAACTCTGGCGTGTCATTGCTGGCAAAGTCATTAAACCCACCCAAGGTGCTACTGAATCACTGGACAAGTATGGCGAACGATTGGAAGAATGGGACAGCAAGAATCATCAGATTATTACTTGGATCCGCAACACTTCGGTCACCTCTATCAGTTTACAATTTGGTAGATTTCAGGATGCCGAATCCCCTGCCAAAGAAATCTGGGAGTTCCTTGCTCTATCAAAGTTTTTCGTTCTGACAATGCTATGGAATATAGAGAAACCAATTTTCTCAACTTTCTCCGTCAGAATGGTACTCTCCCGCATAGACCTTGTCCAGGTACATCCCAACAAAATGGTCGTGCTGAACGTAAACACCGCCACATTCTAGACACAGTTCGTGCTCTTCTTATCTCAGCCTCATGTCCCGAATATTTTTGGGGAGAAGCAGCTCTCACAGCTGTATATACCATCAATCGCATTCCATCCCCAGTCATCGACAATATGACACCTTATGAACGGTTGTATGGTATCTCTCCCAATTATGACCATCTTCGAGTTTTCGGATGTGCATGCTTTGTGTTACTTCAACCTCATGAACATACCAAGTTGGAGCCTAGAGCACGTCTTTGTTGTTTCATAGGTTATGGAATTGAACATAAAGGTTATCGCTGTTGGGATCCCATTTCTCGTCATCTTCGCATATCCCGTCATGTTATTTTTTGGGAACACAAACCATTTTCTTCTCTCTCTAAGTTTCACTTACGCACCACTGACGTCACCTCTTTTTTTACTGACTCGTCCATTGAGTTATTCCCTGATGAGCTTGATACAGGTTCTCTCCACACGTCTTCTCCGCAGCCTATCCCAGATGCCTCTGTTCAGCCTGCTGATCCTGCACCTGCATCTTCTGGCTCCTCCCTCCCGGAGCCTCCTGAGTCATCTCCTAATAATGATGTCACTGTTCCTCCACCTCTCCGTCGTTCTGATAGGGTAAGGGAAATACCAATTCATCTTCGTGATTACCATTGTTTTTCCACTATCCTTTCACATTATGAACCACAATCTTATCGTGAAGCTAGTACTAACCCTCTTTGGCAGCAAGCAATGACAGACGAGTTGCAGGCTTTGACTAATACTCAAACATGGGATTTGGTTGATCTTCCCCCAGGCATAACTCCCATTGGCTCCAAATGGGTGTACAAAATTAAGACCCGCTCTGATGGCTCTGTTGAACGGTACAAAGCCCGCTTGGTGGCAAAGGGGTTTAACCAAGAATATGGCATTGACTATGAGGAGACTTTCGCTCCAGTTGCTCGTCTTTCCTCTGTTCGGAGTCTAATTGCCGTTGCTACTGTCCAAAAATGGCAATTGTATCAGATGGATGTTAAAAACGCCTTCCTTAATGGTGATCTCGTTGAGGAAGTGTATATGAAACCCCCTCCTGGGTATACTCATCCTCCAAATAAGGTCTGTAAGCTTCGTCGTGCGCTCTATGGCCTCAAACAAGCTCCTCGCGCATGGTTCGCCAAGTTCAGCACTACAATTCAGACATTCGGATTTTCATCTAGTCCACATGATTCTGCCTTGTTTATTCGTAAATCTAAGCATGGTACTGTTTTCCTTCTCCTCTACGTTGATGACATGATAATTACTGGGGATGATAATATTGGTATCACTGAACTCAAGAATCTCCTCAGCCAGCATTTTGAAATGAAGGACTTGGGTCTTCTAAGCTACTTCTTGGGCCTTGAAATCTCTTCAGATCCCTCTAGCTATTATCTCTCACAAGCCAAATATGCCTCTGACCTTCTCTCTCGTGCAGGCCTCACTGATTGCAAGACTGCTTCAAATCCTCTGGAGCCTAATGTTCGCCTTACTCCTCTAGATGGTACTCCACTTTCGGATGCCACCCTATAGCGTCAATTGGTTGGCAGTCTTGTTTATCTCACAGTTACTCGACCGGACATAGCTTATGTTGTTCATCTTGTTAGCCAATTTTTATCATCCCCACGGACGACCCATTACGATGCTGTTCTTCGTATTCTACGCTATGTCAAAGGGACTTTGTTTTATGGTCTCCACTACGCTGCTCATTCATCCTTAGAGTTGCGAGCTTACTCTGATGCAGATTGGGCTGGAGATCCTACCGATCGTCGTTCTATCACAGGCTATTATTTCTTTCTTGGGGATTCTCTCATCTCTTGGAGCAGTAAGAAACAAACTGTTGTTTCCCGGTCAAGTACTGAAGCCGAATACCGTGCTTTGGCGGATACCACCCAGGAACTCCTATGGCTGCGATGGCTACTTACAGATATGGGTGTTCACCATTCCACTAGTACACCCTTTGTTGTGACAACCAGAGTGCCATCCAGATTGCTCGCAATGATGTCTTTCATGATCGCACCAAGCACATCGAGTTTGATTGTCACTTTGTGCGTCAACATGTTGCTAGCGGCACTCTTCGTCTTCTATCAGTATCGTCATCTGATCAGACTGCTGACATTTTCACCAAGGCGCACCCTCCAGGGCGTTTTCATGACTTAGTTTCCAAACTTAAGTTGGTCTCTACTTTACCACCTTGAGTTTGAGGGGGGATGTTAGAATATTCTAGATCATAAGATCAAATCATATATTGTTAGAATATTCTAGATCATAAGATCAAATCATATATAATCAAATCATATATTATGATTTTATTATATATGAATGTGATTGAGATTGTGATTGTATTTTCCTTTATTGTATCATGGCTCACACTATATATGAGCCCTCTCATTTGTACAGAATATACAATTCAATACAATATTATTTCTTTCTCTCATATCATAACATCCTGGAATGAAATTTAATTTTATATTACGTTATACTTGAACTGCAGTTTATAGTTGGAAGTTCGGAAACTGTTTACAGTCTAAATTAATATTATGAAAATGCTCCTCTCTTATAGGTACATTCATTATTCAATTAACGGTACTCCCACATTCACCCACGACATTGACATATCTATGCATAACCTTTTTTAACATCTTTTCTTGTCATTTTGTCTAAATTATAACGTATTTAATTATCGCCGGTATTGTTCATATATCGACTAGTTTGATCTCTTGTTGGGTCGTCTATTAGGTTTGATCTCATCTCCTTTCTCCTTTTGTTTATCAGGTATACATCGTATGAGCTTACAAGTTGATAGTACTTTCTTGCAGTTTTGAGGGTGATATATATTTCTCGTGATTTATTCTTATAGCCTTTGGGAAAGGGGGCGACTATTCACAGCCTCGTATTTTCTCCCATAGCCCGTTAAAAATTTTCGAAATTTATATTTCGGTTACTACATGTCGAAAATATGTTCAACCTTCGGTAAACAACTGCCGAATATACATTTCGGTAAACAGCTGTTGAAAACAAAATTATATTTCGGTAACTACATGTCGGAAATGCACGAGAAACATATATTTCGGTAATTGGATGCTGAAAATATATCTCAATTTCGATAACTAATATAAATAGTTGTATTATTTTTCCTCCTAGGGTTGGTCGACTGCCATACAAAAACCAAAGGGGGCAGTCATATATAAAAAACAAAGGCAACCACGTACATAGTCGAGATATGAGAAAAAGAGAGCAATGAAATACACGGTTTTTTTGAAGAGAAAAGGTCTCGAGTGGTTTGCTTTGAATCTTGGAGTTCCAATCCAATTGATGGATCATTGACTATATACAATATTCCAAGAGGTTTCAACATCTTTTTCAACTTATTTGAGAAAAACGCTAAGGAGGATTCCTAGGCAAGTTTAAGTCCTTCGGTGGATTTCCGGAAAGCAAATGGAAGGCTTGTGGATTCAAAGCAGCGGCGGTCAAGCATTCAGAGAGGTGTACGTGGATTCGGCAAGAGCGTCTAGGTTTAGGTTTGTGGAGTTCAAACTTATCGTAAGAGTTCTTGTAATCTCGTGTTTAGTAGTGTTTGATTCCTTCCTGTGGTTTTTTTTTTCCGTTTAGGGTTTTCTACGTATATCTGGTGTTTATCGTTTATTCTTCGTTCATATTATTGTTTGGTATTTGGTTATGGGGTTGATAGCAGAATAGGGATTTCATTTGGTATCAGAGCAGGTCGCTCGTAATATTAGGGTTTATTCCTAGAGCGGATCCTCTTTTTTTTTCTTATTTGCTATTATGGAAACTCCTAATCACTTTGTTGCTAAACCCCCTCTCTTAGATGGTTCTAATTACACATATTGGAAAGCCAGAATGAAGGCTTATTTGAAATCTTAGAATAATCGTGTCTGGCTCTCGGTTGTTAATGGCTATAGTGAGCCTACCGCAACTGTAGAAGGTAAAACTGTCTGAAAGCCTGATGAGTCTTGGGATAACACTGATCACTTGAAAGCGACTCATGATTCATGTGCCCTTAATTCTATTTTTGGTTGTGTGTCTATGCCTGAATTTCAACGTATTTCCACTTGTGAAATTGCTAAGGATGCATGGGATATTTTAGCCATTGCTCATGAGGGGAATAGTCAGGTGAGGCAACAAAAACTTCAAAGCATCGTAACTGAATTTGAGATGATCAGGATGAAAGATAATGAGACGTTTGGTGAGTTTTATGCTAGGTTGAGCGAAGTGGTGAACTCAAGCTTTAACCTAGGTGCGCCTATTTCTCAGGAAAAAATTATTAAGAAAATCATGCGTTCATTACTTGAGAGGTTTATTACAAAAGTTGAAGTTCTTGAATGCATACCTAATTTTGATTCCATGAAGGTTGAGGAAATTGTTGGTCATTTCTTAACATTTGAAACCAAATTATTGCAATACGGATCTCAAAAAGAGAAGAACAAAAATGAGGAAAAATCATTGGCTTTTTCTAGTTTTAAAGATAGTTTCAAAGTCTTGGATAGTGATGACGATGAATTGGACCACGAGGAAATGGCTTTGTTTGTTAAAAAATTTGGAAAGTTTTTTAAAAAAAATAAAACCTTTGGTCCTAGTTCGAAAGATAAAAATGGTGGTGACAAAATCAAGGTGGGTCGTAAAATTGGGTCTTCCAATGGTAAAGAGAGCAAATTATCAGGTCCCCAATGTTACGAGTGCACGGGGTTGGTCATATTGCTCAAGAGTGTGCTAACAAACAGAAAAATAAATCCTATAATGTCACTTGGGATGATAGTGACTCTGATGAAGAAGAAAATTGTAGGGGGAATAGTAAATTCATGGCTTTAGGAGCTTCTATGCATCCCCATGTGAGTGAGTCTCAGTTACGAGATGAGAGAGTGAATTGTGAGTATTTGAGCAATAGCGAGAGTGAGGAGGAAGAGAGTTTGCAGAAAGCCTACAATGAACTTTACAAAGAAAGCCTGAGGTTGACTAAGACTAACATTGAGCCATCTAGTGAAGTGAAGAAGAGCGATGAGTCCAATGTAAAACTCAAGCAAGAGCTTTTGAAAGCTCAAGCTCGGGTGGTCAAGTTGAGAATGATAGAGATTCATTGATTAATGAACTTGTTGATGTTAAGAGTATGAATGATAAACTTGGAATTGATTTGCATGCATCTTATGAAACTAACAAGCTTCTTGACTTGAAGGTAGCTAATTTGCAAGTTGAGCTTGACAAGGCCAATGCTATATTTAAGAAAATGAATGCAGGGTCAAAGGCCTTAGAAGAGATCATTGGAGTGCAAAGGGGAATCTCGAATAGAACCGGCCTTGGGTTTCAAAAGGAAGCATCAACTTCTAAAGGCGGAGGTAATCATGGATTTGGTAAGGATAAAGGTAACCATTCTAATCCTTCATCTTTCATTTGTGGCAAGAAAAAATAATAATGCACCTCGAAAGCCTACTCCTCCTAGCCCCCCTATGCAAAGGGGTTTCATACCCATTTGTCATCATTGTGGTGTCAAGGGTCACATAAGACCACATTGTTATCAATTGATTGGATACCCCCATGCTCACTCTAATTTTTATGATAAAAGTTTTTGGGGTAGGACTCGCAAGCACATGCCTACACGTAAGACCAATGTGATTCACCAATCTAAGCCTTTCCTCAAGGCTAAGGCAAAAGTTGAGAAAGTGAGAATCCGAACACTTTGGGTGAGAAGTTCGGATGTGAGGGCTCAAGTAAATCATACATGTGTCTCTCTAGATGATATTGGGTCATCCGGAGAGGTTGACCTTGCTTTTTGAGACATGGTCCTTATTCATAGACAAGGATGTTTTACGCTGATAATTTATTGCCTAGCTCTAAGAGTTTTGTTGTTGTTTTTGCATTTTTGTTTATTTTTTTTTGTGTTTTTTCAATATATATAAATATTAATAACAGAAAAAAAAAACAAAAACAAAAACAAAAAATAGTTGTTTCTTTGACCCACATGGTTTCGGGTGTCTTTGAGCGTGCTATGTTTCATCTTAATGCCTTGTTATATCTCATGATAGTGCATTTCATGGTTCCTACTTGTCATGCATGCCTTCTCAAGAGCTACTTTCATGAGAGTTTCATCGAAAAATCATGTGTATGGCAGTCATTGCATGTGTTTGTACACACCCATATTGATAGCCTTGAGAAGTTGATCCGTATCTCTTTGGGTGAGTATTTGTCCTTGTGGTGGACACCCTATGTCATTCACCTTGGGTATTGACCTTTGGCTTGCATACCCCATGTGAGATCAATTGGATCGGTTTGATGCGTTGAACAAAAAGAAAGGGAAAATATAAAAAATTGAGAGACCAAGGGCTACCTCTATGTGCACATGTAAGCTACCATTGACTTGCACCTCATGTATTCTCTTTTTGCGTCATGGATTTAAGCTACGGCCTTAGATGTGTGAAAGCCGCCCATGACGGTGCAAAAATATTGTGTGATTATTTGGTATAAGGTTGGCATCTCTTGAGGGGGAGAATATCATGTTATATCCTCACTTAACCCCGATTTTGATATTATCATACTTCATGCGGGTTGGAGTTGGTCTGCCGCCCTTGTGGAGAATGATATTAGTTGGTCCCTTCTTGGTTGATATGACCTCTTAGGGATGAGTTGATTCTATTGTTAAGGCCATCATTGCACACACTCACTATGACACTTGCGTGATTTTATACCCATGGTCGTTCTTTGAAATTTTCTTTGGGTAGCTCCTTTGAAAGCAATCATTACTTGGTGTACCATGCGATGTTTCTTTTGTGTGATATATCTTGGTGATTGAGTGCTTCATGGTATATTCTTTTCTCTCTTTGAGATCCCTCTCTATGGGAGCATATCTTTGATTAGTAAGTGGGAGTATCTTGGTTTCATCGATATATCTGTGTTTATGCCTAGTCTATATGCGCTTAATTGATTCCTCCGCATGTCCTGGCATATGTTCATTTGTCTCTGCTCTTTCTTTGTCAATCCATGACAAAAAGAGGGAGTGGGATGTTGTGGGATTTCACTATGCACTTGTTGAGAACATTGCAGGTTGATCATTGTGATTGTTGGGATTCGGTGTTAGATTTTTTATTTGATTTGTTGTGTTTTGTCATGCATTGCCAAAGGGGGAGATTGTAAGGGCAAAATATTTATGATTGTCAATGGCATGCGTCAAAACACATTCGTCCGTGTAATTGAGATTATTTATTTATCGAGTTGTAATTTTATTTTATTTTATAGGCTAGTGAGTCTGTATAGGATTAGAGTGGAAGAAATCGTTTTATTTGTAATTGAATGTGCGTGAATCGTATTACCAAAGGCAGAATGACTTCACGAATGGAGGGGGGCTAAATCAGAATGGATTGACCCGAATATCAATCCGATATCCATCGGAGGCGGAAATTGGAAGTGAATTGGTCAGCTTGTGCTCATATTACAACTAATATAAATAGTTGTATTATTTTTCCTCCTAGGGTTGGTCGACTGCCATACAAAAACAAAAGGGGGCAATCATATATAAAAAACGAAGGCAGCCACGTATATAGTCGAGATATGAGAAAAAAAGAGCAGTACGTGAAATACACGATTTTTTTGAAGAGAAAAAGTTTCGAGTGGTTTGCTTTGAATCTTGGAGTTCCAATCCAATTGATGGATCATTGACCATATACGATATCTCCAAGAGGTTTCAACATCTTCTTCAACTTATTTGAGAAAAACGCTAAGGAGGATTTCTAGGCAAGTTCAAGTCCTTCGGTGGATTTTCGGAAGGCAAACGGAAGGTTTGTGGATTCAAGGCAGCGGAGGTCAAGCATTCAAAGAGGTGTACGTGGATTTGGCAAGAGCGTCTAGGTTTAGGTTTGTGGAGTTCAAACTTATCGTAAGAGTTCTTGTAACCTCGTGTTTAGTAGTGTTTGATTCCTTCCCGTGGTTTTTTTTTCCCGTTTAGGGTTTTCCACGTATATCCGGAGTTTATTGTTTATTCTTCGTTCATATTATTTTTTGGTGTTTGATTATGGGGTTGATAGCAGAACAGGAATTTCACCTAATTTTATATCCACGTACCATATAATTTCAATGGTGGGTGGCCCAATATTAGGAAATCCTTGCAGGCTTGCAGCTGTATCATCTACAAAAAGAGTAAATGTATCTCGGTTAGGGGGTGCTGTATCTGCTGGATTAGTTACAATGAAGACGTCCACTACAACAAGAATCACATTTTATAGCGTGCGAAAAACGCTATTGAATGTCATAGATAGTGTTCTTCAGAAAGTTGTGTTACCGATGCTATTCCAACCTTCTAATACTGTTCTTTGGCCGCTGTTTTCGATAAACTTTTGATTCGTTTCTTTGGCTGATGTGCTTGATAAACTCTTGATAGCTTTTTTGAACCGCTATCTCTGATAGACTTTTAATAGCGTTCTTTGCTCGCTATCGAACATCCAAGACATTTAATAACATCGGCTAATACTGCTTCTAGAGAACACTATCTTATACTTTCCGTAGCGTTTCTTGCCCGCTATCATATACTACTTTTTACAGCATGCAATACGCTATATTAGCCAATTTTTTGCATTTTTTCAAATTTTATAAATACCAATATACTAGCATTTTCAAATAAAATCATGGTAATTTCATTTAAGAAACAAAAATGATTTATTCCAATCAACACCAACTATATCCAAATATCAATGTACAATAAACAATTCAACCATTGAATCTCATTACATTAGCTCGATGTGGGCACACGCCCCGAAAATCGCACGAGGTGCACCCCTTTTGGAAGTGCGGTGAAATGCTCAATTCAGAATCGCCACTTGGGTTTGAAAGTCCACCACCTAAGGAACCAAACTTGAAACGTTTACTACGTTGTTTGATTTGAAAAAGGCTTATACACTGGCCCGTCGTCACCTTGATATCTTAGGTTCGGGAGCCAGGTTACGAGAGGGGAAGGGTTTTAAGGCACCACTCTCGCCCAATCTAGAGATCGGTCTCTACTCGGGCATTTGTAAAACATTTGCGATTCCTTCTCATTAATCAATTTTTAAGCTAGTTAGGGTGGGGGGAACAATTTAAAGGGATTTAAAATTGTAACATGTTTGCAGGATGTGATAGATGGCATGTTCGCTTATTGAAATAGTTAGAATAGGATGAAAGCAGACTCCTGCGGGGATCTTAAACAGATTGGAAAACACTATTTTGGAGTGTTGTGCCTAGGAAAAAACTAGCATGCACTGATCAAGTCACTGCATGCAGGCCTGACTTGCGCAAGCTACTCCATGACATGCGTGCGCCAGTAGGCCTTAAGCCCACAGCTCTTGCTTCCAACTCTTTAGGCTCTGAAATGATCAGTGCACACCGGCCCAGGTCAAACCACGCAGCTCATATGGCAGTTATTATACAGTTTATAGGAAGTTTGAATGGGCTCAAAGACCACCAAAAGAATAAGCACCCTATAAATAGTGTGGGGGATAAACAAAGGCCGAAGCCAAGTTACTCATGCAAAGGCCACTCACAGGTCAGAGACGAACTTGCGCGCGCGGATAGTCCAAAACCGCGCTCGGGTTTGAGCCTGCGAACCAATGCTCGGTTCTGCATGTTTCTTGGTTCTGGGATATGTCCAGAAAGGCCCCAGGGGTATTCCATTGCAGCAGATATGAACATTGAATTAAAATTAGCAGTTTTAACCAACGAAAGCAGTAGACTAGTTTTAGCATGCTTGCAGTTATGTATATACAAAGAAGAGCATGAAATAACAGGATTCACGTCTTTGCACAAGATTTGCGCGCACAGTCCTAGAGTGGCACGCGTATACTATGGACCGGCATGCGCGAGTCCCCTGCAAACACAATTTTTGAAACCCTGCTAGCTTTAGGCCCAGGACTTGGTATTGATTACCAGCCTTGGCCCTACCAGCCCCCTCAGGGATCAGAACAGAGTAATACAGAATTGTTATACCTTTGGTTTTAGGTTTGAAAGTGTGATTAAGCTTTGAGCTTAAGGGGTGAATGGATGGGTTTGATCGATGATTGTGGTGCTTGTCAAAGGCTTTCTTATGCAAGGAAGTGAGCAACAAGGATTTAGGGATGAACTTGTGCTAGGGAATTTTTGTAACCCTTTGAAAGAACAATGGAGGGGTGTATATATAGAGGGAGAGGGTGAAAGAGGGGTTAAAACCAGTCAAGGGGCTAGTGGCTTTGCCTCAAAGCCTTCCCTCTAATTGAATGAGAGAGAAATTGAAGTTAAAGGGGGATAGTTACATATCCTATCCGAAGACTGCTTTTCTAGCAAAATGAAAGCTTCTTATGTATTGTACGACCCTAATAATGGCTTCTGCATGCTGAATAAAGCAAGTTTGACCAGTGCAAATGGGTTTTAAACTAGCGGGCACAGATCAACGAGAAGGGTTGACCAGCGCGCACGTTTTAGGGACCTGCGCACCTGTCAAAGTTACCCTGCCATAGTCAATGGTTAAACTTGACTAGTGCACGTTGGACCTAAACCAATGCGTGACAGTAGGGCAAAGGATAGGTTTGGTTATGGTTAAAAGGGTATTAAATACTCAAAACTCAGCCACTCATCATTTCTGAAGTGTTCTTAATCCGTTTCATCATTGGGGAATCAAAAACTAAAAGTAAATTAATCTGGAAACCCAGATTGGAGTGTCTACACTCGGAAAACAATTTCCCAACACAAGTTACATAAAAGAGTCCAACTAATTAGACTCATTGAAAAAAAAACTAATATAATTCCCCTTTTCTAAAAATATAATCATGTACTAAGCCAACAATCTCGTACCAGAGATTTTCTTTACTTGATGCTTACTTCCTTGCCGAGCTTACACCCTTTCTGCTTCAAAGCCAACCACATATCTATAAGTATAAAACTGTTGAAAGGACCATAACATATTAGAAACACGATTAACTACAAAACCAAACGCTATATTCTAGGTTAATTTAAAAAGGACAAAGCATAAGGATAATAACTAAACTAAAACTCTAGCAGGAAATCAATCTTTGGCAAACTCAATCTTTTACTTCCCTCCAATTCTTGACAAGTTCGATCCTACTTTCTATGCAAGAAAATAATATTTAAATTTTGAAATCCCAGGAAATGCCAACAATCTTGTGCATTGGGGCGATATTTTGAGTTCATTTGGGTTACTAGCAGAATCTTCAGTCTTCTACTAACTTATTAGAACAACAAAGAAAATGTGAATCAATGGGGTTGCCTAGACACTAGAACTTTTCTTTCTTGCCTTTCATAAAGTTATTTCTAGAATGTGAACCCCTAGATGGTATTAATCTAAATTGAATCTTTCTGTCAACAAACAAAGTAAATGTTTGAAACAGTAAATGAATTGGCCATTAAGCTAATTACAAATACCAGAAGCAGCACAAAGATCAAAGACGTGATCTCCCGAGGAGATATTCAAAGCTGAAACAGCAGCTCCAGATGCTACATCAATCCCATATATCTAATTGACAAAAGCAGAGAAAATTGAAGGACGCCTATTCAAAGCTGAAATTGATAAGGGCCAATTGATAATTCGACATATCAAAGAGCTAACATAGATTAAAGGCAACTACTAACATGCCCTTTAGATGGTTCAACACTTGGAGATCAAAAAGTTTTGCAGAAGTATCCAAACAGACAGATACACCAGTCTTAATCATGAAAATATGCGCTTCAAAAGATATGCAAAAATAACTGCTTGAGATATTAGACGTATCTCTGGTAATATTGCAAAAGATAGCAAATGAGAAACATGGTTTACAACTAGACTAGAAAAGACAAAGCTCGTAACGCCCCCAATTTCGGGTACGTTAAATAAACATTTTTTTGAATAAACAAAGTATAGTCTGGCTCATTATTACATCACAAACTCCCACAGAGTTCCATATTTACATAAGGCAGGGAAACCAAGGTTCCTAACTACAGCTCCGACTGCTCCTGGGCTCCGAAAGCCTCCAAGGTGTACAGCTCTCACAGCTCATCTATAAGGTCTGACACATTATACCAGCGTCGCCACCAGCATAATATGTCAGGGTCACCAAAAGTAACATCGTGAGCTTCAAAAGCTCAATAGAATAACCCAAACCCACTAACCCTTAACT
This sequence comes from Rhododendron molle, assembly GCA_025413875.1. Taxonomy (NCBI): domain Eukaryota; kingdom Viridiplantae; phylum Streptophyta; class Magnoliopsida; order Ericales; family Ericaceae; genus Rhododendron; species Rhododendron molle. The sequence goes on along the minus strand of CM046393.1, from coordinate 29,400,202 downwards.
TACAAGCAAAAGATAATATAGTTAACGATTTTCCAAACTTAGCATGCTTCTTAAAGAACAGATAATAATTACACATCCACATTCACTAATTGTCTATCGTTGGTGTCCATGATTTCCGGGTTTCTCCTACGCGACTCGTCGTAGACCGTGTCTCCATTTTCCACTTTATAAAAACAACATTTTCGAATATCATTCCAAAAATCCATTTTTAACACACCCAACCTCGGTTCCGCCGTTCCGGGTTCCCGAGTATCCTCACAATGGTTCTGCCGCACTGGGTTCCCATTGGCACACAACTTTGCATTGGCTCCTCTCCGCAGATAACCAAGCCACACACCCAACCTCAGTTCCGTCGTTCCGATCTCCCGAGTATCCTCACAATGGTTCCGCCGCACCGGGTTCCCATTGGCGCACACACACACACCACATAATGATTATCACGCTTGATCATTATGTAATTTCAAAATATTTTATCCTTTGCATCACACATTTCCACAATGGGCAAGTCCGGTCACATTGCGATTTCAAAACACATCTTGTCATTAACACACCCTAAGTGTCATGTTTCTACTTTTTTGATTTCCGTGTCTCGTTAATATGCATAGACTCCGCGGCAGGACTTCATAAATCATTCATTATAATCTTGAAACTAAACTAGCAAGATCATCCAACTCTATTTTATCATGCTCATTTATTACTTAATCACAACCACAAGTAATGCAAGCAATATGTAAGCAAACTTTTAACTATCTTGAAGATCAAAATACGAATACTTCAACTCAAGCGCTACATTTATCTTTTAACATACACATTTCTAAACATACTTAGGTAGGAACAAGACTACATATACTTAGAGTAAGCGGATAAAGGTTATCTACAAGATCATACAATCAACTATACTTAAGGTTAGAGTGTATGGATAAACTACTCATGCACATAACATACGATATGATCATATATCTATCTATACTTAGGACCAATGAGTAAAGAATAATCTACTATACGTCGAGATAGGGGATATGAGTATTCTACCGTTCTTCTTGGCGGTAGTGACGACTACGGAGGAAAGATGGTACGTCGGGCGGAGTAACTTCCTACGGTAGCTTCCGATAGCTTTGAAAGAGAAAGGTTTCTGATAGGCGCGTGATATCGTAGATATTTAGCGCCTAAGTAGGGCATTTTAGCGCGTTAGAGGCGCAGTTTATTCCATTTTCCACTTGATGCCATGCTTTGTCTTGTTTTTATATTTTTGTTAGTTTCGCAGGAAATAAGGTGGCTTTTGCGCCAAGTTTGGATTGCGAGGCCTTGAGGCCGGTTTGGACGCCGTCATGGGAAGTCAAGGCGGAGGTATTCGGAGGATTCGGTACAAAAAGCGCGAAGCTGGTCCGTTTGAAGGTCATATGGAGTTTAGGAATGAGCTAATTAGTCCACAGGCTGATAGGTGGCAAAACAATTCTATTTAGTTGCACATGTCATAGTGGGCCCAATGATTAAATGGTGGGCCAAGATGGGAAATATTGGAGTCGGCTGGGAGTGAGTAAAAAGAAAAAAAGAAAATAGGTTTTCTTTAGGTGGTGGCATCAGTATATAAAAGGAGGCGGCATCACACGCAGAGGGAATTTTTTTATTCCCACGGAGAAAAATGAAGAACGGGTCCCGACTGCCGAGTTCCGAAATTACTTTTGCAGCTTCAGATTTTTGTTCTATCATTCAGAGTTAGTTTTTCCTTCAAGTTCTTAGAGTTTTGTTCAATTACTCATCTTCCGGTAATTCGTACTATATTTTGTTCTTAATTAAAGTTATTCGTTTGAGTTTTCTTGGTATTAATCTTTTGTTTGTTTTCTCTTCTTCTGCAATAGATGATCATGTTTCGATCTAGGATTTTATTTTCTGTTATTTCAAGCATGCGCGAGTAGTTTTTTAGGGTGCAGCCACGGGACAAAGGCATCCTGTGGCTAGTTTAATTAATGTTTTTACCTCGGGTACGAATTAATTTAATTTTCAAGCAGTTTTGGGATACGAAAACCTTTATAATAAACAAAACCCAAGCATTGCCGGATTTCAAATGCGCATGGGAGCTGGTGACAGGTGGTGGGCATTTATTAGGAACCCTTTTCCCTATTCTAAAATCAATAAATTGAATAATTGTGTCCCGAGTAAACATTGGTTAGGCTAGTTGCAGACGCTGGGTTCCCACGGCTGTACTCTCCCTTTTAATTCATCGTAAATCAATTCCATTCATTTAGTTAGTAAATCAACTGAATTGCACAAGGGGTCACCTAAGAGCCAAGCAAAAAGTAAACCCGTTTCCACTAGGCTATTCTTTCCGTCTCTGTGGGTTCGACTTCGGACTTCCGGAATTTATTATGCTGCACTGATAACTAGTCCTACGCTTGGGGCGACCCTAGTTTTAGGTACCGAAATCGGTCAAGCATTTTTGGCGCCGTTGCCGGGGACGGCAACGAGTAGTCGGAATCAGGTAGTTCTTTTTGTTTTTGTTTTTATTTTTTTTTTCTAGTCTAATCATTTTTTTTTTTTAAATTTCTTTTATTTTCTTTTCTAGTTTTTAGGGTTGAGTCTTTTTCACGTTTTTATCATTTTATTTTAAATTATTTTATTTTCTTTTGTTTTATAGTTTTTAGGGTTGAGTCATTTTGTAGGAGTGATGGCAGACAAGAGGTCGATACGTAGTTATATGTTTCCAACTACGGACTACTTTACTCATGATCGAACTCCTCCCAAATTGCCCCAATACCATGGTTTTGGTTCCGAGAACCCATATTTGCATATTGCATAACTTGAGGAGCTTTGTAAGAACGATGGAGTGCGTCTACTTAGGATATTTCCATCATCTTTGCAAGACTATGCTTTGAGTTGGTTTCATTCTTTGAATCTCGGCTCAATATTTACATGGCAAGATGTGGAAGAAGAGTTTTACAGGAAGTTTTCTCCCATATATGCAACTCATAATCTTCTACAAGAACTTGAAAATTTTTATCAATTCGATAATGAGTCTTTTGCATGTTGTTGGTGGAGGTTTAGAGAACACACTCTACTCAATTGGAAGGAGCATACTTGTGAAACGATGCATCTTGTTACCATTTTTTATGAGGGTTTGAATTCTATAACGCGTAAGCTTATAGATGATATGTTTGATGGTGCATTTTTAGACAAAACCCCCAATGAGAGCTTGGATTACTTTGATGAGTTGGCCGAAGATTTGGAATCTTTTGTTCCTGATTTAGAGGCCAACTTAGATGTTAGAGAAAAGGAAGTAGAGCTACTTATTGTTGTTGAAGGGGGCGGTGTGTGTTTAGAGGAACTTTCCAAGTTAGGAGGGAACGAGGAGCTTGCTGCCCAATGTTTCCCCCTTGAGTCCAATGTGAAAATCGAACCCCCTCCCATATATTTCCCATTGCTAATTAGGGCTGCCTACTTTTTCCTTGTGAGTGACGGTGGGTCGAGAGAACGGGGAGCTTGCCCCCCTTTGTGTGATGAAAATCCCTCCGAGTTAGAAGAGGTTGAGGAGCTTACTACCTTTGAGCCTCCTACCCTTGAGTCCCCGATCTTTGCGCCTACCCCTACATTTGAGTCCTTGCTCATGCAGGACAATTCATTAGGAATCTATCCCACTGCAGCAGAGTTCGACCTTGAAATTGATTATTTGCAGTCCTTGATGGACGAGCAAGACAAAAAGTATGAGACCAAGAGTTGGTCTCCTACTATTGAGAAGCGAGATGTTGTTGAGATGAGATTAGTTGGGGATTCGGAGTTTATGGACTCCTTGTGGGAAAAGTTCGACACGGCGGTTAAGGCCGATAGTGAGTCACACATTGGTGAGGAGCCGAATTTTATTGAGGTGGCATTAGTTGAACAACCAAACTGGGAGGGAATGGTTTTGATTGCCGAACATGAATTGTTGGGAGTTGAACATGTGGATTTTCTTGGTGTGGATAATTTGTTTTCTCATTCTGATTTTATTGAATTCATCAGCATCTTGAAAATCGATTTGGTTCACAATGCACATTTAGAGGAGTGTAAGTTTCTGAAAAGAACTCGGCAAAAGCTTTATTCGAAATATCTTTTCCTGTGGTGTGGCCGAGTTCAAGTTTTGACATTGAGTGTGGAATGGGGCAGTGTGATCATGGTAATAATTTTTGTTGGAAGGATATATGCTCGTGATCCATGTTTATCTCTCTCTCTCTCTCTCTCTCTCTCTCTCTCTCTCTCTCTCTCTCTCTCTCTTAAAAAAAATTTAAAAAAAAAATAGAAAATCAGGAAATTCCAAAAAAAAAATAGAAAGATAAAAATTCCAAAAAATGTGTGTTTTCTTTTATTTTCTTTTGTCTTTTTGGTCTTGTATAGCCACCCGTTCCTCACTCTTAGTTGGGGGAGGACCGGGGAGAAAAGTATGACACGTGGGACTGCGTGAATGTCTGGTGGAGTTATTTTGTTTCTTGCATTCTTTTTTTATTTGTGTATTTCTGTGGGAGCCCGGATAACACGCGCCGGGTAGTACTAATGTCATTTGCTCTTAGTAGGTAGTTGGCATATAAATCTTTTGCAGGTGAAGCGCTACCACACCAGCCTTGGTAGTTTAGACCTCACCGACGGGGTGATTGAGGCATTCAGGAGCCCAAAGCCATGGGTGCCACTATGCATGGCGGTTGTTAGTCCAAAAAGCTTCGTCGCGGTCTTGTGTGACTAGCTGTGGCCTCGACAGGGGGGGGGCCGAAGGAGCGACCTGTGGAAGTTTTGCCAATGATGAACGGTAGCAGTGACGGCAAATTCCTCGAACATCGGCCGTGGCCATGGTGGTTGGCTGCCACCCATCGGTCCACTCTTTTCCCTTGTTGTCTTTATTTTCTGTTGTCTTCTTGCTCTGAGGACATCGCATCCTTTAAGTTGGGGGAGGGGTGTACTTCATACATTTTTATTCTTATGTTCTAAAATAAAATAAAAAATAAAAAATTGAAAAATTGGAAAAAAGTGTCGATTTGTTGAGCAAATGCACCCAATTGAGTGGATACCTCTTATGAAGTTCCGATCGCGAGAGGTTTAACAAAATTCAATTGGGTACATTTGTTCACTGTTCTATTTTAATTTTGTAGGGTAGGGTAAATTTTTAATTTTTGTGTCGTGGGGATACGACTGTTATGCTTGTTGTGCATCTATTAGGTGGGCATGTTAGTTTATGCTAATTCGTTGTGCTTGTGTAACTTAGGTTCATGCATATATTTGATAGGTTGTGGTGAACTGGTTTGCGTTGTAAACGACGTTGAGTGGGTGCCCCCATATAGTTTAACAGTGTGTCCTGTAAACATTCCCATATTTCTTTGTTTTTCTCTTCTCGCATTTGCGAAAAATAGTAGGCTTTTGTTCACTTCTTTGTAAATAGATGTTTCTACATGCATCTGTGAGAGTTTGTGACATGCATAAGGGAGGATACAAGGCGTTTTTCTGTGATTAGACCACATATGAGTCCCATTGACCAATTTTAAGCCAGTCCGTGTCAGTTCCTGAGTCAACCTAGGAAACCGGTGTTGAGTTGGTTTTTGATCAATTTGGTGAGCTCTATGCATCGCGGGGGTGTTGTTCATATTAATTTCGAAGCTCTGTGGTTGGATGGATTTCATTCAAAAAGGGTTTTCAATGGGTGTCATGTGTTTTGGGGAGCTAATTAGCCTTTATCCATAAGCCTAACCCAATAAACAAATAGCCAAGAACCTGGAAAAAAAAAAAAAAAAACCCAAACCTAACAAAAATCCCAGCTATTCCCGAAAAAAAAAGAGTAAAAGCCCAGTCTATTACGTAACCCAACCTTGGCCCATTTGTTCGAAATCCAAATTCTGGGCCGTGAACCCAAGTATGATCCCAGGAGCTGATTTTGGTCCACTTATTTTAAAACCCAAGGACCGTAGTGCGTCGGTATTGGAACAGGAAAATCTTCGTATTAATACAATTCCTCATATCAGCCAAACAGGGTAATGGGTATTAGTACTGCCTTTCTTTTGTACTAATACCGAAGTGGGTTCGGGGAAAAAAAAAACCATATGAGCCGCTTCGATTGCCACAGCAGGAGGTTAGTGATGACTATGCGGACGATAGCAGTGGTGACAGGGACTGAGCGAGTTCCAGTGGTGCATAGAGCGAGGTTGGACAAAGGTGGTGGTGTTTAGAGTCGGTGGTGTCATATTATTTATGTCTTGTGTCGGTGGTTTGTTTCTATGTTTAATTCATTTTTCTTTTCGTGTTTGGGTTTGTAATTAAGTAATTGGATGCTTTGTGGATATGTTTGGGATTGGCACCAATGGGTGCCTTGACAGGTAGCTAGGGGTAAGGTGGCGGCCATTCCGGGTAGATGACCTTTCGCTACAATAGGTCGCCGCCTATTTACAGTTTCCCCTTCGTTTGTAACCGCGGTCATTATAAGCCTAGAAGACCTTAGTGGACTTTATGCGCGCTGTTTAACTCTCATCTATGCATGTTTTTACATTGATGTTACTTAGCTGTGAAATCGTGATGTATATATCGTGCTAATTTTCCGTTGAAGCGTTGTCTTTGATTGGCACGTGTGGCTATTGCTTCGGCCCCACGTTATTCGCCAAGCGCTTTTTATGGGATGTTGAGTGTTCCGGTGAGCGAGTGTAACATTGTGACTTCATGGGGGCGCCCATCTCTGCATTTGTTTCGACGTTTGTTTAGTTCACGTTTTCGTCAAAGCATGCATGTGTTTGAGTTGCAAGTGAATGAAGAGGCGGGTACTTGTGTCCGCCTAATTTGAGGTACACCTTGCATAACTTCCGTATCCCCGTTTGAGTCGTTTATTTTTCTTTTTCTTTTGTTTTTCATTTCATTCATAGCTAGGGACTAGCAACGCTCAAGTTGGGGGATGTGATAGGCGCGTGATATCGTAGATATTTAGCGCCTAAGTAGGGCATTTTAGCGCGTTAGAGGCGCAGTTTATTCCATTTTCCACTTGATGCCATGCTTTGTCTTGTTTTTATATTTTTGTTAGTTTCGCAGGAAATAAGGTGGCTTTTGCGCCAAGTTTGGATTGCGAGGCCTTGAGGCCGGTTTGGACGCCGTCATGGGAAGTCAAGGCGGAGGTATTCGGAGGATTCGGTACAAAAAGCGCGAAGCTGGTCCGTTTGAAGGTCATATGGAGTTTAGGAATGAGCTAATTAGTCCACAGGCTGATAGGTGGCAAAACAATTCTATTTAGTTGCACATGTCATAGTGGGCCCAATGATTAAATGGTGGGCCAAGATGGGAAATATTGGAGTCGGCTGGGAGTGAGTAAAAAGAAAAAAAGAAAATAGGTTTTCTTTAGGTGGTGGCATCAGTATATAAAAGGAGGCGGCATCACACGCAGAGGGAATTTTTTTATTCCCACGGAGAAAAACGAAGAACGGGTCCCGACTGCCGAGTTCCGAAATTACTTTTGCAGCTTCAGATTTTTGTTCTATCATTCAGAGTTAGTTTTTCCTTCAAGTTCTTAGAGTTTTGTTCAATTACTCATCTTCCGGTAATTCGTACTATATTTTGTTCTTAATTAAAGTTATTCATTTGAGTTTTCTTGGTATTAATCTTTTGTTTGTTTTCTCTTCTTCTGCAATAGATGATCATGTTTCGATCTAGGATTTTATTTTCTGTTATTTCAAGCATGCGCGAGTAGTTTTTTAGGGTGCAGCCACGGGACAAAGGCATCCTGTGGCTAGTTTAATTAATGTTTTTACCTCGGGTACGAATTAATTTAATTTTCAAGCAGTTTTGGGATACGAAAACCTTTATAGTAAACAAAACCCAAGCATTGCCAGATTTCAAATGCGCATGGGAGCTGGTGACAGGTGGTGGGCATTTATTAGGAACCCTTTTCCCTATTCTAAAATCAATAAATTGAATAATTGTGTCCCGAGTAAACATTGGTTAGGCTAGTTGCAGACGCTGGGTTCCCACGGCTGTACTCTCCCTTTTAATTCATCTTAAATCAATTCCATTCATTTAGTTAGTAAATCAACTGAATTGCACAAGGGGTGGCTACCTAAGAGCCAAGCAAAAAGTAAACCCGTTTCCACTAGGCTATTCTTTCCGTCTCTGTGGGTTCGACTCCGGACTTCCGGAATTTATTATGCTGCACTGATAACTAGTCCTACGCTTGGGGCGACCCTAGTTTTAGGTACCGAAATCGGTCAAGCAGTTTCTCTCGAAACTAGATCTTGACTAACACTACTAAGACTTTTGGATCGAGAGGGTGGTGGAGTGGTGGTTTAGTGGCAGTCTTGGATGAGTTTCTTGAAGAACTTAGGAAGAACTTCAAGAACAAGCAAAGAACAAGCAAGAACATTAGACTTTCTAGAGAGAAGTTGGAGCAAGGAGAGGTGTGAGTTGAATGGCAAACATGGGGTGCTATTTATAGGCAAAGATTGGCTCCCTCTCTCTCCTCCTTGGCCGGCCCTCTCTCTCTCTCTTTGTCCAATGGATTTTGTTCCATTGTTTTGTCATCTCAACCTTGAAAGCACACAAAGATCTACCCCTTTCTTTACTTCCATTCTAGGACAAGTTTAGGTTATTCTAACGGGTTTCTAGTCTTGTCTAGTACTTAGGAGATTGGGTTGGATATGAAAGTATAAGAAAACCTAGATTTGGTTGTACTTTGATTGGGCAAGAAGTTGGCCAAAGAACCTTGACTAGATTGAGTGAGTACACAAGCACACACATCACTCTTCCTCTCTCTCCCTCTCTCTCTCTCCCTCTCTCTCCCTCTCCCTTTCTCTCTAGTACAATGCATATATATATAAATATACATATATATATATATGTATATTTATATATGTAAGGACAAGGGTTGTTAGTTGATTTAGGAAAGTGTATAAGGTTGGGTTGTAAGAAGATCATGTAGTTCTAAATCTCCCACATATCTTCCCATCTCTCTTACTCTCATAAGTACAAGTACTTATATGTATATATATAACTTGAGTTGGTGGGAGAAAATCCAAGTTAGTACACCATATCTCTCTCTCCCTCTCTCCTATCTCTCTCGGCCTCTCACTCCATCCCTCTCTCGGCTTTCTCTCTCTCTCTTATAAACTATGGAAGTATATATATATATACAAATATATGTAAGTACAATAGCAATCTAATAAACTTTCAAGTAAATAAGATTTTCTTAATAAAATAAAGAAATCAAGCACATGGTACTTTATAATATTATATATATATATATATATAAGTATGTACATAGGGTACTACATAATCTAGTAGATTTCAATCCTAATAAACTATTCTAATGCACACATGGTTTATTACAATATAATAATACTAGTACATATATTAAAATCAACCAAGGTACTAAGTACTTGTATTAAATAACACCATGTACTTAAACCTATTTTAATCTTTCAACACATGGGCAATCTAGGAAATAACTAAATTAATAACCTTAGTACTTGTTGGAAAGACTAAGCTATTATCCAATGGGTAATAATTCTCCTAACGGTTATTGACCAATGGTTAAAAGGGTGAGGTACTTTCTATACCTAAATAATACATATATACTTTAATCATGTACATATATAACCATATATAACTATATCTATGTACTTTTAACCAAATCTAGTAAGGTACTTTTGGTAGAAAATCTAGGTTTTCTATTGCCCAATGGGTAAAGATTTCCCTAGCATTTATCGTCCAATGGGTAAAGCCAAAGGTTCATCTAGAGTTGAAAGGTTCATAAGGTTCAAGGGGTTCAAAAGGCTCAAAGGGTTAAAAGGTTCATGAGGTTCAAAGGGTTCAAGAAGTTCACCAAGGGTTAGGAGGCAATAACTAGATAAAATGGTAGTTAGGTTATTCTAACTGGTTGGTTAAAAACTAACGATACTAGTCTAGTAGGATTTCTAGCCAAGAATCGTAATTACCAGTCTTTAATATAACCATGGCAGATAATAAGCAATTAGAAGTCGATTAATAACCAACTAAGAGTAATAAAAGAATTTTCAAATATTAACAATGAAATTTTTATTTAGTAAAAATCAGAGTTGTTACAAAGCTTTTACATCAATCTAGCAGTTAAACAACCCCAAGTTGCTACCAGCTGAAGAAAAACACCAAATGGTACTAAAAGTAACATGGAGCAAAGACCAATAATGAACTTCATGAAAACACTTTTTAGGAGTAAACCATGCACAAAATGGAGCAAAGTAGACTAAAAAAGGTGGAGGCACACTTGGAACCAAAACCACTCTAAAATATGGACATAACATCAACAAACTTCGTAGTATACTTAATAGTAGCAAAGCCATTCCAGAATCACACACTCCCACAGACATCTTAGTTGGTACCCCCGATGGTAGAAAAATATAGACAAAGTAGCAACAATAATTCATCATCAGTGAGTTACTAACACCAAAATGCACATACCTTGATTTGTCTTTTCCTTCACAAAATCCTTCAAATGCAGTGATTTGATGGTATCAGGTAGCATGCAGCTTTAGCCTTTTTTCCTCATTTGAATCAGCCATTAGCCCCCAAGGCATAATCAAAGACATATTCACTTTCCTTATCAAGGAAATAAATATGCTGTCAAGGACATAATCACTTTCCTTAGCAAGCAATGGGACAATAACCACTAAAGATGCCAATGAACAACCCTAGAAATTATCCCCCAAAATTCTTTATAGAGTTCTAGATTACCAGAATTGATTACCAAAATTCTTTAACTGTACAATCAAATAGTAAAGATAATTGTTTTCGAAGTGCCCAGGATAGTGCATGTTTGAAAGCTTCTCACTCTACAATTGGGTTTGTGGCTGGGTTTGCTTAATCGTACATGATCGAAATCTTCTCACTCTAACTTCAAAATGGCTGAGTTTGTGCGATGATTCAATCTGCTGGTGGATGGGAGATCGATAGAGAAAGAGGGAAAAAAAACCCCTTTTAGATCAAATTATTGAAAAAACCTCTAATTGGGTTTGTGGCTGGGTTTTTCATCTCACATTACACTCTTCTATTTTTCATATAGTGGAATTTCTCTCTCGTGGAGTATGCATTGAGGCCGAACAACGTAAACTCTTGTGTTCTCTTGTGTGCATGTTCAATTTCGCAACGCTTCCGTTGTGGATGGGATCGAAAATTTCCCAACAATAAGAAATTTAAGAGAGAATTGAAAAGTAGTAATTCCATTATATAAAGTAGAGGCCGGGGCACACGCGATGTGTGTGCAAGTCCAATTTTGCTCTCCACTTATTGTTTGTTTGATCAAATTATTACAAAAACATGCAAAATTCGACTTGCACATATATCGCTTGTGCCTGTCCTCTGATTTATTCTATACAAAAAAACTTTTTTACAGTTGTTTCCATAAAAAAGAAGTTATGGATCTCAATCACAACCGTCCAAAGTGTTTTTGGACGATCCGGATTAAAAACCAATTATTACCAGTAATAACTAATTGTGACCGGTCATAATTGAAAATGAATCTCAGCCATTGATTGTTTTCAAATAAATAGGAGTAAAACTAAGTATATATTGTGCAAATTTAGTGGTACTAGCAGTGCACATGAAGAAAGAGTGATGAGACCAAGAGATACCAAAGAGTGATCATTTCAGGTATTTAGGCTCAATTTGTCACGCCCTCAATTTTTTTTTTTAAACATAAATAAATAAACTATTTCAAAACACGATTCTCACCTAATACAAATAATACCCATAGGAGAGTTCCTGAAAGATAATTTACAACCGCAACCACTACAATGATATCAAACTTCTCTTCTCCTTTTTTTGACACGGGTCAAAAACATTCCACCAATCCACATAAACATTGATGCAATGCCACATCGATGAACACACGTCGGTCATGCAAGCACACATGTTTTTATAAAAAAAAATGCAATGAATTTTGAACCCATGAGACTAAAAGTCTCCCCACAATCTCTAGGTATTCAAACCTAAAGCTCTGATACCAATTTGTCACGCCCTCGAATTTTTTTTTTTAAACATAAATAAATAAACTATTTCAAAACACGATTCTCACCTAATACAGATAATACCCAAAGGAGAGTTCCTGAAAGATAATTTAGTCCCCCAAGTTTAGATAATTACCAGTACAAACCTGATTTGAATAATACAAACTTTTTAGTCAAAAGGAGTTTAAGAATAGTTAGTTACAAATCCATCTAGATCAAAAGACATACTATTACAAGATAAGTAAGTGACTAGATGTAGTTAGCTTCCAAAAGTCTTCATGTCCAAGCACACAGATGCACACCGTCTATTGACCAGCATTTAAACCTGAAAAGAAGGATTTTGTTGAGCTACACTAGCCCAGTAGAGAAATCTTTACCAATCTTATATGTAAACATGATGAGTTGTGCAACGAAAATGAATGAGCTCCAATAGACGAACAAGAGAAACAACGGGGTGCCACAATGAATCGACAAGCTATGACTGTGGGATCCTAAACATCTTAAAGACGTCCCTAACCATTCGTACATCATCCCGAAACAACATTAAACTCGTATCAATCTAGATAATCACGACGACTTTTCAACCATTTTATAACTACTCAAACGGATGCCACAAACAACTTCATTATTCAATACCATTTGCCATAGAGCCTCATTTCATAAAACCTTTCTTTTTGATTACCAAAATAGTTTAGAGAAAACTCATGACCATCACAGGTCAAGGTCCGTTGATTCGAGCTTAAATAGCCGGAGTCCGTTGATTTGTGCCCAAATACCGGAAACCGTTGATTCGCTCAGGAATACCGGAGGATTTTTCATAAAATTCCTTTTTCCAAAATCAAGTCATTTCTTTTCAAAAAAACTTCAATGGAATCAATCGTTTGCCTCTTTCTTTAACGGTCAAGAACTCAAGCAACAAACAACCCAAACAATAACATGAACTTCTATAATCAATGACAATTTCCTTCATCAAGCGAGACATTCAACTGTATTACCACCCCTTACGTTACAGTGAATTCTCTCCACCTGGGTTTCCGCATTACCACACCTTGCGTTGCGGGCCCTCTAGAGTCCCCGCATTACCACACCTTGCGTTGCGGGACCCTCAATCCAAATTCATAACTCACGCAAACACATATGCTTTAACAATCCGAATACAAGAAGACAGTACTTCCCAAGGTCACAGTTTTTCATTCATCATCATTCGAAGTATTAAACACTCACAAACATGTCCTCTTGTACATTATTAAATACATTAGGTTCACATCGTTCCTCTAAGTCTATTACGACGCCCTACGTCTCGTACCAAACCCTTAATAACTCTATGACGCACCACCGGCTAGGTTCTAAACAAGAATCCATAGAGTGAGTGCCAAAGAAACCTAGGATGACCAATCGAGACGAAGCACGAAGATACGAGTTACCCTATTCCCTTCCGGATCACTAGGCACACCTCTGTCGATCAACAAAACGCCCCACGTCATACCTTATGTCCTAAGATTCACTATAATCCCTCTACAACACGCTTTTTATCATACCAATCATCACGTCTTGTCATAGCACTTAACATACCTAGTATGTACATCACCTCATACCACAATGACTTTCAAGTGCCATCAATCCTGTAAATACATTTCAAATTAAGTTTTATATAATGAGACGCTACTCGTTCCCTAACGACGAAAAGCCAACGAGACGAGGATAACGTAAGTAGACCAAAGGAATCCAATTACGCATGCTTGAAATAGGTTTGGAGGTGTCTAAGAGAGTTCAAAACAATGAAGTTTGGAACAAACAGCAAAATCTGCAGTGGCTACGGGTAGGGCCAAAAATGGACTACGGGTAGCGGAACAAATGTTCAGCTACTGATCAACGGCTACGGGTAGAACCAAAAACGGACTACGGGTAGCGCCTGGTAATTTCAGCGCGATACACAGATTTCAAGGGCAAACACAAGGCTATCAAACAACGATCTCAAGCAAGTTTTGGACACCAAATCAACACATAAACATATAAGAGAGGTAAGAAATCCCTACCTCAAGGTTAGAAGCTTCACACCCGAGATCCACGAACGAGCCCTAGCTTTCAAAGCTCAAAATCCTCCAAGATCTTCCCCCGAGCCTCACCCAACGCAATACGAGCCCAAGGTTGCGTTCTAGAGATGAAATAGAGATGGGTCCTTGTGGGTTTTGGAAGATGGAGTGGGGTTTTGAGAGAGAGCAAGAGAGAGAGAGAACTCGGTAGAGAGAGAGAGGGAGCCGAGAGGGAGACGTGAGGAGAGAGATATTTTTGGGGTTTTTAATCCCCTACACACACACCCCTCTATATATACTCACACACCCACCAAATTACATATCCACTCCTCTAACTAACAATCTCTTACAATAAACCCCCAAATCAAATAAATTAAGAAAAAAGACACATTTTCCTCATTTCTTTTCAACTATAAATCTTTAAGCAATTTACGAAAAATACGGGTCTCTACACAATTATTAGTAGAGATTGAGAGATTGCCTATAATGTGACCCATAATCCAAGTGGGGTGGCTTCAAGTGGAGAAGCGCCTCTGGTGTACTACGTGACATGAGGGTACCTACAATATTGAAGGAAAAATTCTACGAAACTGCCATAAGACCAGCGATTCTTTAGAAACAACAGGTGAGCAAGATGAGTGTAGTGGAAATGAGAATGTTGATGTGGACGTATGGTAAGACTAGATGAGATAGAATTAAAAATGAAATGGTTCGTGAAATGGTAGGTGTAGCACCTATAGAGGAAAAGTTGAGGAAAAATATGCTAAAGTGGTTTAAGCATGTCTACCGTAGACCAGAAGATGTTGTAGTTAAGAGAGTGGATATGATAGTTTTGGGTAGCAATGCTATGAGGAGGGATAAACTTAAATTGACATTAGATGTTGTTGTGCGCAAAGATATGATTATAATGGATTTGTATGAACAAGTGGCCATTGACAGAGCACAATGGAGCAAAATGATTCATGTAGGCAACTTCAAGTGATTGGGACATGAGGCTCGGTTTGGTTTGGTAATCTCAGCCATTGATTGAGCGAATGGGCAGCTAAGATTGCACCGCTCCCATATCAGAACCTATTCACGGAGCCTCATGATAAAAGTATATCCCTTTTTTATAATGGTGAATTTAAAATCATACAGGCTGCTGCACATGCAAAACGTGTGCAAGGTAAATTTCGATAAAAATAAGGCTATAAGCACATCAATAACTTTTTATACTTAAAGACAGATGTTTTTATTCCAGTCTTGGAGTTTTTATCAAACCAAAAAATTTAAAGGTTAAAAAGGTTATCAAAATGTTTTAAAAATTTACTAAACGACGGTATTTTTTTGTTTATCATCTTAGCAAAGCTGCATCCTTTTTTTTTTTTTAACACATCCTCAGATTTCACTTTGGTGGGATTTCCCATGCGACCCGAGAGAGAGAGAGAGAGAGAGAGAGAGAGAGAGAGGTAAAATACCATAAAAGTGAAAACGTATACCAAAATGGAAATGTTAAAAGGGAATTGCAAAAGTATTCTCAGTACCTGCTTGGATTCTGTGTGAATCATTATCAATCTCTTGGACTTTACTGGATGGAGTCATGGACAGATGTTTAAAGCTTTTGGCAACAATAGATTTTCGAAATTTGCTAGTATACAGAATGGAGAGAAATAACTAATTTGGATCATACGTGTAGGTGAACTGGTGCAAGTTGTAACTACAGCGGAGGTTACTTTAAAAGTAAATTTTTTATTTTGTTTGTGGCAATTTGCGGAGAGGAAATGTGAGCCTGCCTCATTGTGGACACACCAAAATGTGCTCCCCCAGTCCCCCTTTGTATCTTAAAATATTATATAAATATAAAAATTAGTGTAGAAAAATCTTTGTTTATTGTTGGACAAATTGGGGCGAAAATCTTATTTTAGTGAGAAAGTTGGAGACATGGGTCCCACAATCTCCCTACTAACTGAACACATCAAAATGCAGGAAGTTTAAAAATTTTATAATTTCCTTTCACTACAACTCAACAGAGCTTAATTGTCAATAGCCTTGAGTCCTTGACTAATGTGGCGCGAACATTTAGTGAAGGGAAAATTAGCCGTAAGTATGGTAAATTGTTTTAATTTAGGGGAAGGACACTAACAAATTAATTTTTAGTGGAGGTCCTTCACCTTTTTCAGTGGTTCAGCCATAAGGCCAAAACATGTTTTCATGGACAAAATTACCTTAGGGTACTGTACAACTGTAGGATATCCTAAGGTTGTAGGGTACCCTACGTGTCACATCCCATCCCGAAAAAACACCATGCTAAATTATTTTCCAAATGGGATGGACACACGCCTAATCCTGATCAAATGGTAAATAAAAACACCAACCAGGTGTCCAATACATAAAAACTTAACTTGCATATATACAAAAATAATTGTCATACAATACATGCCCACAGGTATTTACAACATATACAAACTCTAAAAATAGGCACATAACCAAAAGAGTCAAAAAGATAGACTACTATATCAACAACTCCTATCTAGACTCTGCAGTGGACCCATGTACCGTCACACACCTGAAAAGAAAACACTATGGGGGTGTGAGCTATCAACATGCTCAGTGAATGTTCTTATCCATAATAAGAGAAGCAATATTGACAAGCGCTACAAAATATTTTGAACAACAATATTCAGCTCGTCAAATAACCACTTGGTTAAGACACCGGTAAATTTATAGGCTCTTGGCCATGCTATAACAACACCAACATAGTACTTGTAACGCCACTAAAGCAATATTCAAAATCACGCCACTATGGCAAGATATTCACGCCACTAATGCAATACTTGTCACGCCACTAAGGCAATAGCATCCACGCCACTAAGGCTACACTCACGCCACTAAGGCCATATTTATAACGCCACTATGGCTACGATCATATTCTCGCTTAGGATACATAAAACATCAACTCAAGCCAAACAATCACTTTTTCAATACGAAAAATAACTTTACACAATGTCTCATCTCCCGCTATTAAAAATAAGTACACCTGCCTCGAGGCCCAGCCAGAAAGGTACCACCGCGAGCTCACTCCCCACGTGGAGTCGCGGTGCTCGTCGCCGCTTCCGAACCTGGCATACAACACATAAATCTGTACATGTGAGTATTAGTATAGAGATGCCCAAAAAGTTAAACACCAGCAACCATTTTCTCTATTCTCTCTCCTTAACTAAGTATCTCAATTGATTTCCACTTCTCCAATACAAGTTCTGACAGTTTTAAGTTGCAATTCAGCATCTAGCATATAATTCCTACATCTAGACATCCAGTTTAGCATCCAAATTCCAGTTTCCAGCAGCTATACACAATTTTAGCACCAAAAGGACACATTTTCTGCAACTAGGTTCACATTGGTAGCATATAGAATCAAATTTCAGCACATAACAAGTAATTCTTGCACTTAATATACTCTTTCAACTATGAAACCACACGTTCAGCACCTGTTCCCTAGTTTCAGCACCCCAGAGATTCATTTTTCCAGCAAAACCACATTCCTAACAACTGTAGATGCAGGTTCAAACCTTGTTAATCCACTCCAACTAGAGAATCAGATAACATACATTAATTTTACCAAATAAAGTTCAGTTTAAGCATCTAAGAAATCCATTCCCAGCACCAAAACCTGTGTTTTAGTTCTTAAAAGAATACATGTTTTTCTTTATTCAAATCCTCCACAAACCCTAGAGTAAATTAGAGAGAGATGTAACAAATCATAACACACCCAAATTAAGAAGAAGACAATTAGAGCACTTACCACAAACCTAATTCCTTTTCTTTTTTCCTTTTCTCTTCTTTCCCCTCTTTTCCGTTTGCCTCTTCTTTCTTCTGCGTTTCTATTTCTAATCTCCCTTGTTTGCTTCTTTTTTTTGTTTTGTTTGGTTTTCTCTCTCCACACCCATGTATATCATCAAATACACTAACACCTCATTGAGGACTCCACGTGCACACCAGCACAATGAAATCTTTTTTTTACAGTTACATCCTTGTAGTTAAGGAAAATCACTTGTAAACCCTCGCACACATATATAATTAAATTAACTCTACTTTATGTTCTACTTTTATTATAATAGCAGGGTCTCACAATTATCCTCCCGTTAAAAGAATTTCGCCCCGAAATTCACTTACCTTGTGGAAACAGATGTGGATATTGAGCTCTCATACTTTCCTCAGTCTCCCAAGTTGCCTCCTCAACCGCGTGACTCCTCCACAAGACTTTCACCAATCGCATAGTCTTATTGCGCAAAACTTGATCTCTGCGATCTAAAATTTCCACTAGCTGCTCCACATAAATTATATCATCTTTTAGCTCTATCGGCTCGGAAGTCAACACATGAGATAGATCCGCAATATACTTTCGTAACATGGAGACATGAAACACATCATGAAGTCGGCTCAACTCCGATGGCAATGCCAAGCGATACGCCGTAGACCCAATCCGCTCAATGATCTCATACGGCCCAATATATCGTGGACTCAACTTGCCTTTCTTTTTGAACCGCATAACCCCTTTCCACGGTGACACTCGAAGAAATACCCAATCACCTACTGCGAATTCTAGATCCCTCCTCCACTTATCCGCATAACTTTCTGGTGACTTTGTGCAATTTTCAAGCGATCACGAACAACTTTAATTTTATCAACAATGACTTGAACCAACTCTAGTTTCAACAACCACCTTTCCCCAACTTCACTCCAACATACAGGAGTTCTACACCTTTGACCATATAAAGCCTCATAGGGTACCATGCCAATGCTAGATTGATAGCTATTATTATAAGCAAATTCCATCAACGACATATAAGCATCCCAGCTGCCTTCGAAGTCCAATACACAATCTCTCAACATATCCTTCAAAATTTGAATAGTCCGCTCAAATTGCCCATTGGTCTGAGGGTAAAAAGTTGTACTAAACTTCAAAGTAGTACCCATAGCTTATTGCAAACTCAGCCAAAATCTGGAGGTAAATCTAGGATCCCGGTCAGCAACAATCGACACTGGAGCCCCATGCAAACGGATAATCTTATCAACATACAATTTAGCATACCAATCAATCGTATAGGTCATATTAACAGTTAGAAAATGAGCGGACTTCGTCAATCAATCCACAATCACCCAAATAGAATCATAGCCTTTTTGAGAACGAGGAAAAATCCATCATAATATGCTCCCACTTCCACACAGGAATAGGAAGAGGTTGCAATAAAACTGCAGGTTGTTGATGCTTGGCCTTTACTTGTTGACATACCAAACATCGAGCCACAAACTGAGCTATCTCCTTCTTCATCCCAATCCACCAATGGTGCTCCTAGGATCGCGATACATTTTTGTACTACCCAGATGCATAGTATAAGCTGAACTATGTGCCTCTTCCAAAATCTCTCTTCAAAGCTTGGTCTCTAGGTACACACAATCGATTTTCAAATAACAATAACCCATCCCGAATAACAAAGTCTCTCCGCGTCCCATCTTTCACTCCATCTATAAGTTTCTTCAACTCGATATTGAGTCTCTGGAATCCAATCAATCAATAGAGGTCTCGCTCTAAAATGCGCTATCAAAGCATTAGTATTTGTCAAGGCTAATAGCACACCCATCAACGTCAACTCGGTGAAAATTTCGACACAAGTACATTGAACACATGCTAATCTACCTGAAGATTTTATGCTCAGAGCATCTGCCACAACATTAGCTTTCCCTGGATGGTAGTGAATACTGCAATCATAATCGTTAATTAACTTCATCCATCGTCTCTGTCTTAAGTTCAAATCCTTCTGTGAAAATAAATACTTCAAACTCTGATGATTGGTGAAAATCTCACAAGCTTCGCCATATAAGTAATGTCTCCACAACTTCAATACAAACACAACTGCCTCTAACTCCAAATCATGAATTGGATAATTGTGTTCATGGTTCTTTAATTGTCTTGAAGCATAAGCAATTACCTCTCCGCGCTGCATCAACACACATCCCAAACCTTGGTGTGAAGCATCACTATAGATTACAAAGTCTCCTGCGCCCAAAGGAATAGTTAAGACTGGAGCTGTCACCAATCTAGCCTTCACTCCTGAAAGCTCTGCTCACAAGCACTAGTCCACTCTAATTTTACTCTTTCTGAGTCAATCTAGTTAATGGTCTAGCAGTCGCTGAGAAGCCCTTAATAAATCGACGATAATAGCCCGCCAAACCCAAGAAACTTCGAATCTCAAAAATGTTTGTTGGGCATTCCCAATTTACTTCAGCTTCCATCTTCGAAGGATCAACACAAATTCCATCTCCAAATATCACATGCCCCAAGAAAACCACCATATCCAACCAGAACTCACATTTGCTTAACTTTGCAAATAATCATTTTTCTCATAGAGACTGTAATGCAATGCGTAGGTGCTTCAAATGTTCCTCCTTGCTTCGGGAGTGTATCAAGATATCATCAATAAAGACAATAATGAACAAGTCAAGATAAGGCTGAAATACCCGATTCATTAAGTCCATAAACACTCCTGGAGCATTAGTCAACCCGAAAGGCATAACAAGGAATTCATAGTGCCCGTATCTCGTACGAAAAGCATTCTTTGGAACATCACTATCTTTCACTTTTATTTGATGGTACCCCGATCGGAGATCAATTTTTGAAAACACTGAAGAACCCTGCAACTGATCAAATAAATCATCAATCTGAGCTAAAGGATATTTGTTACGCACGGTTACCTTATTGAGCTGACAGTAGTCAATACACAATCTCAATGTGCCATCCTTCTTTCTAACAAACAATACTGGAACTCCCCAAGGCGACACACTAGGTTAGATAAATCCTCGGTCAAGCAAATCTTACAACTGAATTTTTAATTCTTTGAACTCGGTAGGAGCCATTCTGTTAGATATTTTGGCACTTTCTGGGGTTGTTCAAAACCTCCATTAATGTCTTTTGTTTTATCGACTTCATTTGATTGTAATGGGTAGGATAATTAGGGGTATTGTCTCACTCGATGATCTTCCCATGATCTGCGCCAAGTTCACCGCTGCAAAATCAATCCAATTGCATAAGAGGTAAAAGCATTGCACAACATCTCATGCATAGCATTATTGAGCTCAAAATCATTTGTCTTCTTTACTGATTAGGGATTTTTCTTACTCAAAATTCTTATTATATATTTACCTCCTTAATTGTTTTAATTCCCTTTGACTAGGTGACTTACCTTTTTCGGAAAAATTCATGTTTTCCAATATATATATCTATATCATTACGGTTACGAGATTTTCTTATATATAGATATAGAGTATGGAAAAAATAAAGATTTTCACACGTTTGTCTTGCCAAAAAATTTACTTTCCATACTTGCATTAGTAAAAGATTTTTCGGTCGAGAGAAAATATATGTATAAAAAAAAGGCTGTTCATTCATAGTCACCGAGCCAACGTGAGAGAGTTTTTTTTTTTTTTGGGCAGCAATTAACCCTTTTGTTTTGTTTCGTTCCTGCACGACCGTTTTGTTTTTCGGCAGCGAGAGAAAATTTGCTTTGATAAAAGAAAGAAAGGGTTGTTGGGTTTTGGCAGGCGAGAGTTTTGATTTAAAAAAAAAAAAAGGGTTGCACGAGTTTTTGGTTTACGGTGGAGGCGAGTTTGATAAATTTCTGGCAGCCCATGTTCTTTCGTTCTTTCATCTTCAAACGTTTTATTATTTGGGTTGTTTAGATCTCACATCACATCATATCATTCATCTATTCATTGTTTGGTGCCGTTTGGTGCTGTGGCCGAATCTTTTGGAGATCAATTCGGAGCCGGTTGAATCCGAAGATCAGGCGTGAAGTCCGTGGTGCATCTATTGGATCTTGAAGAAGCTCGGGGAGCATCGGAGATTGGCAAGAATAGGTAAAGGCTTGGGTAAGGTTTTTACTATTTTGCAATCTGTACTTCTTTTTGATTAATAGAATATATCAGTAGTGTTAGGCCGTGGTTTTGGCTTAGGGTTATTTAGGACCCTAAGTTTTTCCACGTAAATCGTGCGTATCCTGTCTCAATTTTTATTCTACTGCACTACTTGATTTTTGGTTTGGATTAATCGAGATAATCAACCCATTCATCTATATTAATTTTTAAAATTGGTGATTTTTTGTCAATGCTCTTATTCACCCCCCTCTAGGAGTAGATTGAACGCTTCCGCATAATTCACATTCGGTACGGTGCAATAAATATAAAAGCAGTCTCTGGAAGTAACTCAACAGAAAACTCTACCTCCCTGCCCAGCATTATCCCCAGTGACTCTTCTGGAAACACATCTGTAAATTCTCACACAACTGGAATATCCTCCAATTTAATCTCTAACTTTGTTGTATCTATCACATGTGCCAAATAACATTCACAACCCTTTTGAGCAATTTCCTGGCTTCAATTGCTAATATAAGACAAGTGGGAGTAACATTTCGCTCGCCACAAAATTTAACCTCAGATTCATTAGGAACCCGAAATATTACCTCTTTCTTGAAACAATCCATAGAAGCATGATATGATGCCAACCAATCCATGCCCAGTATTATATCAAAATCATGTATGTCGAGAGGCACTAAATTCACAAGTAATTCTTTTTCACCCACACGTACCACACAACCCCTATATGTCACATCCACCAACACCACTTCCCCAATAGGAGTAGACACAGATAAACAACGATCTAATAATGTAAGGGGCTGATTTGATGCATGCCAAATGATAGGGACACATACAAATGAGTAGAGCCAGGATCAATTAAGATATGTGCATCCCTAATAAAAACATTAAGTGTACCTGTAACAACATCAGGTGTTGCCTGAGCATCTTGCTGAGTCATAGCAAATGCTTTGGCCTGAGTACGAGGTCCACTAGAAGATCCTCCACCTCTTTGAGGAGTCCTAGATGAAGCTGTACTGCCACTAGCCACACTACCCACCTATGGGGAAGTAATAGATGTCACAGGACAATCACGAATCTTGTGCCCAAGTTGGTTGCAACAATATCATCTCTCTTGTTTTCCCTTACAATCTCGTACCACATGCCCACTCGCACCAAACCTGAAACAAGTAATATCTCGTGTACCACTACCTGAGGAAACACTGGTTTGCTGTCTAGGTTGTTGCTTTTGAGAACTCTGACCTTGGTGACCGCCAAATGGAACATTCTGTTGTGGCCTAGCCTGCACTCCACTCAATTGAGATCCATGAAACCTCTGTCTAGATGATCCAGCCTCAAATCGACCCCTCTGATATTGTGCTTGCCTTTCTTTCTTCTCATTAACTCTCTTTTCTGAAATCTTTGATTTGTGTACCAAGTCAAAATCTCTTTTCTTCATGAGTAGCAACTCTAGGTCAAATGTCGGGATCCAAACAAAACTGAAATGTTCTACACTTAGCATCCTCTGTACGGATTAAGTCTGGTGCAAACCGAGATAATTTGATGAGCTTAGCATCATATTCAGCAACTGACATATTACCTTGCCTCAAACTAGAAAACTCATGCTCCATATCATATCGATACAACAAAGGAAAGTATTGCTCATTGAAGGCTGCAATATTCTTTCCAAGTAACTTTTTTCGGCACCGGAGGCTCCGGGTCCCCAATTGCTAGTGTAGTCAGCAACCCTTTAGTAGCTTCCCACCAAATTCGAGCTTCATCTTTTAACATGAAAGGGGCAAGAATAACTTTTTGATCGTCAGAAACACTCATGACATCAAAAATAGACTCCATCCTCTTTAGCCACTCCTCCGCTTCCAATGGTTCCACACCACCAGAGAATATTAGAGGTTGAAGTTTCATAAACTGTTCATGGATTGTACTACGCGGTTGATTTGATGAGCTTGCTTGTGCACCCGTTTGAAACTCAATAAACCGTGCAAGAGCCTGCATGATATTTGATTGACTTTGAGTACTAGGTTCACCTTAACCCGCTTGAGCCCCTTAATCTTTCTCCTGACCATCCATAACTTTATCTACAATTGAACTCAAGATAAGCAACAAATATCAATGCAGTTCAATATTTATCACGCATGCAAATATAAGCTAACCACCAACTCAACTGACTCCCTATGGTCCACTGCAAGTTCTAAACTCCAAAATGTCTACAGAACCTAATAACCATAAGCTCTTATACCAAAAATTGTCGCACCCCATCCCGAAAAATACCACGCTATATTATTTTCCAAATGGGATGGACACACGCCTGGCCCTGATCAAATGGTAAATAAAAACACCAGCCGATTGTCCAACACATAAACACTTAACTTGCATATATACGGATATAATTGTCATACAAGACGTGCCCACATGTATTTACAATATATACAAGTTCTAAAAATAGGCACATGGGTCAAAAAGCTAAACTACTATATCAACAACTCCTATCTAGACTCTGCGGTGGACCCACGTACCGTCACGCACCTGAAAAGAAAACACTATGGGGGTGTGAGCTATCAACATGCTCAGTGAATGTTCTTACCAATAATAAGAGAAGCATAATTGACAAGCACTATAAAATATTTTGAACAACAATATTCAGCTCGTCAAATAATCACTTCATTAATACACCGGTAAATTTATAGGCTCTCGGCCATGGCTATAACAACACCAACATAGTACTTGTAATGCCATTAAGGCAATATTCATAATCACGCCACTAAGAGGCCCCACATCCCAGTATCATCCGATGCTACTTCGAATTCGGGTCGAGCTTACGTTAACCCAATCGCTGAGGGAAAATCGGCGGGGGCTTAAGAGGTAGGGATCGGTAGTGTGCCCAAGATGTTCTTGTAGCCGAGGTAGGGATCGGTAGGGAAAGGAATGAGCAAGCCAGGGGGACTTCACTGGTAGTTGAATAAGTCGAAACTCAACAACCGAAAGGGCTTGATACTCAAAAGAAGAGGAATGAATATCGGGGTCAAAGTCAAATGAAAATTGGAATAGAAATCCGTTTCACAATCTTGTGCTCAATGAGGTCCTTCCAATCTAATTCATTCACGTAATGTAATTGCACAGGAAGGCGCCACTCCACTACCCTTCCATAGTTTCGTCAGTCTCCCGTTTACTCCACTTCAAAGAAGAAGGGGCACGGAATAGGGACATTCAACGTCTCTCCTGATCTTCTACCCCTTTGCTGGCTCGAGCTCGAATGGAATCTCAACCTCTTATAGTACCAGAACCGAGTCTCAACATAAAGCTCTTTTCATAGCCTTACCTATCTAGTGTTCCCGGTCTTTCTATAGTCTCTGACATTCAGACGCAAGTTCTTGAGCTTCCCTGGTCTGAGAAGTCAGCTCTCAGAGTAGCCTGACCATTTGGTGCACGAAATCAATATGACTTTTTACACCTAGAAAAGAAGAATTTGAATAAAAGAAAGATGCTTTTCGAGACAGAATCCAATTCCCATCTCGCTCACTGGAGAGTACACGTACCTATACTTTCTTTCCTACCTTGTTTGAGCCACCCCTCGAGAAGGCATGCGTAGCCCTTCTTGTATGGTATGGACTTGCCAATGGTTGTGCCATTCCATGCTATCTTTCGAAGTATGTCTCATTTCTCGCATGGATCCTCTCTGTTGTTAGAGATGTCCTCTCTAAGCGGGAAGACTGCTACCTTCCATGCTCGGCTTCCTCCAGGGTACACCAACTGGGAAGCGGTGGTGGAACAACAGACAACGGTTATAAAAGAAAGGAAGAAATCACACTCGTCAGCTATCCACCCTGCCCATAAGCCAAGGGAATGATTCATCTCAGTAGGAGGGAAGACTATGCTCTATACTCCACTCGCCATGCAAAGAACTATGATTAAGCTGGGACCAGTCCTTACTAAGGGAAAGGCTCTTGTTTCATCTGGCTACGATCGGAGCGTTCTCTCGTTGCCACGTACAAGCAACCCAGCTGAAACAGAGTCTACTGTTACTTTTGCTAATGTAATAAAAAGATGCCTACCCTTCTTATTTTGAAGCAAGCTGTTGTGGATAGCAGTCCCATATATGCCATAGCCACCGGACTCCCTCCCCACTATGAGTAAGGCGATATTCACGCCACTAAGGCAATACTTGTCATGCCACTAAGGCAATAGCATCCACGCCACTAAAGCTACGATCATATTCTCGCTTAGGATACATAAAACATCAACTCAAGCTGAACAATAACTTTTTCAATACGAAACATAACTTTACACATTGTCTCATCTCCCGCTATTAAAAATAAGTACACCCACCTCGAGGCCCAGCCAAAAAGGTACCAACACGAGCTCACTCCCTACGTGGAGTCGCGGTACTCGTTGCTGCTTCCCAACCTGGCATACAACACATAAATTCGTACATGTGAGTATTAGTATAGAGATGCCCAAAACGTTAAACACCAACAACCATTTTCTCTATACTTTCTCCTTAACTAAGTATCTCAATTGATTTCCACTTCTCCGATACAAGTTCTGACAGTTTAAGTTGCAATTCAGCATCTAGCATATAATTCCTAGCTCTAGACATCCAGTTTTAGCATCCAAATTCCAATTTCCAGCAGCTATACACAATTTTAGCACCAAAAGCACACATTTTCTGCAACTAGGTTCACATTGGCAGCATATAGAATCAAATTTCAGCACATAACAAGTAATTCTTGCATTTAATCTACTCTTTTCAACTATGAAACCACACGCTCAGCACCTGTTCCCTAGTTTCAGCACCTCAAAGATTCATTTTTCCAGCAAAATCACATTCCTAACAACTGTAGATGCAGGTTCAAACCTTGTTAATCCACTCCAACTAGATAATTAATCAAATAACATACATTCATTTCACCAAATAAAGCTTAGTTTAAGCATCTAAGAAATCCATTCCCAGCACCAAAAACCTGTGTTTGAGTTCTTAAAAGAATACATGTTTTTCTTTATTCAAATCCTCCACAAACCCTAGAGTTAATTAGAGAGAGATGTAAACAAATTATAACACACCCAAATTAAGAAGAAGACAATGAGAGCACTTACCACAAACCTAATTCCTTTTCTTTTTTCTTTTTCTTTTTTTCCTTTTCTTCTCTTTCCCCTCTTTTCCGTTTGCCTCTTCTTCTTCTGCATTTATGTTTCTAATCTCCCTTGTTTGCTTTTTTTTTTTTTGGTTTTGTTTGGTTTTCTCTCTCCTCACCCATGTATATCATCAAACACACTAACACCTCATTGAGGACTCCACCCGCACACCAGCACAATGAATTCTTTTTTTTTACAGTTACATCCTTGTAGTTAAGGAAAATCACTTGTAAACCCTCACACACACATATAACTAAATAACTCTACTTTATGTTCTACTTTTATTATAATAGCAAGGTCTCACACTACGTTTGTAAGGTACCCTAAGGTTTAGGGAGTTTCATAGGGTACCCTAGGAGTTTAGGCAATTTCATTAACTTTCAATTACTAGTTTTGTAGAAAGGGTATTTTAGTAATCACGCAGCACACTTGTCCTTATGTTTGTTTGTTAGTTAAAATGGATGGATGAGAGTGAGTCGATAAATAATTAAAGAAATAAAATCTGAGTTAATGAAAGTGCCTAAACCCATAGGATACCTGCAAAAAAGCAAAATATTACCCAATGGATGATTTGCAATCTCAGTTGTGTGATGCCCAAATAATCCACTTCAACTTCTAGTTTTTTTTATACTCTCTTCTGGTGCCAATTTCAGTCCATTTCTCAAAGCCCAATGTTTGGCCATGATGCCCGAGTGTCTACGCATGTCTTGTTCGAAACCCCCTAACAATATGCCATTATGATCGCCAATGTTTTGAAAACCGGACCAATGAGCAAACCGAAAAGGGGACCGGGTGGATGGGTCATCAGTTCAGCCGCGGTTGAACCGGAATCGAACCGTGATGTCATAATTATGTAATAAATATATTAATAGTGTGAAAAAAACTAAAAAATTGAATATACAAAAAAAATTGTAAGAAAAAGTCTGAATGTGTATGTATCTTTGTTTATTGAAGTGGAAGAGAAGAAACTGGGCTAATGTAAGTGCTTTTGTGAATCCCACATCGGTTAGAAAACAATTGGGAGCAAAACTTTCATCTATAAAAGCATCATAAGGCTACCATTTGTTCCTGGAAAAGGTTAAAACTTTTGAAAGAACCAAAGTTTTCAGAGGCGAAAGCACAAAGCGAGGTGCTTGACTCTCCATGGGGCGAGGCGTAAGCCCCGAGGCATTGGGGCGTAAGCCTTATGATTTTCTAATTTTAAATAATTAAATTAATAAAATAAATTAAAAATAATTTTCTCCATCAACTGCCTTTGTATATTTCCACACGGGATCCTTTTTATGGCCCTTGAAGTCATCATCCATCACTGTCAAATTTAAAAACACAAAACAGAGCACAAAGAAGTCAATGACTTGTTAAATTATTACTCCCTTTGTCCCAAAATGCTTGTCCAGTCCGCAAAATGGAGTGTTAAAAATAATACATTTTTTTCAAAAAAAAATCAAAAGTTTTTTAACAACTTACTAGATATCAATGAGTATTTTTAATTTGCGAAAAAAGTTTGAATTTTTTCTTGAAAAAATTGCATTATTTTTAACACTCCGTTTTGCGGACCAGATAATCATTTTGGGACGGAGGGAGTATTACTTTATCAGTAAAAGGAGAACCCAATAAAGCTATAACATTATTTATTAGTTATTAAATATCAGTCAATGGAGTATTTACTGTAGTACTGATAAAAAAAAATAAAAGAGTATTACTGTCTTGAAAACTGAAAACAGAGTAGTCTTGTTACAAAACAGAGCACAAGAGTCGTACTCTTGTTATTCAGAAAAAAGACCACCATAGGGGAGAAGAGGAAAGATATCGACTACACCACCACAGCCGAGAGAGAGAGAGAGAGAGCTGAAGGCTGAAGGGCTGATGGCTGCTGCTGAGTGTTGAAGATTGAGGAAGAACGAAGAACCCAATCACCCAGGAACCCTAGGTTTGATGTCGGCAGTTTGTATTACAGTCGTAATACGTAAACCCTCCTTTCTTGCCAGGTATTTATAGGGTTTGATGAAATTTTAATTAAGAAAATTATAGAAATTATATTACGAAATTATTACACCTAAGGCGAACGCTTCTTCGGTCGAGGCGTGGAAGGCGCTCGAGGCGTACGCCTCCGTGAGCCTCAAAAATTAGGCGTACGCCTATGGGGAACAAAGCCCCAATTTTAACGCCTCTGGGCATTTTGCCTGCGCCTCGCCTCGCCCCGACGCCCTGGGCAAGCCCCAACAACGCCTTTTAAAACCTTGGAAAGAACTAGCTGGGCCCATGTGCCAGCTATTCTCAGTTCTTTTCAGTACCCGAAGCGGAGTAGCCGGTATACTCTAGAGGTTTTAACAAAAGAGACCAGTTCTGGAATATAGACTATTTTGTAGTTGGTCCGGACCAAAGCAAGGGCCGGTTGACGGTTCAACCAATCCAACCGGCCGGGCTGGTCCGATTTTCAAAACATTGATGATCGCATAGTAATCCGACCAAAGAAGCTTTGCCGGTGTTGGAGTAGAATGCTCCGTCAGTTTTCAGTTTAGCACAATTTCATGCTAGGGGTACCCAATCAACTAGGATTGAGTCCCTTTTGTTACTGACCAGATGATACTTTATAAAGACTCACTCTGTATGCGTGTTGGACACCCAAAATAGGTATCCTAGCCTTTCATAGGGTACCCTAAAGGTTTAGACGCTTTCATAGGGTTTTAAGGTGTGCTTTCCTATTATAGGGTTGTAGTGGTTTAGGCACTTCCATAGAATGCCCTAGGATTTTGTAAACTTTGTGATAGAATTAGGAACCCAAAAACTAGGGTTATTTTCCTCATTACGTTAGATTTATACAAGACTAAGAAAGTAATTACACTGAGATCCTTATCTTTTAATCTAATTACACAAGAACTTAATTATACGCTAATTACACATACACCCATAACTTAACACTCCCCCTCAAGTTGGTACGAAGATGTCAATCAAGCCCAACTTGAACACAACGGGGTGGAAACTCTTGCTACCAAGCCCTTTTGTGAATATGTCAGCTAATTGATCCTCCGATTTCACAAAAGGCATACATATCAAC